>JAJMLE010000004.1:0-600000 GCA_030564055.1 Ogataea mattraensis | reverse complement strand
GATATCGACTAATTGGGCTAACTTGGTCAAATTCTCACAATAAACTATTTCTTTATTGAAATTCCAAAATGTCTTGAGAAAATCAACCACTGACTTCACGATCCAGTTACCTCCATGCACAAGATACATTTTGGTAAGATATTCCTTTTTCTGGCTTGGAAACATCTTGAAGAACTTTATCAAGTTCAAAGGCATCTTAAGGCTGCGATTCTGCATCCCAACCTCATAATCTCCAAATCCCGAGGCCAAAAGGATCATACAATGATGCTCATTTGGCATCAATGGTAGCAAGTCCTTGATCAACTGTTCCATTTGACCTTCATCGGAAACCGTTGGAAGAAAAGTTGTATCAAAAACATATAAAGGTAATTCTGTACTAGGATCGTACGTGTAAGTCTTAAAAAAGACCCTGTTGCGACTCATTTCCTTTGCTTCTACACTAAATGACTGATCAACTGTTGATTTGCAAGCAGTGTTATTATTTTTCTTTCACCTTATTTGCATCTTGCCGGATTAGGTAATTCGGTCGTTACAACTGTCGCGAACACTATTAAAAATAAAAGCCAGGAGCAAAGTTCACCCAACTAACGATACAAATTGGCTCAGCGTGCTCCACATACTCTACTAAACAAGAACCACTCTCTTGGATGAAATCACAATAAATTCTGTTGATTGCATTTATAAAAAAAAAAAAAAAGTAAACCAAATCCAAATAAATGAACGCCCTATTTGTACGTATTTTTTGTCATTAAATCAAGTTCAAGCAGATTTCTTAGCCTGATCCTTCTTCTCCCTGTCAGCGAGGAACTGTAATTGGACATCGAAAGTATCACTGACGGCACCACTATCCCGGATAACGGCAACTCTCATGGTGGCCAACAAGTTGTGTGCAGCATTAGAATGAGCATACACACCTCCATTGAAAGCCACAGTGGCATCTTTACCAAAAGACGTTCTCAACAAAGCCGATCCTCCAGGATGTTCAACCAAAAATCCAGAACAATCATGAACAATACCAGAAATGATGACCAATCCTTTTTGCTGCTTGGCTTTCTCGAAAAACTCAGTCTTGTCCCAAACAGGGAGCTCACTCAATTGTGGACCCCAGTTCAATTTGGCTCTCATTCTATCAAGCTTCTTCTGCTGTTGTTGCAAAATACCTTGATCAATGGCATTTTGAGAAAATCTCTTAAGGTTGTAAGCTAATCCAACCTTGGACAAGCAGTAAATCAGCACCTTGGTTGGATCGTATTGGTACCACTTCAAAGCATTTCTGTAGTCCGAAGGGAACTCGTGATGGAAGTTATGGTATCCTTCACCGAAAGTCACTAGGGCAGTCAACGCATGATCTCTAGGAGTTCTTCTATCATCGAAAGGTTGTTCACCAATCCAATGGGCCAAAGAGTTCACACAGAAAGTTGCTTGTTGAATAACAAAAGCTCTAAGAATACCAGCATAAACAAGTCCGCCCCAAAAATCGTTCCAACAGTAACGAGCAACCAATGCTGGAAATAGGAAGGACATGACCAACATTATCAATAAATAATGCTTATGTTGCACTCTGACAACCCAATCGTCAACAAGATCGCTAATATCTGCTCTGGCCTTGTATCTTGGATTTGGAACTAAAAGCATCCAACCCAAATGAGAGTACCAGAATCCTTTTCTGGCATCATATGGATCTCTGTGAGTATCGGTGTATCTGTGGTGCACTCTGTGGGAATGTGCCCACCATTTGATGGAACCTTCGATGGACGAGGCGCCAAATAATGCGTAAAAAATCTTGACCGGCAGCTTAGCATCGTAAGCTCTGTGAGCCCATAATCTGTGGTAACCTCCAGTGATGGAAATTCCACCAAAAATATAAAGGACAAAAGCCAAGGTCAAAGTCTTGAAGTTAGGAGGCACCCAACGAATTGACAAAAGGCCAATGGTTGGCAACATCAACACAAGAATGAAATTGAGCCAGTTGACATGCTGATGCCAGTTTTCCATGGTCCAAGGCTGTTCACTGATATGTTTCTCACGCTGATACTTCTCTTTGAGAGCTTTATCCTTGGCAAGCATTTCAGCAACCGAGTCTCTAGCAAGCTCATCGGCAGTGACAGAAGTCATGGATTTGGTGCCCATCAACTTTCCGCCGATACCTGAGGCAACAATTCTCTTGGTTTGCTTGTTGGTACCTGCAGCAACAGCATTTGCTGTAGAGATGTCAACACTATCTAGTGCAGACATTGTGTGGTGTGTGTTGAAGCTTTCGCTAATTGAACAAGATCACAGAATCTGTGAATTTATTTCTTTTTAGCAATAATCAGATTTGACTAATGCTGGCTTTCTTACGATCTGCTTGAGATCTGGTTTCAATAAACGATTGCGTCTAAGAAACTAAAAACCGGTGGAGGGACTCACTTAACTATTAGCGTGACTAATGTATCTGAGAAACAACCAAAAAGAATTCTTCAAAATCGACTTTGGTCCTAAAAAGCTTGTTAAGAGTGGCACCAGTTCCAAAATTAATTATAATCCTTCTTTTTACTTCTTTATATACTTTTTTTTTGCCTACAAAAATTTTCCCCGAGCCTTGCACAATTTGCCCGGTATCGTACTGCAACCTCCCTGCAATATTTTAGTGTCTCGCCACAATTATCCCTGCCCCAAAATTTTGTTGGGAAAAAATTATCTCGCTGCCCAACAACCCCAACATCGCCGTCGGCGCATCGTCGACTCCATTCTTTTGCCTCCGTCGACTTCCGTCGACATCTCCTATCTAATCGATCATTGCTAGGCCCACTACTCATTTAAGGCTCCTTTTCCTTCTTATTCTCCTTCTCCTTAGCCATTCTTTGCTTTTCTCGGTAAAAGTTTCTCACCAAACACACTAACCCACATAATAATCCAACAGGAGGAACAAGCAATTGTAGATACACCAGCCAGCTTGGGGGTTTAGTTTTCTGCACTATATGTTCTAAACTCTCATAAAGATCGCCAATTGGACCATTGTTGTCAATCACAATATCCGAACGTTCAATCTTGGCATCGTTCGACATCTGGCTATCAATTCGTCTTTCACAGTCCTCCCTGCTCAATTCTGGATTGCGCTTTTCCAATCTTTCCAACTGGGTTTCTCTTTTGCAAACCACACTCATTGTTGTTCCACAAAACAACCCCAACTTGGCCTCAAACAAAAGTGGCACATCCAGAACCACCATGGGCTCAAATCTCAACCAGCTCTTGATCACAAGCCATAGCATCTGTTTACGAACTTCTCCATGGGTAATCTTATTCAACACTTGTAGTTCATCTTTATTTTGAAACACGTATGCTCCCAATGCTCCACGGTTCAAACTCTCGTCTTCATTTATCAAATTGTCCACCTTGCCACCAAAATGCTTCCTGATCTTGTTATAGGCCGGCTTTCCAGGCTCCACTATTGCCCTTGCAATCTTGTCTGCATCCACTATAGTGACGTGATGATGTTCTTGTAGCCTTTTCGAAACTGTAGATTTTCCCGAAGCAATTCCACCAGTGAGCCCAATAATCAGCATGGTGCAATGTGTCCTTAGTAGTCTTGTCGGTCTTTGATCTGTCTCTCTTTCTCTTTCTCTCTCTCTCTTATCGGCTTCGCTACACTCGAATAAATTTTTCACCACTCGAAAAAATATTTCCCGGGGTACCTCTTCTATCTTGCGCCCTGGCACAATTATACCAGGACACCCCATGGACGCTTTTCAAGAACTGGTGGCCTGGCTCAAAGGCGAACAAGATCCCAAGTCACCATCTTCTTTCATCTCTCCAAAGCTGAAAATCGTTCATGATCCTCAAACGGGAAGATCAATTTTCGCTGACTATGCCATCAGCACCCATGAAATCGTCATCTCTATAGCTCATACCTACCTGGTGAACTATATCACTGTTCTCAAACATTTAGAATCATTCACAACTCAATGGATATCTCCTGTATCAACTGTGTCGCAAATATACGTGCCCAAAAGTTCAGATGAATCTGAAATCACCGATATCTATAGACACTTTACTCTTCCTGAGCTGCTCCGACTCAGCTCATTCCAACTAATAAGCATGTATCTTGCTCTCGAGACACTTCGTGGAACCGGATCTTTTTGGTATCCGTTTCTGAAGGTCTTGCCTACCATCCAAGACTTTCAATCAATACCATTTGTTTGGCTACTAGACAACGATCCGTTGTTCCAGTTGCTTCCAAAATCGATTCGCAAACACTCTCAAATACAACATTCCAAATTTCTCACTGATTATCAAAAAGTGTTGGATTTCTTGGGATCTTACACACCAGATGCTGCAAATCTGTTGAACCAACAACAATTTCTTCAAATCTGGCTTTGTTGCAACTCCCGATGCTTGTACATGGAACTTCCTCCAGCATTGGATAAACAACTTGAAGACAACTTCACATTGGTTCCATATGTTGATCTTATTAACCATACATTGGACGATCATTGTGGAGTTCAAATATCGGCGATAAAAGGCTTTCAAGTCAGTACCCAATCGACCTCATATCAGGAAAATCAGCAATTATGTTTCAGTTATGGTCCACATTCGGACGAATTCCTGCTCTGTGAATATGGATTTACATTTCCTCCAGGAATCAATACCTGGAACTCAGTGGATCTGACCCAATACATTCTGCCGTTGTTAAAGAGTCATCAAACTGACTTCCTAAAATCCCACGACTACTATGGAGACTATACAATCACAAAGGACGAGGTCTCGTTTCGAACTCTTGTTGTGCTTGCTGTCTTACAAGAATCAGACGAATTACAATTCAAAAATAATAATTGTCCAAGAAGACTGAAAGTCTTTTTGGATGGCTACACGGACGGACAAGTCTATCAGAAAAATACTAATTTGCTGCTACGCAAGATCATGACCAATATACAACTACAATGTAGGTCACAAGAGTCTAAATTACATGAATATCCCAGCTCGTCCAGAACTGCAATCATAAAAAAAGCGTACCATGAGATTTATGAAGTTTTACATCAATATTTACACACCGAGTAAAGAATCTCCTCAAAAGAGACGTCTAGTACTCTTCAAACCAACGGCAACTAGATTCTATGTACAATGAACTGACTTGTTCCAGAAACTTCTCTAGTAGTCATTTCTAGGCCTTCTGGCTTTCCACTCTCTGGGTTTCTCCCATCTATTTCCACTGGAAAAATTGTTATCTGTGGATCTGTTGTCAAATCTGTTATTATTCCGTGATGAAAAAGATCTATCGTTGAAACCTCTCTTCCGATCGTACCTGCTGTTATCCCTGCTGTATCCTTCATATCCGTTTCCTCTAGAAAATTCTCTGTTGTAACCTCCTCTATTCGACCTTTTATTGTTCGATCCTCTTCTTCTTGGCATCTCCCCAATAAGCTCAAAATGATCCTGGACTTCGTATGCATCGATGCTCCATCTTTTAAGTTGATCAGTGAAAAGTCTTGGCTTGGCTTCATCGTCGCCAATCAAATGGTTGTGGAATTCAGCACAATCCTTTGCAATCTCAGCCTTATCAAAGTTAGCAACAGTTCTTGGAATAGAACAATATGTGCTCAAAGTCGAAGTCATGACTTCGTGTGGATCACCACTCCATCTTGTCATATGGTCCTGTGCCTGGCTTTTGAGTTCCTCATCAGTCTCAAACTCAGTGACAGTTTCAAAAACATTTCCATTCTGTTGCAAGTTTTCAACATAAAACCCTTCGTTCTTCGTAGTGAATAAAAGAGACGTTCCTTTCTTTCCAGCTCTACCTGTTCTTCCCACTCTGTGAGTGTAACTGGCCATTTCTGGGTTCACTCCAATTTGGAACACGTGAGAAACATTAGGAAAGTCCATACCTCTAGCTGCAACATTAGATGCCACCAAAAGTGAGTGTTTGTGTTGTCTTCTAAAATCAGCTTGAGAGTAGTCGCGAGCACGTTGAGTCAACTTTCCATGCAAAATCGACATTCTTAGTTCTTTACGCTCAGTTCCAGTTAGCATGCTTCTTAGGAGAGAATAAAAAAAATCGGTGGCCCTGACATTAGGCAAGAAAACAATTCCTTTAAAAGTTGGCTCTTTCAACTGTTCCTTCACGTATTTCACAGCAGCAAGATAGCTGTCCAAAATTGAGTTGGTGAGAACCAACTCCTGTTTGACAGTCGAGGTGACCTCTGGCCCACTGTTAACGTCAATAAACTTGTAATCATCTCCCATCACACGTTTAGAAAATTTGAGAGCGTCTTGGTTCATCGTAGCAGAAAACATGGTAATTCTTGGTCCTGCTGGATTCAAATTAAGTCTTGCTAGTCTTTCGAAAATCTGCTCAACGTCGTCTCTAAAGTTCATGGCCAACAGCTCGTCAGCTTCGTCAATAATCACATGTTCTAGTTTCTCGAAACATCTGCCAAACTCTGAGTTGTTCGTTAGCTGATCTAATAATCTTCCAGGAGTTCCAACCACAAAAACAGGTCTGTGTTCACGGTTGATTTCTGCCATGACCTTTCTTTGTGGTAGCTGACCAGTACACAAAACCACATTTCTGTTTTGGAAACGGGACTCTGATGCTTTCCATAAAGCCTGTAAAGACTCTTGAAGCTGCTTGGCAAGATCTCTGGTGGGAGAGATCACCAAAGCGTACACAGATTCCTGCTTGCTAAACTCGTCCCAGTTGGACATTAACTGCTGACACACAGGAACACCAAAAGCAAACGTCTTTCCAGTACCAGTCTTGGCTCTCACAACTAACCCTGTTCTGGAATTTAACATCTCGGGAAAGACCTTTTGTTGGACTTCTGTCATAACAGGTCCTGCACATTTTTTGAACGCCTTTTTGATCTTTGGCTCAAACAAAGTATCTTCGATCTTATCAGTAGGAACCCACTCGGTCGAGTTGTACCTCACCATCTTCGGCATCGTAGCACCCGTGCACCATGCCTTCAAGGACAACGGTAGCACTCTCGTAGTCAAAATCATTTTTGAATAATAGAGTTTTCAGACTATGACAGTGGAGTAGAAAGTAAGAACAAAGAGATATATCCCTTATTTAACTTTTGAGAATAGGAATTTTTATGGAAAATTTTTCAGACCAAATAAAAATATTACGTCGATCGTCTGCCCTGGAAAATTTTCATTTATTTTTTTTGCGTCGATAAATTACTCGGATACTACCTAGAGTATGGTTCAACTATTCATCTTGTACTAGGTAATGAAACGATTAGTCCACATTCTTGGTCAAGATTCCAACTTCAGATTTATAGCGTCTCAGCTGAGTCAGACGGTGGATTCCAGAACTACAAAGCTGAAGCTTTTATTCAACAACCCAGAGACGATCAAACCGTTTCTATTCACTGGATCGACAATCAGCTACCAAAACTACCTCGATGAACGAAATCCCATTATTCACCGGACAAACTTCGAGGCCTCTATTTTACCCAAGATTTCTGGAGGGCGTTCTGCCTCTTCAGACCCCCACATTGATGAACTGATAGTCACCTATAACGGTCCTCAGCTTTCAACCGCATTGTCGAAATACGTCGAATACATGTCGCCAAAATCAACTATATTGTTTGTGGATCCCCACCTTGGACTATTGGAAAATACAATGCAACAGCTGTGGGGATCGGATCTTCAAACACGTCCTAGTGTGTATCAGGCAATAAGTACTCATACGCTAGTGAATTGTCCAAATTTCGACGTCAAACATACAAAGGCAGGAATCATGAAAATTTCTGCTTTTCCTTCCAACATGCCATTTTTGGATTTAATAGAGCAACAATCCCAAAATTTCCCAGCAGACAGACAGGTTCCGGATCTGGTGGAAGATTTGTTAAACAGTTCGATGCTGAACGCATTGTATCTGCCATACAAAGACACTTTATTGATGCAGATTGAAAGAGTTGTTGTTGAAGCGTGCTTGAGTCCGATTGCCTACTTACTAGGTCCTAATTGTAGTGTAACGGGAAAAACAGTGTCGTTGAAAAGGACGATTTTTCGACTGTTGGACGAGTGTTTGGCTGTGTTACGAGACTCGCCGGAAATGGCTGCTTTAAACAACTTTGATCCAGCTGCTTCAATTATCTTGGACAAGCAAAGATTGTTTGAATTGGTTACCAGAATACCTTTGAACACGATTACTCCCAACGTGGACCGTCTTCTGCAATCTAACAAATACATAGATCGTCTGGCCAAGTCTCAGAATCGCAGAATCGTTTTGAATAGCGTGCTGATCGAATTGATCCAAGCCAGCAGCAAGAATTCAGATGATTTAAACTACATTCCAACCATCATATGATCCTTCTTCTGTATATAGAGAGCTCAAATACAACATATAATCATGTCGCAATCCTTTGGTTGGGTCCACGACCCTGCCCCACGCAAATAAAAATATTTTTTTGTGTTGGCGCTAAGAACAAGGACTTCTTAACAAGGAGAAATCCAGTTCTTGTCTTGTTTTACAACATAGTTTATAGCCAGTTGATTCTGGATAGAAAAGTCTGTTGGTGCGATTATTTGATTCCATACCGTCATTTTATATAGAGACTGGTGTTGGAAAACAAACGGAATTGAAGGATCAAACCGTCTTTGCCAGAAGGGAAAAACGGTTCATACGATATCTAAGAACGACAACTTTTGTGCTAAAGATTGTTATAACTTGGGGTTGGGTTTCTTGTTCGGTAACATATTATAAGCACTCGTTTACTCTGCATAAGCGAAGGATTATGCTAGATAGTTGATTGTTGGCCCAGATATTTTAAAAATTCAAACTTAGCGCCATCCTATTGATTAAACAATGAGTTTTTTCGAAACCGTTCTAGATGCAGAGAGCTTTGACCGGCCAGGAACAGGAGATGTTTCCATCGATTTGGCGAACCAAATAGTCAAGACACCTTTGATGTCACTTGATCTAAACAACATGAACGTCCAAACATCAGGATTGAAAGGGCAGATTTTCAATATACCTTTGGGAGATTTGAACCTGATTCGGCCAGATTCCCGTCACTCCAATTCCTCAGGAAATTATCATATTCACAACCATGCCGCATTCGACCCAAAATTACTAGACTTGTACTCCAACACTTCTCCAAAAGAGGTCATATCACCTGCAAGGCTGCTTTTTAAAAATTCGAACAGCACTCCGAAACTGGTTCCCTCGATATCCATGGTGACTCCTAGCACATTTAATGACGTATTCAAGCAGTCTCCTCTCAAATTATATTCCAAACCGGAATCTCCTCCTTCCGCTCCTAGAATGATGTTTCCTCGCTCTATCTACGACGACGTTGATCTTCCCAACAGCTGGCTGACTAGGGATCACGCAAACGGTGATACTACAGAAAACATGCTTTCCGAAGGCCATGGTTTTGCCAACATGAACGATTCCAATTTTTACGTTCAGTCCTCGCTTCCAGGATCCCAAGATGCTACTAGACTTGTAAGTGACTCCTCTTTTTCCAAGGATCGCATGAAATTAAAATTCAACGTTGACAACATAAGCTCTTTGCCCTCTTCAAGACCTGCTTCTGAAGGGTTTAAGATTCCAACATTTAATATTCCTGCAGATCTCAGGTATATGGATAAGGATTATGACTTGCACATTGATATCAAGAGAGACAAGAAATCAAAGCTGTCTGGTTTCCCCACAGTTACCGCTCCTCTGACAGACCACTATGACCATCCACTTGGAGAACAGCAACCAGTGAAGAAAAAAAGAGGCAGAAAACCTGGCTCCACTAATAAAAAACGCAAGGAAAATGCTATTAAAGACGAGAAAGTCAAAAAGAAGAAGTTGAAGGTCAGATTTCCAAGAAAACGCCGAACAAACCTTGCCGATATTGACCCCGAGGTCAAACTTGAGCAAGAAGGTGAAGATGACGACAACATCTTACAGAATGATGACATTTATAATGATGACGATGCTGATGATAACTATAAAGATAGTGCCATTGGAGGAATGGAGGATATGCAAGATCGAATGAAGAGAATTAGAAATCGGGCTCCCAGATCTAAAAATGGCTGTTGGACTTGTCGATTGAGAAGAAAGAGATGTCCGGAGCAGAGACCTGTTTGCTCTGAGTGTGTTAGATTAGGTCTTGAATGCGATGGTTATTCTTCTGAGCGGCCTTCATTCATGAGAAACTCAAATGCTGCCAAGGGTAAGATGGAGGAGATCAAAACTATAACTTTGGCCAAGAAAAAGAGAGGTTCAAAACAAAGATATGAACGAGAACAAAGATTATCTGGAGCCTCTCCTCCTTCTAATAAAGACAAGTCGCCGGTCTAATCGCATCTCGCCATGTATCTTTTAATAGCTTTTTATTTTCAATCAACCTGAAAGTCCAGATGTTCAATGTATTTTGTGTATACTTAGCTCTCGTTATACAAACTCTACGAAAACTGAAAATCCAAGCCATACATAAAGAACTATTATGTCCGTTTTTAAAGAATAGTGGGACATGATACTATGTGTTTTTAAAAATTGGATCCGTATTGAGAATAAAGGTTGCTCTTTGGGAATTCTCCAGGACTAGAAATTTGCGCATTCTGGTCTTGTTCTTTTGGCGATGTGCGAGCAAAGTCAAAGGAAGAATTGTATGGTGGATTACCGAAAGGCTGCGGCATTGGAGACGAAAAGCTCGAAGAGACCTGGCTGTTGTTCCTGCTAAAAGAATTGAGATACTTCTGCTGGTCTTGTTGATATAAGGAGTTTGGCTCATTTTGCGAGATGTTCAATATATTGTGCACATCCGAAGTCTCGGTCAAAGGCTGCTGGTATAGCTGAGCTTGAGCAGAAACAGAATTTGGGCTGAACTGAGCTTGCTGCATCCCCATAGAAAACTGGGGTGACCCATAGAAATAACCATAATTATATTGCTGTGGGAATGGCGGTGAGGATTGGTTTGGATTGGTCCATATATTGTTCAGGAAAAAATTGGAAGACGAAACCGAATCTACTTGGGAAGGTTGTTTAGTTATGGTCTCAGGCCGTGGTGGTACAGAGTTATCACTAACTATCGAGTCTACCATGGTAGCGAAGTTATTGTAACCAGGCTCTTGTTCTCTATCATCCTCTGACTTCAAAGCATTCTTGCTCTTCGATGTCGATTGGTCCAGGTCTTGAGCATGTCCTGATTCCTGAGGCAAGATAAATTTAAATTGATGTTCATCAAATCTGATGTTCAACCTGTTGGGCTTCAAAATTTTCAGGGAAAGGTATCCAATTGATAAAAGTCTGCACACATTGTCACATATTTTCATCGTCTTATGAGACTCGTCTGGCAGCTCGCCAATTAATGCAAGGACAGATGCTTCATCTTTGGAATGCAGCTTTTCGTCATCAAAATCATTCAGGTTGTAGTTGATAGGTCTGAACTCCTTCAAAGTGACATCTTCCTTGAATAGTCTATTCCTCTGAGGTTTTGATCCGAACAATTTTGCAAGATTCGCACCATTTTCAATATTCATTGGCTTCACAACTCCAGGATGCTGCTTGAAATATTCTGCGATATTATTATAGATGTTGGCCATAGCGTTGGAATGGACTTGCATTTGTAGCAGATATTCTCTTGGCAATTCTCTTTCATTGAACCAACAGAGCATAATTCTCAACAAAGGGAGGAGTACATTGGCCAAATTTGGCTCGTCCACGTCTTGAGCCCAATTTTGTAACACAATCTGCGTCAAATTGTCCAAATATCTAAAAGTGAACTTCAAGTAGTTTGTTATAATGCTGTTTTCTTGCTTCAATTGAGGGTTTGCCATGCTTTTATCAACAAGTAGTTCAAAGCCACCAATGAGAATTACAAATTGCTTGAAATAGAAATCATTGAAAATCTGTTTATGATAATCCAACTGTTTCATCATGCGATAAAAATCATTTTCGATATCCAAAACGTCATGACCGTGGACGAGCTTTCCATCAGCTGACTTCCATTCACCAGGCAAAAGATAGTAATTGAATAGGACCAGGAACTGCGCCTTCAACAGTTCTAGACGTTCGTTCTTGGTGATTGAATTTCTATCAATAGAGTTATAGCGCTCAAATGATTTTGTTAAAGGACTAGAATCGGGATCTTTGGACAAAAAGCTCACCAGGTTGTTAAGACCTAGAGGTAATGGCCTGCTACTAAGAGCTGATCTAACAAAATTGTAGACAACATTGAATTTGTCCTCTTTCAAGTTGTCAATAATTGCAATATGGTTGTATGGATCTCCTAGAGAAGGAAGAATCAACAAAGCCAGCTTGTAAAGTTCGATCGATTTGCTGTAATTGTTGTTATCCTCTTTTGAAACTGATGTTAGGGGAAGGTATGTCTTTGCAACCAAAGTTCTGTATCGGGAAAGATCACCAATATAAAGAACGCACTTATTGATGACATAGATCAAGCTACCAATCATGAAATCTGGAGGACTCTTCAAATTTTCATTATTCACGACATTTGCATCAATCTTCAGAGTTGATACCAGTTTTTTGACAGGAATGTAGATCGACAATCTATAAGTCTGTATCAGTTCTGTGACCAAGACTAGATAAAAATCATAACATGTGGTGATGTATTTCACAAATCTTTCAAAAGACTTTCTGATTTCGACCGATCCGCCATGCGAGTTTTTGGAGTTCTTCTTATACTTCTTTTTCTTGGACTCCTTTGCCAGAAAGTGGAATTGAGACTGGAAAAACTTGATAGTGGGGTGATGAATATCGATCCAAACTCGATCAACCACTTTTCCCGGAGACACTTTCCTGTACCTCATTTTGGAATCCACAGTCTTAAAATCTGCCAGCAGGGAAGATAGGAATTTTGATTGGGCGAAATTAAGCGTTCCTAAAAGCAGAGACTCATCAGATGCAAACCTGTTGGCCAAGATTTCCTGGAGTTTTCGCTTATAAATGGCAATGACCTCTTCGATTACCTGGGAAGGTTCATTTTGTTCTGTAGCTGTCATGTTGTTCTGCCGTCTTGGTAGTTGCCATCTGGTGCACCTTCTTCTGATTCATACACGGGTCTGTTGAAAGTCACAAAAGATCAAGGACAGCTACGTTTTGCTTCTTGCAAACCACTGATTCAAAAACTTAAGGTCAACTCCGGCTGATTCCGGTGGATGGCAAGAATGCTTTGAAGGTTGTGTCGGATGTTTTTCTTTGTTTCCCAATGGCTTCATCTCCATTTCTGTGGCCACCGGCAGACAAAGGAAAAAAAAAACTCCCGATTACAAATTGGGTGTCAGGTGTTATTCTGCCTAAGAGATAAAGAAGACGGAAAAACACAAAGGGAAATAACAAAGAGAGCTTGAAACACAAGAAGAATCAAGAAACTGGGTTCCAACAGGAATGATTGATGATTATTTAGATATTGAGAAGAACCTCCGAGACGCCCCACGGCCAACAAGATTGGTGACTACCCAGCTACTTATATCGGCAATCGTGGGATTGCTAGTTTTTCTCGCGTTCTGCGTGCTACGATGCCGACTTCCAAACATCTACATGGCAAGAATGAACTATCTTAGCGTATCCAATAGAAAGTTCATGCCTCCAATATTGAGCACCAAGTCTCTTTTTGGATGGATACCCATTCTGTGGAAAATTGACGAGGCAGAGATACTAGAATTTGCAGGATTGGACGCCTTTGTGTTTCTGGGGTTCTTCAAAATGGCTATCAAGATTCTTTCTATCTGTTGGATGTTCTCCGTAATGATAATTTCGCCAATACGATACTATTACACAGGAGATTATGATCAAGGTGATGACGATGCCAAAAAATCAGACACTTCAGATAGTCCAAGCGAGGCTACCGATTACTACACTTACTTATGGTTATATGTTATTTTCACATATGTTTTCACGTTTGTGACTAAACATTTTCTGATGGAGCAAACAGGTAAGGTGATTCATTATAGACAAAAGATTTTGGGAAACCAGAACTCCATCACTGATAGAACTATCATTTTGAGCGGGATTCCTCCAGAACTGCGAAACGAAAGAGTTTTGAAAGACAGCATTGAAAGCTTGGGGCTTGGAAAAATTGACAAAATCGTGCTTTGTCGAGAATGGAAGAAACTAAATTTACTTTTTAAACAACGAGAACTGATACTTCGCAAGTTAGAAGTGTTTTGGGCTTCGTACATTGGATCCAAGAAAAACTTCTCATTCAATATCCGACCCTTTGTCGAAAGCTCCTATCCACTGACCAGAGAGGGAGCCGACGCGCCTGAACCTTATCGCGATGAGGAATCTGGTCCATGGCCGGAAACGTTGGATGAGGACCAAAGTCCTTTTGTGGACAGCACGTCCGATTATGAGTACAATTCTAATACTGTTGTGGAATATTCGCCAGAGGACGACACGAGTCCTGAGTTGAATCCATTTGGATCTTCAATTTACAAGAAACGTCCGCAAATTAAACTGGGATGGAAGGGGCTTTGGGGAAAGAAAGTGGACGCAATAGATTATTATACGCAACAACTGCATGTTATAGACGAGGAAATTCTCCAAGCAAGACATAGACACTACCCAGCAACACCTACTGCGTTTATTACTATGGATTCCGTGGCTACTGCACAGGTGATGGCTCAAGCACTACTGGATCCAAGAGTTGGCTTTTTAATAACAAGATTAGCTCCTGCTCCAAAGGATATCATTTGGGAAAACGTCACATTACCACGAAAAGACCGGGTTTTTAAGATTTATTACATTACTATTTTAACTGGTATTTTGGGAGTTTCTTTCATCTTTCCTGTTGGTTATCTGGCTACACTTTTGAACTTGAAGACAATCAGCAAGTTTTGGCCGGCCTTAGGAGAAGTTTTGGAGAAAAACGAATGGGCTCAAAAATTTGTCACTGAGCTTTTGCCAGTTTATTTGTTCACGTTTTTGAACTTCTTGATTCCATTCCTCTACGTCTGGCTCTCTTCGAAACAAGGTTTTGTTTCACATGGAGAGGAGGAACTTTCAGTGGTGTCTAAAAATTTCTTCTACGTGTTTGTGAATTTGTTCCTGGTCTTCACCATGGCCGGTACTGCTTCTAATTATTGGGGTTATTTGAGTGATTCGAAAAAGTTGGCCCTACAATTGGCTGCCTCTCTGAGGGGCTTATCTTCTTTTTATGTTGACACAATCCTCCTTCAAGGTTTGGCTTTGATGCCTTTCAAACTGCTGCTCATAGGCCACTTGTTACGATTTTCATTTTTCAAGGCAAATTGCAAGACTCCTAGAGATTTTAGGGAGTTGTATAAACCTCCATTATTCAATTTCGGACTACATCTCCCACATCCAATTTTGATTCTGATAATCACTCTTTTATACAGTGTGATGTCTACCAAGATTCTTTCTTCGGGACTTGCATATTTCATTATCGGATATTTCGTTTACAAGTATCAGCTGATTTACACTTGCATTCATCCACAGCATTCCACCGGCCAAGTTATGCCAATTGTGGTCCGTAGGGTTGTTTTGGGCTTGCTGCTATTCCAGTTGACAGTGGCCGGCTCTTTAGCCTTATCCAATGCTTACATCTTGGCAATGTGTCTTGCACCTTTACCATTTCTGACATTGTGGTTTGTTTGGAACTTTCAGAAAAGCTATCTTCCACTCAGTTTCTTCATTGCTTTAAGGGCTGTTGAAAAGGATACATTGGTGGATATGGGGGTTCCCTCTTTGGCAGCGGTGTCAGGATCGAGTCGAGGACAAGTGTTGACCAATGGTGTGAGTTTGACCTCTCTAAGGTCGAGCACGATTGATGAAAGAAGAGAGTTCAACCAAACTTATGAGTATCCGTATCTGGTGCAAAGTTTAGATGGGCCGTGGTTGGCGATTGACTGCGACCAAATAGTGATGGCCACTCAGGATGGCACGGTCCGCAAAAGATTCACTTTCGAGGAATTTTAGAGCGCATGTACAATATCAATTTTCGCTACTGATATGGTGTATAAGACTTAGAACCCAATGTAGCTGAACAGTTCGTTGATCAGTTGTAGTTTAAGCCTTAATTGATTGATTTCATCGGTTATGGCAGTTTGGAATTTGATGTGGTAAAAAAAGCGGAACATTGAAATGATAACAAGTCTGGTGGCCACAAACTTGATGATTTGGCTTGCAAGAACTATCAATGTGATTTTCCAGTACTGATTATTTTCGTTTTGGAGAAGAACGATGTGGATGGCTTCTATGAGAATGACCAAATGTATGATCTGGACCACATTCGCAGTCATATTAAGAATCAGGGTATCATATGGCCAGATCAGCATGACTATGGGGAACAACTTAATCAGGTTGGATATGAGAATTGTAGTGGATATGATGCTAACAAAATAGTCTCTTGAGTAGAACACTTTGCGGATCATCGACGGACTTGATGATGTTGACGACGTTGAAGATGATCTAGTTAGTCTAGGCACGTCTGCAAAAGTGAGGATTCTTGAAGAAGATGGCGAAACATGGTATTCAAACTCGACTGTTGCCGGATGACCAAACTTAAGACATCGATAGATAAGAAATTGCAGAGTCACGTGCAGAAAGACTGTCTCCAAAATGGCTTTGGACAGGAAGAAACAGTATTGAACAATGACCTTTGGGTTTTTCAACACCAATTGGTGGGACAAGGATGTTTTTAAGATGCTTTCCATGAAATTTTTCTCTTCGTAGGCCCATGTCAAATACACTTCAAACAGTAATGTGAGGGTCACCAATCGTAGAAAAGGTCCGTATCTTTGGGAAAGGGTTTTTTTTCCACAAACCATGTCTTCTCCCACTTCGACTTCAAATCCGTAATTTAGCGATTGATTATATATTGTGTGTCTGTAAGCCTGTGGTTTTAAAAGCATTAGATCAATAAACAAGAGCACTTTGTCGAACTCGATGTATCTGTCAGCCACTTTTCCACAATTCAAACATATTGTAAGTCTGATGTGATTTCCTTTGAACTGCTCATATAAAGTTCGTATTGGGGTAGAACATTCTACACAGATCATGGAGATTCTTTAAGGAATATGGAAACAAGTAATGAAGTTTGCATGTGTGTGCGCGCACATATATATTTATATGTATATTTTTTTCCTTGTGTTTTTCTCAACTTTTCTTTGTTTAACATTCTCTTTAATAACTATTAGAGTTCTTCGGTCATGCCTCCTAAAAGGGCTCCTTGTCGGTTCTATCAACAGGGAAATTGTAGATACGGATCACAGTGCCAATATTCCCATGATGATCCCAAACAAGACCCTCTTCAGGAGTTCACCTCGGGTGCGACCCTCGACAGAAAGTCGAAGGAAATTAGATCAGATATGGACGCCTTGACTACAGACGTGCGTAATGGCCTTGTTTTTTCAAGTTACAGTCTGGGCCATCCGGCGAACGTCAACTTGATTGCACAGAGAGACATATCCTATGAGGAATTGAGACTCAAATACCTCGAGTCAAAACAAACATACGAACAAGAGGTCAATGCTAGAAGACAAGATATGTTGAAATGCTGCGACCAGATCAAACGTGACACAACAAAAGCTGCACGATATCTGCAATTGGCAGCCACGAAAAATCCAGACTCAGTTCTCAGCTTTATTAACTTTCCTATCGACATGAACGCTACTTCCACAGCAACTTCCAACCCCTTCTCTGCACCCGCTAGCAACCCCTTCGGTGGCCAAAATGGTGCAACACGCGGGGCTTTTGGATCTTTAGGCTCTACATCGACCTCGACTTTTGGGTCTGCCAATACCGCGTCTCCGTTTGGTTCTGGCTCGACGGCCGGTTCTACTTTTGGCAAATCTGGATTTGGAACAGCAACCACAAATCCTTTTGGTGGGGGAGCTGTTAAGAGTCCTTTTGGGGCATCTGCAAGCACAACTTCTAATCCATTTGGAAGCTCTTCTGGTGGTTCTGCATTTGGAAAGTCTGGATTTGGATCGCAGTCTTCTAATCCCGGCATTTTTGGGGCCTCCAACTCAAATACTTTGAATAACACATCCAGAGGCTCAAGTCCTTTTGGAGCCCCGGCCCCTGCATCCACTACTAGTCCATTCGGATCCTCCACAACTAGTACAGCCAGTCCTTTTGGAAGCTTGTCAAACAAAAGTGGTCCTTTTGGAGGATCTTCCAACACTTCTGGTCCCTTTGGAGGAACAGCAAGTACAGCCGGATCTTTTGGAAAACCGTCCGCCACAACTGGTCCGTTTGGATCAGGTGCTTTCAACAAAAGTAGTCCCTTTGGAAATGTTAATGCGAATGGGGCTGCTCCGTTCGGTTCCACAAATACTGGCAATTCGTTTGGAGTGGCCAGTTCGACCTCTCCTTTTCAAACGGGTGGTTCGTCTATCGCTTTTGGACAAAATCCATTTGGGTCTACGCAAAATTCCAATGGGTTTGGCAATCCAGAATTTCCAAACAGTGCATCTATTATACCTACTCCCGCGTTCAAACAATCCGGTATTGAAGAAGAACGTGTCAAGATTGAAGAGTTATCAGAAGAAATCATTAATCAATTTAAAGCCGACAAATTCAGTCTGGGTCGTGTGCCAGAAATAGCGCCTCCATTAGAAATGTGTTGAAGTTATCTAGCCATGGTCTGTCTTGGTTGGGGGGGATCTGCGTTACTGGCGGTGACGGTTCGATAACTTTCTGTCAAAGTTCTCTGATTCTGACTGGTCAATGCAAATGCCTCTCTATACATCGACCCTATTTCGTTAAGAACTTGTGCTTTATTGACATTTCCATCACAAATGGCTTTCAATTTGACTTCCAAGTTTTTCCTCAAGAAAGGTTTGGTCAAAGAGATGCTATCGAATCCGATCTGACCAAAACCTTCGGCTAAAGCATATCCTAACTCGGTAGGAATCAGGACCTTAGTTTTAGATCTTCCTGACCCACGATCCTCCTTAGTGACATATGAACGTTCCACTATCTTTTCAATATGCTCAGCAATGGTTGCATCAGTGCCAATTCCATTTATATCCATCAATGCGATGAGTTCAGGTTCGGTCAGTGGACTTGGGGGCCCTGTCTTTCCGTCTGACAATTTTGCGGTCGTCAAGGTGACTTTTTCGTTCGGACTCACTTCTGGGATCTTGGACTTGGATGAATCCCATGATTTGTATGTATATATTTCCAAGTAATTTTTCTCTTTAACCATGAGCCCAGCTGTACCAAACGTCTCGGTTCCCCATTTTAATTGAAGGCTTGTTTTTAAACCAGTTGCGTCTAAAGAGCAGCATGCAAGAAATCTTCGTACCACATATTCATATACCTTTCTTTCATTTGCGTTCAATGATTGGCCGCTTGTGTGTATCACTGGATGAATGGGTGGATGTGCTTTATCGTCATGTGATCCTTCCCGAGGAACCCTAAATTTTGCAGGCTGACTGAGCAAAGATTGCGCATAGTGGCCCCATGTTTCCGACTGTGTCTGAGCTTGAATCAACTTTTTAAAATCCATGGTTTTGGGAAACCGGTCGGTCTCTGTTCTGGGATATGATATGAATCCACTCGTGTACAGTTTCTCTGCAATGGTTAGAGTTTGCTTTGCACTCAACTTGAAGAAAGTGGCACAGTCTTTCTGCAACTCCACAGTGGTCAAAGGCAGTGGAGCCCAATTGGAAGTGGGCTTGGTGTCAATTGATACCACAGTGGCCTCTTGTCCATCCATGGAAAGACAGTTTTGATATATACACAAACTGATTAGTCTATCGAAAAGTCGTCCTCTGTTCCAAGTGACTGGAGTCTGGGTACGAGACTTTTCATTCTTTTTCTTGAACGCAAGATCCAAATACCAGAATGGCTCCTCTTTGAAATTCTTGATTCTTTTGTATCGATCCACCACAAACCCTAAAGTTGGAAATTGACAGCCTCCATAAGAAACCACATGGTCGAACTTGAACGATTTGCGAAACAGATCGGTTAAGAACCTGGTGAAACTGGACCCCGTTCGCAAATCCAGCTCTATTCTTGTCATAACAGCATCTATGGCATTTTTGTCCAGTCTCACGGTGTTTCTGGCTGCATGAAGAACGTGAGATCTTTCCAAATGCGAAAAGTGAGCCCGGTGAGCAGTTTCCAGACTGATTGACGGATTTTTCTTTCTTGCTTGTTCCACTATCTCGTAACCAATATATTCTCCTTCACGATCACAATCTGTCCAGATCATCAAGACATTGCTCCTTGCAGCTTCATCAGTGATATTTTGAGCTATATGAACAGAATCTTTCCCGTTGAATCTGGTCAATAAAGGAGCACTGAAAAGCTCCTGACTATTGCATTTCCCCCACCCAAAAACATCGGGAAAATCGACCGCAGTTATATGTCCTGTCACTGCCGTCATGGTGACCTGGCATTGTCCAAATTGAGGAAAATTAAATTCAAAATCATAGTTTTTTATCCATCCAACTTTCGTGTTTCTGGTCGAAACGCGTCCTCCTCCAAGCACATTTGCCACTGCTTTTGCAATTGCAGGCTTTTCAGCCACACAAAAGACTCTCATCCGTGTCTCGGTTTGTTTTTTTGTCTCCAACAAGAAAAAACTTCACCTTTGTACGTCTTTGTATCTACTTTATAGATCTACTTGTGTGGTACTTTTCTTTTCAATATGGATTAGCTAATGTGTTCACGTGACGATAAACTTTTTTTTTAAACTTTCGTTCTCCTTGAAAGGTCCAATGGTTTGGCCGGTGCATTAGTCACAAGATGTCGACTTGTAGCCTGTTCAGACCCACAAAAGAGGTTGCAAGAACCATTAAACATATACATTTTTCAGGAATCTCTTCTTACGAATTTGGCTCGCAAATACAAGAGCATTTGGTAGCACGACAACTAGAATCAAAACTATGGCATAAGAAAAGCCCAAACTCTAATGAAAACCAGGTATATCCAACCATTTTGTCTTTTGAATTTGACCACACTTATACCGGAGGAAAACGGGAAAGAGTTCAAACATCACCAGAACGAAAAAAGTTGATTGAGAGTCTGAAAAATGTCAGATTTGTTCAGACCTCCAGAGGAGGACAGATAACTTATCATGGACCTGGTCAATTGGTGATGTATCCAATTATAGATCTTGTATCTTACAAAGGCTTGACGTCCAAATGTTATGTTTCAACACTTGAAAAAAGTGCAGTTTCAATGCTGAAAAGTCCTCAAATAGGTCTCGATGCTTCCACTACCGAAAACACGGGCATCTGGGTAAAGACCCAAGCCGGTCAAATCAGCAAAATTTGCTCTATCGGAGTCAATGTTCGAAGAGCTATTACATCGCACGGAATTTCTATTAATTGCAATCCAGATCTGTCGTATATTAATGACCCCCGAGTGGTTCTTTGTGGTCTAGACGACTATAACCAGACATCTATTGCTAAAGAACTTCAATCCTACAAAAAACAGTATACATTCCAACTACCAGATATCAGTGGGATGTTTGTTTCTGAGTTTGCCAAACGCTTGGACATTCAAAAAATAGATTTCTACACTAAACCTTCAACAGAAAATGCAGAATTGTATTACAATTGGCTGGACAAAACGTGTCTTTGTTGATCCAGCATCCTGCAATTTTGCTCATTAAATAGTCATAAATGCACAAATGCGAAATTAAAACAAATTTCCATCAGTCCAGGGGCTTTTTGTCGGATGAAAATATATAAATGCTAAAAGCAGACCAATAGCAATCAAAAACAATGTGGTGACAAGGAAAACCGAAGATGCAGGTGCCTTTTGTGGCATAGATTGAGTAGAAATAACTGTATCAACTTCCACCCCTTTATCGACAAGTTTGGTATCCTTAGAAGTCTTCTCGGCATCGGCATCGGTCTCGGTCTGAACTTCAACAAATATTTTTGGCTTCCCATCAATCTGCTCATCATTTTTTTCAAGTATGGCAAGATCTTGCTTCTCAAGTTGAGTTATTTGTCTGGCCAATTCCTCGTTCTGCTTCCGATAATCTTCTAGTTCTCTGCTTAATTGCTCTTTCGACTCCTTGTGCATAATGACTTCTTCAGATACAGTTAAAAACTTGCTTTTTGCATCCTCCAACTCGATAGACAAACTTTGTAACTTTGCTTGATATGATTCGTTTTGCTCGTTAATCGACTTAATATGGCTCTCATTCGCGCGTGCAGTAGCCAGATGCTCTCTCACCAGGGTAAGTTCATTCTCCAAAGACTTGATTCGATCATCATCCTTGCCAGAATCTTCAGGGGTCGACGATTTTGGGTAACTATCTTGCTTTTTGAGTAGATTCGAGCTGTATTGACTGTGGGGCAGAAATTGGGTATAATTTTTAAGGAATTTTGAAATCTCTCTCAACTTCTGCTGCTGGACATACTCGTTGTTTATTGATAAGATCAACTTTCGTATCACATCTTCTAATTTTGCCGTGGGCTTAATGCTCAAATTGGACACGATCTTATTTCCAGAATCATCAGTCTCATGCTGCTGTTCATCAATTCTAGACAGATCTTCAACTAGCATTTTCAAAACCAGTTCATCTTGATCTTCAATGGCGTCACTAAATATAAGGGCGTCCAAAGAGCTATTAAAAAGCTCCAATTTCCTCGACTCCAAGCTGCCTTTATTCAAAGCTTGGGAAATTGCACTTTCATAATCAGCTAAACTGATGTAGCTGAACTCCACTACCATACAAGTAATCTTCTTGTGTGCCATTTGACTTTCCAAGGTAGTTCCAAGATCCAACTTGTCACCCAATTTCAATTCATACTCTTTGTGTGGTTCCAACTTCTCATCGTTTATGAATGTACCATTAGAAGACTTTAAATCTCGAATGCAAAGCTTGTTATTCTTCACAAACAATTCTGCATGGTTTCTCGATAAGACTCTAGAGTCGAAATAACCGTCGGTAATTTTGTTGGTCACCTTCGGCACGTTTTGTCTTCCGATCTTGAGCGAGTCTGGGGCTAAGGGGACATTCAAAATCTTGGTGATTTCTGCTGGTGACTGATCAGGCGACACCAATTTCACCACATGTGCAAACTTTTGTAAGCTGGGAGGCCGCGTGTTTGTATTCTGTTCCTCTAGTGAGATGGCCAAAGGTGACGCTGTGCTTGTGGCGAAAAATGGACTTGTGTGCAGGGAATTATAGTTACTTTGAGTTTTCGAAGCAGATCGCTTTCTTTGATACGATTGCTGAACATTCGACGTCACTCGAGGCTCGGGGGGTGCATCCAGGGAAGTAGCTTTGCTGACCCTGGTCGACATTTCGTGATAACCAGATCGTACCTGTTTGGACGATCTTTACGTATCAATTCGATACTGTAAAATCAACAAAATCTCTCTGAATCCAAACAGACCTCACAAAGTCCTCAAAAAAACTGCCACCAATTGCAAATTGTGTATTCTTTCCCTTCAAAAAGGTGAACCATCTAAAGATGTTTCTTTGTTGTGCAACAACCTGTCTTGTGTGTGTGTGTTTTTTTTTGGACCTGCAAAAGGGCGGAGAAAGCCAAAAATCCAAACGCCCCTTTCTGACGTCAGCTTTTACGTAAGCAGATGTCACCTGCTGTCGTTTCAAAAAGTTTGTGTGCTTACCTAAGCGTTTCCAGAAAGCGGGCACAAATTCCCGGTCCTGCGCCGAAGCTTTAAAATCTCACTGTTATCATTTGGTTTACGATGTGGAAATTAAGAGAAACATTAGTTGCGAAGAAGTTAAGAATAGTAAGCAAATAGCAACTACAAGCACGGCATGAGGCGTCATAGCCCGGTTTCATTTTGTATTCCAGAAGTTGCTGGAGACCAGGGGAAGTACAGCCGGCTTTCTAAACCCGAACGTCTAATTGGTCAAGATGTATTCCCAAATAGGAAATATTAGTTGAATAAATTGAGATGTTAGCAATATACGGCCCAAAAAAGGTAAGCCGATCATTTCAGCGTCTCACGATAAGGTTTGTGGCAAATACTCATATATAAGGGAGATTGCATTCCGTGGAAGTGCCAAAACCACGCACAATAAAACTTTCTTCTTAGTTATACCAATTTAATTCTTACAAAGTATGAAATTTTCGATCGCTACTCTATTCTTGGCCACTGGTGCCCTAGCTTACAACTCAACTGTCACTGAGACTATCACCTCTTGTTCTGGAGGCTGCTCTACTTCCAGTGCCAGTGTCTCCACTTACACTGGAGGTGCTCCATCTGTCCAAGTTGGTGCTCTTGCTGCTGTTGCTGGTGCTGCTGCTTTGTACGTTCTTTAAGCTGCCAAGAACTAAATATGGGACGAAAGGCTGTTTTTTTTATGGTTACATAATGTATTATCAACGTCTCTTGGCGTTGCATTTTTTCTAACTTTCATGTACGGCTCAAGCAATTCAAATTCCCATTCTTTGCTAACTGGCTTGTGCCGGGTTAATTCATTTTTGGTAGAAAATGGTTGCAGGCAGAAAACGGCAGAATGAAACGGATTTTTTTTCACCAGAATTCTGTGTACCACCCCCCTAATTTGTCGCGCATACAGAAAATCAGGGTCTTATATCCTGGCTAGAACAGCCCAAGTTCTGGGAACTAGTTGGCTTAGCATGGCTGAAACATCAATGATTGGAAGAATAATAGTAAATACAAGTTGAAATGCTTTGTTTGGAATTGTTTGGAAAATTTTAGACGGATAGAGCCTTCTAAAGTGTTTTAATGTCCGTTAAATTGGAACATTAAGACCGAAAAGTGCGCACGCACCTAAATGACAGACAGAAGTCGTGAGTCAATAATAGCCTGGTATTGTTGTGCAGCCAATCAGTGAAAGCAACAAACAGTCGATAGGCAGCATCTGGGCAGATTTTGCAGACGATTTGTCTTATTCAGAAGACTTAACGGGAAGGAATTGAACAGATGGGGATTCAAACGTTCCTAATTAGGAACAAACTCGTTATATCGGAGATTTGTCCTCGGAGCATAAACAAACAAGCGAACTGTATATAAAGAGTGTCATTTCTTGACATCCAAAACGTTGACACTCTCCAAAAGTAGTCTAGTTGAATCTAACTATAAACCATTCGCTTAAAAATGTTGTCCTTCAAAGTCATTGCTACCGCCGTCCTAGCTATGGGTGGTGCCCTTGCTGCTCCATATGCTGAGCCTCTTGCCATTGCCAAGGCTATCGGTGCTGCTCTTCCAGACGATGCCACTTACGAATGTCATGCTGCTTGTGGTTACGCCATTCTTGCTGCTCGTAACTGTTCTGCCACCGGTGATGAAGACAGCAACTACGATGATACCTGTTTGTGTTCTTCTGGAAGTGAATTCCTTTCCTACGTTCCAGAATGTCTAGACTGTGGTTGGTGTATCTGGGAGTACTACGGTGAGTACTTGACCTCTGCTTTGGCTGACTGTTCCACCAGCACTGAGCCAACTGGTACTTCTTGTGCTTCTTCCTCCACCGAATCTTCTTCTTCTTCCGCTACTTCCTCCTCTGCTACTTCAACTGAAACTTCTTCCACTGAATCTTCTTCTTCCACTGAAGCCACCACCTCTTCTGCTGAGTCTACCACCTCTTCTTCCTCTTCGACTGAAGCTGCTGCTACCACTTCATCCACTGAGGCTACTTCTTCGTCTGCTGCAGCTTCTTCTTCTGAGGCCGCAACTTCCGAAGCCGCTTCCTCCGAGGCTGCTGCTTCCTCCACCGTCGAAGCCGCATCTTCTTCAACTGCTGCCTCCAGCACCACTGTCTCTGTCGAGACCTATTCCGCTGCTGCCGGTAAGATCGTTGTTGGTGCCGGTGCCGGTTTGGTCGGTCTAGCTGCTTTGCTCATCTAAGCAGTCTTCTCTGTGTTCCTTTCTTACGTACTGATATAGTCGGTTTATGTTAATTAAACAACTTCTGGATATCACCCAACTGGTAGCAGCTCGCTCTCGCACGTGCACAGCCCGAGCCCGAAATCTTGCAGGATCTGGCAGAATGCAGTAGCGATCGTCTGCAGAGGTCGATCGACCACCATAGACACATCCAAACACCGCTACATAAAATAGGCAGTTGTGCCGTTTGCGGTGGAGACCTTGTGGTAGGGAAATTTCAGAAGCTTCAGCCACATTTTTTGTGTGTGGCTCCATAGCGAAAAAATGATGCAATGTGATGCCGCGAGCCACACTTGATTTACTATGTCAATCCTAGGCACCTTTTACCTGGCAGACAGTGGAGCAATGTGTCAGATGTTGACAGTTGCTGGAAAATGTGATTTGCATCGGGGCCTGTGGCTTCAGCCAGCATGGAAATAATAAAATTCCTACCCCATCATTTATATATTTGCTCCAAGTCATATGACACTGCAATTGAGGTAGCAAAAAGGCTTTTTCTTGTTTAAACATGTTACAAGAGTCCAAGCAGAAGAACGGCTCGTTTTTAGATGAGTTCGACTTCAACCTTTATAACTCGTCAGAATCTCCGTTGTTAGCTGCAGAGCCGAACGATTTGTCGCTGTTTTCCAACAACAACTTCTTAAATCTCGACACCACTAGGAATGGTCCTCTGACCATTTCGCCGCAGGACACTACACTTGATCCTCAGCTAAGAATCATGTCACAAACAAGCACAACTAGCAATCCGCCAATCAATTCTGAAAAACGAAGAAGAAACACGCTTGCTTCTGCCAGGTTCAGAATCAAGAAAAAACAAAAGGAAAAGGAAATGGAGCAGAGCTTCAAAAATGTCCATGAACGCATAGCAGGCCTCAAGGTGAAAATCAAAACATTGGAGATGGAAAATAAGTGCTTGAAAGAATTGCTACTCAATGCATCATCCAATGTGCAACAACCTTCCTCATCTGCTACCTCCAATTACGAACTGCTTAAACTACTTAAACAACATTCCGGTGACTCTTTCAAAGTCACGAGCGTATAATCATATTCAATCTATGTAACTTTATTATCGGGTGGGGAGGTTTCAATAATAAAAATACTTATTAATTGTTCCATGCCGGAGACCGGTGCCGTATTTTTGTGGGGAAGTCCGGTACCGGCCTGGAGAAAGTTTTGATATAAAAAAGCCTTATCGCAACCCGCCTACCTTCTCGTTATTTACTCTGTTTTTTACATTCTTCTAGATCATGGCCACTTATTCCAAAGACTCTTATAACATTGGGAATTACGAGTCCTTTAGACCTACATATCCACCCGAGTTCTTTGATCTGGTGCTTTCGTACCACGGCACAGTCCGCAACAGACTTGTCGACCTTGGATGTGGTACAGGACAGGTGACGTTCCCAATGGCGCCCCATTTCAAAGAATCCATTGGAACAGATCCCAGCGAATTCATGATTCAAAGATGTCAATCAAAAGTCCAAAAGGGCCAGAACATTAGCTTCCATGTAGGAAAAGCTGAGGATCTAGAGTTCATAGATTCAGGAAGCGTTGATCTTCTCACTGCTGCGGAATGTGTTCATTGGATGGACCCTCAAGGTTTTGTCGATGAGGCAGCAAGATTATTAGCTCCCAATGGAACTCTGGCATACTGGTTATATGTGGAGCCTATTTTCCAGGACCAGGTCCTTAATGATATTTATCAAAAGTATGTCTACACAGATCCAGACATGATGATTTCTCATTGGGATACCGGAAAAGTCACGTTCAGAGATTGGCTGAAAGGAGCCACGGACTTAATCATGAAAGACCCCAGATTTAAGAATGTTGAATTGGTGAAATTTGACCAAATAAGTTTGCCAAATGAAGATAGACAGCTTGCTGCTTCCACGGGTAAACTTGACGGGAAAGAGTTGTTGTTAATCAAAAAAAAGATGAACCTGCAACAATTCATGACATTCATGAAGACATACAGTGCTTTGAATGGCTGGTATAGGAAGTATCCAGATCGGAAGGGTACCGACCAAGATATAATGGTTCTTATGGAAAACGAGTTGAGACAGAAAGGTGGTTGGAATGATGATACTGTTCTTGATATAGTCTGGGATACCATGTATTGTTTTTCTAAAAGGACTGAATAGTCATTTCATCAATATAAAAAAAACAAGAAAACATGCAAATACAAACAAGGAAACATAACATAACATCCGTCCAAAACGTTCTAAACTCTCTCGCTGACTGGCTCAATGTTCCAGATGTTTTCGGCGTACTCGTCAATACATCTATCGCTGGAGAAGAAACCCATGTTGGCAACAGATATGATTGATTTTTTGACCCAGTTAGTTTGGTCTTTATATTCGGTGTCAACCGTTCCTTGCGCCTCCAAGTAGCTTTCAAAATCATCACTCACCACATAGTAATCACCCTGGTACTTGATATGGTCAACTAGAGACTTGTACTCGTCGTAATTTCCAAACATCTCGGACTCCAAAGCATTGAACACCTCGTTCAAAGCATCCGGAATCGAAACGCGACCCATCTGGTGCTCGTGTCTCAATTCGTCAACGTCTTCAGCAAGGTTTCCAAACAAGAAAATCTGATCCTCGCCAATCTCTCTGGTGATTTCAACGTTTGCTCCGTCAACAGTTCCAATAATCAATCCTCCATTCAACACAAACTTCATGTTAGAAGTTCCCGAAGCCTCGGTACCTGCAGTGGAAATATGTTCAGAAATGTCAGATGCCGGACAGATTATTTCGGCTTTTGAAACATTATAGTCTGGAATGAACACAACCTTCAACAAGTCTCCAACATCAGGATCGACATTAACAACGCTGGAAACAGCATTAACTAGCTTAATAATTTTCTTGGCAGCGTAATATCCTGGAGCAGCTTTACCTCCAATAATGCAGACTTTAGGTGGCCATTTGGCTTCACGCTCGGCAGCAGAAGTAGCCTTGATTTGCAAATATCTCCAAATAATGCCGAAAATGTTAAGCTGCTGTCTCTTATACTCGTGAATTCTCTTAACTTGAACATCAAACATGCTCTTAGGATTGACTTCAATGCCAGTGAGGTCCTTAATCAACTTCGTCAATTTGGCCTTGTTGTTGTGCTTCACTTCTGTCCAAGTGTTTCTAAAGTCTTGGTCATCTAAAAAGTTCTCTAGGTTCTTCAATTTTCCAAGATTGGTTAAGAAGTCGTAGCCACCAAGTTTGGAAGCAATCAATTCACACAAAGCTGGGTTGGCCTGTCTCAACCATCTTCTAGGAGTAATACCATTAGTGACATTAGTGAATCGTTCACTTCCATAGATCTTTACAAAATCTTTGAAAATGGTAGTCTTGATTAGCTCAGAATGCAACTCAGCGACACCATTGACTCTATGGGATCCAATGATTGCCAAATGGGCCATTCTGATATTCTTTGGAGACGATTCCTCAATAATCGAGACTCTGGTAAGCATATCCCTGTCATTTGGGAAGTTCTTGGCAACTTTTTGTAAAAAGAACAAATTGATGTCATAAATAATTTCCAGATGTCTTGGAAGCAGGTTAGCAAACAATTCTAGAGGCCATTTTTCTAGGGCTTCTTGCATAACTGTATGGTTGGTATAACCAAAAGTTTTTGTCACAATTGACCAGGCTTCCTCCCACTCAAGCTTTTCAATATCAACTAAGATTCTCTGCAACTCCACAATGGCTATGGTTGGATGTGTGTCGTTCAGTTGAATAGCCACTGAATCTGGGAATTGTGAAAATGGTTTTTTTGTCTTGAGGAATCTTCTAACAATATCATGAAGCGAAGCTGCAACCCAGAAGTATTGTTGCTTTAATCTTAATTCTTTACCTTGGTAAAAGTTATCGTTTGGATACAAAACAGCAGTAATAGATTCTGCTCTCTGTTGCTGAACCACCGAGTTGGTGTAATCACCTTCATTGAATTTCTGGAAATCAAATTCGTTTGTAGGTTTAGACGACCACAATCTCAAGTTGTTCACGTTGGAAGTTGCGTATCCTGGAACTGGGAAATCGTAAGCAATTGCAAGAACTCTTTCACCTCCTTGCCATTGTTTGGTAATCTTTCCGGTCTTCTCGTCTTTGACGGAAGAAACATAACCATAAAAATCCACAGGAATTTGAATTTCCAGACGCGGAATTTCCCATGGATTGCCAAACTTAAGCCAATAATCAGGAGTCTCCACCTGGTACCCGTTAATGATTTTCTGGGAGAAAATACCGTAATTGTATCTCAAACCGTATCCCCAACCTGGATAATTTTGGGAAGACAAAGAGTCAACAAAGCAGGCTGCCAATCTTCCAAGTCCACCATTTCCCAATCCTGCATCTGGCTCTGTGGTGATGATGTCCTCGAGATTGAAACCAAGTTCATCTGTGGATTTATTACAAAGATCTTTGATTTCCAAGTTGATCATTGCGTTATCCAATGCACGACCCATCAGAAACTCCAATGACAAATAATAAACACGCTTGACTTCTTTAGAGGTGTGCAATTGCTGTGTTTTGTTCCAATGGAGAATCAATTTGTCTCTAATGGAGCTGGACAAGGCTTGGTATGTGGCAAGGTCATCACAATTGTACATCGATCTTGCCAGAGTGGTTTCGACATGGTCAATTATCTTGGCCTCCAAATCTTGAGTTGAATCAAAATCCTTGACTCCAAACTTTGCCCATGTTTCCCTTGCCTTGATGGGAATGGCGCTGTCAATGGCCTTAATTTCTGTGGGGGTGAACCCTGTCAAAGATCTCTTGTGGCTGCGACCGTGTGGTGCGTCTGACATGGTTTTGTTGTCAATTGAATGGATTCTGAGCACTGGAAGCTAATTTTATCGCAGGAGGGTTCTGCTATAAAACTACCAATTACCGTGTGGGAACCCAGCAAGATCCCGCACGCTGCCCTCCCCCTTTTATAGAAAAGAAATATTTATTAGATGCATTGGTGGACGCACACCCAAAAAATCAGTTGATACGAGATAAGCAACCTTTCAGAAGGATGCAACGGATATTTTTGCGGCACACGTATGCCCGGCTAACAAGAATGCTATATGATTATGGACTCATCAATTGAAATGCCACGCCAGTTATCTAGACCCTCGCCGTTATAACTGGTCAAAGGAGCAACCTCAACCGCGAGATCGGGACGGGAAAAATGAACCCCGGCCTCCTGCAGCCACTGCCTGCTTCGCGCAAGGTAGTTTCTCCGACACGTTTCTGGCGAATCGTTCTCGCTTCCTGGAGCATTTTTCAACGGAGAAAACTCTTGTGCTCGGTCAACTTCCAAACATCCAAACCGATCCAGATCCACCGACGAAAACACATCGAAAATAAATTGCTCCATCTTGATTCCATTCGGCTCGGTCGGCTTGCTATCTTCAACACATCCAATCTTCTTCTTGGCAATGTGGAATGGCAAAAACTTGCGATTCGATGTCCATTCAGGAACCATCTGGTTCAGAAAATCAACATTGTAATAATGATTCACAATATTGGCAGCCCTGTAAACTAGCCGTCCAGAATCATCCACCTTCTCCCGCGATTCGGCACTAATCTCTGAATATTCAATCACACTTGGATGTTGTGTCTGCTCATCCAAAACAATCAATCCAACACTCTCGCCAGCATTTCTTTTCCGAACCACTTTCGTAGCAATATAATACTCATGTGAAGCAGCATACCCAACAAAAACAGGGTCTCCTACCTTCACCAGCACATTATCCACACAATACATGTGAATATGCTTGACTCCACGACGTGCAAAATCTTCCAATAGCCCATTATCCTGAATGGCCTTGTATAGTCCTCCATTTCCGTCCGGACTCTCAACCAATGAACCTTTGGAGCCCAATAACAACTTCGTGCCGTCCAAACTTACCGCTGGAAGAACTCCTTGGTTGAAAAAAACAACCTGGCTGGCTTTCAAACCAAAATACTTGTTTTGTTTAAAGAATTCCTCGGTAGCCTTCCTGGTAGGGCCCGAAGTCATCACATACAATGGAATTTCACAGTTTCCAGAATCTGGCTTTCTCATTGAAGCTAGCTGCTCAAGCTTTAAAAGTCTTTCACATTGCAACTGAAACAAACTTTTATGAGAAGGCAGTCCAACATCATAACATCCCTTCGGATCAGAAGATCCTAGTCGACTTCCTTGGCCTCCAGCCATCAAGATGACCCCCACTGAGCCTTTTGAGATCAGCTCAAACCCGAATTCTGTCCACTCCTGCAACGTTTCCAAGCTGCAATCAAGTAAAGAAGCGCATGCTTTCTCGGGTAAAGGTAAAAATTGTCTAGAAGAAGCCACATTAGAACTGTAATTGATGGCTTGTTTTACTTCTTCAAGAAACCGCCTTGGATCATTGATCTTGTTTAATTGGGCTAAAAATGTATCCTGCTCCCTCGAATCGAGCTGGTCCCAGAACTCAAATAAATGTCCCTGGCCAGCATCCAAATATGCCTGTCTTAAAGCCTCCAGTACACTCATTTGCCAATATAAAACCGGGAAAATGCTCCCTTTCAATACCCAGTCCTCTTTTTTTTGGTCTATTTGTACTGTTTACTTTATTCCTTAAAAATTTAAAAAATTCCAGTTTACATCCGTGCACCAGTTGATCTGCCCAGTTGCGTAGCAATGTATTGGGCCTCTCTTTGGCCACTGATGTAGGCTCCGTGGGCATTTCCATGGCCTTCGTAGCAATAAGCCTCGCCCGCAAACCGAATATTGCCAGCACCTTCCAACAACGCATCGTTGACCAGCATATCTCCAACAGCATTTCCGGAAACAGAGCCTCTACTATAAGGATCTTCAGACCAGTTGGTGGAAAAGATCAGTTTTGGTTTAGGGAGATCTTTCTGGGAAATCCCAGTGATCTTACTAATCACAGGATCCAGTAGTTGTTTGCCGTATTTGTCCACATCGGCTTCAAGCAGATGAGAAGCAGGAGCAGGGACCAAAAACATTAAAGCAGGTGCCTTTTTGACAATGTTCAAATTAGAAATCACGCAAGGAAAATCAAATGGCTTAAGAGCAGCAGCTTCCAAATCCGTAGGCTTTTTGTTGTAGGTCACAGTAGGGAAGCTAGTGGATCGGGCAATGGATTCATCCGGAGAAGGAACAACCACAAATTTCTCCACTTGTGGCCAGAATGCCTCGTCATACTCGTAAATGACTTTTCCCAAAGCACAGAAATGTGTTTTTGAAAAGTTGTCGGTGATGGCTTTGGGTAGCTGTGGTTGAAACTCGATGGCCCCTGTGGCTGAAGGATCTTCCAGCGTAAGTTTCAAAACAGAAATTGGAACAGTCACTACCACAAACGAACAAGTAAATTTGCTTCCATCAACAGTAGAAACCACATATTTATCGTTTGTTTTGAAAACAGATTTTACAGCACTGTTGAGCAAAATAGATTCACTTGGATACCCTTGTAGCTCGTTTTCAACCACTTTTTCATATCCGGAAGACACAAAAGCATCTCTTCCAGAGTATCCTGGAGGGGCCAATTTAGCAGAAAACATGTCCCAACTGACACCGTTAGGAACCTCGGCAATTCTCAACATTGAAGGTGCCCATTTCTTCTGTTCAGCAGTTAAAAAGTCACCCATCTTTTCAAGATATTCGGCACAAGCGGTCTTATAATTGACATCCTCAGAGGTTCTGGTTTGAGCATGTAGCTCCATCTCTTTCACAATCGGACCCAAATTATATTCGCCCGGTAACGGCCCATCAGGACCAACCACCATGGCCGAATTGTCGTCAAAAAAATACTCAATGTTCTTCTTGGCAACAGACTTGTGAAACAAAGGATTACTTAAAGTAGCATGAAACCAACAGGCTCCAATATCATACCCATATTGCGAGCCTTCTGGATGATAAGTGTATAATCTTCCTCCCACTCTATCTCTGGCCTCCAAAACAACTGTTTTAATTCCAGCAGAATGCAGATCGGTTGCAGCCTTAATTCCTGCAATTCCAGCCCCAATCACTACAACGTCAACGTCACTCATTTATATGTTGTTCTGTGCTGTATTCTATTCTTCAAGAGTAGTTTGTACATACGTTTCTTCTCCACTTCCCCCCGGACTAGATGTTTTTTTTTTTTTACCCCAGCAAATCTGCTCCCGATGCGGTAACTTCCCCCGTTGAAAAAGGCACGCACTCCACAAACGCGGATCTCGGGCTGTGCAAGATCTAAACTAGATGCTAACTCTATAAAAATGCTCTGATTGCTCTGTTCAAAGCTTCTCAGCACTGAGATCGGCCTTGATTCGGAACGGCTGGCCACGCCAATCTATTTCAGATCCTAAAACTGCCACGATCCACACCGGAAACGCCAAAATTTCTCTCAAAATCCAGTTGGTTGCAAACGACACCAGTCCGTTGGTCTGAGCCCCACAATAATTATAGTCAAGGAAAAACGGCTCCTTGGCCTCGCCACAACGTTCAAAAAGACGCCCAAATTGTATATAATCAGTGCAAAACCATATCAGCAAATGGAATATGAAAAAGGTTCTATTGAACAACGAATGGCCAAACACCACTCCAACTCCAAAAGCTCCATAGAACCCACATAAAAGACACTCGGTTGTTGGCTCTAACAACGTGGCTGCCAACACCATATACTTTCGAACACGTAACCATCTCATACGTCGGTAACAGTAATCAAGTAGTCCGTTTGTTCCTCCCAGCGGTTGCACCACACAGTCGCCAGTCATTCCAGTTCGACCATGACCGTATTCCCATAAGGCTATTCCAATCATATTATCCTCGCCAATGTAACGAGCAAAAAAGCGAATTCCTTGGCCAGGCTCTAAACTGAAGAAATGAGCATCTTTATAGACATCTCCACTCTGGCCGTCAAGACTGGGCACCTGGGCATTCTGGCCCATCAGTTGCACTGCCTGATCTAGAGCCGACCGACGATAAACATTTGATTTGCCGTTAACACACGGAGCCACGGCTACCTGGTTAAACATGACATAGAATTTGGAATGAGAGGTGGCCAGAAACATTTCATCCAAATTTGCTCCGATGGTTTTTGTTTGTGCTTGGCCCAAAGACACCGCCAATGGAACGTGATGGATCAGGTTGATTTTGCGCGATGTGGGTGTGCCGTTATCAAGTGAATGTATCAACGAGTACACAGACCTTGTTAAAGTGTCTGGTCTTGACCAAACATTACAATCCTGGATCCATAAGATGTCATGTTTGGCCATCTTATAACCTTTAGCCAAGTTGTTCACTTTTGGATTTGGCCCGTAGCTATTCAAATGTTGTTGATCTTGGTCAACCAGAAGTTTTGCATCCACATTGGGATACTCTGCAATAAGTTTTTCAGCCACCGAGACTGCCGGATCACTTTTATCTTGAACACATAAGATGATCTCGAGTTTGTCTGCTGGGTAATTCTGTTCAAATGAGGCTCGTAAACACGTTTCCATTTCCGGATCAATACCTTTGAGAGGTCTGAGAATCGTAACTCCTTCTAACGACATACGATCAATTTTTATGTCAAGCTCTGTTCTTGATCGCCGATTCACCTTCAGTACTATCTGGAAGAACCCTATGTATGCCACGGCCACCACTATCAGATACCATATCAATGCAACGATTCCAGCCACAAACACCGGCCCGGAACGCACTTGTGCTGGTTGTATCTGGTCCATTGGTGTTATATGTAGCCAGGTATTTGATAGGCCACTAGAATGTGCTTGAAACAGAGACAAGTGTTTGTGCGTGTTTGCGTGTGTTTCTTCGTGCCCGGTGAAAAAAAATTTAGAGGGCACAGCCAGGCACAGCACGGCTCACCGTAGCACAGCCCGAGACTGTCCAAGCCGGCACTTTCACCGCAAACCCACTACAAAGCAAGTCAAAGCCAGAATATGAAATCCATCCTCGGAGAAGAAGAAGCTATTGATGTAGCAATTCCTGTTTTCATATTCAAAATCTGTTTAAACGTCATGCCTGAACTGCGGCAGCAGGGTCGTCCCGACCCGTCCCTGTGAAAAATTTTTTAGACCTGAAATATTTATCGCATGCAAAGAAAGACCAGTTACACAGTTCAGAGGACGTTTGAAGCATCGAAATGAGTGAACACAGTAGAAACACACACACCTCATCGCCTCTATCACGGCCGGTGTCATATAGTCGGCCGACAGAGCAGGAAAAAATCTCAGGAGCAGACGTTCCTTTGCATCCCAAGCCGGTGCGGGAGCCTTACTACAAACGGTTAAGCACACCGTTAAACACTCGTCCTGCTTCTCCGTACACTCTGAGTCCACCTATCGACTCTGATGGGCTTTCTTGGCCATCTATGGGAGCACGCGACAGATTAGAGGCATCTGAAGAAGAGGCCAAGGCCAAAGAAGATCGAATTGCAGAGGCTGTCAAGACCATTTTAACAGAGTTAGGCGAAGACGTGACCAGAGAAGGTCTTCTAGAAACCCCACAAAGATACGCTAGAGCCATGCTTTTCTTCACCAAAGGATATCAGGATAACATTGGAGACGTGATCAAAAGGGCCGTGTTTGAAGAGGACCACGACGAAATGGTCATAGTGAAAGATATAGAGATCTACTCGCTGTGCGAGCACCATCTGGTGCCTTTTTTTGGAAAAGTTCACATTGGATACATTCCTAACAAGAAGGTTCTGGGATTGAGCAAACTGGCCCGTCTTGCCGAGATGTACGCTCGTCGATTTCAAGTCCAGGAGAGACTCACCAAACAAATAGCCATAGCATTGAGCGAGATCCTGAAACCACGAGGTGTGGCAGTGGTCATCGAGGCCACACACATGTGCATGGTGAGTCGAGGAGTTCAGAAAACTGGCGCAGTTACGTCGACCAGTTGCATGTTGGGTTGTTTCAGAGCACAACAGAAGACCAGAGACGAATTTTTGACTCTGTTAGGAAGAAGATAAGGTGGTACAATGACGGTTTAATGCAGACTATATATATAATACACGTTCTCTGATCTATTTTCTCTTTTTGGAAAGACTCGAGCCGATGGTGATGTTCACCTTTGGTGGCACTGGGAATCCAAACGATCTTCCAACCTTCACCAAATCCAGTTTATCCACTTGGTAAACGGTCTTCAAATGATGAGAAGCATATGCCTGTAAATAGGCCCTGTATCCGTCTTTGGCCGATTGGTGCAACCAGTAGTTGTTCTTCACCAATTGCTCCAACTGCGATTGCACATTGGCAATTTTATTAGAAGGAAATTCGTATTCGTTTAAAGGGACCTTGGCTGCTTTCAAGTATCTCAGGAATCCAAGCTCTGAAGGAGTAAGGAACATCAGCGACTTTCCCTTACCTTTGGATCCTCTAGCTGTTCTTCCCACACGATGAATATAATCACGAGGATCATCAGGAGGGTCGAATTGAATAATCCAATCGACCTCTGGAATGTCCAATCCTCTGGCAGCAACGTCTGTGCAGATCAAAATCCCCTGCTTGGCATTGCAGAATTCAAAGAAAGTGTTGGTCCGTTTCTGCTGTTTTTGCTTTCCGTGCAAATCTAGCACTGGAAGATCGATGTAGTTGAGCAACTCGCTGTAATACTTGACACAGTTGCATGAAGATAGGAAAACAATCACCTTCTTCTTGAGATTACGCTTCAAAAACGAAAAAAGAAGCAAAAATCTCTTGTCAGAATCACAAACAACATATCCTTGTTCAAGCCCATCAGCAGTAGATGTTTCTCTGTCCTGGTGAACATTGATATACAAAGGAGCCTTGTTAAGCGAAACTCTGGCAAGGTCCTCCACCTTGGTGGTTTGCGTGGCAGAAAACAACATGGATTGTCTGCTTTCATTAGGAAGAATCTTGACGATCTGTTTCATCTCATCTTCAAACCCAATCTCCAAAATTCTATCGGCCTCATCTATAATCAGCGTTTTCAAATTCTTAAAAATAAATCCCTTGGTATTTTGTAAATGATCCAAAAGACGGCCAGGAGTAGCAATCAACAGATTCACACCTTTGGCAAGCTTCTCTGCCTCTTGTCTTCTATTGGCTCCTCCAATCACAATAGCAAGTGTCTGCGTGTGATGGGCCATCAGCTCACGAGCAACACCAAAAATCTGAAGGGCCAATTCTCTTGTTGGAGTAATCACAATAGCACCAGCTCCATTTCTTGGCTTGAACTTGAGCGAGTAAAGCAGCTCGATGGCTGGAATCAAGAAAGCCAACGTTTTTCCAGAACCAGTCTTAGCGGCCCCAAGAACGTCCTTTCCAGCTAACAAAGGTGGAATCGTTCTTCCTTGCACCTCTGTCATTGTGGTGAATCCCATATCTTTAATTCCTTTCATGGTTGGTTCGGAGAGATTCAATTCAGAGAAAAGTGTTGGATTTTCGACGCCAACTGAATGAATCACTTTTTCTGTTTCTAGATCCTCTCCTCTTCCTCCTTCTTCTTCTCCCTCTTCCTCATCTTCTTCCTCCTCCTCGTCTTCCTCCTCCTTTTCTTCTTCTGCTGCTAATTCTTCTTCAGAATCCTCATCCTTTTCATTCTCAGCCTCATCGTCTCTCTCTAGCAAAGCAGTGACATCATCGTACTCCTCATTAATCTTTGAAACCAATTCCTCTGTTCCCTCATCATCCACTTGATCTCTGTCTAATTTCTGTTTCTTGTGGCTCTTAGAAGAATCAGGCTTAGACCCGCTCTTCTTCTGTGATCGTTTCATCTGCCTTCCCATCTTGATTCTCAGTCTCTAGTCAGATATCTCGCCAAAACCCTCAAGATTTCTTGCGCAGTACTCTCCTTGTCTCTTCGTCTTGCACATTAAAATTTTTTTATAAAAATTTAAATAAAAAAAAAAAATTATTTTCCACTATCGCACGACCATATTTTAAGCTTAGGTAAGCGGGCAAGAACTGGGTAGATTGACGGCCACAGGGAGCTTTAGAAGAGAGCTTTAAAAGAGAACTAGATCTGATGTATATCTTTGTGTATGGAAAAAAGAAGAAATAGCATTTTGTATCAGGTTGTATTGCGTTCTACCAATTCAAAATTACAATAGTATAATCTGCAAAGAGCTATCACTCACTTTATTTAGAAAATTACAAAAATTATTATGTCCAATTCACCTTCTTAATAACCACCTCCAGAAACATCATTCCACAACATTAAACACATATCATCAAATCTGTCTTATAAAACAATCCCACTTGTAGTGCTTCCCTTCTCTTCGAACCTATCCGAATCCCAAAATTGGGCCTTTCCACAACAAACATACTGTCATAGCACCGCCACAAATGGCGCAGCAACGTCATAGCAAGATAAAACGGTCACCCGATACGAATATTGCTAGGCAGTATAAATAGCGGGCCTTATTCCTATTTCAAGTCTACTTCCACTATTACAAGCAGAAAACCAGAAATGTCTGAAAAGAAAACTTTTATCGTATGTTGTCAGTTCAATTGATGTCGAAATTGATCACTAACCAATCCACAGGTTACTCTAAAGGAAAGTTGCACTGATCCAGCAGTTGCTAAGTAAGTCGAGACTACGGGTTCAATCGGATCATACTAACGAAGATCATTCAGATTCAAGGAAGGTATCAAGGCCGTTGGAGGAGAAATTCAACATGAATATGGCTTGATCAAAGGATTTGCGTAAGTTGAAATATATTGATTGTTTCATTTGCCCCCCGGCCCCTATACTAACTATATATATAGTGTGAGATTGCCTACTGTCCATGCAGACTCGCTTCTCCACAAGAACACAGACGTTGCCTCTGTGGAGGAGGACCAAGAAGTCAAAACTCAAAGTGCCTGATTGGCCTTACTGGAGCTTCTAATATGTATTTTCGTTTTATATGCTATAGCATCAACATATAGCCAATCTTCCTTTTTTGACACAGAAAAACATTCTGACGTAACTCCTTAGCTCATCATAAGATCCCCCTTTTTTGACTTGGCCAGCCGCAATTAATTAGGATGACTGGTGCGGAAAAAGCAAGAAAAAAGAAAAAGAAAAATCGGTATCGGGGCGGGTCTGTGCCGGGCAGGCTGCCGTGCGCGAAGAGCTTGTCCCCCGTGGGCTCGCGATGTCCCCCCGCTGCGAGAGGGTGTCCGATCGGGTGCCCGAATTGGGTACAAATAGATTCAACTTCCTGCCTGTATAATTTCCATCATGTTTTTTCTGGTTTTGGTTTAACGAATTCGAATTTCGTTCATAACAAACTTACATCATGGCTGACGTGGTCTTGGGCTCCCAATGGGGTGACGAAGGAAAAGGAAAGTTGGTGGACTTGCTCTGTGACAACATCGAGGTGTGTGCCAGATGCCAAGGTGGAAACAACGCTGGACACACGATTGTTGTTGGAGAAAAGAAGTATGATTTCCACATGCTTCCGTCTGGATTGGTGAATCCAAACTGTGTGAACTTGGTGGGATCTGGTGTGGTGGTGCACGTGCCTTCGTTCTTTGAGGAGTTGAAGAAGATTGAGGAGCAGGGACTTGATTGTACAGGACGTTTGTTTCTGTCGTCTAGAGCACACTTGGTGTTTGATTTCCACCAGCGTGTGGACAAGTTGAGAGAAGGCGAACTCTCGACCAAGAAGAAGTCCATTGGAACTACTGGAAAGGGTATTGGTCCAACATACTCGACCAAGGTGTCGAGATCCGGTATCAGAGTGCACCATTTGGTGAGTGACGAGCCGGATTCTTGGAAAGAATTTGAAACCAGATTGAGAAGATTGATCGAGACTAGATTCAAGAGATACGGCGAGTTCGATTGCGATGTTGAATCCGAATTGGCTAAATACAAGGTTCTCAAAGAAAAACTAAGACCGTTTGTTGTAGACTCTGTCGAGTTCATGCACAAGGCTTTGAAAGAGAAAAAGAGGATTTTGATCGAGGGTGCCAATGCTTTGATGTTGGATATCGATTTCGGTACCTATCCATATGTGACCTCTTCCAACACAGGAATCGGTGGTGTGCTCACTGGTTTGGGTGTTCCTCCTCAGTCAATTAAAAACATTTACGGAGTGGTGAAGGCCTACACTACCAGAGTTGGTGAAGGACCATTCCCTACCGAACAATTGAACGAGGACGGAGAAAACTTGCAGACTATTGGCCACGAATACGGAGTCACCACCGGTAGAAAGAGAAGATGTGGTTGGTTGGATCTTGTGGTGTTAAAGTACTCATGTTTGATCAACGGGTACACTTCTTTAAACATCACCAAATTGGACGTTTTGGATTCTTTCAAAGAAATCAAGGTGGCAGTTGGTTACTCTTACAACGGTAAGAAGTTGGAGTCATTCCCGGAAGATCTCTATGTTCTCGAGAAAGTGGACGTGGATTATGTCACATTCCCAGGCTGGCAAGAAGACATCACCAAGATCAAATCTTATGATGATTTGCCAGTCAACGCCAAGAACTATTTGAAGTTTATTGAAGACTTTGTCGAGACTCCTATCCAATGGGTCGGTACAGGACCTGCTAGGGAGTCGATGTTAGAAAAGAAGTTGTAAGTAGAGAGATTATTAGGATGAATAAATTATAACCAAATGTACGGAGACCTCAGTTATATTAGCTCAGGCTGTGCAATTTCCACCCTCTTCTTTTTTTTTGCTCCAGGTCACGTGATGATACCTAATACTTTGTGCAGAGTATATACAATTGGAATTGCTTGAACCGGCATGGAGGAGCCACTGAAAGGAAGATTATTTGGAAAAGGGATGGCGAAAAGATATTGAAGTGGGTGTTAATGGACTAAAAGCAAACAGCACAGGTTTCTTGTTGAATTTATAGATTTGATGAAGAATGCTTTCAAGATGAATGATCAATCTCAAGACATACAACGATTGCTGATCGAGTTGATCAACTCGTCCAAACCCAAGGTGTCTCCTAACCGTGCCGCAAAAATGCCTTCTGAGCCAATAACTTTGGAGGATCTTGAGTTTTTCAAGTTGGCCAACGAGGTCATAAAGAAACATCAATATAGAATAGACCCTACGATAAGAGACATACTTAACAGACTCCAGTATTCGAATTCTCCTCATGGAGGACTTCCCATTGCCCGAGAGTACATGAACAACCAACAAACAAGTTTAGCAGACCAGACTGTATATGGAGCATCAGAAGGCCGAAGTGCCGATTCGTTTCCACAGTTGAATTTGGACGTGTTCAAGTTGCAATCTTCTGCTCAACAGGTTGGTTCTTCGGTGTATTCGCAAACTGGAATTCAGAACAGACAGAAGACTTCGGCAGATCTGGTAGGACAACTGACTTCCAGCATTGCAAATATGAGTCCCAGCGAACAACAGGACTTATTCCAGAAAATAATCTCATTAGTGGCCACCAATAAATCCAACCAACAGGCAACCAATGATCATAGCCAAACCACCAATCAGCAACAATTGCATCTACTTCAACAGCTGGGATTGATCTCCGACAACAGTTCTTCAACTTCTTCTTCCTCACTGAATCTCCGAGACCGTTTTCCATCTGCTCAACTGTCCCCAGATCCAAGTAGTCCTACCGCTTCTATGACTTCAGCTGCCGACTCTGCTTTTGAAAATGCCGATGGAACACAGAAATCCCACATATGCTCAACATGCTCGATGACGTTCAAACGTTCTTCCGACTTGAAAAGACACGAGAAAATCCACCTCGAGGTCCCTCCAAACATCTGTCCACTGTGCCACAAGGGTTTTGCCAGAAAAGATGCTTTGAAACGACACATAGACACTCTCACGTGCAAGAGGAACCGGGAAAGACTGCTCATGAAGCTGAATGAGGACGGCCAGGATTCTCAACCTTCTTAGCTTTAGCCAATTGTATATTTATCGCCAATCTAGACATGTTCTATGAACGTAGCAGTGAGTAGCTGAGCTGCGAGGGTTTGCGCCTGACACACCCTTGCACCACACAGGAAACAGTGAGTCGTCGAAAAAAAAAGTTCGTTGAAAAAATGAAAAATTTGGAGAGCACAGAGCAGGAATAAGATAGAACCTTGGTGTTATTTTCAACTATAGGACAGACAAACATACACGATGCCAATTGATCCAGAAAAGCTTGCTAAGTTGCAAAAAGCGTCAGCCAAAAAAGTTGGTGGACAAAGAATCAAGGCCAAGAAAGTGAACAAGACAGCTGAGGCCGACGACACCCAATTGCAAAACACCTTGAAGAAGCTAAATGCTCAAGTTTTGACAGGTATTGAGGAGGCTAACTTCTTCAAGGAGGATGGTAAGGTGTTGCACTTCAACAGAGTTGGTGTTCAGGCTGCTGCCGCATACAACACCTACAACTTCAGTGGTTTTGCTCAAGAGAAGAACATCACCGACTTGATTCCAGGTATCCTTCCGCAATTGGGAGCTGAGAACTTGAGTTTGTTGCAAAAGATTGCTGAGTCGTTCCAGAACAACCAAGGAGCCATGGATGCTCTTAAGGCTTCTCAAGGTGCCGAGGCTGGCGAGGGTGATGACGAGATTCCAGAGTTGGTTGAAGGCGAGACTTTTGAAAACGAAGTCGAGTAAACGGGGGCTAGTACATAATGAAAGTATGAATGTGTATATGTCTTTCTATTTAGAAAGTCAACAATGGGCATTATTACCAAGAAAGTACATTAGTAGGACAAACATATATATGTTGGTAAAGAGAGTGGATGCTACTCAGAAGGCCCAAGCAAGCATTGCAGCTAAAGTGGCCAAGACCGATCCTGCTGCCAATTTGTCGGAGCCTGCGGTGGAAACGCTGGATGACATGACAGTTGAGGACATTGCTGCTGAAGAAGAGCTGGACGAGTTGGAGCTGTGATATTCGAGGTTTGCACAGGCAATTCTGGTGGTGTTGTCGTAATGGAACACGATGGACCTGTTTCCAAAGTAAGCCTCACTGTCTGGGTTTAAAGACAAGTAAGGATCGATGTAGGAGGTTTGGTAGGATGACGAATTGAAGGTGCCCCATTTTCCAGAAAGGTCTCCCAACTCGCAATAAGCAGCTCCTTCGGTGAGGTTGCAAGGAGTGGCAGCATTGAAAGGGTTAAGATGGCCCTCGGTTGCAGTACAACTTCCATTGGAAGGAACCAGATTGGTGTGAATATGGTAGAGGAATGGATAGCCAGAGTCTGGGAGACCGGAAATGTCAACCTCGACTTCGACAGAGCCATTTGAAACCGCCATGAACTTGACGTACCCGGAGACGCTTGACGAGCCTCCGCTTGGGAACGAAGCAATTGCATAGGAGCCTGCCGAGGAATCTGTTTCGACAGGAGCAACTTCAGCAGAGACAAAATAGGCCGAGAGGACCGAGGACAAGAGGACAATTGGAGAGAGTCTCATAGCGAGAGATGGTTAACAAAAGAGACCATCTAGTTGGAAACATGACTGCCCCGAGACCTGGCTATATATGCTATTTTTCAGAAATGAAACCTCCACTTCGTATTGTGGGCTTGCAGAATATTTCCTGGGCAGACAATAGGGCTACAGGTACGTGTGTTTGTATGCATGAATGCAAATGGTAGCAGGTCTTGGAAAAAATCCGGATTAGGAAAAAAAAACTTGGCACGCACATTAAAGATGGACTAGATAAGAAAACGAACAAACAAGAGCCCATCAATTGGGATCCGCCAATTGAGTAAAAAAGAGCCAGCTAGCGAATGAGAGCATGGATCTAAGAATTTTAGATTAGCGCGGCACCGACAGCAAACACCAATGCAGCTAGCGAATGGTAGCCGAGGTCGATCTGGGCAGCTCCGGCTAAAAGTTGAGTCTCGATTCCCATTGAGGAGGAGCCCCAGAGCGCGGATGTAGAGGTTTCTGCTGCAGATGAATTGGCAGGCACCGAGGTGGCAATGTAGTAGCTCGAGTATGCATAGGAGGAGGAGGAGACAACCACGGCACTGGAGAGCACTGTCGAGGAGACTGGGACGTAGGTCGACGCGACGGCCGATGTGGACTCCACGGTCGATGTAGACTCCACGGTCGATTCAATTGCAGACGAGGACTCAACGGTCGACACGACAGCAGAGCTCGATTCAACCACAGAAGTCTCCACCGAAGTTTCGACAGAGGTGCTGCTGACCGGAACAGTCGAGATGCTCACAACAGAGGTGGATTCAGTGGATTCAGTGCTTAGAACAGTGCTGGTAAGGGCACTGGTGCTGGTGGCCACAGTCTCGGAAGTAGAAGCCACAGAGCTTGTATTAGTGTACGGTAAGGAGCTGCTGGTTTCTGGCAAAGGACAGTAAGTTGTGTAGACAGTGGTGAACATTTCAGATGTCTCGGTGGTCTCGTAACATCCAGTGGTGATGGTGACACCACTGGTGACAATCACAGTGGTGGAGATGACTGAAGGAGCAATTGTAGAGGTGGAAACTGCAACACTGGACGAATTAGTTGGCTCTTCTCCACAGTCTGCAGAAGATCCACCCCAATCTCCACCGATTGGCTTGGCACTTCCAAATGGTAGCAGGAAAGCAGCAGCAACAACAGCTGCAACGTTATATCTAAAACCCAACATTCTGATTTATTATGGTAACAGGAGATAATTACAGACCTTTTCAGCAGACACTGTTGAATTTCCAGCATCTGTTTGGGTTTAAATATTAGATCTGTTTTTGCTCGAGCTGCTTCTGTCGTGCTACCATTTTCTGGTTTTACTTTTCTGGACTGCTGAAAAAAAAAATTTATACTGATAATACATTTATGGTGATCTGCTTTTTCCAAAATTTCCACCGTGCATCCAAGCGCCATCAAAGGGGTCCTGGAGAAATGCTGCTGGTCATTAAATAGGGAAAGAACAAGATCCAAACGTACCGAAATTATTGACACGCTCGCCCCTTTTTTTTCTTTTTCTGTAAGAACCAGATATATCAGAATCTCACAGCATTGATCTTCACTCCAACTTCCGTAACCATCAATCACCGTAGTAATGTTTGGTGGCTTTCTTCCGTAATTGGAAACATGGTTCGACCGCATCATAGTTCTGATCCGGATGCATTAATGACAAAAGTTCTGCATCTGAATCGATTTCCCAGTCCGGATCATAATCTGCCGGGAACAATCCAGAAGCACTAAGAGGCTGGTTCCAATCCGGTTTATTAGCTTCATCTGTGACTGTCTCTGTGACAACCATATCTATGTGCTGCATCTCTCCTGTAAATACACCACCTCTAGGAGAAAACGTCGGGTAGTTATCTTTCCTGAAATGGCTATTTAGCATCGATTTCAATTGTACCTCTTTAACTGTGACCAGCTGATGAAACCGCCAAACCATCCGGTCGATGTCTATATCATGGGTGTCAGTCACCCAGTCAAATGGATTCACCTGTTGTATATTTCTAAACATCCGATTGCGTCGTCCACGGAAATACGTGAATGCTCGTATCAAGTAATTAGCATAATATCGACCCTTTGGAGAAGATCCTCGGCTCACTTTCAAAAGCACATCTGGTCTCCCGTGTCCTTGAAACAACATTCTTAAGTTGCCAAGAAAATCAGCCAACCACAAATACGTAATTTCTGGCATCACTGCCCATAAATATTCACCCATGGCAACATAAAACAAATTCAATATAAGCTCTGGTTCTTCCAAATACTCCAAATTGGCCAGATTTGTTGGAATGATCGAGTAAAATCCATGAACCATGCGCGGACCAATCTCTTTAGAATATCTGATACCTGCAGCTTGCAGCTTGTGGTCTCTTAAAATATCCTTGTGAGTGCTCATGAATTGTTTCAACAAAACAAATTTCTCTTGGAGCTTCGGATTCGAAGAAGCCAGAAAATGAAGATCATAAGAGCCTAACATCCCTTGAAACTCGTCAAGAATATCTAAGTTGTACTCATGAAAACACAAAATCTTGGTACAATTGAGTAATGAAGAAGAAAGAAAAGTAAGAGATGGAAATGATAGATCAACCGAAGCCCATGAAGGTTTGGTGGTCGTACCGCCCACCGAGAGAGCAAAGATACCTGTAGAAAAAACTTTGGCCTTCCGCATATCAATACCTTCATATAGTGGCATCCAGGTCAAAATAAGTGTACAGCATAACACGTTTTCAAATTGTGAATATGACAAGTCATCATGCCTGCTGATGAAATATTTGCAATACTCTAAAGCTCGGCTAAACATCACCTGCGAAAGATCATTTAAAAAATTGATCACTTTGGTCCTCTGTTGCACTTGCACCTGGCTTTGGGACCTTAAAACTGAGCCATAATATTGTGCAGCAAAAAGTAGAAACGAGCTCCTTGCGAGTTTGGAAAATGGACTCATGATCACAACTTTTTTAAAAAACAGCTTGATATAGGCCCCTATCGATTGCGTGACAAACTGCTCTGTAGACAAAGATTTCCTCAAAGGTGCTTGTTCAGCTATCATGTCAAGCATATCGCTGGTTTGCTTGACATACAAGCATTCTATATTATAGACCGGGAGCGAAATCATCACCCGCTTGGTATGCCGATTGAACATATCTGGATCCCCCGAGCCAAGTCCATCACTTCCATCCTCTTTGGCTGTAGGCTGATCCCATACCCAGCTATTGGAAGAAATTGAATCGGGACGTGATAATGACAACCCCGATTGCGAAGGAGCCCGCATTGTCGGGCTCCCTGAGCTGGAGGAGGTTTCGGTCAAACTAGAAGAGACAGGTACTAATGCCGGTTGGGACTTCTCATCATGCACTTTTTGCTTAAGTCGGATTTCACTCAATTCCACAGCGCTCAGGTTTGAGTACGAACATGCCAACCTCAATTTCTCGCAATTGAAACACCCAGGAACCAGCCGTTCGTCGCACTTGATCTTCCTCTTTTTGCAAGTCTGACACCCATAATGTGAATTCTTGTGTCTCCTTCGGGTTTTCTTGGAGGCGTCTAATTGAGCCATGACAGCAGAACTGCGTTAATTATGAGAAAACATGTGGTCACTTATCTCTGGTCCACTTGTCTATCTATTTGCCCAGGAACGAATCCATATAGCAATTTTCGAAGGCCGGGTAATTATGTCAAAGACACCCTGAACAAGTTTTAGGTAACTCTACTTGGCGAATGCATTTGTGCAAGATGTAAGTCGGTTGTGATAAGCAAACACGGTCATGGAAATCCGTCTCTACTCCATGAGAATGGCCTTGGAAGCCAACGGAATGAAAACTTGTCCAATATTGGAATCATGTAAAGTCTCGTCTTTGATATCGAAATTCATGATTTGGTCGTTGCAAAACTGACTCACCAAGTCGTTATCATTTTGAAAGTCCGATTCATCCAATTGGTTTTCGAAATCGTACTCAATGTTCTGCAGCAATGCAAACCGCTTAAAGCTCGCCTCGTACGATTGAACATCCGAGACTAGAGTTTGGTAATAAGGAGATTTGATTTCGTATTTATAGGGGTCTGACAGTTCGATTTGAGTAATTTGTTGGTTGAGAGTCGAGCTGAGAACTTGTATGTCTCTCTTATGGCGTTCCAGGATCAACAATGCCAGTAATCTGTCTTGTAGTTTGGAGGTGGTTGTATGTTCGAGAACATATTGACCGTTCTGCTGAACAGATACACCGTTGAACACCATCTGTTTGTGGTCATCAGGAATGCTTGCAAGCAGCTCTCGCCGGAATTTGATCAACTCTTCCGTGCAGGATTCTCTGGCACGCTTGATACCTTCAAAGAGAAAGATGTTGTAATCGAGTGGGAAGTCGGGAACTGCTGCCAATTTGGAGCGTGAGATCTGATCGAGGTTGGCCAATCTGACTGGTGTGTTCAGAAACATGATTAGTTGGCAAATCGAGCTGTAGTGCGGGGATCTTTTGAAAAAGATGGTGCGAGCCAGAATTCAATTTATTTTTCAAGAGAGGGCGAAAAAACAAGCAAGCTCGTGATCTTCTGCTGTCTTTTATCAGGGCAATTATGGCTTCGTTTGTTGCAGATCTATGGGACTCGGTGTTCCAACCGGGAACGACGCCGACATTGGTGGCTGCGACGCATGCGTCGTTTGCTTGTTTAGTGATATCACTGGGAGTGATGATATTTATGAGCAGGTCTATCCACTTTGTGAACTTGTTGGTGATCTCGTTGTTGTTGTGGGGGTCGGTCACATGGTTTATTGCAGAGATTGCTAAAGAAAAGGATAAATTGAAAGAGGGAGAAACAGAAAGCACAAAGATACAAGAGAAGGAGAAGGGGGACATTAAGAAGGAGAAATAGTTGTGTGGGAGGGGCTCTTAATTATTGAATTTAAGGGCTTTGTTTTGGCCTCCTTCCACCCCACTCAACAAATTATGGGAATTGGGTCACCTTATGTATCCGGTCGTCCCTCCATTTATAGATCGTCACCTCCACATAAACCTCCGTCCCTAGTGGATCCATTCCGATGGCCACAATTTCAAGGCTGTGCAGAGAAAAAGTATTGTTCGTACACAAATTACTAGCAACTTCGCTGCGTATCTGATAATCGAGTACAATTGTAGACCATGAGCAGCAAGAAGTTCATGCCCAAGACGCCTGTGGAGCTGGCTCCTCCACGGGATGATCCGATTAGTGTGGCCGAGCTGGCCAAATGCGACGGTAGGTACTTGCAAAACATCTTTGCTCACCAACAGTTACTAATATAGACAAAGGCGAACAATCGGACAAAATGTACATAGCGATCAAGCGCACGGTATTTGACGTGTCGAACAATCATAATGCGTACGGAGTCGGAAAGGGATACCATGTTTTGGTGGGTAGAGACGCGTCCAGAGCGTTGGGAAAGTCGTCATTAAAGCCGGAAGACACCAGTTTGGAAGTGAGTTGGGATTATTCGCCATTGACTGAGCGTCAACTACAGGTTTTGGAAGATTGGTACACGTTTTTCAGCAATCGATATAATGTTGTTGGTAAAGTGTGTGATCTTCCGGATGTGTCGAAATCGGCGTAGAATTGACCTGAATTTTGGGCAAAGCAGTGTCTTATAGGTCCATCCAATGCTAAGCATGATGTTTATATCCAAATCTACTTATTTATACAGCTCTCAGAGCCAATAATATCTGTTAAGCCTCTCATTCTGTAGTGAAACCTCTTGTTATTGGTTGACACCCGTGCACGGTCGTGTATGAGGTCCAGATTCTGCGAGAAACAAAATCAACCAAAAAAAAAGGGTTTAACAAAGGTAAATATAGGGGCAGTTTATTTTGTTTTGTCTGTAGAGAAAACGGCGACTTTGGATATTTAGAACTGCAGTTTGGACAGCACAAGATGGAAAATGCAATGCTAGCCAACAGCAGAAGGCCCCGGCACGTGGTGGACGGGGTTCCAAGCAGCAGTGTGAGCAGAACACTGGACGAAAGTGCGTTTATAGACGTCCGTCACGAGACTCCGGTGAATTCCAGAGGACCTTACGGCGTAAATATGAACGGGAATATGCCACAGCAGCTGCAAAATATGGCTCCGGGGTCTCCACAGCCGTATCCTGGCCAGTTCCAGGCTCCGTCTTGGCAATATAGACCCGACATGTACGGCCATCCGCAGCCACAGATGGAATATTATGGTCGGTCTTCCAGTGTGGGGCCTCCACGGTCATATCCTGACTCCCGAGCACACTCTAGAAGAAGTTCGATAGTGTCTACGTCTTCAACCTCCGTCAACAAGTTCTTTAAAAGAGGCAGAAAAGGTGGCCTCAAGGACGATGGGGACGGCGACGGAGAAGCGGATGGAGAAGGAGACGTCCAAATCGAGGCATCCACAAGCACGGTTTCCTTTGATGATTTACAGCATATTCGTGGCGGAGGAAGATATGGTGCCGGCTCCTCGGCCCTCGATACCCAACCTTACATTCCTACGCTGTCCACTAAACCAAGAGGACCCGGAGGCCAAATCTCAAATACCCAATATCGAAAACAAATCACTGCACAGAAGAAACTCATGGCCGTCCAGCAGGCCAGCATAAATAAGGCCCCTCCAAGAACAATGAGTCTAGAAGGTGGAATGCCTCGATACCCTAGAACAATGTCGATGCAGTCTGCTGGACCAATGAACCCGGCTCCTCGGCCTATGCGCGACCCGAGAACCATGTCGATGCAATCAAGACCAGTTGCATTTGCAAATCAATATCCTGGCCCGCAATATGGCTCGCCCCAGGACCCTTCATATGCACAGGGACCGAGATCCATGTCGCTCATGTCTTCCAGATATTCTGCTGCTCCTGGCTCTCCAAGAATGAATCCACATCAGGGCCCGAACGTTTATCCCTCACAACCAGATTACCAAAGCCCTCAACCAGTAGGTCAAGCCCCGATTCAGGCTCCATACCCGGTAGCACAACCATATATGGTGCCTTCGCAGAGACAGCAGCCAATGCGGATGCAACAACCTACTCCAACGCAGCCACCTATGTCAATGCAAGCACCTGCCCCGCAGCATATGCCACAGCATATGAAACATTCTTCTTATGTATCAGCTGCTGAACAGCAATCCAGGTCACGTCCTTCTTCGATCCCTGAAACGATCGAACCGGCCGATGAGGCACAACCACCGCAACTTGATGTGCATGACACGGAGGAAGAAACGGCAAAACAGCCATTCCAGCCAATCAAGAGTAAAGGAAAGCTCAACAGGTATGTTTTCAATAATAGCGATGATGAGGACAATGATGAAGACGACGGAGGGGCAGTCTATGAGGAGTCGTATGTTAGCTCACCTGAAAAGAATACAGTGACAGACGCTTCACCTGCTCCAAATGCAGAAAGTACACTACAAGAAGAGGATCATACAAGTAGCACTTTTGAAGAAAAAGTCGAAGATCCTACAAGTCCAACCGGAGCATCAGCCAAAGGTTCTATGGATATAACTTCTATGGCTTCATCCATATCCACCAAATTGTCCAATGGACGGACGGATAGAAATACACCAAGCATCAGACAGTCATCGAACAATGACACCCATACCAGACAGTCATCAAACAATGCTAACCATGTCAGAGTCAATTCTCTACTAACTGAGTCTCTTTACTCTGCAACATCATCCTATGATGACGTGCAGGCAAGAAAAAGACATATCAGCTCACAAGTTTATCAACTAGCAGACTCCTCCGTAACTCAGCAAGAGGTGTTTGTCACTGCAACCGAACTGCCAATGGCCTCTCAAGATAGAGAAAAAACTCCAGAGAAGCAAAAGTTTTCGCCTATGCCTGAAAACCTAACTGAAGGCTCCTTTGTTAATACAGCTGTGAACGAGGGAACAAATCCTATCAACAATTCATTCTCCACCTTGAATGCTCTGGAAGTTCCCCAGACAGCTTTTGAAACTGAAGACACTTTCTCGTTCAATTCAATTTCTAAAACTCCAGATCATACAGTTTATGATCTTCCTGAAGAGGCATTGAAGGAGAAAGAATCACAGCAAGAGAAAGACACCGAAATAGCTGATCAAATTTTGAAGCCACAGGTCACTGAATCCAATGACATCGCTCCTAGAAACATTCTTAATGACCAGAAGGAGCCTAGTCAGCCTGTTATACCTCGGGTGCCATATAAATCGATGCTACTTCCTATGGATGACGTGCAGTTATCGAAAGCGGATACTCCCTCTGGAACGACATCTTATGACTCGTCCGCATCTTCTTCTAAAACCAGGCTAGGCAGAAAGCCTCCTCCTCACCAACAGCAACAGGAGCTTTTACGTCCTTCAACGGCCGGTGATAGTGCATCTTCTAAAAAGTCTCCTTTCATGGGATTTAGAGACGCGTTTTCCAAACCTGTCTCGGCAGGCTCAAGTCCAAAACTTCCAAACGCCAAACATTTTTTTAAGAAAATTTCTTTCAAAAACAGAAAGGATGAAGAGTCGGAAGCAGAGACATCAGTCAATAGTGCCTCTTCTTACAAAGTGTTGAATACATCGCAGAATAGCGTTCCAAATAGCGGTTACGTTCACAAGTTCAATGGATTAAATGTCACCATTCCAACCTTGGAGCAGCAAAATCAGCTGAAAAATAAGCAGCTACCAAAAACTCCTACGACCCCCTCTGACTCGCTCATGAACTACAGACTAACGTTGAACCTTGCGAATGAAGAGAATGATTTAAGACTAAGTAGAATCATTGATATGAACATTGATGAAGATGCATTGCAGGGTCCGAACGATAACAGTTTTGATTCATATTTGAGGGATACAAAATCCGATCTCCCTGCCAACTCGAGCACCACATTAGAATCCAGAGAGCTGCCATCTAATTCTCCATATGGATTTTCCAAGCATTATCTTTATCAGAAATCTTCTCCTAGTTCTGAAAAGAAGAGCCCTCAACAGCCGCTCACTCCTAGAAAAGCCAAGGATAAACAAATGGATGCCGACGACGATTTTGTTTTTACCACTCCTGAGTCCCGAAAGACAGGTAAATATTCAGAGATTGCCAACTATCAATATTTGTTGAGTCAGACTGTTGGAGAGCAGGAAGCTAAAGAAAACATGTCCGAAACGGAAAATTTGGTGTCAGACGTTTATTCTGATGACAACAAAAGTAAAGACAAACAGAGTTCTTTGGACGAACGTGCCATGAGGACTTCATCAGAAACATCCTCTCACTTTTCTTATGAGGACAAACAAGATGAAATAATTGCGGATATCTCTCCTAAGGCTCCAGAAGTTCACCCCTTACCTCCTATTCCCGGAAATATCACATCTGAGGATTCCATGGAAAAAGAGGATGTTGGAAAAGCTTTACAAGAATTCAATGAGTCAAAAGAGTCTCCAACTGTCAGTATGGTTGGTAATATGGCATCTGAGACAATGGGAAATCAACTTGTACTATCTGACAATGAGTCTATGACTCAAGAGCTGGCCAATTCATTCAAGTCACCAAAAGATGAAGCTAGCCAGATCCCAACATTTGCTGATTCCAATCCTGTTCAAAACGTTTGGAAATCCGAATTGTCTAGTCCTCATGAGAAAGAATTATCGGAGCCATTTTCGAGGCTTGTTGAGACCCCAGCTGAAAAGGCTTTTAGTCCAGAGCAGCTAGACTTGTTTAACTCGAATCAGGAGCTTTTTAATGAGCTCCAAGTAGTCTCAAGTGAGCTTGCTGATTCTATCACTAGAGAGATTAGATTGCAGGCAAAGTTGACAACTGACAACATGAGTTCGATTACTGCAGAGGATGCCGGAGTTTCCAAAGTTTCCGAGTTGACCCGTCAATTGAACGAGGAAAGGCGAAAAAGGTTTGCTGTGGAGGAATTCTTGGCAATGCAGTACAACAAGGATTTTGACACTGATAACTTGAAGGAGATTGTCCATAAAAATTCCGACTTGAACAATAAGGTGCGCCAGTTGAATCAAGAACTAGATCTTCACGTGTCAAAGTTTGAGCTTTTGCAGCAAGAAAATTGCGAACTCAAAGGCAAATTGGACAAATTAATGATCGACCATAAGGATTTGACCGGCAAGACTGTTCCTAGCTTGAAGAACCAGTTGGAGTTATTGGAAAGTTCTTTGTCGCATTACAAGTCTGAAGCCATCACTGATGAACTTGACCAGCTAAGACTGGAGAATCAGAAACTAAAGACACAGCTGCATTTGAAAAACGATGTGACAGAGTTGGAGGGCCAAAGAGATCATTTTAGAGAAGCGTTGAAAAACGTTAAGATACAGAAGGAGATGGATTTGAAGTTGAGTGCAGAGCGGATCAGGTCTTTAGAGTCACAGGTGGAGAAACTGACCAACCTGACCAAAGAAATATCTCATAAGCAAGCTTCGAGCATAGTTGTGGATAGCTCTCCTAGCTCGAATTCACGCAACTCACGGAACTCTTTTGATAGATATAGTCCTTCTTCGGTGAGCACCGCGACCCCTTCGGCCCCGCGGTCCGAGCTTTAGCTTGCACCTGGGTTTTCATGTTTGATTTTTTGCACCACATATACATTATTTTTGTCTATAACAACTGTATTTATATATCTGTTAGACTACTTGACATTGTTCCACAGGGTCCTTATTTTGTTATCGGGGCTGTGCAAACGTAGATGGACTTTTTCGAGGAGATGAAAAATTTAAAGCTCTTGTTGTTTGGTGAAGGCGCATTTGGAGAGAGCAATTGGACTGCAAACAAGGAGCAAACGGCCTTTCTATCCTTGAGATTGTTGAGATTTTGTTAAGATGGAGGACGAACCGCGCAACAAACGGAGAAGAAGCGTTTCTGACGACGAGGATTACGTTCCTTCGTTGGGAGAAAATAGGGTGCCACGAGAGCCTGAGTCTTTCGGCGGCGATTATGGAGCACGTAAAATTCCACAGGAGCCTCAAGGATTTGATAAAGAGGGTGGCTGGGCAAAACGGACCAGACGGTCTTTTTTGCCGAAGGAAATAGAGCTCGCTAAGAATTTGTGTGCAGAGATTAACAAGATTGGAGAGGTGCCGCAGCAACTTTCGATCGACTTGGACACTGTGTCGACGGCCCTTGCTAAGGATTTGGATACTGATGATGAGATGAGAAACTGTGTTTTAGACAATTTGTATGCTTTAGTGATTGAACAACCACATAGAGTGTTTATACTTTCAGGATTGGTTCAATTGGCCGCTGCGAAAAACGCCAATGTTGGCCGGATTGTGATAGATATGGTACATGTTAGGCTTCAGGAGTTGTTTGAATCAATCAAAAGCCCTACAGAGACGGAAGGAGAAGAATTGGACTCCAGTGACTGTGGATGTTATACAAAAATTAAACTTGTTCTCAGGTTTCTGGCCACCTTGGGTCCTATTTTGGAGAGCAAGAGTCCAATCATTGGAGTTTTAGAAAAACTTTTGGAGGTGGCCATTGGTCTACAGAATGGATCTGATGAAAGAGTTCCGTTGGCAGAACTGTTGTATTATAATGTGTTGGTTTCACTTCCTTATCTTTTATCTACCGACAGAAGCAATCCAGAATTGAAGAAAGAATTCGATAATTTAGTGGAGCTAGCCAAAACTTTTGAAATTCATCAGGTCAAGCCTTTGAAACAGCAACACTATCAGCATTTCAATGCCGACGGTGGACCATATGAGGCCAAGGCCATTATCAATTTGTTAATATCGGCCTTGGAGAATTTGGACTCAGAATTGCCATTTTTTATCGACATTCAAAATATCATCAAGGCATATGAGCCTGAGGATGAGGTCTCCAAACATCAATTGCTACAATTTGACATTCCTACTCTCGAGCAATTCCAACAACACTCGGAATTGAAGGGACAAACAACTGGCCATGTTGACGTTCTCTGGAAACATCCCAGATATATTTTGGAATGCTTCCTTCCATCAGCTACTGGCTTTGATACAGTGCCCTTGGTGGAAACGTATCTGTCGTTGTTACTTCGGGATGTCACTCAGGACCTTGTGCAAAACATGGAGTTCAATAGAGTGACAGTTTCTAGACAGATCTTGGCGTTGCATTGGTTTTTCAACGAGAGACTATTCTCAAAGCCAAATTCGTCGATTGACAAACTAACTATTTTGAACAATTTAAACTCAGGTGTGGATCTCATTAGCAGTCTTGAAAATAATGACGACCTCGATCCGGAGGTCAAATCTTCGATGATTCAATCGGCTACTTTTGTGCAACAGGAGTTTGATGAGGGCTACACTTCGACCTGGAAAATGGAACAAGTGGTGACCGAGGCCATTTTAAATCTCATGTTCAATCTACCAGCTAGCCCTAGTCCATCGATCTACTACCAAACTCTTTTGGCAGACACATGTGGAAGAGATTGGACCTTTGTCAGAAGAGGCCAGAACTCTGAAGACAAAGTGACGTTTGCTAAGGTTTTGGGTACTGCAATCAGGTTTTTCTATCAAAACTTTAAATCTTTAGATTTTGCATTGAGAGAAGGATTTGTGAATTGGATGGTGACTCAGCTAGGTAATTTTGGATTCGATTGGCAATGGGCAGAATGGTTGGATGATCTGAGAAGATTGGAAAAGCTGGTGTATCATCCAACAATGTATCTGTTCCGCAACATTATTGCCAAGGAAGTGAGAGTGAGTAGTCCTCAAACTATCAAAGCCTCACTTCCCGAGGAGTTCCACAAGCTCTTGAGACTTTCGCTCATGAACAAACAGGAAGTGGTTAGTTTCGACAGCAAGTTGTTTGGCTCGAAGTTGGCTGAATCTGTGTATGAGACAAATTACCAAGTGGAGGAAGACATCGACAGTATTGGAGCAGAGGCTGGAAATGCAGAGATGTACCATCTAGTGGATCAATATCTGTTCAATAACCAGGAACACCCGTACCACGAACTATGCCATTCTATCTATACCAACATCCAGGAGGGTGAGTCTTTACAGGAGTTTAATGATCTGATTGTCAAGTTGAAAGAGTCAATTGCGGAGGAAAAATTAAGAGGAGATGATCAATATCTGGTCACCAACGTAAATTGTTACATTGTGACCCTGGTGATCCAATCTACTTGTATCATTGGTTCGAGATCGCTTTCGGTGGTTGAAGGAGGCGCTCTAGAACTTTGTGGAGTGAAGTTGCGCAAGGTTCTTGGTCTACCTGCTTCTGATGGTGAAGACGAGATGATTGAAAACGATCAATTTCCGGTTGCAACTTCTGAAGATGAAGTTGCTGAAAGACAGAAGTGGCTTATTGAAGGAGTGTTACGTCTATGGAACAACGAACCACGAATTGGATTCTTGATTCTGGAGAAGATCAAAGAAAAAGGCTTCATAACGTCGGCACAACTGGTGGATGCGCTTTTTGCCAATAACGAAAGAATCACTATTGTTACTGAACTCTATGCAAGTGAGCTATTTGACAGGCTTGTGAGAAAAGCAGAGCCAGAAGAAGCCAGCTTATTGGTTCAACGGTTGAGTAGCAATATTTTTGAAAGCATCAACCTATTTGTGGAGAAACTAGGCGATGACCAGGAAGAAGAAATTCTTGGCTTTGCGGAGGAGCAGCCAGATCAGGAGACGGAGTTAAAATGGGGATTAAGAGGCTGTTTTGGGGTTTTAGGTGCGAAATTAAGAGCGTTTGGTCAGGCAGCCGAGCTGGAAACAGCCAAGAATCTTGCCGAGACCACAATTCAGTCGGAAACGGCAAGAAAACATGTTCTTGACATTCTTGATGGACTGCAATGAGTACCCGATCGTTACATAGAAAGAAAGCTATTTAAGAAACAGAAAAATCATCTGACTGCAGGTGCAAGGAGTGCACTTTTCAGAAGTGAAATTTTTTTAATACACCGCGTCTTCGAAAATAGGTAAACAAAGAGCTTGGAAGTAGCCGAGAAAAAATATTACGTGGGTGGGTCTAGAAAAAAAATAATTGGTGACGGAATTCACTCTTCGTCCGGGTGCAGCAAGCGTAAGCCCCGCTGGACAAAACGCACATGGACACGGTGTTGTGCTTGTCTGGCTGGCTCGGGGCTCGCCAGCAGGAGCGAGAAAAGACCTCACCACAGACTCCTGCAGAACGCGGTATGGAAGGGCTTAGCTGCATCTAAACAGACACAAAAATAATGTCGAGGCGGAATTCGGTACATACAAGATTTTTCCTAGACAACGAACGGTGTCCAAGGACCTGCGCTACCCAGACGTTCCTGAAACGGGGACGGGTAACTAGAAGCTTACTATAAACAGCTGTTGTCTGAAAAGAAAAACATTGGATCTAACAATAAATTAGAACAAATAGCGTGAATAAAAAAAATAAGCGTGGTCTATTTTTAGAAGGAGGTGAGGAACGAAACACGATGTGGCCTCTAGAAGCAAGACCAAATGTCGAATCTGTTGTATTGGTGAAAGGTGGAGCAAATAGAGAGACGTGTTCATAAGAGAACTTAGCTCTAGTATCCAGTTTATTACTACAAAGGGTAAGCTGGATGTGATAATTTTTTATATTTAGAAGTATATTACTTTTTATTGGCTTTCATGGGGTCTGAAAAAGTAAGTATGTATGTTTCAGAAACAGCGATTTACAGAGATCGGGTATGTGGCGGTGCATACTGCGCCACAAACATGCTTAGAAGTTGCTCTTTCTTTTTATATCACCCACCCGGCTCGGCTTCCGCGCCCCACTTCTTTTTTCCCCCACGCGAACCAGGCTGGCCTGGTTCGCGGTGGAAAGTTAGTACCTTAATTTTTTTTTCGTAAACTCGCCGCTGTGGCGCAGCCAATTCCGGTTTGGGATCTGGAAGCAGAGTTCAAAAGGGTTTTTCTCTTAGGCTTTACGATTTGTTTTTTTCTTGCTTCCACCTCTTCTTTTTTTAGCTGGTTTTTTTTGACTAGACACATAAGGATAGACGAGCTCTGTATATAACTGACGAAAGGTTGTATATTGGAGTGAGTTTGGGAGAAACACAGGCTTTTCGGACAGTTGAACTCCTAGACAGATCAACAAAGCAAAAAAAGCACTTGTTTTGTCTGTTTACTTCTGTGTCATTAAAAATAGGAACATTAATTCAGCACATTACAGATCTTTACATTCGTTTACATTGCTAGTGTATTGACTTGATCCTTTCAGACTATAACGTAAGTATTGTTCCAGTTACAGAAAATTGGCTACCGTGTTTCAAGTGGATTTAATGTTTACCATAAACAGGTCCAGATCGGCCCAATAAATGGGGTGACTTGACATGAAAAAAGACTTGCCAGCTTTCCATACCACCTTATTGGAATGATCTGATAAGATAAATGTTGTTTTTACAATGTTTCTGCTCGTTCAGGCTGATTAGTGTGGGTTGATCTGACTGCAAAAATATTATGTAACACGCTCGGCCTACCTGCTATTCCGCAGCAGAAAAAAAAAGTGCATGGGCGAGGGAGTTTTTTAGGGGGTCTGGTAGGCTCGCGGCCGTGCTTGCCTGCGTGATCTCTCCGGCTTCTCCTCTCGTGCAGGTTTTTCTCTGTTTGTGCAGTTACCAGATAGAGCCATTTGAAATGAAATGGAAAAACAGGATGCCTTTTTCTTTGATTTGCTCGTTCGTCATTGTTTCTGATACTAACTTCCGATTATAGCACACTTAAAACACAAGTGTTTTAGATGTCGTATAACGATAACGGTTACCAGGATCCTAATCGGGTTAACCAGCAAGCTGAGGGAGGCTACTACCATGACGGTTACGGCCAATCCGAAGAAGCTTTTGCTCAACCTGGTCAGCAAGACTATTACGATCCTCAAGATCCATATTACCAAGGATACACACAAGGTTACGACCAACAGGACGCTTATTACCAACAGGGCTATGATCAACAATATTCGTCTGACCCTAACTTGAATCAACAAGGCTATTACGACCAGCCGGGTTCTCGTGATCCAGAGGCATATTCTGATTTCAGTTATGGTCCAGGTGGTGCTCCAGGTACCCCATACGATGGTTACGGTACCCAGTACACTCCATCTCAGATGAGTTATGGTGGACCAAGATCATCTGGTGCCTCCACTCCTGTCTATGGTGCTGGTCCATACGATCAATCTGGTATGGTTGCTTTGCCTACAGACCCATATCCTGCATGGACTGCCGACAACCAAGCACCAGTCGCCATTGAACAGATCGAAGACGTGTTTATCGACTTGGCTAACAAGTTCGGTTTCCAAAGAGACTCTATGAGAAACGTTTTTGATTACTTCATGACTTTATTGGATTCCAGAGCCTCAAGAATGTCTCCTGCTCAAGCTTTGCTTTCTCTGCACGCCGATTACATTGGTGGTGACTCTGCCAACTACAAAAAATGGTACTTCGCTGCCCAATTGGATCTTGATGAGGAGGTCGGGTTCAGAAATATGGCCCTTGGAAAACTATCGAGAAGAGCAAGAAAGGCTAAGAAGAAGTCCAAGAAGGCCAGAAAGGTTGTGGAAGAAAACGGTGAAGACACAGAGAGAACTTTGTCTGAACTAGAAGGTGATAACTCCTTGGAGGCTGCTGATTACAGATGGAAAGCCAAGATGAACGCCTTAACGCCTTTGGAGCGTGTTAGACAAATTGCTCTATGGCTTCTTTTGTGGGGTGAGGCTAACCAGGTTAGATTCACTCCAGAATGTCTATGTTTCATCTACAAGTGTGCCCAAGACTATCTCAATTCTGAAGCTTGCAGACAAAGATCCGACCCTGTTCCTGAGGGTGATTATTTGAATAGAGTCATTACTCCTCTTTATCGTTTCATCAGATCTCAAGTTTACGAGGTCGTCGACGGTCGTTATGTCAAGCGTGAAAGAGATCACAACAAGATCATCGGTTACGATGACGTTAACCAATTGTTCTGGTATCCAGAAGGTATTTCCAGAATCATTTTGGATGAAGGCACTAGATTGGTTGATTTCCCTGCAGAGGAGAGATACTTCAAGCTTGGTGAAGTTGAATGGGAACATGTTTTCTTCAAGACTTACAAAGAGGTTAGAACATGGCTCCACGTTATCACCAATTTCAACCGTATCTGGATTATCCACATTTCCATGTTCTGGATGTACATGGCCTATAACTCCCCAACCTTGTATACACACAACTATGTTCAGGTGCTGAATAACCAGCCGTTGGCATCGTCGAGATGGGCTTCTGCTGCCTTGGGTGGTACCGTTGCAACTGGACTTAACATCTTGGCTACCCTATTCGAATGGATGTTCGTTCCAAGAGCTTGGGCAGGTGCTCAGCATTTGACTAGAAGATTGATGTTCTTGTTGCTCATTTTGGGCTTGAACTTGGCACCTGTCGTTTTCGTTTTTGCATGGGCAGGTCTGTACACATACTCCAAATCTGCTACTGTTGTTTCCATTGTTTCGTTCTTCATTGCAGTTGCAACATTGATTTTCTTCTCCATCATGCCACTGGGTGGTCTATTCACCTCTTACATGAAGAAGTCTACCAGAAAGTATGTTGCTTCGCAAACTTTCACTGCATCATTCGCAAAATTGAGCGGTTTGGACATGTACCTTTCTTGGTTCCTATGGTTTTTGGTGTTTGTTGCAAAGTTCAGTGAATCTTACTTCTTCTTGGTTTTGTCTCTGAGAGATCCAGTCAGAAATTTGTCTACCATGACAATGAGATGTACTGGTGAGAAGTGGTATGGTAGTGTTGTCTGCAAACAGCAAGCCAGAATCACTCTTGGTTTGATGTTCTCCACTGATTTGGTTCTGTTCTTCTTGGATACTTATATGTGGTACATCTTGGCTAACTGTCTTTTCTCTGTTGGAAGATCGTTTTACCTTGGTATCTCCATCTTGACTCCATGGAGAAACATTTTCACCAGATTGCCTAAAAGAATTTACTCCAAGGTTTTGGCCACCACTGACATGGAAATCAAGTACAAGCCAAAGGTTTTAATTTCCCAAGTCTGGAATGCCATTGTGATTTCCATGTACAGAGAACATTTGCTTGCCATTGATCACGTTCAAAAGTTGCTTTACCATCAAGTTCCTTCGGAAGTTGAAGGAAAGCGTACCTTGAGAGCTCCAACTTTCTTCGTTTCTCAGGATGATAACAACTTCGAGACTGAGTTTTTCCCAAGAGACTCAGAGGCTGAAAGACGTATTTCTTTCTTTGCTCAATCGTTGGCAACCCCTATTCCTGAACCTCTTCCTGTTGACAACATGCCAACTTTCACCGTCTTTACTCCTCACTACTCTGAGAAGATTCTTTTGTCGTTGAGAGAAATTATCAGAGAAGATGACCAATTCTCCAGAGTTACTCTTCTTGAATATTTGAAACAATTGCACCCAGTCGAATGGGACTGTTTCGTCAAGGACACCAAGATCTTGGCAGAAGAAACTGCCGCCTTCGAGAATGGTGAAGAGAAAGAAGATGATAACATGAAGAACGAGATTGATGATCTTCCATTCTATTGTATTGGTTTCAAATCCGCTGCTCCTGAATACACCTTGAGAACTAGAATCTGGGCTTCGCTAAGATCTCAAACATTGTACAGAACTGTTTCCGGATTCATGAACTATTCGAGAGCTATCAAGCTTTTGTACCGTGTCGAGAACCCAGAAATTGTTCAAATGTTTGGTGGTAATGCCGAAGGTTTGGAAAGAGAGCTTGAAAGAATGGCAAGAAGAAAGTTCAAGTTTGTTGTTTCTATGCAACGTTTGACTAAATTCAAGCCAGAAGAGCTAGAAAATGCCGAATTCTTGTTGCGTGCTTACCCTGATCTGCAAATCGCTTACTTGGACGAAGAGCCACCACTCAACGAGGGTGAGGAGCCAAGAATTTTCTCTGCTTTGATTGATGGTCACTGTGAAATTATGGAAAACGGTAGAAGAAGACCTAAATTTAGAGTTCAACTATCCGGTAACCCAATTTTGGGTGACGGTAAATCCGACAATCAAAACCATTCTATCATTTTTGCCAGAGGTGAATACTTGCAATTGATTGATGCTAACCAGGATAACTATTTGGAAGAGTGTTTGAAGATTAGATCTGTGCTTGCCGAGTTCGAAGAGTTGAACGTTGAACACGTGAACCCATACTCACCAGGTTTGAAATCTGAAATTAGTCAAGTTTCCCATCCAGTTGCTATTGTTGGTGCCAGAGAATACATTTTCTCCGAAAACTCTGGTATTCTTGGTGACGTTGCTGCTGGTAAGGAACAAACTTTCGGTACTTTGTTTGCTAGAACTTTGGCACAAGTCGGTGCTAAGTTGCATTACGGTCACCCTGATTTCTTGAATTCCATTTACATGACTACCAGAGGTGGTGTTTCTAAGGCTCAAAAAGGTCTGCATTTGAACGAGGATATCTATGCCGGTATGGTTGCGATGTGCAGAGGTGGTAGAATCAAGCACTGTGAATATTACCAATGTGGTAAGGGTAGAGATTTGGGTTTCGGTTCCATTTTGAACTTCACCACCAAGATTGGTGCTGGTATGGGTGAGCAAATGTTGTCTAGAGAATACTACTACTTGGGTACCCAATTGCCTTTGGATAGATTCTTGTCTTTCTACTATGCTCACTTGGGTTTCCACGTTAACAACTTGTTCATTCAAATTTCTCTTCAATTGTTTATGTTGACTATGGTTAACTTGACTTCGTTGGCACATGAATCCATCATCTGTTTGTATAACAAGAACAAGCCAATCACAGATATTCAATATCCATTGGGTTGTTACCAGTTGATGCCTGCTATTGATTGGATTAGACGTTATACCCTATCCATTTTCATTGTTTTCTTCATTGCTTTCATTCCGCTTCTTGTTCAAGAACTTATTGAGAGGGGTGTTTGGAAGTGTGCTTACAGATTTGCCAGACATTTCTTGTCTCTTTCCCCATTGTTTGAAGTGTTTGTTGCCCAGATTTACTCTTCTTCATTGTTGAACGATGTTTGTGTTGGAGGTGCTAGATATATCTCCACTGGAAGAGGTTTTGCTACCGCAAGGATTCCATTCTCTGTGTTATACTCTAGATTTGCAGACTCTACTATCTATGTTGGTGCAAGATGTATGATCATGCTTCTGTTTGGTACCGTGGCCCACTGGCAACCAGCTTTGCTTTGGTTCTGGATCTCGATTGTTGCTTTGATGTTCTCTCCATTCATCTTCAACCCTCATCAATTTGCATGGGAAGACTACTTCATTGATTACAGAGACTTTATCAGATGGTTATCCAGAGGTAACACCAAATGGCACAGAAACTCTTGGATTGGTTACATCAGATTGACAAGATCCAGAGTTACCGGTTTCAAGAGAAAGACTATCGGAGATGAATCTGAAAAGGCTGCTGGTGATGCCGCTAGAGCTCACAGATCAAACGTTTTCTTCTCTGATACATTCCCATGTTTAGTCTACACTGCTGGTTGTTTTGTTGCCTACACTTTCATGAACGCCCAGACCGGTGTCACTGACACCAGTATTGTGAACTCTGTTCTTAGATTGGTGATCTGCAGTTTGGCACCAATTGTCATTGACATTGGTGTTCTTTTCGGTTGTCTTGGTCTTTCGTGCTGTGCAGGTCCATTGTTGGGTATCTGTTGTAAGAAGACGGGTGCCGTTATGGCTGCTGTGGCACACGGTGTTGCGGTTGTGGTCAACATTATTTTCTTCATTGTTATGTGGGTCTTGGAAGGATTCCACTTTGCAAGAATGTTGATCGGTTTGATCACTATGATCTACGTCCAAAGATTGATATTCAAGATCATGACACTTCTATTCTTGACCAGAGAATTTAAGAACGACCACTCCAACGTTGCGTTCTGGACTGGTAAGTGGTATGGCTCGGGCTTGGGTTGGAACGCATTGACCCAGCCATCCAGAGAATTCTGTGCCAAGATCATCGAGATGTCTCACTTTGCAGGAGACTTTGTCTTGGGTCACACTTTGTTGTTCTTGCAATTCCCAGTTTTGTTGGTTCCTTTGGTGGATAAATGGCATTCCTTGATGTTGTTCTGGTTGAAGCCAAGCAGACAGATCAGACCTCCAATCTACTCTTTGAAACAAGCCAGATTGAGAAAAAGAATGGTGAGAAAGTACTCGGTGTTGTACTTTGCAGTTTTGATTGTGTTTGTTGTTATCATTGGTGCTCCTGCTGCTGTTGGATCGCTTTCTAGTGTCGATATCGAGAGCTCTGTTGGAACATTGCCAAGCTTTGCTGAAGGTTTGTTCCAACCAAGACACCAGGACAACAACGATACCGGTTACGGAACCAGTGGTATCACCCATCATTGGACCACCACCACCTCTCTTGCCACTTGGTCTACCAAGGCTTGATTTCAAAGTGTACATTAGATGGTATCGATTGACTCAAGAGGGGAGCAGGACAGAACATCACCTTGGAGTCGATGTGATAATCTTATACTTTTGTCTATTCTTTACATTTATATATAAATATCTGCGTTTTACAAAGTTTTCTTTTATTATTATTATCATAGTAGTGTGATCAAAGTTATTGACTATACGCAATATAAACTGGGTGAAATGGAACTAATGGTGGAACAACCGGATGGAATTCTCGACATAGACGATGTCGTAGGAGTCTGCTGCGTCGAACACGGCACGGTCCATCACCGAGCCGGCAGGGGCGGCCACATACTTGACACCAGATTTGGCTGCTCTATGGACGTTATCTGGGAAGGGGAAGAAGGCATCCGAAGAGAGCGAAACGTCGGTGAGCTTGTCCAACCATTCTTGTCTTTCCTGTTGTGTAAGGGGTTCTGGAAGCTCGGCGAATTTGGACTCGTAATCTGATTTTTCAGGCTCCGAGGTTGGAATCTGGCCGGTCACATACAGATCAATGGCATTCGACTTATCTGGTCTCTTGACTCCCTTGGCCCACTTGAAACCAAGCACTTTAGGATGGTGTCTGAGCCACCAGTTGTCGGCCTTGTCTCCGGCCAATCTGGTGCAGTGGATTCTGGATTGTTGTCCTGCTCCCAAACCAATCACCATTCCGTTCTTGGCGTAGCAGACCGAGTTACTCTGAGTGTATTTGAGAGCAATGGTGGCCACAGTCAAGTCGATGGCAGCCTGTTCGGTGAGCTCGGTATTCTTGGAAACAAACTCTTTGAACGAGGACGAGTTGATGATGGCATCGTTTCTCTTTTGTTGAAGAGTGATGCCGTAAACTTGTCTGGACTCGGTCTGTTTTGGAGTGTAGTTAGGGTCGATTTGCAGCACACAATACTTTCCGGCCTTCTTTCTCTTGAGAATTTCCAAAGCCTCTGGTTCGTAACCTGGTGCAATGACTCCGTCACTGACCTCTTTCGAGATGATCGAAGCGGTCGGCACGTCGACAATGTTGGACAAGGCAATGAAGTCACCAAAGGAGGACATTCTGTCGGCTCCACGAGCACGGGCATAAGCATTGGCCAATGGCGACAAGTTTTCGATGTCGTTGACAAAGTAGATCTTCTTTTCAAGGTCGGAGAGTGGTAGACCCACAGCAGCACCGGCAGGAGACACATGTTTGAAAGAAGCGGCAGCAGGCAGGTTGAGCGATGCAGAAAGCTCCTTGACCAAAGGCCAGGAATTGAGTGCATCCAACAAGTTGATGTAACCTGGCGATCCGCTCAAAACTTTGAAAGGAAGCTCTCCATCAGTAACGAAGGCCTGGGCTGGTTTCTGATGAGGATTAGCACCGTATCTCAATGGCAATTGGGAGGCTCCTTCGGAGTATTTTTTTCTGAAGAAATCAGAAATGGCTGTGTCATAATCGGCCGTATGCTCGAAAGCTTTGAGTGCAAAGGTGCGTCTGGCGTTCTCGGAAACCTCGCCCTTGGCAGCCAACTCTTCTAGGAATTGCGAGTAATCGCGTGGGTCTGACAAAATGGTGACTCTGGAATGGTTTTTGGCTGCAGCTCTCAACAAGGTGACACCACCAATGTCGATCTCCTCAACAGCCTCTTCAATGGTAACGTTGATCTTGGCCACTGTTTCTTTGAAAGGATACAAATTGCACACGACAAAGTCGACTTTTTCAATGTTCTGTTGGGCCAAGTCATGCTCGTCAGATTCGATGTTCCGGGCCAAAATACCTCCATGAACAGCCGGGTGTAATGTCTTGACACGGCCACCCAACATCTCAGGAGCATGTGTGATGGTGGACACGTCTTCAACAGGAAACCCGGACTCTCTAAGCAATCGGGCAGTTCCCCCAGACGCAAGCAATCTCACATCGGCAGCCACCAAACCTTTGGCCAGGTCAAGCAGTCCAGTCTTGTCATACACAGACAGAATTGCAATCTTGGATTTGCTCATTATCAAATACGCCGTGAATATTTAATCACTGTTTCAAAACCAAACAAACACAGGCCGCAAATTACTGGGATATATATATTAAATCTCGAAAAACTACGGCCGGGCTGGGCCTTCTAAAATTTTTCATCCTAATTAATTCGCTTTTGACTTGGCTACTGGAATATTGTTTGTCTTTGCAGCTGTATTAGCACCATATATATCGTCTACCATATACACGTAACGCGGCACAGCACCACAGAAACAAGCATAGCTCCAAGGAAACTAGGCTTATTTTCTGTATCTCCACAAGGACAAAGTGTTGTGCTGCTTCCAGGTGTGTCTTCTTCCCTTCTTGGTCTTGTTGTACAAGTGACCCTTGGCAATACCTCTGGACTTCTTTCCGATGGCAGTAAGACCTCTGGCTTCTCTGTGCTTGTGCACAGGGTTACAGATCCAGTTGTATCTAGCATCTCTGGTGATGGCCTTGTGTTGAGGATCAACACAGATAACCTCGTAGTACTTGTAGGTGGAGTCCTCGTTGATCCAGTAAGAGTTCAACACTCTCAAGTTGGCAGCTCTTCTACCAACTCTCTCCTCAGCAGTGGATCTCAACGATTTTTGGTATTTCAATTGGTTCACACCCTGGTTGGTTGGCTTACCGTAAGTAGCACCCTTTGGAACAGGCCTCTTTCTACCTCCTCTTCTGACTCTAATTCTGAAGATGGTGAATCCTTGCTTGGCCTTGTATCCCAATCTTCTGGCCTTGTCTGGTCTCGATGGTCTGGTGGCTCTGTGGATCACAGTCTGCTGTCTGTATTCCCAGCATCTGACTCTGAGAAGGAATCTCATGACATCAGATTGCTTCTTTCTTTGAAGCTCTTCCAAGTATTTGTAGGCACCCATTTTGTTTTCTAGTTGGTTATACTTTCTTTTGGTATATACTCTTGTTCACTGTTCAACTTGAAGGATTTTTTTTTTCAACACCCATGTTGAAAAATTATTCTCCCAGCGAGGGTCCTCAGCCCTAGCCCAAAATCACGTGACAAACAAAATCAAAGAACAAGCCGTTCTTGCTAGTCGCGAAATACCCACCTGACCTGCACATCACATGACTATGTCACATCTCCGCTATCTTATCTCTTATCCGTTTCCCCAGGACCCCTCCACTGATCACAACCATGCCTCTTTTCGTGCCTCCCTACACCCCCACGCTAGATTGTCTCCAGCCAGTCACCCAAGACCAACGTAGCCAACGTAGCCAAGCAGTCCTGCCCAGCCAGCAGCGCTGATTCTCCCGACACCCGGCCGACAGCCGGCTTCTAGACAGCAATTTATTGTGCAGCAGCAATTTTGATGGCTGCACAGCCTGAAACACCAAATGGTATGATACGCAGGGCAAATAAACGCATCTAGCAATACACCCTGCGGACCAATGGTTGAAAGGAAACGACAGAAAGGGTTTGCTTAAATATTTACTCTATTTTATTTAATATTCCTTCTTTCTAACAGAGTTCTGTTTTATATTGGATTAGAGAATACGAAAAATGTAAGTTGGAATAGCAAGCAGCTAGAGAAAGACGCAGCTACTAACCCCCAGAACAGGTCCCAAGAAGCACGCGCCAGCGCCAACGATGTTCAAGACAAATTGAATGAAGCCAGAGAAACCACCGAGAAGGAAATGGACTCGTTAACAAGCCAGACCAAGTCCACAATCGATGATCTCTCCAGCAACTTTTCCAAAAAAGTGGACGAGATCAAGGACGAATTGCCTGGTAAAGAGGCCAAGATCAAGGAGTTCTTCAAGTCTGCTTACTCCAAGATTGTGGGAGTCAGCACCGACTTTTACACCACCTCTGCAGAAACCGTCAAGAAGAACCCAATCACTTCTTCGCAGCTATTCTTGGCTCTCGTCGGCACTGCCGGTGCCGTCATTGCTCTATCGAATGACCCAAACACTTTTGATAGATGCTTGTCCAAGAAGGAGACTCGCTACATGGTTGGTGGAATAGCTGCCTCCTTGGCCGTTTTGGACGGCCTGTTCATCTCCTATGTCAACAAGAAGAAATAGGTAGAGCAACCAACGTAACAAGCAATACGTTTTTATAGTCTACTACACGATTTAAGTATATTTTGACAATTGATAACACCAACACACACCTTTTTGTACTTTTTTTCTTTTCGCTTCTCTCTATCTAATCTCTCTCCAGATTTCTCATCCTCTCGTTCAAAATCTCCTCTATGTCTCTGGTCTCGGTCTTTCTATCTTTTTTAAATATCTTGCCCAACGAGCCTGTCTCTTCTGTTCCCCGATGTCTCACCACTTTCCCACTTGGCAAAACCTCGTCGTCATAAATGTCTAGTGATGCAATCTTAACGCTACCAACAGACCCAGGAGGAAGTTCTGTTGGGTTCACCAAGGTCTGTTTTCTCTTGCGTGTTTGTCGAGACGGCCGAACACTTCCTTTCTTCATAAATGACCTGAACTCGTACAATCCACGTTTAAACTTCGAGTAATTCTCAATATCTTGCTCCACCAGCTGCGATTCGTGCATCCAGGTCCAACTTTGGCGAAGATCTTCAAATGCATTCAACTCCATCTTCCGACGCAACTCCACGTCTTTTTCCAAAACCTGGAAAGCATCGGTGTCTGTAGAAAATAGCATGATTCTTATCGAATGGAAAACCATTTCAACAGACAATCCAACCACTATCAAAACCAAAATACTAGCCCAAAACGTGATGTCCTTACCAAAATGTTCCAATAATCCATGTGCAACATAGAAAATATAGTTGTCTTTTGATTTATAAAGCCCAACCAACAATAAACACCAAACCATCCAACCTAGCACAGAAATGAGCCATGCAATGATCGATAACTTGGTGATTGAATGCATCTCAATAATATTGCACTTGGTGTTGATAATAACAATTAAAACCGTGAACATCACCACTCCAAGAGGATATGTCGTGTTGTCCAATGTTGCTGGAAACCCATAAATGTTCCATAAACAGAAACACAAGGCTGTACTTTGGGAAGCAGCAAGCACAGACCACATCAAAAACAGCTTGAGATTGAACGATTCATATGTTCGGCCTTTGGAATACAACTCGGGAATTGCCAATAACGTGGAAGGTCTCAAATCCTTATCAAACATCCCAACACAAAGCACTGGCAATGAGGTGAATAAAGTGTTGAACATCGACAATGACCATGATTCATAAAGTGAGGAACCTGTAAATAAAGTGTATCTTTGGTACAACAACTGGGTCAGATAAAACAATAACTCCTTGTAGAACGTGCACAGAACAAACTTTGACGTCCGAACATAATTGTATCTTCCATGAACAAGAAGCAGTTTCAATAAATATCTGAATTGTGCTATGGAATAATCAGAAGTTCTTGCCGCTTGCAGTCCTTCTTTACCAGTAATTCCAATTCCAACATCTGCACTTTGGATCATGGCAATATCATTGGCTCCATCTCCAATTGCCAAAGTCACTTTTGACTTGTTGAGTGCTCGAACACTGCTCACCATCGTGGCTTTTTGTGAAGGAGAGGCTCGACAACATATCACCGAATCCGACTTCATACAAAGAGAAATGAAAACCGTCATCAAGGTGGTGTCATTCTCAATATCTGTCAAAGTAGATCCATCCACAACAACAACGCAATGTGCCACGTTTCCTTCCTCAATCTCCAACTCGGCAGCTGTCATCATCGATGAGATCTCTGCAAGTCCATTTTCATTGGATAGAATCACCACTTTAGAATAATCCTGTATCAATTGACAAGAATATCCAATATTGATGGCTGTTTCTCTCTTGTCACCCGTCAACATCCATAATTTGATTCCAGCTCTCCTCAATTTCTCGATCGTTTCTGGGACACCTTTTTGTAACTTATCTTCAATGGCCGTAGCACCGAGAAGTTCAAGATTTTCTTCTAACATACATCCAACCTGTTCAACAAGTTCTGCTCTGTTGGTCAACGAAGTTTTTGCTTGAGAATACTGAGTCGACCACTTCTGGTAAGTTTCGTAGTTCAAATAGCGATATGAATACATCAACGTCCGTAATCCTTCGCTGGAAAACTCTTCAATATGTTGAATAGTTTTCTCCAAAACATATTCCTCATTGATCACCAATCGATCTGGAGGAATGTACGCAATCTCTTCCTGCAAACCGTATTTTTCTTTCTGTTTGGCTTGTAATGATTTGCGAGCCCGACTCATGATCTCATCCAGCTCCTGTTTTTTGGAATCTTGAGATAAAACACTATCAATAGTTTTAGTAGCTGGAATACTCCGACCAGGCGAAATACCATCCAAAGAAGAATGTGAAAGATTCATACTTGGTCTTGGAATTGATGAAAATGACGAACGGTCACGTAAAGAGCTTGAGTCCGAGTTCACATCCGTGGATCTTCTATGAAGAATTAATTCGGCTTCAATTCGTTTTCTCTCACTAACAGACTGTGTCAGTTCTAGTTGCTTCTGTTGAGCAATTGTCGAGTTCTTCAATCTCTCCAAAATCACGTTATCTGCACCTTTGCAAAGAAGAACTATTCGGGAATCTGGAAATTTGACAACCACCGACATTCTTTTTCTGGTCGATGAGAAGTCCACAACGTCCAAAACTTCATAAGTTTCTAAAACTGGATCCTCATCAAAACCATTTGGATATAGCCGCAGAGTCAAAGTCTTGTGTTTCTTCTCGAAAAGAATGAAACCCATTTCACTGGCGGCTTGAACCAATGCCAGTTCATCTGGAGACGAGGCCTGGTAATCGATTGCTTCATTTTCTTCATCATCGTCCTCGTCTTCTGTGTCTTTATCAGCATCATCACCAATAAAAGTAGGACTACCAGAGCTTTCTGATCGTGATCTTGGTGTATCTTTACCAGTTTTCTTTGGCAGACAAGAATGACATAATGCAATGGAGAGCAAGAAAAAAGTCACGTTTTTCGCATAAACCGTGTTAGGTTTTGTTTGGAGATATCTGATCAGCTCCAAAGACGACCTTACTGGTGTCTTCACCTCAGACTCGGGTTCATTCCGACGCATTCTTGCAGTTTGTGCAGTCATCAGACTAGGATTCACAGACGCCATGCTTGGCCGGCCAGCAAACGTCACAGATCCTGCTCGAGTAGGACTTCTACTCGACTCCGGTTGCAAATCCGAATAGCCTGCAAGAGGAGCACTGGGAACCTGTTGAGTCTGTGCAGTCAACAGATCAATATCGTGAATCCAAGGAGTTCCACACACAGAAAACTTTCGGAAAAGCATCACATTGTCAGTCAAAGTGCCGGTTTTGTCGGAAAACACATAACTAACTTGTCCCAACTCCTCTAAAATGGTAGCAGTTCTTGCCTCTGCTGGGGTATTTGACTCAATATGATACATGTCAATATCCCATTGAAGAAGTACCATCTGAATAGCCTTGATGATCTCCATAGTCACATATAATGACAACGGAATCATGGTGTTGTACATGATAATGAAACCCATCACGGTGGCTGCTGTTCCAGCATCCTGGCCCATTATGTACCAATTTTTGTCTTTATATCTGTGGTAATAAAGTCGCTCAGCCATGAAAGATAAAAGCGATAAGGAGGCAACTAATAAAACCATAAAAGCCACAATCAAATTGATCGATCGTTGAAGTTTAGGTGCCTTGATCCTTGGATTTTTGATTGAATTCATTCTAATTTTGGTTTCCTCTCCTGTGAAAACAACAACTCCCAAACAGGCGTCAGTGTTTCTTAAAATAGAGCCTCGATAGATGATGTTTTCAGGACTCAATGGATATCTCTTGACGTTCCTGGTGACTGGGTCTTCCAAGTCCAACGATCCTTCAAAATTGTACAAATCCGAATTTGGATCTTCGCAAAGAATATAGGCATTCAATCTTGTCAATCCATCCACAGTATTTGCCAGCTTATGAAGATCCTGATTAGGAACTTTTGATTTTAAATTTGTCTCACCGTCCAAAGCCATGGTTTCCACAAACGCTTCTCCCATATCGCTGGTCGATGTTAACAACACAATATCTGCAGGAATCCATTCGTCACATTCCAATTTGACTATATCACCAACCTTGATGTTGTTCCACCGGGTTTTAGCTGCTGTCATGTCTGCTTTTCTCAACAGTTGTTCTTGGGCAAAAGAGTTCTTTTCCTGATTATAACTATCCAGGTCATGTAGATCTGTGTCGTCGTAATCAGTGTCAAGAGATTGAGTACTGGGACGTAATCTCGACAATGAAGAAGCACTTTTGTTGTAAGAACTGCTGTAAAATTGATCTTTAATGGTTTTAATCACCTTCGTGATTCTGTTGTTTTCTGTCTGGTCCAGTTTGTGTCGGCAGAAATCATCGTATCCTTCTCTTAGAATCGAAATACCAATAAAAATCGATAACGGTATAATCGTGGTGGACGTTCCGGTTGTGGACCAGGATGGAATCAATTGCAAAATGGACACTGTCATGAAATAACAATTGGCAAGCTTGGAAAATTGGGCTATCAACTGTCGCGGTAGAAAACTGAGAATCGTATACTTGGACGACGTGATCACATTGTTAACATACGCTTTATCAGTTCGTTGGTCCACCAACAAAAGTTCGTTGGTTTTTTTATTTTTGATTGTAGGTTCGTCCGAGTCATCGAGATGAGGACTAATAGGAAGTCTTCTACCTCCTTGCGATACTGGCAGGCTGGAAACTCCCATCAATGCATTTTTCAGTTCCCAAATCTTGTCAAACCACCCAGCTCTTCTTTTTGGATACCGACGGTATCCGTAAGATGGCTCGTTATCGAAATCTATCAACGATTGGCTCACTGTTGATTGTGTCTGGTACAATGCTGCCCGGTTCGACTCATTTTGCGAATGTCTAAACACATTCAAATCTTCAGAATTGTACGAGTTGTCCACCTGATCAAGCTCGATTTCCGGCAAAGTCTGCGGCCGGGGATTCAAATAGTCTTCTGCCGATTGTGTCAGGTTCTTACTGAACAGCTGTGTTCGTAGACTGAATCCTCTTTTTCTGGTCTTCACCGGTCTAGTCAACGGTTCCTGGATCATAATATGACCACCACCATTATTCTCTTGTTCTGAAAACACCTCTTTATCCCATCCCGCTCGTCCATGTGTACCCATCTTGTGGTTTTGTTGTATCGGAGTGATCTCGGTCTGGCCAATCAGCCTGTTCACACACTTTCAATTGCAAGTCCAAAACCAGCACAGATGTTTTTCAAGCGTATTTCTAGCGTCTGGCCACACTTTTGCGTCTCAGTCCGTGTATGTTTGTTCTATTTACCCCGTTCTGTTTGTCTCCTCCTCCTAAATCACAGCACATTTCTCGCTCCCTAAAAGGGCGCAGACTCTAAGCCAAAAAAAAAAAGATTAAAAGTCTGCACAGCCAAACAAATCTCGAGCTCTTCCACCAAACTGATCTCTAAACAACGTGTCCAATGAAACCACGTTCCGGCATTGAAACAGTCTCTTTTTGGCTGGAAAAATTGTCAAAAATACCAGATAAATACATTGCAACAGTGATCTTTGCCCTGCGTCTGCTCAATGCCCTCACAATTAAAACCTTCTTCCAGGCAGACGAATATTGGCAGGCTCTGGAACCAGCACATCATTTGGCCTTCGGTTACGGATACCTCACATGGGAATGGAAACAACATATTCGCTCGTTTCTACATCCTTTGATCTACTCAATAGCTTATAAATTATGTTCCTGGCTCCAATTGAACTACTCAGCAGTCCTGATCGCACCAAAGCTAATCAATTGCTTCATTGCAACTTTGGGCGAGTTCCATCTCTACAAACTCATCTTGTTGCTAACCAAAAGTGAAAAAATAGCTTGTCTGACACTTCTTCTTAGTCTGTTTTCCAGCTTCAATTGGTATTGCTATTGTCGCTCGTTTTCAAACTCACTCGAACTTACCCTCACTACAACAGCTCTTTATCATCTTCCACTTGGGAAAAAACCCTTCTCGTACTCAAATTATACAAAATCATTGGCATTGGCAGCAGCATGCTGTCTCATCAGACCCACAAATGCCATCATATGGCTTTATTATGGTTCCAGATGTCTTTATATCTATCGGCAAAAACTAGTCTCACTGTGTCTACTAACACTATTTATTGGATCCGCATTTTTGGGAATTGATCTCTTGATCAACCGTTGGTTCTATGGACTTTGGAACCTTCCAATTCTCAATTTTTTCCAGTTCAATGTGTCGAAAAGGCTCTCTTCTTTCTATGGAATTTCAAGGCTCGACTTCTATCTGTTCCAAGCCTTACCAGTTCTTCTATTGTCTTACATCCCATTCTTTATTATCGGTCTTGCAACCACCAAAAGAAGATTCCATGATCACAAATTGGTCTGTTTGTTATACATTTGTGTTTTCTCGTGCATCCAACATAAGGAGTTTCGGTTCATTTATCCATTGATGCCGTTTTTACTTATGTTCTCTGCATACGGCTTCTTGAATGTGGTCAAATTACTCTCGAGCTTCCAAACAAAAGCTTTGGTGATTTTTCTTGCTGCAACCAACATTTCTCTTTCGTTTTATTTTACACAATATCACGAAAGTGGTGTCATTTCCATCACCCAATCGTTAAGAACAAAAGTTCTACTATCTTCTGGTCCTACAACCATTGGATTTCTCACTCCTTGCCATTCCACACCATTTCAAAGCCATTTTCATTTGACTCCAGAGCAGGCAGATATTTGGTTTTTGACTTGCGAGCCTCCGTTGCATTTATCTTCGTCGGACGATTTGAAATCGTATCGAGACGAGTCTGACGAGTTCTACGATAACCCAAACCTATTTCTTCTGGAAAACTTCCCGCAACTCACGACACAAACCAGAAAAAAGCACGGAGCAGGCAAATACCCACACTCCTGGCCCGACTACTTGGTCATCTTCCAGCATCTCGAGCCAATAATGTCCCAATATCTGAATACCTCAAACTACATCGAGATCGAACGGATCTTCAACAGTAGGTTTCATTGGGATTCCCGAAGAACAGGAGATCTCATTATATACAAATACGTGGAACAATAATTGATTTCAAGGCTCCCATCTCGAACCAGAAGATTGTTCTGTTTCCAAAGTCTTCGAATCGGCAGCCAAACTTCGACTCATCAAAGAAATCGACTCTTTTCGTAAAGAAGAAAGGTCCATTGGAATTTTGTTCTGACCTAAAAATGCACTTAATCTATCCAAAGTCTTCTTTGCAGAATACCATTTCTCTTCTTTGATGTTGCAATCAAAAATCCCCAACATACATTCGTGATTGCCCAGCTCTGCTCCCAATTCAAACCATTTGCGAGCCTTATACACGTTTTTGAAATGATTCAATTCCAAAAAGCCAAGATTCTGGAAACTTTCTCTAAACCCTTGACTGGCAGCCATTTCAAAATGGTATCTAGACCTATACGGATCAATTTCGTAGATCAAACCCAACATGAAATGTGATTGAGCCACTTTGGAAAGAGGAGCCAAGTTGATGGATTTTTCAAAGAAAAGTTTAGACCGCATCAGATTTTGTTGCTGGAAAAGCATCACTCCAAGGGTTTTATATACTTCTGCTGCCAAAAACGAATTATTGTCCAGTTTTAAAAACCGCTGGTACTGTTTGAGTGCTCCGGTTGGATCTCCTTGTCGAAAATCGTGATCACCACCCATTTTGAACACCAACGGATGTTCTAATTTGCGCAGTTCTTCAATAAACTTCCCTGCTTGAACCTTATCTTCCTGTGTGTATTCTCCCGTAGTGTCTCCAAGCGCCTTATAAGAGATCACTGTCAATGCATCTCGATTTCCAAGCTCTGCTGCGCGCTCCACAAGTTCATCTTCCAATCTCAACAAATGTCTATTAGACGTGTGTGTTTGTTGGCGAACCTCTCTAAGTACACGTTGGAACAGAACCAAGTCCGATCCTTTGACTTTGCGTGGATACTTGGGCTCCTTTTCAGAGTCAATACAATCGTACACCGTTTGTACGACTGGAAGATACTTGTTGAGATTCAACCGGGCATCGAAATCAAAAAGCAGTCGATTTAGCAGCTTCCGATGTGGAAGAATGTCGAGTAACAACGGCCGTTGCTTCAACATTGCATTACTGTTTGTATTTCAACCTTTGGTTAGATCCATTTTTCAGCTTGAAAAATTGGCCCGGCAAAAAAAAAGTAGAACTCCATATTTTCACGGCTGTGCTATGATAAGATACGGGGCCATTTGAAAAATAAAAGACTAGTTTGTTTTCAAATACCGTTAACAGGACCCGGGAATAATAATGCCAGAATCTCCCCGATTGTCCTACACCTCTCCAGGAACCGAGCAGATGACTGGATCTGTCCATCCTATGGAGCTGGTAGTCCAGTCGCTGATAGAATCGCCGTTGGAAGTGCTGAACCTCAACCTTACATCGTTATACGAGTCGCAGTTGTTGGTGTCGACAATCCTGAAAAGGCTTGAAAACCAGCTGGATCAAACTGCCAAGAACATCGAAACACCCGAGAAGAAAAAAGCTAAAAAGACAACTGAAGAACATGATACAGAAAAAGACCAGGACACGGCGCACGACGTCTTGTCAGCATATCTAGATCGATTGGCCAAAATGAAAGACACCATGGACGCAATCGAATCAAAACTACATAGAGTGGAACAAAGAGTCGATACGATCATGGAAAACATGGAAATTTCATAACATTTATACTTCATAACCTGAGCAGCCAGAATGGATAGCCCATATTTTTGGCATGGAAGCAGGTCAGCAGGAAACTATATAACAAGAAAACAAGCACCGAGATTCCAACAGAGCCAATCAATTTCACTTTGGCATTCTTCAATTTGGCTAGCTTTTCAACTAGCAGAATCATGCTCATTGCAAACAATCCATAAACCACAGAGATGATTTGAGTCTCGACTCCCAGTTGGGCTTGGAAAGCACGGGCAAAGTATTGAATAGACCCATCTTTATTGGCCTGATTATATTTGGTGTTTCTGATCACATTGAACATATATCCAGAAGTGAATAGTACCACCATGATCATGCAAAATGCCTGCCAACCTCTTTTGTTGAGCAGAACAGTGCCAATTTTCTTATAGTTTAGAGCTGCTAAAGCAGTGACTCCCGCAATGGCACTGATGGTGAGAAATACCTCGAAATAGTTGATCCTTTTGATGATCGTGAAAAGTTCTGGACTCAATTTGGTCTTGGACAGAATCCAGCTGATCAACAAGGCTCCATTGTCCCCATTGACAAATTGGAATTCGTCATCAGGATTCAATCCAGAGTTGTGTTGTGCTTGGTAATAATACAGTTTGGGAACATTGGTCAATGCCAGTTCCTGGAAAAACTTTCGACAGTCGGCAAAATCCGCCATGGCCACAACCAGGTTTCTTTGACTAGTTGACTGGCCCTTAGCTGCCAAATTTTCGTAGTATGAAGAGCCAATGCTTTCCCAAACTGGTTGGAAATCTTTGCACATCACACAGCCAATTTGTGGACTGGTGGCCGTCAGATACAACACAAGATCATAATCTTCGTTGTCCAATATGCTCAAGTAGTTTTGGTCGGTCACTTTGATCAAGCTGTTTCTATTTTTGGCCATCAATTTCTGGAATTGCGTGGCAAAAGCAATCTGTGCGCACACCAATAGTCCTGTCCAGAACTTGGCCAACTTCATTCTGCAGTATTTGTGTTGATAAGACCTGGGTTCTCTTCTGGCTCCTTGTTGTTTCTATACGTGTTAATAGTGGAAGAAAAAGATCTATAATTCTAAGCTCCCGTCGATCGACGCGCCGAAAAATGATTTTTTTCAGTTGGCACATGAACAGAAATGACAACCAACGACGCTTCGTGGACAAAAAAACGACAATGTTTAAAGAGAGAGAGATCTTTGAACAAGACGAAATTGAATGGGCCGTTTTCTTTTCGTTTGAATTGATACAATTTCAAAGAGTAATTTGCTTGGACTTTTTTGTGCAAACGAGAAAAATAGAATTGCGTCTTCGAGCATACAATTAGATAACCTCATATCATTTCAAATATGCCTATCAAGTCGCTGGAACCATATCTTTTTGATCTCAAAACGGTCACTAATTGTCCGTTAGAAGTGCTGAAAAATGCCACGATCGGAATCGAAGTTGAACATTACTTGTCCAGATTGTTGACGCCTCGGAAAGAGCCAAATCTAGAGGCCATTGGCGGGTTTCCAATGACTTTGAAAATGTTGGTGGAGTCCGATTTCAGATCTTTTGAAGAGTTGAACATCAAGCCAATCTTTGTGTTTCCTGGACTCAAGACTGTGGCTCAGTACAATTATTTGGAGCAACCAGAATTATTACAATATGAAAAGAATTTTAAAAAAATATGGGATGAAAAGATTGCCAAGGACCACTATAGCGAGAGTTTCAGAGATTCAAACACTCCTCTTGCACTTAGACCCATCATGAACCAGTTTATGGAGTTTCTCGAGTTGAAGGATGTGGATTACATTGTGAGTCCGTATTTCGCATGGGTTCAACTCCAATATCTTTTGAAAGAAGAAGTCATCAACTGCATATTTGGTTCTACAGATGGCCTTTTAGTGGACCATGTGGAAAAGTTTATTCTCAGTATTGAATTTGAGAGCAAGCAATTTAAATACTTGGACCGTACCAATGTCTTACGGAAATTGAATCTCAATACTAAACAGTTCAGAGACATTGCCATGTGCATTGGTAATGGATTCCAACCCTTCAACTTGAACATTTTCCCGCACATTCCTTCATCTCCAACGTTTCCTTCCCTTCACGAGTTTGTGTTGAACGGTGGGTCTATTTATAACACATTGCTCAATTTGAACAACGGGTCTCCTCTAATGGATATCTTTCAAAAAGGATGTGCCTCCCTGGATTATATGCCTATCTTAAAGACCAACGGAAGAGTTGAACTACAGCAGTTGGACAATCCAAACTCGTTCCTCTCTTCGGTTGCACCAAGTCCTCCAACAACTGCATCGTCTACCGAATCTCCGGTCGCCACTAATGGCACTCCTAAAGAATCATCCAAAAGAATTCCTGACGATCTTCACGATTTTATTGGCCAAAGACTGCCTGATGAGTTGTTTTTCTACCAGTCTATTGGTATTACTGTATTCGAGCTGTGCGAAACCTTGATACACGGAAATCAGGTAGAAAGACTCCCATTGGATATGGCAGTTACTCCATTGTACCAACGCTTGATCTCCGATGATGAGTCATTAGAATTGAAAGGACAAACATTAAATTTGTTGGCAAATTCCTTAAACAGATACTTCCAGTTCAAGAAATTGAAACTCACTACTTATTTCAATGGGCAACAAGACTACGAGCTTGTTCAACGACTTGCTCCTCCATTATATTTGAAGTTGAAGCAACTGGCAATTAGACACACTACTGCCAGATCTTTCCAATTGGCAACTCTTCTTTCAAGTTTGTCTGACGAGTTTCTATCTGCAAGTGTTGTCACAAAGCAGAAACCTTCTATCAATGATAACGACTTAAAAGTCTCGACAAACTATGAACTTATCTCGACAGCTTTAGTGAGAACTTTGGCAATCTACGGCTTCATCTCATCATCAGATTACAAGCTCACCAAATGGGGAGAACAACTTTCTTATGTGTCGAAAAGTTCCAATGTTGAGCCGCTTTTGCTTGTGCTACTTCTTTTTAAAAGGTTTCCAGACTTAAAAGCTGATACCCTAGTCCAGCCCACCGATATCAAAACTAGTAACAAGCAGTACAAAAACGCGGCTGTTTTGATCTCAAAGATCCTTTCGATCCTAACAATCAATAACTTGAATTCTGTGAATTATATTTACAAGATCCACAAGCCATTGTTGCAATTCCGGTCGGTGATGACCAGATTGGGTGACAATACCAGGGATTTAATCAATGTTAACCTGATTGCTTTGGAATTGTTGAATCAAGATGATATGGACAAGTACCAAAGAACTAACAAAGAATGGAGGAAGCTAGCAACAGAGGTTCCATTCAAGAAATCACTTCCAAACGTTCTATTAGGAATCATTTCACAAAGATTCTTCGAAATTTATCTATTAGATATGGACACTACAAAGGCCAGTAGTGCAGTGAACGACTCATTCAAATTCATACATGAAAAACCATACGGAGAGTTCCTTAAAGGTCTCAAATTCTTCAAACAAACTACAGGCCTGATTCGCAATTTGATCAAGGCAGAACTTCTCAAAACCGATGAAGAGTTCCTCAAGTTGATAGACGACTCAGATGAGCTGGTAGATCTTGTTCTTTCATCTGAGACTCATTAGATCATCAGCTAAATCCGTTCACTCCGATTTGAACTAGACCATAAACGTTCATCACCAAAATCACTATAAACACCACAACTGCCAGCACGGTTGTATACCAGTTATTTGTCATGTTCATGGGCTGTTCGTTGTCTTTTTCAAGAGCCATGATTTTTTTAGAAGATGTGAAATAAATCAATGGTGCCACTATGAAGGGTAAAATGATGGATAAAATGACCTGGGATGCATTCAGCGCCTTAGAAAGTCCATTTCTTCCTATACATAGGGACACAGCCAGTGTTGGAACCACTGTGATCATTCTGGTGACCAATCTTCTTACCCAAGGCCTAAGCTTCCAATGAATATGTCCTTCTGAAACCATTTGGCCAGCAATTGTAACCACAATAACTGAAGAAGATGCGCTCAGAAGCAGAGAAACCGCCAATATGACACCTGCAGCCGGCGCAATAGTTTTGCAGAGCAGATCGTAGATAGTGTAAAGATCTGCGTCTTGAGCCTCTGAGGTCCCGTATAATGAAGAAGCCGAGACTATAAGAATCGCCGAGTTGATGAACAATGCAAAGGTGAATAACGACACGGCCAGTTCGACCAGTGAGTATTTATAGGAATATTTGATGGCTTGCGAGGACGGAATGTAAGTGTAATAGTCTTCTTCAATGGAGATTAGATTGTTTTGTAGATCAAAATGCCTCATTCTGGGTTGCACTAGGCCCGAGCCTAGTATGATAGAGTGGGGCATGACAGTTGCTCCAAGAATCCCAATGGCATCGTACATTGTTTGCCCACGGAAAAGCTCTTTAGATGGAAGATATCCACGCAAAACCTCTCTGGCCGATGAAGTTTTAGGCATCAGTCCCAGCTCAATACAGAAGCAGATCACCACAGCAAATACAAGCATTCCCACGAATGCTTCGAAAATCTTAACAAACCTGATCGATGAGCCCGGTCGATATGCAAACATCACAATTAAGACGTCTGCAATGGTCAGAAGAATTGCGCCAGAGATCGGAATTTTGCTGCATAGAATATTGATGGCTATGGCACTTCCAATGACTTCGGCAAGATCCGTTGCAATGATTGCAGTTTCTGCAAAAAAATAAAGTGTCCAATTTGCCCATTTTGGCAGATACTTTCGACAACATCTCGAATAGTCCATTCCAGTGACAGTTCCTAGTTTCACCGATAATCCTTGAAGAAAGATCGCAATCAAGTTTGATAACAGAACAACGCATAACAGAGTATATTTACTTGATGCTCCAGCATTCAAGTTTGTCGAGTAGTTTCCAGGATCCATATATGCCACGCTCACTTGTAATCCGGGACCCGCAAATTTGGCATATTTCATCACAATCTTGGCCAGTCGTCCTTCCAAAAACCTATATTTTTTGCTGGGTTTTGGCATGTCATCTTCGATGGCCAAGGTCTTCGACATATCCCCATTACTCAGTTCATCCAAAACGTCCGTCCCCATACTTTTTGCATCCTCCAATCTCTCGTTTTCCCAACTTCCAATGATGTATTTAGTAACTTTATATAAGTTTTTCTTTTAATATACACCTCGCCTTTTTTTTTTACCCTTCCGCCAAACGTTCGTCATAGCACAGCCCGAAAACACAACCGTCCCCTGGTTATGCCAATTGAAATAGTCTTAAACACTGGTTCATCAGCTCGCAAATGGCCTCCAATTGCTCTTGAGCACGCTTACGATCACCAGAATCAATCGCGTCTCGAACACCAGGGAAAGAGTTGTAGGTGAACTTCTTCATATTTCCGTCAGAGTCGTAGATCTCTGGATAATCCAATTGGTTTCCAAATAAAACATTATGATACCAAGGACGATCATAAATCCCAGTAGATGATTGTAAAATCTTTTCAAGAAGAACTAACTTGGCGTTCCAATCCCATCTATTCACTGCCAGAAGATTCGGTTCCGAGCCCGAATCTGCATTGACTATATCTGTCCAAGTCTTGATAAACGATTGTTGTTCTCTTCCAATGGTTTTGAATTTGATCAATGCAGTCTCAAACGCTGTGAAGTCTAATTTTGCATCTGGTGCCTTCACATCCACATAAGAACGAAGATCCTTTGCATCCTGGTTAATCTTGGAAACCAAACTAAAGATATCAAACGGAATAATTGGCTTTTCGGTCAGTTGTAGTACCAACTTGGCAACAAGGTTAGTCAATGTCTTATGGTGTTGCATGTTCTGGTCAATTTTGTTCTCGCGGAAACGTGCAAATGTATCCAGACAAGAGTTCTTTGGATATTGCTTGTCTTTGAACTTCAATTCCACCGAAGGCATTCCATAACGCGCTGAAAATGGAAGGTAGTTCTTGGTATCATCAGTAAGCATACTGAATTCCTCTCCCCAGCTATTGAGAAGCGTGTCATTGGTTTGTGGATCTTCCACTTGGCTCAAGGCATCTTTAATTAGAGAATGTAATAAAGGATCGGCTGAGATATCCAATTTCGAGCCTGAAATAGCATCACTCAAGTCGATATAAGCAAATCCTTGCCGTTCTAAATAAGCGTTTTTGGACCTTGCAAAATAAGTTGAGCCTGCCATATTGTACTTGGAGCCCGAAAACGACACAAAATAGATTGATCTTAAAGGTTTCCATTTTAATGTGCTCACCATATTGGAAAATAGCGACACCAGTTCCAGTAAAACAGCCATTCCCGTGCTTTCAATGGCCCCATAACATGTCGAGTCTCGTGAAGCTCCTAAAACTATGGCCAAATTGTCCTGTTCAGAGCCCGCTATTTTGCCCACAACATTCCACAGTTCCTTATTCATGCGTTCCGTCAATTCGTTAGACATATCCACAACAAAATCTTGAGAACCAGTCCAGATTTCGATGTTTTGCCCATATAACTCAAATTCCCAGTCTTCTATTCTCTGTCCACGCGACTTCTGATACGACATAATCTCTTTGAAGTCGTTCCAAGAAATTGGAAGACTTGGAATATGTGGAGTGGAGTTTGTAGATTTCCACATCACATTCAGATCGAAATAATCTGGTATGTTATCCAACACTCCGTCTCCTGGACAGATCATATTTCCAGAATAATATTCAGGCGACGCAACAGGTTCTCTTTGTAAGGATGAACCAGAGTACACTGAAGAAAGATCTGGATTGCTGATGAATAAAACCGCCTCAGCTCCATGCTCATGAGCATATCGCACTTTCTTGTAATCTGGAATGTATCCTCCATATTTCACAATCACTATAGAGTTCTTGACTTCAATATTCTTGGACTTCAAAAAATCGTAATCAGAATGGGTACCGTAATTTGCATACACTAACGGGCCCTTTGCATTCCCAGATTTTGATCCAGGATTGAATGCTAAAAGGTTAATTTCGGGGTCAGATGATTGGTCTTCACGGTTTGTAGTCTCATCATCACCCTCTTTCAAATTGCAGCTGTAAACAACAGTGCCCTCTAGATCTAGAAGGTCAACACGTGGCTTCAAAGGATAATTCACATACGCCTTGAATTTCGAATCTCCATCCAATTGCAATGCCGAGTCAGATATTGTATCTTGAAAATATCTGGCAAGGGCCAGATCGCCAGCTGTTCCTGCCAGATGCGGCATAGACGACACGTATTGAAGGTTCTCCTCTAATCTATTCACATCTATATGGGAGTCAATAAACGTGTGCAGTTTGCGGGTGTCATAGAAGTCTCCATACAAAGTGCTAACTCCGTCGGGGTATAGTCCTGTCACGGATACCATGTAAATGATGGAGGCAATAAAAAACACATAGATCAGTCGCTTGATGATGAGTGGGTTGCCAACTTTCGAAATGTAGCCTTCGGCCTTACTGTTGAGATATCGGTAGAACTCGTAAACAGGGTCCAAGGCATTGTTGATGGGCCTGAAAAACCTCTTGTTGAAATTCTTGGCAAAACTACCAGCCTTGGAAAACAGCTCATATGGGTTCACCCGCGTTCTTTCTGTCGTATCCTCCTCGTCGATTTCAAACTGTTGAAAGTCTCCTGTTGGTTCTGTAGACGAAGAATATTCCGGAGGACTGTCATCGGGAGCGGCCGCCAGCTCTGAATATGGGCCCTGCAAAGTCATAACAGCAAAGAGAAAACCAAAACGAGCGATTTGCAAACCTGCCGTGCCTGTTGATATTCAATGTTGTTTGCCACAAACAACTTGTTCTGATAACTTTTCCTAAAAACTGCGGCCTGACACAGCCTGCGACTGCACAGCCCGAAACCAAAACCTTCCCCCGGGGGAGAAGCTAAGGAATAAAAAAAAACACAGCAGTGCCGGCCCAGCTGGCTGGCTAATTTGGCTCTTTTGCAGCTGATAGCTCACTTTTCTCCATAATGAAGAGCTATAATATTGCGTAAGTGTCTTACTTCCAAATTATTGATCTCCAAACTAACATTTGATAGAATGATATCCGATTTCTTCTATCCTCAACCAGGTGGAGTGGAACTACATATCTACCATCTATCTCAGAAATTGTTGTCACGAGGCCATTCAGTCATTGTGATAACACATGCCTACGGAGATCGTACAGGAGTAAGAACATTGACCAATGGACTCAAAGTGTATTACGTTCCATTTCTTGTGCTTTATAGAGAAACAACGTTTCCCACAGTGTTCTCCTTGTTTCCCATATTGAGACAGATTTTTGTGCGCGAGTCGATCGACCTGGTCCATGGCCATGGAACCTTTAGTTCGATGTGCCATGAGGCAATCTTTCATGCAAATACCATGGGATTGAAAACGGTGTTTACTGACCACTCGTTGTTCGGTTTTGCAGACGTTAGTTCGATCCTCGGTAACAAATTGTTGAAGTTCACCTTGACCGACATTGGTCACGTGATATGCGTCAGCCATACATGCAAGGAGAATACAGTTTTAAGGGCCTCTTTGGACCCCTCGTCGGTGTCGGTGATTCCAAACGCTGTTGTTTCTGACGATTTCAAGCCGGCAGAAGTAAAGCCTTCACTTGATAAGATCACTGTGGTGGTGATCTCGCGATTGTTCCAAAATAAAGGAGCAGATCTACTCACAGCTATTATTCCAAGAATCTGTTTAAGCAGACAAGATATCAATTTTTTAATTGCGGGTGACGGGCCTAAATTCATTGATTTTGAGCAAATGAGAGAAAAATATCAGCTGCAGGATAGAGTCGAGCTAATAGGGAGCATTCGACACCAGCAGGTCAGGGATGTCATGGCGCAAGGACATATCTATCTACATGCCTCCTTGACCGAGGCTTTTGGAACAGTGCTAGTTGAAGCTGCTTCCTGTGGTTTATTAGTCGTGACTACAAAAGTGGGAGGAATTCCCGAAGTTCTTCCAAGCAAAATGACAGTGTTTGCCAATCCTGATGAGGACTCGTTGGTGGATGCTGTCAATTCTGCCGTCAAGAAGTTGAAAGAGAACAAAATCGATACTTCAGGATTCCATAACGAGATCAAGCGCATGTACGATTGGAATGATATCGCCAGAAGAACTGAAAAAGTCTACAACATGGTTCATGATGCACAAAACTCAAGTCTGGTTGATAAACTAATCAAGTATTATGGATGTGGTCCCTGGGCCGGATTGTTATTTATTTTATGTTTGGTGGTAGACATATTCGTGTTAGAGTTTTTGAATTGGTGGTGGCCCGCTGAGGATATCGACAAGGCGAAAAAATGGCCAAACCCAAAACAAGATGGCGAGCTGTCAAGAAGCAAAAATCAAAAATGTTCCAATAAGGATTGAAACATCATTGAATATGACTCAAAAATGTTGGTTTGATTTGCCGAAAGACGAGGCACTCGGAACTTTGGTGTATGGTTTAGCATTGCATCTATTTCTTTATCAATGTCTTTGGTTCGAATAGGTGGAATGGGCTTAGGGGTCAAATCTTTGGAAAGCCACGAAAGTGTGGAGTCGTGAAAGCTAGGTTGTAGTAGGTCGCTAATGCTATACTTTGCAACTAGATCTTTCAACCTGGAAATTTCAAATACCAATTGAGATCTTTGAATATTCTTATACTCTTCCATCAAATCTCTGGTTTGATCTCCACCATACAGTTCCAACTTGGTTTCTGTTTCTTGCAATTTGCGTTTTGTTTCAATCTGTGTGAGCTCCATACTTTTCAAATTAGTGGCCAGCTCACCATTTTGCTGTTCCAAAGACTGTAATTCGCTTGAAAGTTCCATCAATCTCAGCTCTTCCGATTCGTGTTTGTTGAGCTTTGATTGCAGCACTGAAATTTTAAGATTCAACTCATCAATTATACGTTTACCGTCATCGTAAACAACAGCATTTGCACTTGGTTGATCATGTCGTGTCTCTTCCTCATCTGGAGCTGCAAGTTTGACTTGCTCAAACTTGATGGACTCCCATGATTTGGCCAAATTTTCCGAAGGAAGCGGAATGCTGGATAAAGAAATCTCCTGCCCTGCGATAACTTGTTCATTCATTTTTTGAATAGAGTTGAAAATGTCATCAACCAACTTAAAGTCGACTTCGCATTTGCTAATCAATCCACAATTTGTATTTTTGATTTGCTCCAGCTCGCTCACCTTAGATGTTATTATAGTAACAAGGGAATTAAGCGTGGCCTTCAAATCGTCTAGTGGCAGCCGCTGTCCACTGAGAATAAGTCCTCGCTCCGCAAGGTGTAGAAATAACAAGCAATACTCCAGCTTGTTGCATGCGCTTTTGAACGTGAGCAAAGTGTACTCTCTCAGCTTCACGGGCCCATCAAACGTTGGAGTTTCCATCACAAAACTGAAATCATTATTCTCTGTTCTTCTTTGGAACTCTTCAAAATATTGATCGATCTGTTTCAGGAAAGGTTTTTCCACTTCCCCTGTGAGCTTGAATATTTCCAAATGACAGCCTGCTATCAACGCCAATGTACCCAAAAAATATGAATTTTGTAGGTTTTGGAACTGAGAAACATAATCATCTATCGACCCCACTAACGTATCCTGCGTAGAAATATAATGGTCTTCAAACACTTGAATCACGGCATAAAACTTGATAAGTTTCAAAAATTGAGTGGCCTTTGGCGATAACTTGAGATGTTCGGTGAGATACTCGTTGTATTTCTTAATTGCAACTTCCTCAGCTTTTCTCAATACCTGCTGGATTTGTAGTTGCGATTTGATCTTGATCAATTGTGAATTTTCATGTTTGAGATTAGCTATCAACTGTTCTGTTTGCTCGTCCAGAACAGTCTTATTTGAATAATTTACATTTCTTTGCTGCCCCAAAACAAGCCCTTCCAGTTTAGAGTTATTCAATTGTAAAGTTTCTATTTCTGTCTTTTTCACCGTCAACTGTTTGTTCAGCTGGTCAATTTCTTTACGAAGATCATTTTCCAATTCGACGTGTTGCTGATCTAGATCTTTATCCAATTGTTGCAACTTTTCCAAGTCCTCAACAGCATTCTTGAGATCCGAAATTTGGACCAGCTGCTCAGTATTTTGCACAGTCAAAGTTTCGATCAGTAGTTCCGAGTCTATCAAAGTGTCCAATTTGGCTTGTAATTGTGTATTGATCCGCTGAAAATTGTCTAATTGCTGTTGGCATTGAGAGTATTTGTCTTGCAATTCCAAAAGTCTAGAGCATTGTGTTTCTAGTTCATTTATTTTGGCTTTCAACAATTGTTCGTTGGTGTCCGAATTCTGTTGCTTCGGATCGATTTTGATTTGGGTCTTTGGGTCTGATGTGTAACGCAGAGATTTTATCTGGTGCAACAGATTCGAATTTGTTTCTTGCTGACGTTGTAATTCATCGGCAAGAACAGATTTCTCGACGGTCTCACGTTCCAGAGCCTCCTCTAGACTGGAAATTGTGTCTTGTGATCTAACGATTTGGGAGTCGAGATTGGTGATCTGTGTGCGAAAGCTCTGCAATTTTGTCTCCAAAGCTTTTATGATGGTGCGCAGTTTTTCTGTTTCATCAACAGGTTGTTTGCGAGTGTCCAGCATTGCTTGACGTACGAAGACTCCATGGTTTTGTTTTGTTTGAAAATACCGGGTGTCTCCCACGGAGCCGTCATTTTTTCCCTCTGGTTTTTCGAGCTCGACTCCATACCACTCGCCAGGCTGGAAATGGGTATGTCCCACAAACCTGATGACTCCTGGGACCCCGTTAACAAAGACGGGGTCGTTTAATTTATAGGACATGGCAAGAAGTCTAAAAAGAAGTGGGAGGAGATGTTTTTGTTAGTAGGTCTGGAGACGCGTCGGTTTATATATTGCGAGGTAAAAAAAAATATAACGTGAAGTAAAACAAATGAGGTTTTGTTACGAGACAAGAACCAGTACTGTATAAATAGTATGAGCAGCGCAGCAATTAAGGGCGGAAGACAGATGAAAGTGGAGCTTTTAAACGAGCAGAAGCTGGAAATCCGCGAGGCAGTAAGTGGCGACCTGAATCAATGATTGCAGGAGTAATAGGAAAATACTAACACCTAAACAGTTTAGTCTGTTTGACATGAACAACGATGGATTTTTGGATTATCATGAGTTGAAGGTGGCATTGAGAGCGTTGGGATTTGACATGACAAAAAGAGAGGTGTTGGACGTGATTGAAGAGTATGACACAGACAATAGAAAGCTGATCAATTATCCAGATTTCTTCAAGTACGTGGGGAGTAAGATCATTGAGCGCGACCCGATCGACGAGATCCGACGCGCATTTAGGTTGTTTGATGATGACGAGACTGGGAAGATCAGTTTGAAGAATTTGAGAAGAGTTGCTAAAGAGTTAGGGGAAAACCTTACTGATGACGAATTGCGGGCCATGATCGACGAGTTCGATCTGGACGAGGATGGAGAGATCAACGAGGAGGAGTTTATAAATATCTGTACTGAGAACTAATAATGTATATCGACAAGACCGACTTCGACGCGACGGCCCTGCCCGGTCCCGACAGCCACACAGGCCGATCCCTGGTTTCGCGCATCCCACCCACCTGGTTCTTTTTGGCGCATCGCTTAAAATAAGGGGAGACAAAAATATCCTTAAAACAACTATCTATTCCAACAAACCGGCTCCTTTTGTACCACCCGAGCCACCATCAACCTTCTTGACTCTAAAATGTACGACATTGAGAAAATCGAGGTCATTGAACGTCCGGCTTCAGCCGATTCCGAGTCCATTCCTACCCACAAACACCATTCCGTCGAATTTGCATTCACCACCACCTTATGTTGTGTGCCAGTTGCAGTGGTTCTCTATTTGAATTGGCTGGACAAAAACCATATGGTGACAGAGCTCTCGAAACAAACTCTGGTCCAAAGACTAACAGCCTACAAATCGGAACCGCCGTTAACAGTCTTCATCAACTTCCTCATTTCGCTAATTGGACTAGACAATCTGTTTGACGATCAATCAAACAACTTCTTCGCACTGGCGCCATTATATCTGATTACAATCTGGACCCAGGCTTCATTGGTAATTGTTCAAGTGGTCGCAACAGTCACCGAGATGGATCTTCAAAACCATTATTTCTGGTCTATCACTCTTCCAGCCATAATTTTCGCAATGGTGGCAGCTGGTGCTTGTTATAGTCTCTATGGTTTGGCAGGCCTAAGTTCCAGCGACAGCCGCAATGGTGTCATGTTACTAGGTTTCTTCCACGCCTGGTTAACAGCATTCGGATGTCTTTTCGAGCTCTGTCGCTATTCCACCACAAATCTTAACAACATGATCCATTATTACTCAGCTCTAGCAACCACTGCGCTCGGGGAAAAAGCCATTTTGTACCTGTGTGTTGTTCACGTGTCATTAATGGTGATCATGGGCTCGTTGCTTTTAACCAACTTCTTGTGCTGTTTGATGTTTGATCGAGACCAAATTAGACCCTGGATCACCAACCAGCCATCACCTCTGCTGAGAATGCTGGCATGTCCGTTCATCGCCGTCTCAACCATCCATTGCGTCCAAACCCAATGGACAGACCTGTTTACTGCTAAATAGCTAACAAAAAATAGATATCGTGCGCAACGCCGCACACCCGTGCACCACACATGGGCAGTAGAGATCCGGCTCTCGACAATTTTTCCATCTTCGCAGTGGGGAGATAACAAATACAAAGACGGTTTCAGCAGGAACACCTTGCCAATTAATAGTGTGAAGTGCTGCCATTGACTATATTCTGCTGACTAGCTGTGCTGCAAAACCCCGTCTTAATAATGTCTAGAATTGCACAAACTGCCAGAACTGCATCGTCGATGCTCAGAAGATCCGTGGGCAACAATATTAGAGCTGCTTCGTCTGGCTCTGGTCCTGCAACTATGACAGTCAGAGACGCTCTTACCAGTGCCATGCAAGAGGAACTCGATAGAGATGCCGATGTGTTTTTGATGGGTGAAGAAGTTGCCCAATACAATGGTGCCTATAAAATCTCCAGAGGTCTTTTAGACAAGTTTGGTCCAAAGAGAATTGTGGACACTCCAATCACAGAGATGGGTTTCACTGGTCTTTGTGTTGGTGCCGCCTTGTCTGGTTTGAAGCCAGTTTGTGAGTTCATGACCTTCAACTTTGCCATGCAATCCATCGACCAAATTATCAACTCTGCTGCCAAGACCTACTACATGTCTGGTGGTAAGCAACCTTGTAACATTACTTTCAGAGGTCCAAATGGTGCAGCTGCCGGTGTTGCTGCCCAACACTCTCAAGATTACTCGTCTTGGTACGGTTCCATCCCAGGTATGAAGGTGGTTTCGCCATACTCTTCCGAGGACGCCAAAGGATTGCTAAAAGCAGCTATTAGAGACCCTAACCCTGTGGTGTTTTTGGAAAACGAATTGTTATACGGAGAGTCTTTTGAAATGTCTGAAGAGGCCCTATCTTCTGACTTTGTCTTGCCAATCGGTAAGGCCAAGATTGAATTGGAAGGTACCGATGTCTCCATCATCTCACACAGCAGAAACCTCACTTTCTGTCTAGAAGCAGCCAAGATCGTCAAGGAAAAACACGGCGTCTCTTGTGAAGTGTTAAACTTAAGATCCATCAAGCCACTTGACGTTCCAGCCATCATTGAGTCCATCAAAAAGACCAACCATGCCATCACTGTCGACTCTGGTTTCCCAGCCTTTGGTGTTGGTTCTGAGATTTGTGCCCAAGTCATGGAATCCGAAGCCTTTGACTACTTGGATGCTCCAATTGAAAGAGTTACCGGCTGTGAAGTCCCAACCCCTTACGCTAAAGAGTTGGAAGACTTTGCTTTCCCAGACACTCCAACCGTTGTTAGAGGTATTGAAAAGGTGCTTTCTCTAGGAGAATTTGCTTAAGCGTTGTCTATAGGGTTCTGTAAAGTTCAAAATTCTATTCCATAAACAAAGTTATGTGATTGATTATATTTTACACTCTCTTCCTCTCCTTCATCTTGTCAACTCTGGCCTTCACTCTCTCCAAACTTAGCTTCACGTCACCCTTTTGGAAGTGTGCCAAATTGTAATACATTGGAGCCAGCTGAACCAACCATTCAGGTTTGATAGATGTCACTGTTCGAATATAGTTCTTTGAAGTCAAAACAAACTCGTTGTAAATCACCCATTCATCTTGTTGAGCTAGAACAGTCGAAGGATGAATCAACACCTCTTGATTGTCTTTCACCGTGATGTATCCTTTACCAGCACTCTTCTTCTTGGCGACTTGCATGAAAAAGCCGGAAACAAGAGCCTTACGGATGTTCACATAGTACGCTGGGTCGTCATAATCGGTGGTATTCAGCTCCAAATCGTACTTCTGCATTAATCTTGACAACTGCCATCTAACATTCTCGGCAGATTTCAGCGATCTATACGACAAATAATTGTCTCTGCACCACTTACTGATTCCCAATTCTGCGGCCTCGTCCGATTTGAAGGCATGATAAACGTTCAACATGGTCAAATGATCACCATCTGGATGCGCGAATAGCTTCTTTGCTTCATCTGCTGCCTTCTTAGCGTTATTACCAGAGGGTCTAACAAACACGTTTGGAACCGAAAGCATAGCAACTATAGTCAAAATCTCTTCCGAGCAATAAAATTCTGATGCACCTATGAGAAGAACCGCTAGCATTGGATCCAATGGAAATTGCGACGCCAATCTACCCAAAGAAGTTAAATCTCCAGAATCGTCAAGACAAGCCAAATAATTTAACTCCTCTAAAGCTCTCATCATTGTTTCAGGAGCCGGAGGGTCCATAAAATCAAAATGGACCAGATCATCAATCCCCAACTTCTTAAGTTCCAACACTGTAGATGCCAAGTTACTTCTAAGAATTTCTGGATAACTTTGCTCGATCAACTCTTTCTTAAAAGCCTCTTCAGTGTACAATCTGAAACACTTTCCTGGGCGAGTACGACCAGCTCTACCAGCTCTCTGTTGAGCAGATGCTTTTGAAATCGGTGAAACCAACAAAGACTCCACTCTGATCCGCGGGTTATACACTTTCTGCTTCGAAAATCCAGGATCAACCACATACACGATACCATCGATGGTCAACGAGGTCTCAGCAATATTGGTGGAAACAATCACTTTTCTTCCCGGCTTTCCATCTGGCTTGAATGGTTTAGGTGCTGGCTCAAAGATCTTTTGCTGTTGATGCGGAGGAAGAGAACCATACAATGGATAAACAGAAATCGGTCCACAGCCCTCTTCTCTAATAAGATGATCTCCTTCCAAAGAAATTTTTCTACAAGCGTCTTCGATTTCTTCTTCTCCTGTCAAAAAAAGAAGGATATCTCCTTCGTCTTCAGTAGCATGAATCTGCAAAACTGTTCTAATTGCAGCATCCAAATAATCTCTTTGAAATTCAGGAGTGTAGTAGATCTCAACAGGATAGGTACGACCAGGAACAGCCAACAATGGAGCATCGTTGAAATACGTTTGGAACTTCTCAGCATCCAGCGTGGCAGACATGATGATCAATTTCAAGTCTGGACGCCTAACGCTGACCTGTTTTAACAAGCCCATCAAAATGTCGGTGGCTAATGTTCTCTCGTGCGCTTCATCCAAAATGATACAAGAATATCTGCTCAAATTATGATCTTCCATGGCTTCTCGAAGAAGCATACCATCAGTCATGTACTTGAGCATGGTTTTATTGGATGTTTTATTTTCAAATCTGATACTGTAACCAACTTCTTCGCCCAATTCCACGTCCATTTCGTCTGCCACTCTCGCTGCAACAGACATAGCAGCCACTCTTCTGGGCTGAGTGCACGCCACTTGTGTCCCTTTAAGATGTGGCATATCATCATACAACACAAACTGTGGAATCTGGGTGGTTTTACCCGATCCTGTTTCACCGACAAACACCATGATCTGCGTTGATTGGAAGATTTTGAGAAACTCGTCTCTTTGAGCATGCACTGGCAAGTCACGTCTCACTTTCAAAATGTCCACATACTTTTGTGTGTATTTTCTTCCTGTGAATGGATTGTGATGAGCATTTTCTAGTTTTTGAGCATATTCTGCTGTTGTCTTGTTGCGCATTGCAATGTTGAATTCTCCCGCATCGTGGACCACAAGTTTTTGGTCGGGAGAGTCGTGAGGATGCAATCTGAGTTGTTCTTCGGCCTTTTCTGCCGCATGTTCCGGCACAGAATACTCAACTGTCTTTGATTTCTTCTTGGGTCTTTCCAAGTCACTCATGATTGATGGAAAAGAAGGATCAGCTAGGGACACAAACAAAAGAAGTAAATAATTTTCTTGAAATAAAAAAAAAAAAAATATTTTTGTGTATCTCTGGTGCACGGATGTACAAATGTCACAAGATTTCTTGAACCTCGAAAATGCAAAAGGAACTCCTTGGCCTACCAAATTAAACAGCTCTTCTTTTTGGCAAATCCAGTTATACAATGGCTTCTAAACATCTTTTTCAGGCCTATATGGTTGCCAGTGGGGCTTCCAAGGTACTGAAAGAAAATGTAAGATTGACAACAGCCAATTGCTCGTTGGTGTCGAATATCATAGGTAATGACCAGATGTATCTTGAAGCCAGACAGAAATCGGAAGAAGCAAGAAATTCAGGCAAAGAAACAAGAAAACTCGAAGAGGATGAACCAATTGATATTTTCCAGAAGGCGCGGGAAAAGTCATCTAGTGTCAAGCATGCAAAGAAAGGCGACAATGATATGCTGACTTCTACAAAGAGACCCAAAACTCGTAAAAGCAACATTTCAAACAAGCGGGAGATGAGCACGACTAGAATTTTATTGAATAAAGAGTCCGAGACAAAGTCTAAAGTGATAGGTGAAGCGGAAAAGCCAGAATTCGAATTATCGCAATCTGCTGTTCCCAGTTCGAGACTGAGTAGATTATTTCATTACGGCAGTTTGGCTGCAGGAGTGGGAATGAATGTCCTGAAAGAAGGTGCCAGGCAGTATGCTCAACAGGGATCATCTCCTTCTATTGGATCACTGATCATGTCGCCTCGAAACATCGAAAGAATAGCAAAGAAGTTTAGTCGTATGAGAGGTGCAGCTTTGAAAATTGGCCAACTTCTTTCGTTCCAAGATGCATCGGTGCTTCCTCCAGAAATCCAGCAAATCCTTTTAAGAGTCCAGAATAGTGCACATTACATGCCAGTTGGACAGCTGGAGAAGGTGATGTCATTTGAGCTAGGAGATGGCTGGAGAAAACGGCTTTTTGCATCGTTTGATGACGTTCCTATTGCTGCCGCTTCTATTGGGCAAGTTCACACAGCTGTTACCAAGGACACGTTGGAGCAAGTTGTTGTGAAGGTGCAATATCCGGGTGTTTCTGACTCGATAGATTCGGATCTCGACAATATTTTGTCTTTATTGACTGCTTCTAGATTGTTACCTCCGGGATTGTTTTTGGATAAAAGCATTGCCAATGCACGTATTGAGTTGAAATGGGAGTGTGACTACTTGAGAGAAGCCCAAAACATCGTGAGGTTTTCAGAGTTGTTAAAAGATGATCCAGTGTTTCAAGTTCCAAAAGTGTATCACGAGTTGAGCGATGAACATGTTTTGACCATGCAACACATGAAGGGAACCGAGATTGTCAAACAAGATTGGGACCAGGAAACAAAGAACTGGATAGCCGGGAACATTATGAGACTTTGTTTGACAGAAATAGCCAAGTTCCAATTTATGCAGACCGACCCAAATTGGGCCAACTTCCTTTACAACCCTGCCAACAAGAAAATCGAGCTGCTGGACTTTGGAGCATGTAGGGCATTCAGTTCTGATTTCATTAAACTCTATGTGAATTGTTTGAGAGCTGCTGTTAGAAAAGACCGTCATTTGGCCCAACAATACTCCGAAAGAATGGGATTTCTTACTGGTTTGGAAACTGATAGCATGATCAATGCTCATGTAGACTCAATTATGGCTCTCGGAGAACCATTCAGTCCTATGGAAAATCATGGGACGTCCTACGATTTCACCAACCAGACTGTCACTGATAGAGTCCGTGGAAATATCAAGTTGATGCTGAATGAGAGACTTACTCCACCGCCTGAGGAGACTTATAGTCTACACAGGAAACTGAGTGGAGCATTTCTATTGTGTGCACGGATGACTGCAACCATTCCATGTCAAAGCATCTTCGAAGAGGTGATTGGTCTTGAATACGATTAGTGTGTCTTTTTCCTGTATATATAATGCTATCAAATCGAGGCTGTGCTAGGGGCGAAGCCCTGAAGAGGCAAAAAAAAATATAATCTCTATTTTATAAGATAATTCTGCTTATCAGCTTGACAGTTGTTGCGCCTTCGATGTCATTTGGCTATTCGGAGTCGAAGTTTGGCGAAACAGTGTCATTTATGCCTGCTGATGACATGCAAGGAGCTCCTCCTACACGGCAACTGGTACGACAAAGCTCCAGTATGTCCAGAACCAATGTGCACAGGAAGAGCTCAATCATCATGGCAGATACTGGACAGAAGATCCAGAGGACTTATTCATTTTGGGATCAAACACAGGATGAAATTGAATTGGAGGGACAGCTTGAAGATAATCGAAGTCCAGTGGAATTTCATGAAATGGGAATCATTGATAAGGTTGCATCGGTGCTGAATTCTGACTTGAGTCGCGGAGTCTTGAAAGGAGCTTTGGCTTATTTCATTGCTTCATGGGCAGTTTATTCCACAACAATTTCCAATTTATTAGGAGGAGCAGATTCGAAGCATTTGGTATGTACAATTGTGGTGTATTTCCATCCTACAAGAACTAAAGGGTCGATGATTCAATCGTTGATATTTGTGCTGTTGTCGTTGTCATTTGCGTTTATGGTCTCAATTGTGCTGATGTCTATTTCTGCCAACTTTTTCAACATGGACAGTCCGGAGATCGGATATGGTATAGATTTGATTTTTAGTTGTGCAATTCTTGGTTTCATATCGTTCATCAAACAGTGGGTCAACAAGGAAACCTTCAACACAGCATGTTCTTTAAGTGCAATTGTGATCATCTCGTGTGTGATTAAGGAAGGAAGTCGTGATGGGAGTGTTGTTCCGTGGACAAAAATTGGTTCGATTTTCCTGATCGTTTTTACGGGCTGTGTGATCTCTGCTCTCACATGCTATTTACTTTGGGCAACATCTGCCGAAGTTGTATTAAAAAAGTCTTTGAACGAAAATGCCGATGTGCTTGCTAAGACACTGAAATTGGTTTCAGATTGTTTCCTTGGATATAATGAAGTTGATTCGCCAGAAATGACCATGTTGGTGGACAAATTGAAGGCCAATCTCAAAAGTTTGAAAAAGTATCTGGAGGAAGCCAAATTTGAGCTTTATATAAAAGGCAGAGAAAAAGAATATTGGCATTTGAGTGAGCTTGTCGAGTCTTGTGGAAGACTTTCGATGATCATGGCTGGTATGAGAAGATCCGTCAAATTCAAATGGGATCTTTTGAATCATACAGATGGTAATGGTCCTGCTATGGAAACAAGTTCGTTGAAAAGTTACAATTCATCTACAGATTATAATCCTTTCACAGAAGATACCGACGATTCTGGGGACGAAAACATTGTGGCTATTAACTCCACAGAGTTGTTCAATTTGTTTGTTTATCATCTTGGACCATCAATGAAATCTTTTTCTTACACCGTAAGACAGATTCTCAACGGAATACCTTTTGATTCGAATTACCAAATTGAGCAAGCATCAGAGCAATATGGACGAAGTTTGAATGCAGCGAAAGACCTGTTTAGTGAAAATCAAAAGAAAGCCATCAAGAAACTTTACAATCAGGATCTTTTCAAGCAGGAAGCGGATTTCAATAGTAAGGTGGATCAGGAAGAAGTTGCTGCCTCATGCGGGAATTTTTCATATTTACTTCTTGAATTTTCAGGGGAATTGACCGAATATCTGCGAGTTTTGAACGAATTGAATTCTTTAGTGACAATCTTCACAGGAAAAACGTTTGAATTTCTCAAATTTTGGCGAAGACCTCTTCACTCAAAATCCTCTTCAGCAGGAAAAAGCACAATCAATGACATGTTGGCTAGAATGCAAGGAAGGACCGAGACTTCCACGACTTCTAGCAAAACTGTGAGTTACAGGATTTGGAAATTGGCCAAGATATTCACAAGCGTGGACGTTCAATTTGGTGTTCGTGTTGGAATAGGCTCGATTTTCATTGCCATATTTGCTTACATTGATAAAACCAAGGACTTTTTTGACGATTGGAGAGGTGAATGGGCTTTGGTGACGTTTTGCATCATCATGAACAAATCAGTGGGAGGTACTACAATGACAATCAAATGGAGATTTCTAGGAACTTTTCTGGGTGCTTTCACTGCATATTTGGTTTGGTCTGCTTTTTATCCAAATATATTCCTGATGGCTGCCACCGGTTTCATTTTCTCTATATTTTGCTTCTACATCATCATCAATTGGAAAGCGAACAATGCGTTTGGAAGGTTTATCTTGTTAACCTATAACCTAACAGTGCTTTATTCGTATACCATGTCAAGAAAGAGCATTGATGATTTGCCAGATTACGATGATGAGGGCGGTGACCATCCAATTATATTTGAAATTGCATTCCATAGATTTACGGGAGTTTCCTTTGGAGTGATTTGGGCAGTGATAATCACAATGTCATTATTCCCCAATTCTGCCAGAAGTCGGATCCGTAGAGGTCTGTCGATATTGTGGCTAAGAATGGGAATCATCTGGCATAGTGGTCCGCTAGCCTATGAGCTTGGACCTGAACAAGATTATAAACTGATTGGTGTCAGAGATCGAAAGACAATCCATATTATCATGGCCGAATTGGAAACTTTACTTAAACAGTCGCCTATGGAAATTAGATTGAAAGGACCATTTCCAGTTGGAATTTACGAAAAGCTTTTACAGTCCACATCCCAAATCATTGATGCTTTTGAAAATCTGAACAGTTTGATTGAAATGGACAAGACATTGACACCGAGTGAATACATGGTGTTGCAAAATCTGCGAACAGAGATGTCAGAATTGGAGAATAGAGTGTTTTTAGTTTTCTACATGTTGGCATCAGCCATGAAACTTGGGTTTCCACTTGCTAATAAACCAGCCTCGACAGAACATGCCAAAGAGCGAATGTTAGTGAAAATGAGCGAGATCAGAAACAGAGACACTTCTGAAAAACAGATGCTTTCCGACGAGGATTTTGTCTTGCTCTATACATACAATTTGGTTACCGATTCAATAACCCAAGAGCTGGACACTTTACTGGGACTCGTTGCTGAGCTTTACGGTACAGTCTCAGAAGATACGCTGGAGCTCTGACTTGATCCTACATACTACTTATAATGAGATATCTAACGAGCTATTTTCTTGTCACGTGATAACATTACCCCTTTTCTGCCGCCTTATGTCATTTGGAGCAATGTGTCAATAATATTTTTTCTTTGGTTCTCAGAAATTGTAATTAATAAATAGCATAGCAAAAAAAACCACAACAAAAGAAAGATAACAAGATTATCTGGTGATTCTTAGCTGGTTCATCGACACAAATTAGATCGATACTACCTGTATAGTGCGCATACTCAAGTTGTGTTGTGTCTATTTGTGAATAGCTGCGAAACTAGTAGACAGGACCGGTTTGAAATGGTGATGTCACGATCCAGAAAGGAGTCAGAAGAAATGGTATCCGGAGAAAGCCATCTTCCCAGAGTGCTGGTGGATGGCATAGATGATTCATATAACGAAGAGGAAGATCCAGATTTTACTTTGAACCGCACCGCAGGCGAAAGCTCAGAGGATGAAGAGCTTACTGAGCTGGAATCCGATCTTAGTGATATCAATGTCGAAGAATCATCATCAATATCGTCAGACTATGAGAATATGGACAAAGATCGTAATTTGTTGAAAGTACAGTTACAACAGAAGAGTCAAAGTGCAAGCACGGCCGACTTATTGCTTGAAACGCATAGAAGGTTCAAATATCTCATTCACAAGCACGAAATTCCACGAAAAGTGTTCCATGTTTCAATTGGATTCATTACCCTATATTTGTACACGATCAATGTGCAGACTCCTGCATTGGTTAAACCTTTGGTAACTGGATTTTTAGCGGTTGGATCGTTGGATTTGCTCAGATTTCGTTCTCCAGCCTTTAACCATTGGTACTGCAAATCAGTGGGTTTCCTCATGAGAGAGAAAGAGGTCAACAGCTATAATGGAACCTTGTGGTACCTTCTTGGTTTAGCCATCGTTTTTTTAACTCAAAAAAAGGATATTGCTGTGATGGCAGTGTTACTACTGAGTTGGTCTGATACTGCCGCATCAACTTTTGGACGGATGTTCGGCCATTTGACTCCTAAATACTTCAAAAACAAGTCTTTGGCAGGGTCGCTTGCTGCTTTCGTCACCGGGGTGGTTGCCTCATATTTGTTCTATGGTTATTTTGTGCCTCAATATTCCGAGGTTAATAGGTACTCCGAATTTGCTTGGGATTCTTCCAAAAGTTATTTAAACTTGCATATGTTATCGTTTCTCAGTGGAATGGTTGCGTCAGTGAGCGAGGCGGTGGATCTTTTTGACTGGGATGATAATTTCACCATTCCTGTTCTTTCGAGTTGGTTTTTATGGGCTGTGATTAAAGTGACAGCTGTTGAGTGAAGAAGGACATTTTGGTTTGAATTAATAGAATATCATCCCAGCTAACTTGTTGGTGAGATAATTAGACTTGATTTTTTTTTTGGCGATAAGGGCTCTTTCCCTCTGTTTCTCGGATCTATATTATTATATTACAGGAGTTAGTGCTAATGAAAAGGAAACCAAAAGAAAAACAACAGAGATAGTTGGTTATAAAAGAAGAAACAAAAAACACATAAAATTGAGAATGTTCATCGTTAAAAATCGTTGGTTGTTTTCTTCAAATCTTGCTTCAAGATCTCGTCTAAAATACCTGCGGAGGCAGCCACCAACCCGAGGAATGGTCGGGATGGCTCCAACACTTTGGAGATGTACTCAGGATGGTATTGAGTGGCCACAAAGAATGGATGGTTTTCTAATTCTAAAATCTCCATTCTCTCAGAGTTCTCATCCTTTCCAACAAATTTCAACCCATGCTTCTCAATCTCTTCAACAAATGCAGGATTAACTTCATATCTATGTCTGTGTCTCTCCAACACAGCGTCGGCATCTCCATACAACTTTCTAATTGCACAGTTTTCCGAAGATGGCTGGAAACAAGTTGGTCTAAGACCTAGTCTCATAGTTCCTCCCATCTTCTCCTTATCAATCTCTGGCATGTAGATAACAGCAGATTTTTCTGCTGGTAAGTCCGGAACAAACTCGGCTGAAGTTGCTCCATCAACACGTAGAACAGATCTCAAATACTCGATCACAGCAACTTGTAATCCGAGACAGACTCCCAAGTAAGGAATGTTGTTTTCTCTAGCCCATTTGGCAGCAGCAATCATTCCCTCCACACCTCTCGATCCAAATCCTCCGGGAACTAAAATTCCGTCTGCCTTGCAAACTAATTGCCAGGCCGAATGGAAGTTAGCTTTATTAACGTCCTCTGTTTCAGGCTCCAAGTCGCTGGATTCCACCCAGACAATTTCCAAACGTCTGGAGCATCTCATAGCACTGTGCTCCAAAGCCTTGATCACAGACAAATACGAATCGTGTAGATTTGTGTATTTTCCAACAATAGCAATGGTCACTTTCTCGAAAGATCTGTCATGTTGAGTGGTCAATTCCACCCATCTTCTGTATAATTGCTCTCCCTTGGTCACCATATGAGTAGGAATGTTCAGCTTATTTAGTTGCAATCTTTTTGTCAAATAATGAATCATTTTTTGGTCTTTCAAAAGCAATGGAACGTGATAAGTCGAGTTCACGTCATGAATAGCAAGCACCTGTTCAGCACCAACATGACAGAACATCGCGATCTTGTCGATAGTTGGTTTCTCAAGCAAGGAAGAACATCTACAACCGATCATATCTGGAGACAAACCTAGTGATCTGAGATCTTTGATTGCAGCTTGAGTGGGTTTAGTCTTTTGTTCACCATGAATCACTGGGACCAGAGAAACGTGAATCAAAGCAAAGTTCTCCTGTCCCACTCTGAACTGGAATTGTCTGAGAGCTTCAACAAAAGGAGCGGATTCAATGTCACCAACAGTTCCTCCCAATTCAATGATACAGATATCTGGCTCCATACCAGAATCATCCACAGGTATTCTAGAAACTCTCTCTATCCAATCTTGAATGGCATTGGTGATGTGTGGAACCACCTGGACGGTTTTGCCCAAATAGTCTCCTTTTCTTTCCTTTTGAATCACCTCGGAGTATATTTTACCGGTGGTGATGTTATGGTCTCTGGTTAACGAGATACCTAAATACCTTTCGTAATTACCTAGATCCAAATCCACTTCTCCTCCATCGTCCAAGACAAAACACTCCCCGTGTTCTAAAGGAGACATAGTTCCAGCATCAATGTTCAAATATGGATCGATCTTGATGGATGTCACTCTTAGACCAAGAGTTTTTAGCAACATACCAGTGGAAGACGCCAAAACACCCTTTCCAATACCGGAAATGACACCTCCAGAAACAACAACGTACTTCATTTTTTTTTCGGCTTTGACTATGTTTTCTATAAGTAGACTTGAAGTTTCCAGGGAATCACCAACAAATGTGCTTTTCCCGGTCGATAAGTACCCTTCAAGTAGAGACAAAACTTAGTACAAAGGCTAGGATTTAGAGGGAAAATTTTTTTTTTTGTGTCTGAAACAAAAAAATTATAGAAATCTGAAAACATCGCGTCGAGCGACGCAAACCGACCCTGTCTGTATCTTCACTTATCACTAAACTTCACTCCTGCTATTTTACCATCATCATCTTTCAAGATCTGTGCCCTTCCAGACTTCACTAGAATTTCCAGCACTTTTCCTAAAATAGTCGGACTAATGTTGTGAAATTCTTGGCTAGTCGTAAGCTCTCCTTTACGCAACTCGTACACCGTAAGCACAGTATTGCTCTGGCCAGTATTATCGATCTGGAACTGTTAGTGTCTGTAAAAAGAAACCCAATTGAAAAAACTTACCCAATCGAATAGAATGTCTGCCCATTCCTCTGGAGAATGCCAGTAGATGCAAAGTCCATATTTATGGTTTTTGGGGTCCACCCAGGCTGCTTGTCCCCGTCGTATCATTTCGTTATAAATATCCATTATAAAGTCGCTTTTCAGCGCTCTATCTATGTTAGTGTTGGCAAACAATGAGTTTTTAGTGGTTTCCACATAATCATCGTCATCATTATCTATTGATTGGTTATTTTCGGATTCTACAGGCTGGCCATTCAACGATAGAATCCATATTTTATGAAATTTGCAATATTCAAGCACCAAAGTAATCCAATGATTAAGCTGGGTTTCGTACGTTTGTAAGTGCGGCTGTCTGGTGAAAAATGGAGGAAAGTTATAAATAGATGGAAATGTAAACTCCGAGTTCTCAGTGCCGGCCATATTTAACAAATTTCCCCAGTTAAACGAAAAGTTAGGCAAACAAAACTACTAAGGATGGATCTAAATAAATATCTTTATCCAACAACATTTGCTCTATGTGATTACATAATCAAAACATCACGGTTACCAAATTCTTCTTGATCTTCTTTCCGACTTGGTCTTGAGATACTGCGCATACATGAATCCCAGTAAGGTTCCTCCAAGATGTGCGGCATAATCAAACGTGCCCCATTTGAAAAAACAACCAAGCAAATTGTACACTGTAAAACCAAGCAGAGCCACTTGCGCACCGCCCGGAATTGGAAGGAAGAACAGGGATATGCCAGCCTTTGGGAACAGAACTGCAAAGGAAGAGAAAATGGCCGAGATTGCACCCGATGCTCCTAGAGAGACTCCATAAGACTTGGTCACAAAGCCGAATACCACAGCTGCAAATGAAGATCCAACTCCGGAGATGAGATACAAGGAGGTAAAATTTTCGACACCAAGCACTTTAATCATAGTAGTTCCAAACGAATAAAGACATAGCATGTTCATTAATAGATGGAACACATCTTGATGACTGAATGAAGACCATAATAAAGACCATTGAGTTTTCCGACTAGGCCCTCTTTCTAGCAAGAAATAATCGTTTAGGATTTTGGCCATTCGAATGTTTGAATATCTCATCCGCCACAAGCCAAACACTGCTAAATTAATTCCAATGATTCCGTATAACAGTTGTGTTGGATGTCTTTTGAAGTAGGCTAATGGGGTGAAATTAAAGACATATGGCGTAAGAAAATAGCATCCTACCGAGAAGCCAGCCGTGAATAGAAATGGTTTCAAAAGAGATTGTGGTGAATTGTTAAAATTTTGTCTTCTAAGTTGATAGCTGAGTTGATGATGAGTGGCGTATTGTCTATAAATATTATTGCTTCTGGATCTGAAGGATGCATTACTAAAGCTGGTTTGCTTACGTAGCGTTTGCCAAATCCTGGGACCAGTCCAATGGACAGAAATACCTTGCTGAAATAGTTTCAAGCCCACTCCAAGCATTTCTCTCCTCTATAGAAATAAGACCTTGTGGTGTGTTCCGGATCTTACTGTCAGTTTTTGTTCTCCTCTGTTTTTTTCTCTCGGTCCGCTGTCCGCACAGCCTTGAATATTACACATACACAGCCACGATTTAATTTATTAATGAGACCTGAAAATACACATTTAGGCTTCTCTTTCTCTTTCCTGTTGCAATTGTTCCTTCAATTCCTGTTTCTGTTGGTAAAAGATTTGCAACACCTGAGGTGGAGGGACACGCTTACCCTTTCTAGTTTGTAGGCTTTCAATGACAGATTGCAATTGAGCGATTTGAGAGGACCAGGACGCCAAATTTTCAGAAATGAACTCCCAATCCTGTTTGCTCATCGAATCAAGTTTTGAAACTCTGTGTATATAGAAAAGCTCCTTGTCCTGATTCAATCTACCAGCAATCAACTTGGACTTTATACATTTGATCAAAAACTCTTCAATTTGAGCCGGTGGAACCTGCAATTCTGACGTGATCTCTGCGTAAGACAACTGAGTTTTCTTTGAAGCCAATTTGGTGATGGCAGCCAATTTAAGTTTATGCGAAAGCAAATCTGTGTCAATGTTGTATGCTGATAGATCATTTGAAGAAATGAATGTAGAATATGCAGATAAATCCGAGTTTCTGTAGATGGTGAAAAGTTCATAAAGAATTGGATCTTGCTTCAATAGTTCAAAATCCAAACCATCGATGGTTTGGTAAGTTGAACAATTGAGAGAGTTGACCACAAATTGCGAATACTCGGCAGCGGTCAAAGCCGACAAATCGGTTTGAGTCAGCTCGGTGAACAATTTCAATGCTTCGTTGTGTTTATCATCCTTGAACAGTAACTCAACAGTTTGCATGTATATTTGTTTCACATCTTCTTCAGAAGCCTGACAATCTTGTAGCCAGGTCTTCAAGTGTTTGGCTAGAGGCTCGGCCACAGCATAAAGGTTGTACTGGCTCACAACCTTAAGGATGTTCTTGAGCACATCCGCTCTCAATGTCGAGTTTGCAGGAACGAAATTGAATAGATTTGATAGAGCGGAAACCAAGGAGCTTGCTCTGATAGAGGCTTTGTTTTTGTTCAGAACATTGTCTGGAATCACCTCAATCTTTCCCACTTGGACGAGTATCTGGGCAAGTTGTTTTTCTAACGGGAGGTCGAGTTCTGCGCTCAAAATATCTGTGAGATGGACCAACAGGTTGAATATAGGTTCAAAAGATTTGTCATTCAATCTGGAAAGCTCTTTAGTGCTGTCCAAGACTTGGGTCAACAGTAGCTGTTTGTTCTCCTCTTCTGCCAAAGATTCGAACGAAGCACGATACGTGGTGTTTAGCTCGCTATCCAAGGCTGCGGCGTACTCAACAGCATTCTCACCCACAAATCTTTCAGAAACAATCGTGAACATGATGGATATAAAGTCTCAAGATTGTGCAAAACCTACTGAAAGAACCTTCAAATTTGTGGTGTTCTTGTTTGATTTCTCCCGTTCACTTTTCCTGAAAAATTTTTTGGTAGTGCCCTCACCGGAACTTACCCGGCTCATATATTTCTCTATCAACTGGCACTCATCTCTAAGTGTCTACTATGGAACAGAGTTCTACAACATCATCCTGAAGTTAGCTTTGGATCATGACTTCTGGTAATCCAGCAGAGCTGATGCCAAGTGCTGTGTATCACAGTGACGTTGACAAGACTTTTACTGTGGACAAATCTGCCGTGTACTCGACATCGGGAAGAACCAATGGGCCTTCTGACCATGTGCTTGCTGCCGGAGCGATTGACCGTGATGCTCCATCTGAGGCTGCTGACAGCCCTCTTGGTCGGTTAAGAGCCTCCTTGACGGGTCTTCAAGATGAGGTTAATGAGTTTTTGACGGAGAGAATGAGACAGCAAGGCGAGACCAAGCAAGAACAAGAACAGGACGACAAAGACGATTTGGAAGACGAAGAGGATGCCTGAGCATACTTTTCAAGAAGATAAAGATCGATTATGTTTGATAATGAATGTACAATATTTTGGTATGGTAGTAGTAAACGAGTTGAGGTTTTGTGATTTCTAATCTCCTATATACTTTTTTGGGCAAGTTAGAAAAAAACCTAGTATATATAGACGATCTGTAGATTATGCCCAAACAATGAAATATCAGGTTTTCACCAGAGCCATTTCAGGACTGACGTCTTTGCCGTCGTCGGGAATGATTCGGCTGGATCATCGGAAGGTTGTTTCGATCAAAGGTCCCGACGCAGCCAAGTTTATCAACGGTCTTATAACCACCAAGATGCTACCCACTCTTGTCAAAAAAAACCAAACCACCATTTCCGACCGGGATCTGCGGGACATGGAGAATTCCAAACAACTGGGACTCACCGAATATCAGTTGGAAAACACAAATTGGGGCATTCTTCAAGAAGAGGAAACTTTGGACGATCAAGATCCGGGTCGATTGGGGATTCGCAGAGACGGTAGATACTCGATGCTTCTGAACTCCAGAGGTCGGGTTCTTTCGGATCTGTTCATCTATCCAACTCCATTTATCGCCAATACGCCATCTTCAGAGCCGAATTATCTTCTGGAGATCAATGCCAATCGATACAGCCAAATTCTTATGATGCTTAAATTACACAAACTCAAGTCGAAAATCGACATCGGTGTTGCCAATTACACCTCATGGTTCTATTATAACCAATCGGACGCCTTTTACGAATATCTGGAAGATGTGAAGGTGCGATATTTTAATAACGAAAGGTCTAAATCGGTTGACCAGGCATCTAGTCTTGCTAACGAATTCATACAAAATCAAGACATTTTCAACTCTTCGGTTCCTTTAACAGCCTTTTCAATCGATGACAGAGCTCCAAATTTTGGAATCCGGTTTTTGCTACCCAATGAGACCAACAACATATTTAGTGATAGGTTTGTTTCTTTGTTTCAACAACCAACACAAGTCGATTCCAATGTGTATCATCTTCTGCGAATAATGCAGGGAATCCCAGAAACTCTTGACTTCCGTGCCGATACATTACCCTTTGAATGCAATCTGGATTATATGAATGGGATCAATTGTCACAAGGGGTGTTATGTTGGACAGGAATTGACCATAAGAACCTATTTTTCAGGGGTCATCAGAAAAAGAGTCATGCCTGTGCAAATATACAAGAAAGACCAGCATTCAAATGAAATCATGACTTTGGACAATGACCCTCAATTGCTTGAATGGTTGGAAAACGTGTCTGATCTGCAGTTAGTCAAGACCAGCGTGGACTCGTCAACTGCAGCTAAAAACCCATTTGGATCTTCATCAAAGCCTCCAAGACCCAAGAAGGTCGGCAACATGATCAAGTTGAACCAGAACGTTGGTCTTGCAGTGGTTTATACTGACGACATTGTGGGAAACTCCGAATTTGCAGTGGTCTCCAGTACTGTTCCGGAATTGGCAGATCGGGTGTTTGCCAAAGTGTTTACTCCTGATTGGTGGCCTGAGACAGAGGATATTGAGTGAATGGAACTTCCTCAGTTCAACAGCTCATCGGGCACTTCGAGCCCGCGTTCTCTAGCCTGTTGAATCAAACGGGCATTTTCTTCTCTTAATCGACATATATAGTCGGATGTTTTGGTCAGAACTGCCAGTTCAGATCGACTCTCTGATTCTGAAAGTTCGGGCACCACTTCAACCAGTCGATCAAATGTTGACCTGATTTGCTCTCGTCTTTTGTTTTCCGACTTGATATGGTGCAATTTCTTTTCCTCCTCGGAAAGTTGTTTGTATGCTGCCTTTTTTGGCGACTCTGATCTTTCTGGCGATGGCATTTTGTCTCTAAATAAAGTACAAACAAGTCTTTGATGTTTCCTCTCCACAGAAAATTAACTTCTATTGTCGCGCAGCACTCATTATAATTTTCAATATAAAATATATAGAGACCCCGTTTTAAGGAACATCAACATAGACACGTTTTTGTTTTGCTAAGAACCAACGAAAATTCAATATGCCCGCAATCACATTGAAATCAATCCCGGGAAACTACGTCACCGTGCTGTATGTCTCGCTCGTGGTCCTATTATCCGGAGTGGCCTCGTTTGTCCGACTCCAAACATACACCTCTTTGAAAGAAACACAGCCGGACACCTTGTTCAATGACATTGTGGCTCCAACGTTGCAACTTGTTCCTTCCAGATGGTTCTTATTTCCTTGGACTTTGCTCACAGAAACGTTTGTGGAAATATCGATCTTTAAGCTCGTTCTGTCATTGGCACTTATGTATTTTGGAATCAATTACCTCGAAAGACATTGGAATCTCAACAATGAAAATAAGATCTTCAGTGAAACTGTATACTTCATCACAATTGTTTGTGTCCTCACAAACCTCTCTTCGGTGTTACTTGAGTCAATTGTCCACGTCTTACTTGGTTCCACAGACCAACTCGCTCTTCCTCTAAGCCACGGGATCTACTCGATTTTGATGAGTTTTGTGGTGGTATTGAAACAGCTTTCTCCAGAACACAATTTGAAGATATTCAAAATTGTGTCCATCAGATTGAGACAAATGCCTTTTATTCTTCTATGTCTGACCCTTTTGACATCTTTGGTCACCAAATCTCTTCGTCCCGTTGTGCCTTTCTTCAATAATTTCTATTTCAGTTGGTTCTATTTGCGCTACTACCAAATCAACACCATCTCCGACCTTTTGCCATCCAATAGTCCACAGGCATCTGTCAGAGGAGATGCATCCGACACTTTTGCGTTCATCCAATTCTTTCCTGATCAATTCCATCGTCTTTTGAAGCCAATATGTCGGTTCTGCTACCACTCTTCTGCTTTTCTAGGAATTATCAGACCATTCAATGATGACGATATTGAGTCTGGTAATCTCAGAACCATTAAAAGACTCAATACAAAAACATCATCAGTCACAGCAGATATCGCCGATAGAAGAAGACAAGTTGCCTTAAAAGTCTTGGGCGAACGTGTTGGTGTTGCTACACAAAATACAGAGCAGCCAGCAGAATAAGTTTGCCAGAGCCGTTTATTTCTTACTAGCCTGAACTTTTTTCCAATATGAGTCAAGAACCAGCTCGCACGTGTGGTGGACTTCACAACCTTTGAAGTTCACCACAAAGTCGTCCTCTTGGTAGTACAGAGAATCATCTTCCTCTTCAGCAACATTGCTGCTATGCAAAGAACAGATAGTCCGTCCCGGGACAATACTGGTCTTACTTAGCAAAACCGGATGCCATTGTAAGATGTGCGTGACTGCATCTTTGTCGTCGCTGGTAAAACTTGGATATTTCCTCAACAGAGGGTCAGACCAAAACTCCAAGAACCCTTTTCCATAGATGTCATTTTTCACAATAAACGAGTCTGTGTTGATTCCATTTTTATTTTGAGTTATCACAATTCGGATATCTTCTGCTTTTGCTTTCCGGTAGGTTTTAATACCTCCATTTGGCGGCACGACTGGCTGATCTCTCAACATAATTGGATCCAATGATTTTGGATCTAATAAGTAAGAGTTTAGCTCGATGTCATTGCGCATAATGAAAGAGTCCTGGTCCAGATACCAGAAGTATTTAGCTTGAGGAAAAGCATGCATTGCAGCTCTTAAAATGAACAGTTTTGCCCATTTTGAATCATTATTAAACTCTTGTAGAGTTGGAATGAACTCCTGGATCCATCTCACATACAATCCGTAACCGTTGGCGTGAGCATAGTCCACCCTATTTTGAACTATTTTCGTTAAATGAGATTGTTCAAACTTTTCAAAATCAACACCGGTCACCACAACAACTTCTGGCGATTTCTTTCCATTTGATGGTCTGTAAACTTTGCGTGCGTGTTCTTTGAAAGCTTTCAGTGACTGATCCAATGGGTTTTCCATATTAGATTTATCTTTGATTTCATTCAATTCGTTCAAATTCTCATCTTCGGAATAGAAGTAGATCTTTTCTTGTGAATTTTCAGGATTCACTTTGTATTTGAACAGTTTGTCTAAAGTAAGTTCTCTCAATAATGGTGCATGCTCAATTGGAGGGAAAATATAGTTGGAGCTGATAGGGATTTCATGTTTGTAGATTCCATGATTCTTTTGTAGCATTTGCAATGCTTCATGGTTGGTTAAATGATTAAAATTATGTGATGAGGATGATGATAGAAACAGCCAATTGAAAAGAAAATTGCCCACAACCAGTGCGATTATAGCATAGATCAATGTTCTCCTGTTATTATACTCTCTGAACTTGCTTTGTAATGCGGCAGGCACAGGCAACAACGACTTGTTCTTGCCCTTGGGTTTCAGGTCAGACCGCCTGGGAATTCCAAGATGCATTCTAAACTGTAGTAGGTGTCGCTCTGGTTTCAATAGCTTGTGTCTTCAAATCTGTTTCTTGTTGATCTGTTATATATAGAACACCTCTTAAAAAAGCCCATGTCCTGACCCGGGCACATAACACTTTTTTTAATTCAAGAATCTCGAATCACTGGGTAGGCACTTTTGTATAGAGAAGTACTTGGAATATAACATTTCAAAAACTCGAAATCATTGAGAACATGTCGATACCTCCACAGGAGCTCCAGAAGGTATGTGGAATTGAATTTGGCTGTCTTGTAGCTGTGTTACTAACCAAAATTCCAGCTCCTCATTGAAATGGAAACTCAACTTAGAGAGAAAGAACAGGAATTGAACTTAGCAAACGTGAATTTACACAATCTGACCCAACAGAATAAAGTTCTTGATTTACAGATAAAGGAAATTAATAATTCCGGGGTGAACCATGTTTGGCAAAGCTGCGGAAAGACGTTTATCCAAAACGACGCCAAAAATTACCAGTCTAAACTCAAACAACAGATTGCTGAAAACCAGGACTCGATCAGTAGTTTGGGCAAGAAAAAGAACTATCTAGAAACTTCGGTGCAAACCACGTACGACAATATGCGCAAATTCATCGGCCCAGCTAATCATTAAGTCTATATATATACACACCATATCAATTAAACTGCACTGTAACCCCCTCTATTGCCATTACTGAATAGCTTACTGGCGATTTCTCTGATAAACTCTGGAAGTTTGGTCAAAGTTTCCACCATCGACTCCACTAGCTCGTTCAAAAACTCGTGCGATCCCCCAACTCTGCTCGAGTTGATCCACGCTTGTCCGATTATATAAGCGGCCATTATCATCACCAGGAGGATGAACAGCCAGGTGAAGAATCCCCACGACTTGGACTCGTCTCCGTCTGGAGACCTGTTTTTGTCATCTCCATCTGAAGGGGTATCTGAGGATTTGCAGGCGTGTTTGGTTTCCCAGCTGAACTTCACTGTTGAGTAGTCAAATGATAAAAGTTTAAGACCATCAAAGTTGTCAACTTCTCCACAAATAAATTCCACCTCGGAGTCCAAGGAATATGATCCCCAATTAGCACCGCGTAGCTTCACCGTTATGGAGCTTGAGTTTTCTTCAAATTGGGGAGTCAATTTGTTCGAAAACGAGAACACCTCAGTGGTTAAAGCTTCATGGCCTGGAACATTAACTTCCGTTAATCCACATAGTTGCGACTCTTTAGGACAATTCTCAATCTCCATATCATTCTTTGAGTTCTTGGATGATGAATCATAAATATCCAAATACCAAGATAGTTTCTTTGTGGAAGGTGGCGTATTTTCCGTCTTATCCACTTCGTGCACTCCAACTAGCTTCTTGAGATTGCCATATTCTGATAAATGAGAATCAGAAACGTCAATTGCTCCCACCGCGCTTGTGACAATGACTAAAAAAGCGAATATCTTTTGTTTTGAAATCATTTTGGCAATATTAGCCATCCGTTGTCTATCTTATCAATACTGCTCCTGAATGACTTCTTTGTTACAATTATTTTCTTTCCCTTCTACGTAAGACGTCAGATGCACTTCCACACACCTTTGCACGTGTGAGCACAGCCATGTAAATATTATACACGTGATGTGTATGAGGTCTAGTGCTAATTTGTATTTTGCACATCTCTGCACCACATGTGACAGTGAAAGTTTTTCTTGTCGTGGCCGGGCGCGCGCCTGCAGTGCATGGTGAGCTGGGGTGTCTCTCTCGGGGGCCCAGAGCAAAATTGCAGGCGGAATCTACCACGCACACCCAGAGGAATTTTTCAGGCCGTGCAAAGTGATAAAATTTTATCCACCAGAGTTTGAGCACAGGATTATACCAAATACAAATTCACAAGCATACATTTTTTTTGTTGAAGTTGTATTGACACAGATAAACAATCAAGATGGCTAGATACGCAGCAACACCAGCTAACCCAGCCAAGTCGGCTTCGGCTAGAGGATCATACTTGAGAGTGTCATTCAAAAACACCAGAGAGACTGCCCAGGCTATCAAGGGATGGAAGTTGCAAAAGGCCAAGCAATACTTGGACCAAGTTTTGGACCACAAGAGAGCCATTCCATTCAGAAGATTCAACGGATCCACTGGAAGAACTGCTCAAGGAAAAGAATTTGGTGTTACCAAGGCCAGATGGCCAGCCAAGAGCGTGAAGTTCGTGCAAGGTCTCCTTGTTAATGCTGAATCCAACGCTGAGGCCAAAGGTCTAGACACATCCAAATTAGTCATCTCAAGCATCCAAGTCAACCAAGCTCCAAAACAAAGAAGAAGAACTTTCAGAGCCCACGGTAGAATCAACGCTTACCAATCATCCCCATCCCACATCGAGTTGATTTTGACTGAAGAGGACGACGTTGTTGAGAAGGCCAAGGATGACAAGAAGGTCAGACTCAACTCCAGACAAAAAGGTAGATTGGCTTCCCAAAAAAGATTGACTGCTGCTTAAACATTTGATGTTGTAGCAACTTCTATACTGAAATCTTTTTAACTATAATAGTTTACTTCATGAAGTATCAGGTAATTAATCACTAGACTGTAGATTTGTTGATGATGGTAACGAATTAATTCCAAGGGGGGCTGTACCCCTTAACCGTATACATCATATACATATATCTATTCTGATTTACATTTCGATTCTTCTGCGTTTGCGTTCTTCCGGATCATCACCCTCCTGACTTTCATTTTCTTCCTCCACACGATCCACAATCTCCAATCCCTTTCCCTCCTCACATTTCCTCGACAATAGATCAAACTTTTTGATGAACCTGGCTTTGGTCCCTATTTCGAATTGAACAAACTTGTAGAGATCTTTATTTTTAGAGTTTTCTCGTAATCGAGCAAAAAGACCAACAAGATCTCTCAACGTCTTCGTCGTGCAACAGACATTATCCTCCTCGATGCTTAGATCCCCCAGACTTAGACATCTTAAAATTAACTCGGTATTGACAAAATGGTCATGCTGCCCAAGTTTCCGGATCTCAGAAAATACAATGTCCAGCGTTTCATCCAAAATAGAACTGGACTCAAATAAAACGTTCAATTCTCGAAAATCGGCTTCTTCCTGACTTGTCGGATGTATCAATTTAAACACATTGTCTCCAAGATCAATGTAGATTGGTATATCCGTGATTGACTCGATCTGATCCACTTTACTTTCCACCTCTTCTTCTGACTTGTAAACAAGCTTCTCCCCATCTGTATTCATTATACCATCCTCTAGCGCCAGAATCTTCTCATTGTCCAAATCCTGCTCTTCTTCTTCTTCTTCTTCTTCTTCTTCTTCTTCTTCTTCTTCTTCATCTTCATCTTCTCCATCATCTTCTTCTTCCTCTTCCGCCTCATCATCCGTCAAACCAACAATCTCCTCGGTTTCAAAAGTCATAGTTTCGGTTTTCTCCTCCGTTTCTTGCTCTGGTTCACCCTCCTCCTCCTCATCGAGCTTGTCAAATTCTGTATCGCTTTCCTGTCCTAGTTCCGGCTCTCCCTCTGTCTCAATCACAACTTCATCGCTCTCATACTCTAATTCGCTCTCTTCGTCAGCTTCGGCCCCCTTCTCGGTAACTAATTCGTCCTGGATTGTTGTTTCAATCAGCTCGTCATCATCAAAATCGAAATTTTTGTCTTTCATACCAGACACCGCAGCATTAGAGCCGAAATTGTCCGCGTTTGGACTTATTCTCTCTTCGCCATCGTCCAACATCGACTGTACACTCTCCACATCCTCATCGTCATTCGAAATGCTCATTTGTTCATCCTTCGGCTCCAGCGTCCCCTGTTCAGAGTAGTCCAAGATCTTTATATCCATACTTACGAGTCTCTGTTTCAGATATCTCTGAGTTTCCCCAACTCACTCCCTACACTCTTTGTTTTCTCCTAATTAATTCTTTTTAAACCTTATCGTGGGCTGACATTTTAATCACCGTGTCATCAAAAGTTACTACACATCTCTACATCTGCTCAATCTAAGTTGTCATCTCGTCTTGATGCTTCTTGAAAGATACCACGTTAGCTACGAGCACTTTATACTGCTTCTTCATCCACCAAGTAGTATGCGAGTGACATGAATATTCCCATCATCTGAATATTAATTTTAGCTTGTGGAGTTTACTCGCGCTTTTGATATCTCCGGTCGATCTTCGGACTTAGATGGAGATCGGAGGACTTCGATATACTGAACCATTGACGTTATCATTTGTCAAATATAAATAGCACCTATTTTCCTCAAATGAACCAAATAGATTAAAAGAAGTCCAATTTAAGAAATGTCTCCTACAAATTACGCTGCTCTGCTCAAAGCAGAAAACACTTCCTTGGAAGTGGAATCAGTCCCATATCCGACTATTGAAGACACAGAAATGATCATTGAAGTGGCAGCAACTGCCATAAATCCTGCAGATTCTGCTATTCAAAACTTTGGAACTAAACTTTTCAACTGGATCAAGTATCCTTATATTTTGGGACTAGACATGTCAGGAACCGTGATTGAAGTGGGCTCCAAGGTCACCGAATTCAAGGTTGGAGATAGAATTCTATCTTTATCTACCAGCTTCATTAAAGGAAGCATGTACGCTGGTTTCCAAAATTATGCTGCTGTAGAGACGCAATTCTGTTGCAAGATTCCTTCTTGGCTCTCTTTCGAAGAAGCTTCTGTGATTCCATTGGGTCTTTGCACCTCGGCAACAGGTTTATTTTCCAAAGATTTTCTTAACTTAGATTCTCCCCAGCCTTTCGGAGCTAAACCAAATGGGAAATCTATTCTTATTTGGGGAGGTGCCACTAGCGTTGGTTCTAATGGAATTCAATTGGCCGTTGCTGCTGGCTACGAAGTGATTGCCACCGCTTCTCCAAAAAATTTTGATTTTGTCAAGAAACTAGGAGCTTCTAAAGTTTTTGACTACAACAGCGAGACTGTTGAGGATAATGTCATCAAAGCTTTTGAAGGAAAGGAATGTGCTGGTGCTCTTGCCTGTGCACGCGGAACACCACCGTCTTGTTCTCGAGTCATTTCAAAGGTTAAAGGTGTCAAATTTGTGGCTTCTGCTGCCTTTGTACAGGGTGAAATGGCTTCGGATGTTGAAGTCAAGTTCATCTCCGGTTTACATGGAACCGGCGATCTTATCAAGAAGATTTGGGTCGATTTCCTTCCGCAAGCTCTGGAAAACCGTACGTTAGTTTCTGCTCCACCAGTTAAGCTGGTCGGCAAGGGATTGGAATCTCTCGAGCCTGCTCTTGTTGCAATGAATAACGGTGTTTCTGCAACCAAGCTGGTGGTCTCTTTGAAATAAATCCACACCTCGCGCCATGAAAATGGGATCAAAGAGGGATACTTTAAGAGAGGGCAACCAAGATTTATACATTATTTTTGAGTGAATAGTAACATTTTAAAACCCATTTTAAGCCTTTCAAACAGAAAAGTCCTTCAAAGAACAAACTATTATGGATACACACAATAGGATTTTGAATTCCGATTATTAACCTTATATAGTGAGATCTTCAAGGCATTCAACTTCTGATCATCAGAGAACAAAGTGGGACTTGAGAAATCTTTGGAAGTCGATATGACAAAGATACCTAAAAAACACCTTAGTCAATTGGCTGGAGTGCCAGAATAAAATAATAGCTCTGGATTTTCAAGTGACGAGAAATTAGAAAAAATGTTGAAAATTAAAGAGAAAAAGCGGTACGCAGACTTTAAATGTCTGGAAGAAACAAAAAAGCCCTTGCTTCTTTGCAGCATAGCGTAAAAAAAGCTCCGTTGAGCGCCTCGAGGACTTCAACTTCGGCCAACGAGCAAGACTTCAACGGCTAGCTTCATCGGATGATTCGCGCAAGTACTGGCGAGCGATGTACCTCAAGTGAGAGTCTTCAATCACCATGTGTCTGTCATCTATCGTCAAGAAATCAATCTTTTTCTGTTCATAAAGAGTTTTCATTCCAATCAGATCGTACTTGAACGAATCAGTTTCTTTGAACTCAATCAAGTCTCCGGTGACAGGATCCAGGTCGCAATACCATGCACTCTCTTTCGGCACCACCATATCGTCCTTCAAGAACATGATCATGACCAGCTTTTCCAACTTGGTCAAATTATCCACATATTCGCTGTTTTTCACAAATTCATTGTTGACATAGCTCAAAAAAGCAGAGTTTTCAAGATAAGTCTCATAGTTGAACACATCTCTAAAGTATTGAGCTTGTATTATCGAATTTTGGAAAGATCTTTTATAGATTTGTCCCTTCAGCATGTCGTTCCGCTGCTTGCAAAGCCAATTTCCTTCTTCGCAAGGAGGCAAATCAGTGACTCCATTGTGAGGAGAGCCATATGTTATTAGCTTGCGTATTGGAAGATCACAAATTTCCATTGCTGCTCGAAGAAAAAGACCACCTTGAGAGAACCCAATAGCATCAAATCCATTTTTTAGTTCTGGAATGTCTTTCAACTGCTTGCAGACGTCTTGAATCTGCGTATTGAGGTCACCCAGTATGGAGTCTCGCTGGTCGGTTGCATCATCTTGATCAACGTAGATAGAATGAACAAACAGATTGGGAATTTCATCTTGGAAGATATGTTTCACAGTCTGCATTCCACTTGAGTTATAAGCATCGCCCATTCCGTGCCAAAGGACTAAGCTTCTGGTCGAAGACCCCAGATCAGTTACCACTTCATCGCTGGATCCGGTAGATTGAGACTTTATCAAGAGTCTTGACGATAATGAAAGATATTCTGTCAAATAATTCAGAATATACATGAGGCTCAGGTTGATCCGAAGGCTATAAAAGGCTGGTGATTTGCCGATCAATTGAAGAAGTACTTGAAACTTGCAGTCAAAAAAAAAAAGATAAAGGACAGGGGGCTTGATTTTAGCTCGGCAGTGCAAACAGCAATTACGTAATCAGTCAAAAAATTTATTTTTTTTCTCTCTAGGTGCTTTCTTGAGCTTTAAAGCTTCTCAAAGGTTGAAGATATCAATTCTGAGGTCACAAGTGAATCTCCCGTTGCGCATGGACATGGCCACTGGAGAAAAAAGTTCTCAAACTAATGAGAAATCAAATCTTGCTGTGTTGAATGATGATCTCAGATCGAGATCGATTAAGTCATTGAAAGCCTTGAAAGCTCACTTGGATCTTACCGAGAAGGAACATCATTTGCCTATCTACCTCATTATTGATACCAAAAGACCAACTTCAAAAGAAACTATTTATACCCCGAGAATCATACCCGTGATACATAGATTAGATCTGCCGGAAGATCTGAAGATTTTGTTGGTCACTAAAGATCCGATGATGAACTACAAAACTTTGTTACAAGAAGCGGGAGCCGTAACTGAAGACATTTTTGGTGAAATTATAGGGTTTAAGAAATTGAGGTCTCTTTGTGCTAACACTAAAGCTTTGAAGAAATTATATTATGAGTATGATTTATTATTGGTGGATCATAGAGTCCACCGTTTACTTACGCCCCTTTTAATCAAGTCACCTTTTTACAAGAGCAATAAGAAACTACCTTTGATGATTCAGATGGCACGACCATCTGCAGATGCTGAGTTGACAAAATCAACAAAATCTACAAAAATGAAAGATGAGAGAGTGGAGCCAGAGTATGTGCTGCGCCAGGTGAAATCCATTGCAAAGAACACAACTTTTGTTCCATCCACAGGAACTTGTTTGTCGATAGTTATTGGCTATAGTGATTTCCGGGTCAGCAAATTGTTAGAGAATCTGGATGCGGTGTTGGATTATCTTGTATCTGCCAAACACAAGCCCGTCGGCGGGGTGATACCAAATGGCTTAGAAGGCATAGAAGGACTTCATATCAAGACCAGCGAGAGTATCAGTTTGCCAATTCTTCAGAAACAGAAGCCTTGAAAAGGTTTGTACTTCTATGTATTATTCTGTACAATGAAATCATGGCTGTGCGAGACTTGGAAAATGTAGGTGGAAAAAGTGCACCACGAGAAAAAAAGCACTAATGAAGGCTGAGATCAGCAGGATATTGGCAAATCTTGCGGATCAGTGTCCAAGTTAGGGTGTTCATTGATATGTTGGGGCGATATACAACCATTTTTTTGATTGCATTGGTTGCGTTTGCAATCCAAATATATAACAACAGAGTTGACACGGACATTGACCTGAACAGGATATATGAGAGTTCTAGACAGATACTACGACTACGAGATGAGGAAAAAAAAACGCATTTAGGAAACGCCAGATTGAAACCATCAACGAATTCATATTTGAAAAGCATGTTCCCCAAGTTGGAACAACCGTCTCAACTTGAAAATGCAACTATTTTAATGCTTTGTCGAAACTGGGAGCTTCCTGGAGTGTTGAAGTCTATGCGGTCTCTTGAAGATCGTTTCAATAAGGACTACCACTACACTTGGACGTTTCTTAATGATGTGCCATTTACTGAAAAATTCATTGAGGAAACCAGTATGATGGCCAGTGGAAAAACAGAATATGGTCTTGTTCCTCCTGAAGACTGGAGAACTCCATCACATATCAACCAGACAAAATACCAGGAGTGTCTGGAAGAGTTTTCCAATGGAGAGGTGATCTATGGAGGCTCCACCTCGTACAGAAACATGTGCCACTTCAATTCGGGATACTTTTATAAGCAGAAACTTGTTCAGAAATACGACTATTACTTCCGTGTGGAACCTGATGTGGAGTACTTCTGTGACTTTCAAATGGATCCATTTCGACTTTTACGGGAAAATAACAAAAAATACGGGTTTGTGATCACATTGCTTGAATATGAGAATACTATTCCTACTTTATGGCACGCTGTTGAGGATTTTCTTCACGAGTATCCTCAGTATGTTCATCCTAACTCCTCATTCGATTTCATCACTAATGCTGAAGCAATTGGACCCGAATCTCTGCTGATGGAGCTTAATTCTTCCTACAACTTGTGCCATTTCTGGTCCAACTTCGAAATTGGAAGTCTTGAGTTTTTCAGATCCGAGGCTTACGAAACATATTTCAAATTTCTTAGTGAACGCGGAGGCTTTTATTACGAGCGTTGGGGTGATGCACCAGTGCATTCGATTGCTGTCTCGTTGTTTCTCGACAAATCCGAAGTTCACCACTTTGAAGACATTGGATACCGACATGCACCATTTCTCACGTGCCCAGAGTCACGTTTCGTCCGAGTTGGCAAAAGATGTATTTGTCCAGACTCAAAAGAGTCACCAAGCATGAATCTTCTAGCTCATAGCTGCTTAGCCAAATGGTGGAAGCTAGGTGGTGGCAAACGATTTACTAGGGAATATTACCATCCGGAGGATTATGTATAAATAAAAACGATCAAAATATCTTACATTTATTTGTTACTTCCTATGAATAATTGGCTTCGAGTCTATTCAACTCGTCCAAAACCCGTTGGAGATCAATCTCATCCTTTTTAGCATTCAAACTAGGTATTAGAGTAACTGCTTCGTCAATGTCTTCGCATGCCAATGAACCTAATTGCGCAGCCTCGAAAGGATGTAGGTCTCTAGTTTCGTTGGATTTCAACAATCCTTCAACAGCTGTACAAGTTTCGGCGTCTCTAAAACGAGAGAATATCGAAAGGTGGTCCAATGTCTTTCTCAACACCTCGTTTGCACCTGGAGCCGTAGCCATTTTGGCCAGTAGCTCGTCTTCTGGTTCCTCGTTAATCATCCCCGTGTCTTGTCCGTTCAGTTTTGAAATCATCACCATTCTCTCCTTCAAGGCTGCTCGTATCAATATCCGAGCTTCTGAGACATTCAGAGCCATCAATCTGGAATCGTTGCCATAGTTGTCGATCTGGTCTAATTGGAACTCTGGCCCCAACTTCAACTCTGCCGCATTTTCCTCGTCTTCCAATTGCGTAGACCTAGCCTTCCGTCTTCTACTCGAGACTGTAGATGTAGAAATGTTCATTTTTGGATCTCAACGACCTAAACAACGTCTACTTTTTTCCTTCTTCCTTCGCCTTTTATTTACCTCCGTTCTGCTTTTATTTTTCAAAGCCTGGAAATTAAAAGGTCGTGTGCGAAATCCAGAACTTAACTGCCCCAATCTACTACTCCAACTGTTCCATCTCCAAGTCGAAATGGCCCTTACACAGTCCAATACAAACCATAATCGATTCACATCACTATAAATACAAGAAATAGCGTTAAATGCATTTGGAAAGATCCACCAATAATTGCCGGAAAGCAAGTCGCAACCATCTCTTTTGATAAACCTCGGTTCAGTCATTAATATATTCATCACCAGCGACCTACAAATGTCTTCTGGGCAACTTTTGAGTAACCTCTCTATGCTCCCAATGGCGTCGAACCACCTTGCTCTGGCAAAGGCATAGCCACTGGTTTGTTGGCCCAAGCCATGTATCTCTGGAACATCATACCCACACCCTCAAACACTGCCAAAACACAGGCACAGGTCACAGCAGAGTTGAATGTATGTTTTGGCCCACCTCTGATGGCCAACGAACCACCAACACAGAACCCAGCAAGAATGGCGTTCCAAGCATCTTCTCTCTTTCTAACGGCTTTGATAGAACAATCATAAAACGAAAATAATCCACCCCAGACTCCAAAATTTCCTCCCACAACAGGAGCTCTGGCCTTGATTGCCGAAATCATTCCTATTCTTCTTTCTCCATATGGCGAGTTTCTGAACCCCTTGATTCCGTGCCAGATACATCCACCAATCACACCCATCGAAAATGCACCCCCAAAATCACTCAAAATGACAATCGGACACGGATCTCTTGAATGGTCAGCCTCTGGTGTAGACATCTTGTGTTCAGGCGTTTATTTGTTAAAATGTGGTACTATTTTGAAGCTACAGTCTGTCTAGTTGTATCGAAAATTTTTCATCCCAATTCGAAAAGGTAGGGAAGAAAAAAATATATCCGAGACGACTAAAACTATCGACGCGTCGATGGGAGGGGGAACATTAGCATGGAAATTATATTATTAATTCAGTACTTATCTGAAAGAAGAAGATCCTGTCGAATCTTCATGTCCAAAACTCTTGGAGCGCTGTTTCTTGTTTAGGTCAGATCCTCCATTGGAATTAGATCTGCCCGATAGCCCAAGATTTTTGGACGGAGGATTCCAATGGCCAATGAAAGGCTGGTCAGTGATGAACGGATGTAACGAAGCCTCGTGAGGAGCCCATCTTTCCAACGGATTCAAATTCAACACCCCATGCAAAAAGTGCACAAGACATTTTCTTTGAGCCATTTCCTTATCGATGGAATATTGGGTCATATTTTTCTTTGGTAGTTGATAGTTCATAATGATTTCATCAAGATTCTTATGGTTGAAGTAGTTTTTCCCTGGTTGTTCATTCACACTGAAGTCTTTCGAATACTGTTCGAGAGATTTGAGTCTATACTCGTATTTTCCGTTCCCTGTTTCAAACTTGTTCATAAAATTCATAGAATTTTTACCCATTTCGATCATCCATGTTTGTGGCATTCCCAGCATCTCGACAATTCGATACAATTGGTTAAACTCTGATGATCCTGGAAACAATGGAAGTCCCAAGAATAATTCTGCAACAATGCATCCAAATGACCACATGTCCACTGAGGAGGTGTAAGAAAGACCAAGAATCACCTCTGGTGACCTGTAAAATCTCGATTGGATGTATGTGTAGAAAATCTGTCTTTCGTGGCATGCTGAACCAAAATCAATCACTTTCAAGTCTGGCTTGTCCAAAGAAATCAAAGATATGTTTTCTGGTTTCAAATCGCAATGAATCAATTTGGCATCCTTAAGAACACATAAAGCGTCTAGCAACTGTACCGAGAATTTCTTAATGAGCTTGATGGTCAAACCATGGAATTGGTTCTGTCTTATCAAATCGTACAAGTTGGATGAAAGTAATTCAAACACTAAACAAAGGTGATTTTTGTGAACAAATTTATCTTGAAGTCTCAACAAATGATGCTTATCATCTGGGTCCACTTTTGTATTAAGATGCTCAAGAATACTAGCCTCTGTTAATGACTGGTTGAGGTAGGCCGGAGTAGATTTCACGACTTTCACTGCAACGATTTCTTGTGTTTTCAAATTTTGACATTTGACCACTTGGCCGAATGTTCCTTGCCCTAATAAATCCAACACCATATACTTTCTGTTTTCTTCTGCTCCAAGAACATCATTCACATACAGAATATAGTCGCTGTCCTCATTATCGTTTCCATTATTTGATTTCGGCTGACTAGGTTTTGTAAGAACTCTTCTTGGATTTTTGGAGGATCTGTAGTCAAACTCTGGTCTGCACATTGAATAGGTAATAGAAATTGAAGACGTGAGAGCTTTCAGTGGAGACACGAATGTTGTCGACGATGAGGCTCTTCTGTATTTTGGTTTGTGGTTCAATGTTGGGCGTAGATCGGAGGTTGAGCTTATTTGGGTGAATCTTGGTGCTGGAGTATACAATTTTTGAGGTTCTTGCCCCTGAAGATCGTCAAAAGTTCTTGAAAAGCTTGGAAGCGCGCTTTTAGGAACTTGTTCATAATGCTGCATGTAGTTTGCCGCAACTGACTGTCTTCTGTATAAATCGTTTTGAAGAAAATGAGAATCTGGATCCCTGTAAAAAGCATGTGGCGGAGGAGCATTTATTCTTGAAGGTGGGACAATTTGATGCTGTTGCATATTCATGTTCCCATGCTCAAAGGTGGTCGGCAAAGATGAGTTGAATGACGCTTTTGAAGGGGTGTGTGCCAGTAAAGGAGAATATTGATCAGAAGGAGGAGGTTGAGTATTAATAGACGGAAGTCGTGAATTTTGTGTTGTGTTTGAATGCACTTGGTTGAACCATGGATTCCTAAAATGGTTGTTTGATGGCGATTGGAATGTTTGATTGACATTCTCACTTTGGTGACGTTTTAGCGTTTGATTAATGTCGACATCAGAAATCCGATACTGGCGAGGGGTCATTGGTGTTTGCGAAAGTTGATGGGTAGGACCATAAGATCCAGAGGCCAAAGTTGGGGCGAGCGAAGACAAAGACGGAAGCCTTTGATGAGCAGAATTCATTCTGGAACCCAAACGAGATGTATCGCTTGGATTAGATGACATGGATAGCACTGATGAAGATGAGCCGGAAGATGGTAGAGAAGGCGGAAGAGAAGATGGAAGGGACATTTGTTGTAAACCAGATATCACATGTTGTTGGTTGGTGGAGTACTGTTGGCCATTTGAATCACTCGATGGCTGCTCATATTGGTCATGGGCTGTCATCTGATAGTTTTGTTTGAAATAACTGTCTGACTCCATCGCCGAATCCTGGTTGGAGTCACTCTCGATCATGACAATATATGGGATGACCTGATCTCGGCGTGCTGTCAATCTTTTTGATGGCAATTTGCACTACGGCAGTTGGGGTGGTTTCGCAGCGGTTTTGGTGCGCAAACTTGCCTGTTTAATAAACCTGTCTGCCGGACAGCCTGGGGATTTCTGGTGTGCGTGCTCACTTGTTCTACAGCGGCCTGGTTGTTTTTGTTGCTAAGCTTTTGTTTATGCTTTCTAAACATAACTTATCAAATTTTCCACTATTTGCTTGTGGGACTATGTAGCCGTGCGCTCGTCTGACAGCAAAGGGAGCAGGAAAAGGGAAAAAAGATGTGTTTCGAAGGCTGTGCACAACTTAAGAGAGATTTTAAAAATTTAAGGCTGTGATAGATAAATGGGACGCTATCTTAGCTCCCACTCCATTATACAATTAGTAATTACAAACTTCTTTGAGTCTAATTATCGGCCTTGGTTCCACTGACTCTAGCAAGCTTCGAATATGCTCTGAGTTTGGCACCGAAGAAGTAGAACACATACACCAAGACCACAATACCAATGGAGATGAATGCCAAAGTGGCCATGGCCCATTTGGTAGACATGTCTTCGAACATAGCAACACCGGCATGAGCAAGAGCAGCAGCAATTGCAAACGATGGAATAGCAAAAGCAGCAATGGCAGAATTACTCAAACCAGCCTCAGAATAACTGTCGATAACGTAGTTCAACATGGCAAGCCATAGCAATGGGTCGGCAATACCAAGCAAGAAACCGGCCATGATTGGTGACCAGTAGTTGACAGAACCATCACAAGTGAAAGCAAACCAGAACAATGAAATTGGGAATCCCCAGACAGCCACCAAAGACACAATGAATCTGGCCTCTGGTCTTGGGACACCACCATTCTTCCGTCTGTCACGTTTGAACAAGTAGGTTTGGATAGGAACAATGAATAGAACCACGGAAACAGCAACAACGAAGTTCAAATAAGTCACTTCGGCTCCCATATAAGAAAGCCCATTGTTGTAAACGAAAACGTCAAAAATACCGTCAAGATACAAGAACAACAAACCGTAAGCAAATCCATTGAAGAGACCCAAGAAAATGATAATAGGCTCGGTAACCATCATTTTCAAGGCCATGATCAAAATGAACTTAATCTCGTTGAAGATGTTCACTTTGTCGACAATGATAGTAGTGTTTGGATCATCAGCATCATGAATCTCATTCAAGAAGTCTGGCTTCTTTCCAACCAAAGAGCTACCAAAGTACTTGAATTCTCTCCAGACAACACCAGAAACGTTTTTGTCTTTGACAGCCATTCTTTCTGGAATGACTATTCTTGGAAGAGTTTCAGGAACAAAGGCACAAACAAATGCAAACACCACACCAAAGATGACATTGATTAGGAACACCCATTTGAAACCCAACGATTCGTTTTCGGCAATTGCTTCACCAATGACACCTCCCACGGAAGGGCCACAGTTAGCAGACCAGACGAACAAGGCCATTGGCTGCGATGCAACATCAGAGTTACCAAACAGATCTCCAATAGTACCGGCAACATTGGACACAGCAGTAGAACCACAGACACCTGAAATGAACATGAAGATAGCTAACATGGCCATGTTTTTAGGGTATGCACAGCCTGGAAATTATGTTAGTAACCAAGTCAAAGAAAGCTTAAAAAAAAACATGCGGCTCGCAAGTTGAAAATTTGAAGTGACGAACTTACCAAAGTTGAAGATAGCATAAAGCAAAATAGAGAACACGTAGACCCACTTTCTACCCCCAATATCGGAGAGAGGACCTAGAAAAGCTGGACCAATAGAGGTTCCCAAAATGAACATGGACTGGCCCAAGGTAGCCACTTGACTGCTGACACCCCACCACTCTTGCACCATGTATTCGACAGCAACATAACTGGTGGAAGTAATCGTGACGAAAACTTGTAAGGTACAAAGAACAATAACTAAAAAGTACTTGTAGTAAATATTCCAATGATATGGATGGTATGGGTTGTCTAAAGTGAACAAAACAGAAGCCTCAATAGGGTCTTCTGTGAGGTTTCCCAACTCTAGTCTCTTCTGCTGGGAAGTCACTGGAGTTGCTGTTTGCTTTTCAGCATCCGAAATTGGTGCCTTTTCCTTTGGCGACTCTTCTGAAGACATAATATGGATTTTCAGAAACCAGGTTGATGTACTTGGCTGCAAAATTTTCTAAACTGCGATAAGGAATATATATGTATTTATATGCAGCACTCAGTATCCTGTTAAATAATTATTGGGCTATCTACCGCGATGATGTGAAAGACAGAGATAACAAGCAAAAGGCCACCGGGCGGCAGCCGTTGCCGCGGCTACGGTGGATTCCGGGCGGGCTTCACACGCTCGGACGCGGCAGCTTGGAAAATTAAATAATGGAAGCCGTTGAGAAAAAAAAAAACTAAAGATTTGCTGAACAGACAAGAGGCGAGATTTCTGCAGCAACCTACAGCTTTTCACAATTATGGACTTATTTCTAGACTAAATTACTTGTTTGTAACTTAATAGTATGGTTCCAATTGGTCGTCTGACCATTTGTTGGTTTGGTTCAAGTCAGTCCAATAGTGAAAAGTGGCTTGGCCAATAAGAACTCTGCGGAACCCTTATGAAAGCCGCATTTATTGCTTTTAGAGGATTGTTATCCATATGCGGTGTACGGATGAATTTTACCACTCGCTCACTGTGTTTTCTACTTCTGTTGAGTTATGCTCTTCAAATGATAGATAGCAATTAAAGTCTGTGTGAGATGGATTGATAATATGTCTCTGCACAAATCGGATGTTCGAGCTGATGTGTGGTCGCAACTGATCAAAGTTGCTCGACCAGACTCCAAATTTCATTTCAATTTTGCCGAGTTTATCGCTGATTTTGAAGGTTCTTCCAATGCCACTTTACAGTTCAAACAGGACGAAAGTTATAGAAATTCTAAAGTGTTATTTATCACCCCAGATAATTGTCTAGAGGAGCTCAGGTATGAGGCTTTGAAAGATGGGAAAATTGTGTTGATGACCACTTACGGAATTTACCGAGGTTTTTGGCTGTTAGACCCTGCAGATATTCCTCCAGAGAGATACGAATATGCCTCTACATTGGATGGGATGGAAAAGGTGGCCCGTCATGTGACGTTATCTGAGATGATGCAGGAGAAGCTGCAGGTTGACGTCATGATCACCGGTACTGGGGCCATTAACAAGAAGGGTATTCGGTTTGGTAAAGGCCATGGGTTTTTCGACTGCGAATGGGCCATGCTATATACTATTGGAGTCATCACTAAATCCACGCCAGCCGTAGCTTTTGTTCATGATTGTCAATTGTTGGACCAGGAGCTACATCCCGAGATATTTGATACCGTTTGCGACATCATTGTCACCAATACTACTTTGATGAAAGTTGAATCTGTTCCGAAGCCTTATTGCGGAATTTTATGGGATCTGCTTGATCCAAAAATGTATGAGACAATTCCTCCTCTGCAAGAGCTGAAGCAGTTGAATTTGGAGGTTCCTAAATAGAGAATGTCAATCTTAATTTTGATCGTAAACACTCGATTTTCGTCATAATTGTTTGAGGGGCCTTTTGTCTGATGTAGTTTTTGTTTTTTATTTTCCCTGCCCACTTCGCTACCGTATAAATTTTAAAGATCCCTTTTTTTGAAAGGTACTTGTTTGTTTGTCAACAGCAAAAGACAAAAATGCACACCAAAAACCTCTCTGACCTCGATTTGGCACTTGTAAGTACTTGGTTTTTGGGATAAGAAGCATTTGGAAACTAATTTCATAGGCCATTTCCATAATCACTGACTTTAAGAAACAAGATACCATACCTCTGGAAAGTAAGTAGCAACTTCAAACCGGAGAGTCCACTACTAACAAGGATAGTTTATTTGTTTAATCTGGTCAGTAAGCTCAAAAAGAAGAAAACCAAAAACAGTTCTCAGAAGCCCAGAATCGAATTTGATCCAGCACTTGAAACAATACTACACAAATTAGGGATCGCACAGAATGGTGACATACATCAAAAACAAAAGTTGGAATTTCTGCTTGGTAATGAAGTCAAAGATTTATTTGATTTGTTAGATTATCTGATGGGAGTGGACGACCCAACCACTCTTCCACTCCAGCGATATATCATGAAACAAGTCAGACAGGCCAAAGTCAATTGGAATTCTAATCTTCACCAAGGAAAAGTCTTAGCAAGCTTGAAAGAAGCATTCATCACTAATTCATCAGTTGATTCCAAATTGATGCACTGGAATTATACAGTTTTGATCAACGTGTATTTCTGTGTTCTGAAGTCCATCAAAGACGTACAAAAATTGATTACTAGAATATACCAGCTGATGGATTTTATACAAGATTTGATTTTGGCACAAAGCAGGAATCATGTAAATTCTACCCAAGAAAGATATATGGAGCTTGTTAACGAACACCGAGGCAGATCCGACGGCAAGATCGAGCTCGCAACAAGTCTTTCGCCAAAGAGGTTTCAATTTCTTGTCTACTATCTGGTGAACCTGTTAGGTCAAGTGATTAGAATTCCGCCCAACTTCACCAAAAGAAAGTATAGATCAAGGCTCATGATGAGGAAAAATAAAATGCAGGCATTTCTTATCTTGAATGGTAACATTGAATGTTTGAAGCTGTTCAAACAGATCAAAATATAATCAGTCGTATGGTTTCATTAGCGTGCTTACAATAAATTAAATAAGAGTCCGGTTCCTCACAGGGTCAAAGTATGGATGCATCATACATTCCTTGGCTGTCAATCTTTCCATATGATCATACCTCAATATTTTGTCGATAAAATCAAGCAGTTCCTCGCTCATCAAATCCTGGTTATTTGGGTTCACAAACCTGCTCCATTGCCTCTTCACATAATGTCCTAGGTCTTCATATTCAGACCCCAAAGTCATGTGATATTTTGTTAGATAATGATACAATCCATCAGTACCCAGGACTCTCACAATTTGGACCAATTGATCAGTGTTTGATTTCCCATGGAAAAAGGGCTCTCTTTTGAACACTATCGAAGCCAAAGTTGCACCAAAAGACCAAATGTCCAGGGAATAGTCATACAACTTATAATCGACTAGCAATTCAGGACCTTTAAAATACCGCGATGCCACTCTCACATTATACTCTGTTCCTGGATGATAAAACTCTGCCAAACCCCAATCTATCAGTCTCAACTTCTTCTGAGTATGATCTATCATTATGTTATGAGGTTTGACGTCTCTATGCATAATTCCCATCGAATGTGCATAGTCCAATGCTTCCAAGACAAGATACATATAGTACCGTATCTCTATATCTGATAATTGAGCATACAATGACCGGAACTCAACATTATTCACATGCTCAAACACCAATGCCGAAGTCTTGGATATGGTATCTTTAACAACGTCTAGCAACTGAATTACCTGTGGTCCGCCAGCTAAATTCTGCAGAATTTTGATTTCCCTCTTTATTTTCTTTCTTTTCACTGGCTTAAGCACCTTTATGACCACTTTTATTCCATTTGGCAACTGATATCCTTCAAACACCTCACTATATTTGCCTCTCCCTATCTTCTTTGTGATTTCATAGCTTGCTTGCGACCCCCAAGAAATTGACAGGTTTTCATAATTCCAGTAGGACTGAGGTTTGTGCTCATTGACGTCGGCGTACACTCTTGAGACGCTGGACATCCCACCTTGAAAATCTAGCTTACAAAAATATGGTTTTAGGACCAAGGCCTATGATCTTCAAACTCTCAGTAGCCGTGCCTCCGTTTCCCACCCAGACCATCCCGACTCTCGCCAGCCACTTTTTTTTCGGCAGAACTTTATTTCGCCACAATCAACTTTTGTGGTGTACGGATGAGTTTCAACCGAAAAGCTATAACTATAACGTATGTCTTTATTGCGCTAACTACACTTACATATTCTTCAAGTTGCTGATCAGTTCACTGTGTTTGGATCTCTCTTCCTTCTTTGTATCCAATGGCTCGATTGATCTGATGTCCCCGAGAATGTCTTTGGTCTTCCCAAAATACACTTCCTGCAGCATGTTTCTGAGTCTGCTTTCAATGTCTTCCACTAGAGAACCAATGTTGGATGCATGAGATGCAGAGTCTTTATATTGTAGCTCTTTAGTTGTCTGTCTTGTCAAGTTCCCACTGAGACTGACTTCAAAGTCCTCAGAATCAGATATATCTAGAATGACCGTCGAAGTGATTTTATAAGTTGCGGACTGTGAACTTTGAGGAATCACTTCCAACACATGGATCGAGTCCCATGATCCATTATTTTCTGAACTTGTCGAATCCAAGGTTTTTTTCAGTAGAACCACACCTGCAAATCCAATTTTTCCTGAAGAATCTACGTCCTCATCCTCTGAGTCCCAAAAATAGACACTGGAAATTCCACCCTCATAATACAACTCTCTGTATATATCAAAAGAGTTGTTGGCAAAAACTTCCAATTCTCTCAGATGTGAACTTGGATGAGGAGCCTCCTCTTCGTCATCCAGTTTTGGATAGAACTTATTTGACCAAGGTGACCGGAAAGAGTCTCCATCTCTGTTATAATCGCAACATAGGAAATTTTTCCCTGTTTCCATGCATCTGCTCACTTGTAATGGCGTATCAACAGATGAAAGTAGTTCTTCAGCCAAATTTGGCTGCAATCTACAGATACTCTGTAAATTCTGCGATATATTTTTTGGATCCAATCTTCTAAGAAGATCCAACGATGCATCCAACACTTCCTCCGACTTATCTGGTTAGCAATTGTTCAATATAATCAATAGGATGCTCACTTACCATAACCAATTGATCAGTAATCAACTTCAATGATGACTGGTGATCAATCTTTGTTTGCGTTGTTCACAATCTTGTTAAGAAAATTATAAAACATTGGCACGTGAACACAAATGACAGAAATCATTCAAATCAAATTAATGATCAAAATAAACCCGACCACCTTTGGATCACGTCCCCATCAATCAATTGAACAACGAGAGTATGTCTTTCACTGACCTGGCTCTTTCATATTTGCCATCAACTCCAGGCTTGCTGCCTAAGTGGCTTTTTTTTGTGAGTTAACATGTCAATTGTCAAACTTGTCATATCAACAAATATTAACCGGCCTCAAAAGATCTCTGCTGTGTCTGTCTTCAACTCGGTCCAAACTTATGTCAACATCGACCTAACAAAAAGAGTGTATGAGGGAAATCCACTTGAAGTGACGCCATTGTCTGCTCGCACATTCGGAACTTGGACCTTGTTGGCTGCTATTGTTAGAATCTACGCATCGTACCACCTGGGAAATCCTCAAATCTACCAAATGTGTCTGTATTCTTATGTCTTGGCCCTAGCCCACTTTGGATCCGAATGGTTGATCTACAAAACAGCCAAGCTTGGTAAGGGACTTTTGGGCCCATTGGTGGTGGCAACCACCTCGATCACTTGGATGGTGCTACAAAAACCATTCTACTGTCCAGCATGATAAGTGAAACGATCTTAAGTATAAGAGAAAAGAGAAAAGCTTTGGTCAAAATTCCGTAGAATCAAACACATCAAACTAAGCATTAATGTTTTGTAGGATCCTGCAATTTGAGGACGTCCACAGCAGGTCCTAATAATCTTTGAAAACCGCTCTTTCCTAGAGTCACCACCTTCAGAGCACTGGTAGCCCTCACACTGGCCTGTCTAGGAGAATCGTAAAGCAGAGCAAGTTCTCCAAAATAGTCACCTTTAACCAACTTCTTCACCACTCCTTCGCCTTCCTTGATAACATCTGCAGTTCCGCTTTCTATGAAGTAGAAATTTTCTCCTTCCTCTCCTTCGGTAACGACATTTTCTCCCACCGCATACGTCTCCGTGTTAAGAGCATCTGCTAATTTAGATCTTTCGTAGGAGGACAATGATTTGAGCACTGGAACATCTTTGAGGAAACTTTCATACATGGCTCTTTTCTTCGAAGTGCCTTCGAGCAGAATTCTTCTGAAAGTCATTCGATCCAATGCCCACAGAATACAGTCAGATTCTGCCGTAGCTGTAGCCGCTCTAGGAGAGTTGTACATCAAAGCCAATTCTCCAAAAGATGAACCTGGTCCTGATGTGTTGACTTTTTCTCCGTTGACATAGAAGTCAACCACACCTTTTTCCACCACATAGAAGAAATCACCTTCATCGCCTTGTCTGATGATCTCAGAGCCCTTTGGAGCTCTTTTCTCTTCTAAAGCAAAAATTATCGTCTTTAAAGAATCTTCATCCAATTGACTGAACAAAAAATTCTTCACCACACTGGCGTTGAGTCTCTCTAATTGTTCCTGGGTGAATTGGTGCACAGGAGGTTTCCAGTCATCATCACCAAATGTATCAGGGTTCATAGCTTCTGCGGAAACACTGGTTCTTCTGTTTGCATTAAAACGCATACTTGTTTTGGCGACTGAAGCTGCAAAACCAGGGCTGCGGAAGACGCCTGTATTGCCTGAAGCAGGCTCGACAGGATCGAAATTTGATTTTGAAGAAGCAGCCGATGGGTTGAATGGAGATGCTGGAGAGGACTCAAAAGTGGATCTGAACATTCCTTGACCAGGAGTTAGCGACTCGGGGGCAGATTGTGAACTTTGGTGTGGATCATGAGGATCGTGTGCGTGGTGTTTTGAATGCGGATCGTTATCGGAAAACGGACTCTTGAACCGTGGAACGGACTTTCTCTCCAAACTTTTGCTGGTTTCATGAACCGATGGAAATAGTAAAATTCCTGATTTTTCGGCTTGTTGCCTTTGGTTCCATAGATTTTCTCTTTGTTCTTGTAATCGTTTGTTGAAATAATTGTAGCAGAATTGCAGCACATCGGTTGGGTTCTGTGCTTTAAACTGCCTGTTCAGCTCATTGAGCTCGTCTGTGTACTGATGGAAGTTCGACATAACGAAAATAATTGGCCTGCCTGTGCAATGAAAAGAGACACTCTTTTGCATTCCAACACATCTGCTTTCAAAAGCTGCTTATTTCAGGCTTGCGGAGCAGCAGCAAAATTGGCAGACATCTGTGCACGCCCAAATAATGTGGAGCACCACCTCAAGAAAAGGGGGAGAGGAAAAGAGGACGCAGGAGATGAGATGAGAGCTAACGGCAGGAGATGGAGACAATGTCAAAATACCGATCGAGAGATACATATGTGGAGGAAAGGCGACAAAGAAGGAGACTTGATGCCACACACTTTTCCTGGACTGCTGCCAGTCTTGGGTGTGTAAGGGTTTCTGATACCATGGCCGCTGATAGGGACCGACTAGCGTTGGTGGGTAGTGAGCACTCCAAAGAGATCAGGCGTGATGAATGATTGGCCGTATCTCACGTAGTAAATGCAACAAGCAACAGGGATTTTATCCACTAAGAATAGGACCTCCACCTCGCGCGCAGGCCCACCAATTTTTAACGGCAGGATAAAGAAGACACTTGCCGTTAGTGGAAAAAGTTTCTATTGTCTGGCATTGTTGACATTGTTTTAGAATTTTTAGTGATAAGCACTATAAAAAGGTGCCCATCGTACGCGGACCCAGATAATGTGTCATAGAATCCGAGTTATAGACCTCAAATATGACTATTGATTGGACCAAATATTTGAGTGTGGAGGCCAGTTTACGGTCTCCCTCTGTCATGAAGATGATGAGCAGACAATCTAAGGTGATTTCTTTGGGAGCAGGTCTTCCTCATCCAGAATGTTTCCCTGTCAAATCGATCAGTTTTGATTTTTTGTCGCCGGATTCTGGGTTTGAGAAAACTAGCAAAGTTGAGGTGCCAGATAACGAGCTGCTATATGAATCTTTGCAATACACTGGAGGACGCGGAACTTCATACTTCGACAAGTTTGTCAGAGAGCATCTGGAACGGTTCCATAAGCCGCTCTATGGAGATTGGGATACTGTTGTTACTGCGGGAGCTACTCAGTCTTTAGAAGCTGTGCTACGGTTGTTGTGTGATCCTAATGAAGACACCATCTTGGCCGAAGAGTTGACTTATCCTGCATTTTTAGAAACTTGCAAGCCTATGAGGCTGGACGTGTTGCCTGTAAAGATCGATGCTAATGGAATGTGTCCTGATGATTTGGACGCGCTTATGACCAACTGGACCAGCGGCAAGAAGAAACCAAAATTGGTTTACACTATGCCTGTTGGCCAGAACCCATCGGGAGTGACCATGTCCTTGGAAAGAAGACAGAAATTTTATAAAGTTTGCCAAAAACACGATTTGCTAATAGTGGAGGATGATCCTTATTACCACTTACAGATTGACGGTGACAAGTTGCTACCTAGTTTGTTAAGTTTGGACAGCGATGGCCGGGTGATCAGGTTGGATTCGTTTTCTAAAATCTTGACTCCTGGCTCGAGATGTTCGGTGGTGGCAGCAAACCAGGTGTTTGTGACCAAGTTGGTGGTTCATAACGAGGTTGGGATCCATTCCTCAGCAGCTACCTCGCAATTGATTTTCCATGAATTATTCAAGCATTGGGAGCAATTCCAGACTGCTGATGGTTCTGATGGATTTGACATGTGGCTCGAGCGTCTTAAGGTCCATTACAAACGCAGAAGAGACATGCTTATCGATGCTTTCAATAAGTATCTTCCTAAAGAGCTTTGTTCGTGGAATCTTCCAAACTCAGGGATGTTTTTGTGGGTTGACATTAAACCTGAAGCCTTCCCTGTTCCAGAAGGCAAAGACCCAAAAACGTGGGCATCTGATCTTGAGGATTTGATCTTTGAATCGAATGTTGAAAATGGAGTTTTGCTAGCCAAAGGCCATTGGTTCATGATCGACCAATCCTTACAACAGATCGGGTTCAGGGCCACGTACGCATTTGCTGATGAAGACAAGTTGTATGTTGCTAGCCAGAGATTTGGCAGCTCCTTGCGCACGGTCTATACTTCATTATATAATTGATATAACTTGCTAAACCAGATTCATTTCCAACGGCTTTCTGCTTCATCCCTGCAAAATTGGGACGAAGACCTTTTTCTAGAAAAATTACGTACATGTCAAAAAGATTCATGGGGAAGGGAAATAAAATAACAACCGAGCAAGAAAAAGAACAACTCACCAAGTAATAGACCATTTTTGCAAGTGTATAAGAACGAAATTAAGACCAATTCGAAGTCTTACGTGTTTGTTTTGATTGAGTTGTTGCGATTGAGACGTGAAAACCGATCGACTTAAAATTTCAAGCCAACAAAAAAGACAAAGGATCAAAACCAGGATTTAACAAATTTTAATTCAAATCAAACGCTATGAAGTTCGGCAAAACTCTTCCTATTGGTATTTTGGCTGCCATTGTTGCAAAGGCAAGCGAAATCGAACATCCTCTTTTTGAGCCTCTACTGTTGAGCTCGGATTCGTTCTTTGAACAGTTTGATGATTCATGGACTGACAGATGGAAAGTCTCGTCAAGCAAGAGAGATAATGATTTTGTTTACCGCGGACAGTGGGACGTCGAGGAATCAACTGTCAATCCGGGATTTAAGAACGACAAAGGATTGGTAGTGAAAACAGAAGCTGCACATCATGCCATTAGTGCTCGCTTGCCTGAGCCTTTCGACAACACAAACGAAACACTTGTTCTCCAATACGAAGTGAAATTGCAAAAGGGATTGGATTGTGGTGGTGCTTATATAAAACTCTTGGACGCTCAAGGAGGTCCTGACGAAACCACCGAATTTAGCAACGAATCCCCATACCAAGTGATGTTTGGTCCTGACAAGTGTGGTATGTCCAACAAGGTCCATTTCATCATCAGAAGAAAGAACCCGAACACTGGCGAATATGAGGAAAAACACCTCAAAATACCTCCAATGGGAAGAGTGGTTAAAACAACTTCGTTGTACACTTTGATCATCAAACCAGACCAAGACTTTGAGATCAGAATCAACGGAGAGGTTGCCAAGGCCGGTTCACTTTTGGATGAGCGTTACTTTGAAATGAGTCCTCCTAAAGAAATTGATGATCCTAACGATTTCAAGCCTGACGATTGGGTGGAGGATGAGTTGATCCCAGATCCAGATGCAGTTAAGCCTGACGATTGGGATGAAGACGCACCATACTTGATTCCAGATCCAACAGCAGCCAAACCTGATAATTGGGACGAGGACGCTCCAGATTATATTCCAGATCCAGATGCCACAAAGCCAGATTATTGGGACGATGAGGAAGACGGGGAGTGGATTGCTCCTAAAATTCCAAACCCGGCCTGCGAAGTGCACGGTTGCGGTCCATGGACTGCTCCAAAGATAAGAAACCCTGACTACAAGGGTAAATGGACTCCAGAATTGATTGAAAATCCAGATTATCAAGGAATATGGGCTCCGAGAACTATTCCAAACCCAGATTATTATGAAGACTCAACACCATCTAATTTGGAGCCTATCGGGGCTTTAGGATTCGAGTTATGGACTATGACCGACTCTATTCTATTTGACAACATTTATCTGGGTCATTCTATTGAGGAAGCGGAGTATATTGGTAATTCGACGTTCGTGCCAAAGCTTGAAATTGAAGAACAAGTGGCTGCCCAAAATGCACCAAAGGCCAAGTTTGGTCCTGAGGATCCAGAGATTGCTGAAGATGAAGACACATCCCTTGTGTCTGAGTTATTTGACAAAACATTGGATACTGTTCTGGACTTGTACGCTGCAGGTAAAGCTTTCATTGGTGATTTCCTAGATGAACCTGCAGAAACCCTTTTGCAAAGACCTGGTGAAGCATTTTTCTACTCAAGTATATTCGTGGGTACTTTCACAACCATATTTGCAGTGTCAGCCATGATCGTTAGCTTGTTTGCCAATGTTGTGCCTTCATCTCCTTCTCCAGCACCTAAAGTCGCTACCAAAGATACTGAAGAGCCACTTGAAATTGTCGGAAAACCAACTGCTTCTGACTCGAAGGTGAACGAAACCGAGGCTGTTAAAAGAACGTAGCAAGCCCAAGAAACAATGACATCAAGTGACTTCTCTTTCCAATAGAGTGCTGTGCACTCTGTGTGTGTTCTTCACTATGTTTGACCACCAATTGACTCGATTGCAGCATGTGCATTTGCCTTTGATTGGAATTACTGGTTTCACTAGCTCATTTGTATCGTTTTCGAGCTCTTTGTTTATTTCGTCTGCCCAGCAGTCAAAATGAAACATTGCGTTGCAGCTATTGTTAACGCAAAAGCTTTTTAAATGATCGACTTGGTCGATCACTTGTTTGCATATAAAACATTGTCTAGTATCGCTGTTTTCAAAAATTGTCAACGATCTTTGCAAATACTGCTCTTCTTCTTCTAAAATTGAATTCACCACCTGTTTGACTTGATCATAATTTCCTCCGTCAGCGATGATGTTTTTCGGGGGTTTTTCCTCAGTGAATTCGAGTTTCAGTAACACTTGTTCTGGCACTTGTACATTATATTTATTTGCTATCCACACGTCGTAGATGGGTTTATGAAAAATGACGACTCTAAGTCCTGATCTTCTAAATGCAGGGGATCCCAATAGTAATTTGAGATTGGCTATTCGAAGATGGACACTGCTTCCACTACCTTTAGTGCCCAGTCTACTCTTAGAAGGAATGTGTCTTGTTTGGTAAAAATGCTGCCAAGCGTGTTCAAACTGCAACGCTGCTATCTTTGATAGAAATCCATACACCACCATTGTCATCTGCCATGGCCGAAAACCTTCTCGTTTAGTTCTATATGCTCCTCCCACCCTGAGCTCTCCATTATGCTGTCTCAGTCGTCTATACGGATCAGGTGATGATCCAATATAGTAGGAGTTTTTCTTGGTCAAGGAACGCAACAAATATACGCAGTAAAACTTTGGCGGCGCCTTCAGGTTTTGTGACATTGGCAGAATCAACGGTATCAAGCTTGAAAGCAGAAAATCTCTCTATCTACCATTCTTTTTATTGCATACATACTATTTTTATTTTATTTATTTATAGGTCGTGTGCCTTTACTAAATATTTTGTTTTCACGCACCCTTTTTGTTTACCTTTTCAAAACACAAAACTTGTTTGCAGATTGTTTTGTGTCTTTTTGTATAAATATCTACCGCAAAGTCGTCCTACAAAGCAGAACCTTCTTTCTATATATCTCATCAAGATGGCTCGACCAAGTGCTATATATAGAACCAGCCAGCCAACGGCAATTACACGGACCAGATACAAATTTCCTATCTTGGAAAGTAAGGAGCTGGTGTCCTTGTTCGACACGATGGATTTCGATATCAACGAGGACATGCTACAGAAACCAACTAGCAGTTTCATGAAGAGTTTGATTGAACAGATTATGGACAAATTTCTGTACGTGTCTCCATATTCGTTGAAACAAAAAATACAGCAGATCGAAACTGGTGATGAAGACGAGCAAGGTGGTTTGCAAAACTCGCTTAGTGTTGTGGCTTCGCAAAGAATAATGTACAAATTCTTGTGTGATTGTGGAGTGGACGATTTTAGTATCAGGGATGTGGCCAAACCAGAGCCTTCGAGAATTCGTATTATCCTGAGCGCGTTGATTAATTATGCCCGGTTTAGAGAAGAAAGAATGGGAGATTGCGAACAACTGTTGGCTTCCAGTGAAAACACGCTTGCGCAGTACAAAAAGGCTCTCAAGACTAACAATTCTTTGAAAGCTTCGTACGAAGACCTTACTGAGAAGATGTCTAGCGATGGATATAACGACGCAGAGATCGTTGCCAAAAACCAACAACTTCAAAATGAGTTGAAAAGTCTCACAGAAACCCAGCAGCAGCTCGCTGCCTCACGGTCAGAATACAAGTCGGAGAAACTTGGACTCATCAAGGAACTTGAAAATCAGAATTCTTTGCTCCTATCTTGTGAAACCGAATTGGAGAAGCTGACCCCGTACATGCGCGAGCAGCCAGAAAGTGTGAAAGAAGTGATTGAAAGAATGAGAGAGTCGTTAGCAACCGAGCAGAAAACATTATCTCAATTGGAAACAAGATCAAAGAATATTTCGATATCCATGGATTCGTTCCAACAGCTTACCCACGAATTCCGTAATTACCACAAACTTTTGGAAGAAATTCAGGTCGAATTCAACAAGCAGGACAACTCGAAAGAGTCTATACAAAAACTGCAAGAAGAGATTCAACGAACCAATGTGGAACTCAACGATAAATCTAGACAAATCAGCCATCTTACCAAACAATTGACTTCCCAGCAGGAGAAATTGGAAGCATTCAAACTGAATACGACAAATAAACTACACCAACTTGACATGAAATTGGAACAGCTGAGAGCCGAGCGTGCACAACTGCTACAAAAGAAAAGCGAGGAAGATGAAATCACACGCAACAAAGAAAACGAGGCAATTGATTGGGAGTCACAGACAGAAAAGCTGAAGAAAGATTTCGAGTCTGAATGCAAAGCTGCCACATATGAAATGAACGAGTTGAATTCTAAAATCAACTTCTACGTTGAAGAAATGACCAGTCGTATTAACCATCAATTCACCGAATCCTTTTAGTTTGTGTATTTATATGTATAAGTTCGGAAACGCTTTGAATTAATGCTTCTCATTTTTGATCTAGATAAAACAATTGAATAAAATATTCCTTGGTGTCATGGTCCCAAAAATCCCAGATTTTCCCTTCATCCATGTCGATCGAATCACTAGGAATTTTGAATCCAATATTCTCGTATGGCTCGCCGCTCACAACCAGATATTGATATTTTGGATCCAGGGGCTCGAGTTTCTGTTCAAAACATGACATCAGCCGGTATCGCGGTTTCACTGTGTGCGAGATGTCTTTTAATTGCACCTGAAACAACAGGCCTTTCTGAAAACTCACGGGGTCTCTTATTTTAGTCACTTTGTATCCTGGTCGTCCAATCTTGGTGTATGTTTTCTTTGGAATAGCGGATATGCCCAGCACCTGTTCGTCGTCCTGCTGGTTTTGTTTTTTCTCCAGTTCCGCTCGCCTCATCAGATTCATCTGATGCTTCTTTCCATGAGTATGAGTCAGGTAAGAGCCTTCAGACATGTGAGTTGTCAGACAAAGTCTACACTCTAATAGTCCAAGGTGGTTCTTGAAAACATATGGATCATTATCTATGTCTATTTTCGACAGCATCAGCTGCCGAAGTCGCTCTCTTCTGTGTTGATTGGTTTCTGCATCCCCTGCAAGACCACCACTTCCCTTTTTGGACCCCACTCGGTTTTGATAATCCATGCTTGATTAGTATTTGTACAAAGTGTTGATATCTACTAAAAAAGAATAATTTTTGTAAAAAAAAAATGTACCAAAAACAAATGAAGGATGCGAGGTTCGAACTCGCGCGGAATTTAATCCAATAGATCTTAAGTCTACCGCCTTAGACCACTCGGCCAATCCTCCACAGATGTGAACATATTGTTCAAACTGCAAATATATACAAGCACACACTTTTATCCCATCAATTTTAAAATACGTGGTATTCTACAGAGTAAAAGGAGTTCGATAGGCCTGACAGCAAGTCAACCAAGACAGATAAAGTATACAATAGTTTTGGCTGTTGTTTTGTTTGACAGTTAAATAAATATTTTTTTTGAAAAGTCTATTTCATAAAACGTCACTTTATAAATGTGGAACTTTCATGCTGGTCAGTAACATATTGAACACACTGAACAACCCTTCTCCAAGCACCAGCCCACTGCTAAAAATAATCATCCGTACCTTTTCATTTGAGCCATGGTCAGCATCTTTAGCGACCAATCTACTCATCCAATAGTACGAAATTAAACCACCCAGGAATCTAGCCAAAGTGAAGGAAGGAATGTTGTATATGCCAATGCCAACAGGAACTCCACTTGGGATATAAACCAAGTACTTGTACCATTTTGATTTTGATGTCAAGGTGTTTTTCACCAATGAAATAATTCCAAACACAATACCGAAAAATAAGGCAAATTCCAAAACTTTTGGAGGTAGGCCAGATCCGTTCACTAGTCTGGCACAGTCGATCCAAATAATCGCTGTAGGAATCTTGAACATTTGATTTGGGATCTCATAAATGCTGTTGTAAAGCTTGTACATTATTGCACTGAGCAGAACCGAGAAAATTGACCCGTAAACTTGTGCTATGAATTGTGCTTTGGGGGATGCTCCCAGCATATACCCGGTTTTAAGATCTTGAAGGAGATCACCAGCCTGCTGAGTTGCCGCTTCTGAGATTGCACCAGAAATTAAATTGATCAGAATGGCACCAGGTTGGGACTTTGGAATGATTAATGCAAATATCAGCTGCGAAAGCTTACCAATGCCGCTGACGGGGTTGAGATCAGTTTCTCCCAGAGCACGCACACCCAACACAGAGAGGAACAGTGAAAGTATTATCGCAGTCACAAGCGCATAAACTGGAATGATCGGCCCAAACACCAGCTTCGTACAAACCACACAAGCTAAAGAGGAGATGACCAAGCCTCCGACAGTGACTGCAGTCGAAATTTGATATCTTTCGTCCATGTCCGTGCAGTCGATACTTCCAACCTCAGTATCAGCGTTGGCTCGATCCTGATGACGATCGCTTTTTGTAGTAGAGGCAGGTGTCTGCCCATGATATGTGCTATTGGATATATCTTCATCAGAGGGAGTATCCGAATCGTCATCAATAAGTCGGCTAAACTCCTCGTGAAATTCGGGCTTGGGAACAGGTTGTTTGAACAAAGACATCGCTGCTTTTACCGAGATCACAAAAAATGAAACTATTGAGTCACTGATCATGATACTCAAGCTGATCCACATGATCCAACCTTCTGATCCATTTTTCCAATCGTCAACAGAACCAGGAGCCCAGCCACAAGTTTGAGCAAGTGGACCAAGAATACCCCAGCCTAAAACCATTCCAAAAAGCATATAAGCAGTTGTAGGCAGTCCCATTATAATACCTTGGCCGATATACGAAGGTGATGGTTGAAAATTCAACAAGTACTTTTCAGACATGTGGTTACCCAAAATAGGGATACGTTTGATTTGGGGAATGAAATAACCAACAATTGTGTAGATCGACGAGACAACCGAGGTAGAAACAAGAAGCCTAATGTTTGTTTGATAGCTTTCAATCTGTTGTAATTTGCATAGATCTTGAGATTCAATAATGGTTATGTTATTAGGGGTTGTGGGCTGTTCAAGAGAATTTGCAACCACAGTTTCTGCAGAACTATTGGTTGTATCGGTAGGTTCTTCCACAGTTACTTGGATGGAAGTGTCATCTTTATCATCAACTTTGATTGTGGTTCCATGGAACACTGAGATCAGAGTGGCTGTAGCACTACCACTAGGAAATGGCAATTTTTCTTTGATGATGAATTGTTTTCTCAAAGGTATGGCGAAGAAAACCCCAAAAAAAGCCAACCCCAAAGACCAAAGCACCAGTTTCCACAAGGAGCTTAAGTCAATTCCATCTGAATAGCCGCTTTCCTCGTTGGTCATGAGTTTTTCAATGGCTGGAATAATTCCCACAAACCCATAGGCAAGTGGACCAGTGGCTACTGCCACAGAAACACTCTGCACAAAAACATTTTCAACGTCAGTAAATTGACACTTGAGACGTGGTTGTAGTGATTTAAATATTGCAAATCCAAGCAACGCAGACGGAAGCGACATCATAGACACCCATCCGGTTTGAAGTCCGAATTGAAAATTCGATATGAGGATGATGGAGCCAATGGCAAGACCTGCTACCGTGGACCTCAAAGTGACCTGAGGAAGACCAGCCTTAGTTTCCCATGGTATGTCGTTGGGAAGTTTGGCCATTACTGGCATGTTGGACAAAGTCCGTCAGGCACTATTTGTTGGTGATAAGTACCCCCGCAAACCAAAATGTGCTAGATAAAGTCAACCAAGATGAATCAATCTCGTTTTGCACAGCTATCACAGAAAATTCTGTTGAAAGAGCTCAAACTAACAAAGTCAACAAACGAAAAGATGACTTTCTTTTGGCAAATTAAATACAAATCTTGCTCTTGTCTTTGTTCCATCGTCTTTCCCAATTTGTTTATCAACGAAAAATTAAAAAAAGAATTCGAAGCCAAGGCTGTGCAAAGGGGCCCGACTTCCTGATAGAGTACTACTAACCACCAGCAAATAATAAAGACAAAAACGACTCGGGATCCGTTCATTAATTCATTTCAGGCAAACAAAATATACTTAAGAATATCGCTCAAAGTGATGACTCCAATTAACTTGCCATGCTCGTCAACAAGGAACAGTCTGTGCAATCTGGACTTTCGTATGGTTTCCAGGATCACACACAAATTATCATTCAATGTGCAGGTGTAAACTCCCTCAAAATCGTCTGATCGCTTGATCAAGGCCTCTCCAACACTCAGGGATAAATCGGTGTACATTCCGCCTTTGATGAGCGAAAGAACATCCACTGCTTCATATACATTAATCAGCTTGTCCTGATCGTCCACAATAGGCACAGAACTCACAGACTTGGAAATTAGTAGATGAATCACGTCCATCACGGGAGTCTCCAGTTTGACAGCCGATAGGTTCTGGATGGTTCCAATGTTCAACTCGCTCAACGGCTGCAAAAGAATACGGGCCTCTTTACAGTTCATGCTCACGAACTTCAAAATCCGGTATTGTGTCAGCACAGAAACAACAATTTCTCTGTTTGTTTTCTCGTCCTTGTCAATCAATGGGATTCTTCTTGCCGAACTGTCAATCATCTTGACACATGCCTCATATAATGATTTGAAAGGATGAATCGAGATGGTTTCCAATTGTGGAACCCCAATCACCCTTTCAACATCCCGTAATCCATCTAGTGTCAAATTATCGACAAACTGGAATTGATCAGGATTTTGCGAGTAGTATTGGATCACATTAATAAAGTCAGTTGATGTCAAAAGACCTGCGAATTTTGACGTCTTGCTATTCCACAACGGAGCAGAAACAATGCTATTTTGCAACAAAATATTCAATGCTCTCTTGACCAGTAACGACGTCTCGAAAACAATCAACCGATACGACACCGGAAGCACATCAAATGATGTCTTGCTCTCCAGAAAACTTCGTATAGCTTTCAATGCCACCTGCTGGTCCTTGCGTATTTGTTCTGAAGTGGCCGCATTATCTTGACCATTATGTTCCATGTTGTATTCCCGTTCCAACTACTTATAAATAAGAAACTACCGGTTTCTGTCAACTACGTTTTAGTTGTTTCGTGGTTGAAATGGGAATCTGTAATAAAAAAACCCCAGCCGGGTCGACTGCTTACCCGGTCTTTTGTCACTTTTTTTAAGATCTTACGTCATTTCTCACCTAATGCACCGTATCTTTCAAGTAGCTGTTTGCGTTTGGCCTGTCGAACAAGCTCTTCAGATTTCTCTTTCTCCTTCATAGCCAACATTACCCCTGTTGGAGACACTTCAACGGCATATTTCAAATCGGTTAGTGGTTTTTCGCCTTCGACTATACCTCTGCTCTCCTCCTTTCCTTCCTGCTGCTTAGAAGTTGCAAATCGCTTCAACTTCTCAAACTGCTCGGCCTCGCCTGAAAGATAACGAACAAACTGACCATCATCATTCAAGTAACCTTCCTTAATATCTTTGTAAACACGAGATTTCGGATTGAACTCGAGATCGTCTCCCGTCTTGATTCCTTCCAAATATTTGGCTTTCTCATCCAACGAACGAACAGACAGTTTTGATTCAGCTATACTCTTCGAAACTGGCTTGATGCTCGACGGAAGAATTCCAAGCTCTTCCATCTCAGCAAGCTCATCCTCGTCATAATCTTGTGCCTCCTCTTTTGCTTCTTGTTCTCTCTTGCGTTCTATCTCTTTCAAATGAACTAAATGCTCATCATAATCCTTCTCGTTGTCATATCCGTGCCATCTATCTCGTTTCGTGTCCCAATCATCAGTATCCTTTTTGGCAACGATCTTAGTGTCGTCCTCCACAATAACATCCTTTCTATACTTGTAAGTCACCTTTCTGGGCTTCTCGAAACAATTCTTTTTTGTATGTTTCAAACTCCCACAATTCTCACATCCTCCCTTGCGATTATCTTTGCGCCTCCTCTTAATCTCCTCGTTTAATACGTCAAATTCGTCCTGGATACCTTTACCCTTGCGTGGCTCGTTATTAGGCACAAACTCACTCCCTGGGTCTATCCTTTGATGTCGAAGCCTATCTCCTGTATTCAATTCAGAATCTGCAGGTGTACGTCGTTTGCGGCTTTTGGAATTCACTTCCAAGGCGTTCTCTTCAAAATACCATGGCTTGTTGGCAATGAAACCAGGTATATAATCATTGACCTCATTTCCACTGGCATCGTATTGTTTTCTTTTGTCAGACTCGGGAGGCCCAAAATGGTTATATCCACGATGATCAGAATCCATGTCTATCCAAATTCAACTGATTGAATCTGATAACCTTCTGATTATCCTGAGCTGACTTTGTAGCTTGTCCTGATAATTTTTTTGTACCAGACCTCGGCTGTGCACCGTTTTTTCCCTAAATCAATTTTTTTTTTCAGACTGAAAAATTTGGATTCCAATACTACAATCAATCAAGGAAAGCAGAAGTACACCTGAAGATGAAGAACGTACAGACCTCTGCATTTGTCAAGAAGTTGGCGTCAAATGATAGAAAAATCAGACTCCAAGCTTTGGAGACACTCAAAAAATATCTAGGAGCACGTTCCGAGATCCGACCGCTATCACTGCTGGAGTACGAAAAATTATGGAAAGGACTTTACTATACAATGTGGTTCAGCGATAGACCACGGCCACAGCAAAGACTGGCCGATGAGCTAGCAAAATTGTTTTCAGAAACCATTCCTATTGCACAATTTCCAGTGTTTGTGGAGGCATATTGGGCCATCATGTGTAGAGAATGGGCCGAATTGGATCAATGGCGTGTGGACAAGTTCTACATGTTGATGAGATATGTGGTGCGTGAGTGTTTTGTGCGGTTACAGAAAGAGGAATGGGATGAGGAGTCAGTGTCAAAATATATCTCAGTGCTTGAATCACAGGTTCTTAGTGGTGACAGGAAAGTTCCTAATGGAATCACATATCATATTGTTGATATTTGGCTGGATGAGATAGAACGGGTTGTTTTTGGAGAGGACGACGAAAAAGATGAGAGTAAGATGGAGCAAGTTCCAATGGAGAAGTTTCTTGAGCCATTTAAAAAGCTTTCATCTGAAGCTCTTTTGAAAGTGCTCAGATTAAAGGTGAGAGATGATTTACTGGCAGATAAGAGACTACAAGATTGGGGAGTTGCGCCGAAGAAAGAAGAACACAAGAAAGAAGGAGACGATAACGAGGCCGAAACCGAGCAAGATGATGAGGAGAACGAAGAAGATGAGTGGACAGGCTTTGATTAGTGAGTGATATAGTAAAATAATTTTAGACTTACCCTACCGGGTGCGAAATTTGTCGTGTACGTTTTTTGTTGAAGATTTGGATTGGAAGTTGATCAAACCTAAGAGATACTTTGGGGCAAATAGATAGATTGTTTTGAAACGTTGGCTGTTGTGAGCTTTTAATAGAAACAAATCTGTGCAAGTACAACTATGGCCGAATTTGATAAGTTGACTGAGGCTCCAGTGGAGTTTTTGAGAGAGGGAAGCCAGTTCATCTCCAAGTGTACTAAGCCATCCAAGAAGGAATACTTGAGATTGATCCGTGCTGTTGGTGTTGGCTTCTTGATGATGGGTGTTGTTGGTTACGCCATCAAATTAATCCACATTCCTATCAGATATTTGATCGTTTAAAAAAGAACATCGACAACAAAAAACACAACAACGTCCGATCAGATGAAGATTTTGGGTTGGATGGAGTATTCAAGGAGGAGTTTCAAGAGAGAGATGCAACAGATGATGCTCTTTTCTTATCAAAAAAGCTACATATGATACATGCAATTATATTAATCTGCTGAATATATATAGCTAATCCATGAGTTACACAAACACAGTTCAATCTGGGGGCTGTTTATTGTATGTTGTAAATTATCAAGATCTAGGGGTAGTCAGTAGGATGTAAGGTAGGAAGAAGCCTTATCATACTTAAGGTCGATGGTTTGCTCAGAACTCATCTTAATACTTATCACGTGACATTTTTTGGAGGCTGGACGTCGCGTCGACAAGAAAACATTAGTCAAGATCAGCATGACTTTCAAAATGAAAATATGGAGCTGATTCAGGAATCTTGTGGAAAGTGATATATGCATTTGTGATGAGCTTTTCATCATTGTTTTCCCAGATTACTGGAAATACAAAAACATCAAAAGAGCAGCATGCCACCATTTCATCCAACCGAGCTGACAAAACGGCTGAACTGCAATCTACTCAAAAACCACTCAAAAAACGTATTAATGGCCAGCCCATGAAGTTATACAGTACCCAGGTTGATCCTGCTGTTCAAAGGTTGAAGGAAGCTAGAAGATTAGAAAAGGAGAAAGCACAGACTGCTAAAAAAGCTTCCAAGCCAAGATCCACGACTTCTGCTACCAGTACAACGACTGTCAAGACAGCTTCTCGGCCTGCTGCGAAGATCAACAACCAGAAAAATAAGATTGTTGTGCCACCACCTCCTCCGAAAACTTCGTCTACTCCTAAATTATCGTTCAAAGAACTGATGAAACAGGCAGAAACTATCGATAAGAACCAACTTGTATATAATCCGATCAAGGTTTCCAATGGCAAGGAGCAGAAGCCAACAGTCAGACAATCAAAGGGAAAGACTGACAGGGCACCAGACAGTAGGATTGACAGGGCATCTGAAAGGAACATTGAACGAAGACCAGACAGAAGGATGGACCAGACTTTTGCTACAACAAGACAATCGGAAGCATCAATACGTCGAAAGATGGAGTCTAGTCAGTTTGCCAGACCATCACAAGCTTTGATGGGAAAATTGGCAATCAGACGCAAAACTGATTTTACAAAGCCCCTCATGAAGTCGAAAATGGCAACCGAAAAGCAGAAAAGAGACAACTACGGCATTGAAGCAGACTCAGAAGACTCCTCAGAGGAATACGATATGTACGATGATGACGACCTTGACGATTTTGTGGTGGACGAAAGTGATGAAGAAGCCAGAATTGAGAAAGAAAGAGCTAGAAAATTGAAAAATAAAGGGTATGATAGAGACGAGATCTGGGCCATGTTCAACAGAGGGAAGAAAAGAAGTCATTATGACAATTTCGATGATGACGACGACATGGAGGCGACTGGAGAAGAAATTCTAGCCGAGGAAGAACGGGCATTGAAACAGGCCAGATTGGATGATGAAAGAGAAGCCCGATTACTCGAACAGAAACGGCTGGAAAAGCTCAAAAGACTAAACAGATCATAATCTACACTTATCTATTCGTCATTGTCCGCATTATTATTCAGAATCGCTATATTCAAATTCGTATCCGTCTGGGTCATCACCATATTCTTCGGGTTCTGTTTGATCATAATGATCATCATCACTCTCACTCGAACTTTTCACTGAGGGGGCCTCCTTTATTGGTGAAGCGGATTTTCTATAACTGTTCATCTGATCCACAACTTTAACCTCAAATTTTGGATACCTGGCAGGAATTCGAGGCTCCTCAACATCGCTGCTTTTATTTATGGGGATTTTCTCATTCTTATGTTCATTGATAGCATCTTCGATCTTTTTATCTTTCTCTTCAGATTCATCTTTCATAAATCCCCCACCTTCATCATCATCATCAACATCAAGCTCAGTGCTACTCCTCTCGTTCTCCTTGTTCTCATTGATGAAACCCATACTCATTCCGTAATTAGATTGGTCACCATTTTCGTCTTCAGCACCCAATTCGTCTTTGAAAAATCCTCCTTCCTCGCTTTCATCTATAAAATTTCCGTCCAGATCACTGTCCTTTCGCTCTTCCGTAGGGAGCACATCTTCAAAGTGGTTCCCATCCATGATAAAACCACCAGCTTCTCGAGAAAGACTGGCCATTTCGTCCTCTTCATTATTTTGCTCTTCGGGCTCAACATGTCCATGCTCGATATTCAATCTATTCTTGATCTTCAGTCTGGCAAGTAAAACTGCCCAAGCTCTAAGAGCTCCATATTCTTTTCTTCTTCTCAATTCATCTTCCTCTTGTTCCTGTAAGTACTCACAGACTGTTTCAACCGCCTCCTGATATTCCATCAGAACAACAGCACCAAAAACCCGCACAGTCGCACTGGGTCCTCTGGAACCCTTTCCTGCCGACCCAAAGTCAAAGCCCAAGGCAGCAGGGGCGTATTCCACTCCCAAAAGCTTTGCAGCCTTTTCAGCAAATTTGTGTGCCACATGAGCTCCACCTTCAGGAATCATCCAAGGCTGATACACATCAATGTTCCCATAAACATTTCTTGGTATCTTGCCATCCATGATAGGCTGAGGAGTGTAAACTTCAGTTTGATATTCTGCGTACAAGCGCACATTGTCTTCATCCTCATCTTCGTCCGCTGGGACTTCGAAATCAGCTTCATCACGCAGCTGCTTTACTTTGGGTTTCTCTTTAATCTTCAGTGGTTGTTCCCCCATCTTCAACACTCTTCCACGCATATACCAAGCCTTGGCAGACCTCACGACCATGACATTTGCTCGCTTATAAACGGGTATCAAATCGCCTGATTTTCCAGACTTTGTCTTTCTTCTGATAGTCCCACAGCTGATCCGTGGCTTTAAAACCTCGTTGAACTTAAGCTGGTCCTCAATAACATATACAGGATGGTTTCTGAAATCTTGAATAGAATTGGGCATCCCTTCTTTCATCGATCTTTCTTCAAACTCCAATTCCTCAAAACGGTCTATTTTGTTATTCTTCAACCTTGCTGGCAAGTTTGCTCCCTTGATCATGTCGTCATACCATGCCATTCCTTTGGGCTCTCGTGTAATTCGTTTTCTCCTAACTTTGGCATTTAACTGCTCAGCATATCGTCTAGTGATATCTCTAACACCACCTAATCTATCAAATCCAAGAACATAGAAAGAATTCATACGAGTATCAGATGCAGGGGGTTCTAATCGAGACTTTTTTCCAACGACTTCTATGTAACGCTGGATAATCGGATCGATAGTAACAAAAACCTTGCTGTTTTCATCCCAAACTTCACACCAGAATACAGGATATCGTCCTTGTTCATCCCCATCATCATCATCTCGAAAATTTGTATATGCTGGTCTATTCACTCGTAGAACAGAGAGTAGTTTTTCATGCTGGGATTGTGCCTTTCTGGACTTTTTCGTAGGAGTTCTCGGCTTTTCAATTTTGGCAGGAGTTGAACTTGCAGTAGACTGCTCTTTTGCAACAGCCAGATTGGTGAAATCAGGCGCCTGTATAGAAAACACTAATCTTGCACTCAATCCCATAGATCTTAATAAAGCCACAAACCCTTGAGCAGCGATGTCTCTGGATCCACGTCTAGACTCGATATGTTTTTCATAGCGGGATCGAGTCATTTTTTCGGGTTCGGTTTCCAACTCCAATTCATGCCATGCCTTTTTAAACATATAGGGGCTTTTAGTCAGAGTCCAACTTTTGTACCAATATTCCATGATATGTCTCAAAAGATCTAGTAATTTTCTGGTCCTCGACTTGACAGAGGCCGTTTCCATTGCCTGTTCCTGTCTATATAAATACAGCTCTTTCATTAGTTTGTTTGGTATTGTTGCCCTTAATTTTTTCAAAAAGGGGGGTGAACTGCACCATGAGTTTCTCACAACTCCATGGGCTGTCATGACAAATAAATGTAACATATGGATGTTTCTTCTCAAGATTCGCTCTTCATTGGATATAACATTTGGTCTTCTCCCCTTCTTTTTCTTCCTACTATCCTCGGGCTCCGCATTAAATGTTAATGTCAAATCTCCTTTGCTTTGTGACTGTTTTGAAGAAAGATCATACAGATTCAAATCCACATCCTCAAGTTCTTCCGAATCAAAATCCTCATCACTTTCTTCAGTATCAGATAAAGTGACAGTCTCAATGTCATCTGTTCTACTGTATTCTCGATCAGAGCTCAAATCTATAACTGCACGCTCATCGCTGTCCTCCACACTTGTCGAGCGACTGTTCCAAGAAGAGGTGCCACTCTCTTGTTCCGGCTCCCTGTTTTCTCTTGTTTTTCTTCGCCTCTTCAACGGTCGATCCTGCTGTTCATTTGCACCATTGTGATTCGTCAATGCCTCTATTAGTAGCTCCTTATGATCTTTCGACAGTTCGCGAGACATCCCCTCCAACAAGTTCAAAAGACCCTGATTCTTTAGATTGCCCTCGCAAACGACTCTATTTTTTCCCGTCTCTAGACTATATTATACGGGCTGTGCAACAAATTCGCTGACACAAATAAAAAGGGAACAAAGACAAGAATACTTACTCCACAATTTGGCATCCACAGAAATTATAGCAAGAAAAACATAGATCTTACTGATATCATTGGACGAAAAGAATATTTACTCTCAGATCTGTTTAGTCAGTTTAACTAGAGCCACTCAAGGATTTACACTGACACAAAATTGTGCCAGAAATAAAGCGGAGTAATAGACCCTTAATGATCGCTACATAAATCAAGAGAAATCGGCTCGACATAGAAAGCCTTTGATATCCAAGAGCAGATCAATTGAGATAGAAAGACATGTGGTATTTACGAAGTCGTATAAAATTAGTGCAGGTATGTGGACTGGGGTTGAAAAATCCGGGGTCGAATGGGCTCCTATCTGTCTCTCATTCGAGACCCAACTCGACCGAAAATCAAAAAAATACACTTCAATTAAAAACAACAAAGGAGTTGATTGCCATGATATATGGAAAATCGCCCAACCAGGGGCCCCCACAAAAACAGTTCCCCTCAATTTGGAGATCGAATCTGGAGTCCAAACTTAAACACAATACATTCTTCAGCACATATCTTCAGAGATTACAATCTACTAATGCTAATTTCCTAGAGAGATCTGGCCATATTCAAGACGCAGTTTTTAGTTCCATTGTTTCATCTGAACTTCGTCCGTTAATCAACATAGAAACAAAAGATGCTACCCAGTTAAAGGACGTTGAATCAGCTCTCAGTCTGGTCGTCCACTGTATCTTCATGAGCGTTAAACCGGATTACTCAAGCAAGAGAGTTGAAAGATGCATTGAGTCGTACTCGGATAAAATTAAGCACAAGACCCAGCTCGATCTTGACGCTTCTGGTGCCAAAGAATTTGTCTTTGCAGAATTTTGGGATATTATAAACACTAACCAAAAAGTCCTGGATGCAGTACAACTCCTTCAATATAAAGTCAATGAACATCATGGCTGGACATTAGATACAATCACTGATGGGCTTGTGTTATCGTGGTTTGACTCTCTTTTTGCGCCGACCTTGTATGATTCATTCTATGCATTACGAAACTCAAAAGACCTCATTCCCAGACCCATCATCTATGATCTTCTTCTTCGAACCCCTTCTAGTGAGGAAGAGTTCTTCTCATTGTTTGAGTGCTACAATCATTGGATTTCTGAAATTGCCCATATGGACCAAGAAAAATGGTATTTTCTTAAGCAGTTCCAAGATGAATCAAGCCCAATGTTCGAACGAGATCTCTTGCTTCCGCCAGTGTTCAGCAACTTGTTTTTCTATGCATTGAGAAACCAACCAAATTATTTGCCAGCTTTAATAGACCTTTATTTGGATAATACAAAAAGACAGGCGCAAGTCATTGACCAGATGCAGGAGATAATGTGGCATTTGAGTCTGGACATTTCAGGTGAGAACTCGTATGGAACTTCAATACATTATTTCCAGGCCCAGTCTAAGCTTATTAAAGCCATTAATGAAGTTTCCAATGGAGCCCCAGATTATGCGGCAGAAGTCTCTACTTCCTTGGCATTCTCTGCTTTGACGTTTTTTAATAATCAAGAAAAATCCTATAAATACTTCAAGTATGCTCAGTCGAGGTTTGACAAATGGCAACTGGAGAGTTTTGATATTGCTGGGTTTGAGAGAGTGTTAGAATCTTCCGACACTGCAAAGCTATCTCTGAGCATTGAGGACCTAAGAAAACTGAGAACTGACCTGAACGTCAAATCTCTGTGTGTCACAATTCTTCTACTTGATTTCCAGGAACGCCCAGAATCACAATCACATTTCGAAAAACAAATGTACTCGGTATTGGAGACCATGGACAGTAATCTTCTTTGCAAATACCCGGAAATATGGACATTTGTGCTGACAAAGTTGTACTCCAATAATTCAAATACCACAGCTAGAGCAGAAATCTTTTGGGAGCTGTTCCTTCAAAAAGGTGATCCTAACAACAATCCGAGAGCTTTGGACATGCTGATAAGCAATGTTGCTAGTGTCGACAAACTGATTTCCTTATTGGACAGAGCAGATTTGAAGTTGGACAGTACTAATCTGTCACAAATAATTTCACAATTGTACAAATACAACAAACTGTACTCTCCACCGGACCAACAGGGACCCGTGAGACCCTACAATCTGATTGATGATTATTTGGCTACAAGATCTTCAGTACTAGAGCAACGTGCGCTACGGACAAAATATGATCTTGGAAAGTACGAGTCTCCAGTCAATCTAGCACGAGACGTTTTTGAGAAATCAGAAACAAAATCTAGCAGAATGATTGCCTGTCATTTATTGGGAGAGGCCCTAATGGATCCTCGAAATGCATATGAACGGTATGAAACGTTAGTCAAAAGATGCGAAAATGTCGAGCTTCAAGATAACGTGATGGCATTGTGCAGCTTGTTCATTGCTTGTCTTCGGTTAAAAGAGCAAGATCTTCATGAAACACTAACATGGGGTCCTAAGCGACAAGAACCTATACTTGCTGCAATCGAAGAGTTTGATATGGTGGTGAATCAATCATATGGGGAATCTGCGGACTCTATGTATCCAACAAATAACTTGCTGGTTGTGTACATTAAAGTATTAGGGGAATTTGGTCGATATCCAGAGCTTGTGGAGTTGCTTACCAGACTTGCATACTTGAAATATCCGGTGAAGCAAGGACTATTCCAAATTTATTTGGAATGCTTGAGTCCTGTGGATTCAAAGCAATTGATCAGCGGATTGAACAATTTCTTTGATAGATGGAGACTGCTGCGGTTGATTAGAAATGAGTCGGAACAGAATGAGTTCAAGAGCAAGAATAAGCTTCAATTTTCGGCTGGCAACTTCTCGCAGTTTCTATCTTCTTTGGAACTCCATTGGGCAACAATAGTCACCTGGGAATGGCCTGGCAAAAACCAAAATTAAACTGATGCTGACAAATGCTCGTCTTGTGGAGTTTGTTCCAATTCAGTCTCAGATTCTTGTGGTTTGCTTTCTTCCAAATTTTGTTTTTCGTCAGTCTCTTTTTTAATGATGCGAAAACGAATGTACCATATGATCTGACTGAGAAACAACCCACCTTCAAGGGCTATGACCACGGCATATAGAATCATTCCCATGAGATCGAAAACGCCCACCAATGTTCCTGCCATTGAAAAACATGCTCCAGCCGTATCCATGACAAGGAAAACGAAGTTGATACCAACCACCCGGCCTTGTCTTCTAGCAAGTTCAAAATATGGAGGAATGAGTCCGGCAGCAAGTAGAACAGCGGCGATAATTCCAATGACCAGGGCTGGCCAGGTGGTACCATTACTATAGACTTTTTTAAGCGGAATTCCAAAAGCCAATTGAGCAGTCAAAGCAATTGTATAATAGAGGGCACCATATAGTATCACTTTTTTTTTTGGGTAACTATGAGGTGGGTAGTACATGCTCTGGAGCCATGCTATTGAACAGAGCACTGAGAACATCTGTGGCTGGATTTGTAGTGGAATATAAGAATCCGTGATGATGAAGTAGATTCCAAACGGAATTCCCGATACTATCCATAGGAACATGAAGATTGGAGGGAAGCCTACACTGTTAGTTCAGATGAGCTGGATATTTGGCAGCAAATACGTACCTGTGGAATCCTTCTTTTTCCAAAGAAAGTATATTTGGGGGCTCAACTGGATACACCTGCAATTGTTAGTGAGTGATTTTATATGTGAGGACCGAAAGCAACTTAACATACCAGAGAACCGTTCCTATCGTGGTCAGCACGTTGGCAACAGTAGTGGAGCTTGTCATACTATCAGTTAGCACTACAACGTTCTATATTATGGCGACCAATAATTGTGTCTTCAGTGCAAAATTCCCCTGATATAACGTCCATTATCTTGCAGAATAAATCCACTTTTTGAGATGAGATTAAGAGGCCGTTTGTATAATTTTGCGTCGGATTCAAAGTTTTTTACACAATCCACTTTTATTATTGCGCGGGGTTCCTCTGAGCCGCACAGCGAAACGGTCTAATATATACTTGAAGGTTCTAACTGCCACTGACTAGCGATACGAGATGGTCTAAATAAGGATCTTTGGTTTGTGCGAGCCCAGAAGGATCCAATGATTTCAATGCACTATGCAATTCCATCAGGTATTCGTCATTAGGACCACTTTCTCCAGCGCTGATCTGGATGATTCGGGCTGTTTCCTCCACGTTTTCAGGTCCCACAAACGATTCATTTTCAACTGTTCCAATGTAAACCACTGATTCAACAACACGCTCGCCAAGTTCATTTATTGGCAATTCTGCCAAGACATGGTCGAGTGTGGTATCCTCGATCTCGGTGGGCAGAATGTTAAATTTGACCTTATGGATGGTGTAACCATCTTTCTCTCTGAAATCCAGATATTCAGAAGCCTGCTGAGCGTATTTGGCAGGTATATAGTAAATACATCCCCAAACTCTCAAACTTTCAAATAAAAGGTCGGGATTCTTGATCACAACGTTTTTCTCGGGATGTTCTGCAAGCTCGTATTCTAAAATATCCGGTTGGAAATGTTCATATTTCAAAATTTCATCATGAGGAATGATTGTGACAACTCTTCCTTTATTTTCGGGCGTTCCTCGGTTATCATAACTGCTTTGCCAGAACTTACGAGCAAATCCTTTGATATATCCTGGTAACTTGACAAAAGTCTTGGAAAACTCTTGTTCATGTAAAGGGGGCTTGAATAGCAACGATCCATACCCCACTACCCATAACGGCTTGGATTCGTACTGTTTATCTATAGTCATTGTGGAAAAAAAACAGGTTCAAAAGAAATGGAATTGCAACCCGTATACATATTAATAGATGTAGATATTTTATACTTTTAGTCTGCCATTTCTGGGACACGGGTGTCTATGGTGGATAAATACATTAATCGTTCAATGAGCCCAATCTCTGTCCCTTACCTCTGAAAGCAGGGCCTGACACGTTTCTAAGGAACGAGGTCTGAGTCGCTGTCTGTTTCTGTTTGGATTGGTATGCGACTCCATGACTTTTTTGAAGCACTACCGAGTTGTAATCGATGTCCGTGAGCTTGGAAATCACAGTTTTGAGCCAGACTGGAGCAGGAAGATGACCACGAGAATAGTACCAAGTGTTGTGAACAGATGTGGTAGTTCCAACACGATTTGAATTTTCAGAAACCAATCTTTGTTGTCCCGTGACAACGGAAATCAAAGGTCCTAAAGACCAGGTTTCAATGCAGTTGTATAAATAGGCAGCAAACATCCCTGAAAGCGCCAAAAAAAAGCTCTCACGGCCATCTGCCAGCAGCCGGAAGCCCAGAAATACGGCTGGCAATAACGAAGCCTTGATTTGCATAAAGTAGAAGTTGACAGTTTGGTCGTAATTTGCCACACACCAGGTGTATGTCAGAGCAGATAACAATGCGGGAGTGGATGTCAGCAATGGAGGAGCTGCTAAAAAGGTTGTGATCACAATAACAGGCAGAATGATCATGTGATAAAAGATGTAATCTGGCAACAACTTCATAAACTTGCCTTCTTCAAGTCCTCTGGAGAACGAATAAACCATGTATATTTCTGTCAATCCCTGCATTGGCTGCGAATGTGGCACCAACAATCCTGTCAAGATTCTATAGAACTGCCATTCGTGGAATATAGCAGGCCAGAACCACACAAATGAGACATATGGAATCAAGTTCAAGGCATTCAATGCCCCCATGATTAGCGAGGTGAGAGTGATGATTCTAGTCACCGGCGGAATCGAAGACACAAATCTAGAGCGAAATGGTTAGACTGGTTATTTTTGTTTGGACAAAATGTACTTACTGGCCCAATTCAGACATAGTGTGGCTGTATAAATAATATATGGCTGTTGAACATGTGCTAAGCAGTTCTAATAACCAGTTTCTATAGTTGTTCTCAGACATTTTGGAAAGAGTGAGAGTGCTGCGCCACAAAGTCACATACTGCGCCATGGCGCAAAAAATCCTGGTCCCCGCTGTTCGAAAGACCCTGTGTCATTTAAAAGAAAGAAGAGGTGGTAACGGATGAAGAGAGATATACACAGCTAGCGTTGAGAGATGGTGGTCCGATATGATAGATTGATTAGATTGGTGCGGTCGGCACGGCTCACATACTTCTTGCTGCTTTTGTTGGTGGTGATGTATGTTCGTAGTCGATCGAGTCAAGAAGAAGAAACCTTGTACCAATTGGAGAGTGACGAGGATATTAGAATGATGGAGATTTTGCTGGAAAAAGAAAGAGAACGTGACTTGTTGGAGAAGTCGTTGGGCACTACGGATTCGAAAGTGGTGGAAAATAAATGGTTTAAAGGAATCAAAAAGTCAAAAGAATGTCCAGATTATGTGGATTACTCCCAAGCTCCACATCCTCCATTTTCCAAAGGTCCATTGAGATTACCATTTATGAGGCCATCAGAACAATGCAGGACGTTCAGAAGTTCCACCGTTGAGAAAATCATCCAGGATCTTAAAGCTAGAATTGAGGATCCTGATTTGTTCAGATTGTTTGAAAATGCGTTTCCAAACACCCTGGATACTACAGTTCTGTGGTATGATCCAATGAATGCAGACACAAAAACCCCCAGGACGTTTATTTCAACTGGAGATATCCATGCCGAATGGCTTAGAGACTCTGCTCGTCAATTAAGTGTTTACCAACCTTTTGTCAAGTACGATGCAGATCTTCGAAGTCTAATCAAGGGAGCCATTATTCAGCAAGCGCTTTATATCCAGAAGGCTCCATATTGTAATGCTTATCAGCCTCCTGAAGGCTCGGGAGTTAACAGAAAACCGTCCAGCATCGATTATGTGGGACCTCGTCCTCCTTGGAAACATGTCTTTGAATGCAAATGGGAGCTGGACTCATTGGCTTCATTCTTGACCTTGTCCAATGAATATTACGAGAATTCTCATGACTCGTCGATTTTCGAAGACGAAAACTGGCTCAATGCGTTCCATTTGATCATGGTGGTTCTTCAGAGAGAATCCATGCCTACATTCAACGATAATGGCGATCTGTTGCCATTCTACTACACTTTCCAAAGAGAAACCAGACTTGGAACAGAAACATTGTCATTGTCAGGTTCTGGAAATCCTGTCAATGGTGATACTGGTTTGATCAGATCTGCCTTTAGACCGTCGGATGATGCATGTATCTACCAGTTATTTATTCCCGCCAATGCACAGATGCAGGTTGAATTGGCTAAAGTTGCTCCAGTTCTTTCGAGATTGGGACATCAGGAGTATGCAGAGTTGGCAATGGGATATGCAGAGTCTATCAAGAAAGGAATCGATGAGTTTGGTACTGTGGAGCATAGGACTTTTGGAAAAGTGTTGGCTTACGAGGTCGATGGGTATGGTGGTACAAATATGATGGACGATGCCAATATTCCGTCTTTGTTGGCTTTGCCGGATATGGGTTATATGGACCAGAATGATCCTGTTTACCAAAACACTCGTCGTATGATTCTGTCCAAAGAAGGAAATCCGTACTACTTCCAAGGAACTCATTTCCGTGGGATTGGGGGCCCACATGTTGGACTTTCGAATGCATGGCCGATGTCTCTTTTGCTTCAGATTAGAACCACAGACGACGACGAAGAGATTCTCGAAAATCTAGAGCTGATCAAGCGCACCACTGCCGGGTTGGGGCTGATGCATGAAAGTATCCATGTGAATTCGCCAACACATGACTACACTCGGCCATGGTTTAGCTGGTGCAACAGTGAGTTTGGCAAGACGATTCTGGACCTGGCAGAGAGGAAACCGCATTTGATCTTCAAGAAAGAACAGGCCGGGCCGTATGTATTTCAAGCATAGTGTTATGTAGTATTGAGTGGCGCAGTCATGGGAAGAGTGGCTGATGCGGGACACGGGACAAAAATAAAGGTTTAACGAAAAACTGAAAGGTTGGTCGATTATAACTTGACAAAGTGGATAGTAAATTATACGGAACGCATCTTGGACGGCAATTGTGATTTGATAGCACGATATTCACAACATGACCAAGAAGGTGAATTTGAATTCTGTGGTGGCGCTCCGAAACGAATGCGATGAGACGTTGGCAGATGTGATGGCCCAATTTGGATACACCCAATCCTTCTTCAATATTGATTTCAAACTGGCTGTTGGATATCTGACAGTTGCTGTGGCAGGATCCATGTATTGGTTGGAAAAGAAATACGATAATGACTTCCAAAATAGTGAATACTACACATATACAAGTGTGTTGGTCGGACTGTTCTTCCTTCTCAACGGTGTGTGGCTAGCATTTTCCAAGTTTGTGGAGAAGAATGTCAAGTATGTGGGAACTAAAGGAACTAAAAAGATTGAACTTACAACCAGAACAGCATCTAAAACCGAACCCTTATACCACATCTCCGGTCAGACCAAAGACAAGGCTGTGCAAGAGACAATCGACCTGACAAAGATGTTTAATAGCGACGGTTACTTGGTGGTGGCCGAGTTCAGTGCCAAGCTCAAAGAAATTGTGGTCGAATTGGAGAAGACCAATTAACGAATATCTCTTTTTGTTTATACTAATTATCTATAACCTGGTCCATGCGACTGTACCGTTTCAGATTGGTGTATAAATTGTAGGGCAGGACCTGTAGAATGGGGATTAGACGGCCGTACAAGGGGTAAACAAAAAAGCCATTCTGGCCCTCAAATAGCACTTGGACCACACGACTGGCAAGTTTGCAATGGTCTATGAGTGGAGCTAGGAACTTGCGCTCGACGTCAACATCCTGGAACATTCTGGAGGTCAACTGGCCGGGAATAAAGGTGCTCAATGCTACTGAATCAGATATCTCATACCGTAATGACATCATAAGATTCAGTAAAGACGACTTGGTTGCCGAATAGATCGATAGGGCTCTCGGCGAAACAAACCCTAACACCGACCCAATGCATATTATATGAAGTCTATTGCTTGATGGTCTCGAAGCACGACTATTCAAAACGAGACGAATCAAATGTAGATGCGAAAAGTAGTTCACGTTGAAGATGTTTTGGATTTCTTCTATGGATAGGTCCAGCATTGGCCGAGCTTGACGCATGCCTGCGTTGCAGACGACCGCGTCAATGGACCTCATCTCAGGACTCGCCATGATAAAGTCAAAGACTGTATCAATATCGGATCGGCTTGCCATATCACAACGAATGAATCGCACATGCCCAGAAGCCACTAGTTGATCAATAGAGGACGACTTGTCAAGATCCAGCACCCAGATAGTATGTATCTTGCGATCTTCAGCCAATAGCTTCACAATCTCAAGGCCCAAGCCATGCGAGCCTCCAGTGACAAGCACGTTGCAATTGGCTGCAAAAGGCTTTAGACACAATCTCGATCTATAGTTGAAGTATCTGAAAACCCAACAGACAACTACAAAAGCACTGTACCTGAGATATTTGGTTTTGGAAGTGGCCAAATACCATGAGATCGAAAAGACCCAAGTGAAAATTGGGTTCCAGATGGTGTATAAAAAGACGTGGATTAACTGATCGATGGAAAAATGATCACTGGTAATCACCAAAGATGATGGAAACACATGTCTTCGCATTGAACACCATCGAAACATTTCATAGACCTGGACGGCGGGGAGAATAGCACCGGGATCAAATATTCTCAGTTAGATTGGAGAAAAAAATCCCTGCTAGGAAAATACATTTCTCACTGTAGACATAGTTTTTTTTTGGCAAGATGTACATAAAATTTATAATTTACTGATTCTTGTTCACACTCTTGTTGATGGAAATTCCATTCAACTTGGAGTTGTGCGAAGGCGTAGGAATGAACTTTCTCACTGACCGAATGTCGTCTGCAGAGTAGCCAGGAATCCGAATGTTCCAGTTTCTTTCGAGATGCAACTGCACATCCTTCACGTCAATGCTCTCGGACTTCCTATGCTTGGCCAAGCGACATGCAAACGAAGTGACCGACGTGATAAATTCATCAGCAAGGTCCAATAACAAATCCTCCACATCACCATCAATTGTAATCTCCGAATCACCCTCGTCAGATCCGACAGACCTCACTAATTCTTTCAACTTTCTTTTATTTAAAACACGCTCTCCTTCAAGCTCAAAAGCCTGGGGTCTCACCAAAGCAGGTGTCGTCAAGGCAGAAGCATTTATAGCATTACCATTCATTATTGAAGGCCTGTTGTTCTGTTTCAATGAAACAGGCTGCCCTGTGCTGACCTTTAACTCCTCAGGAATAGGCATATTTTGGAACCGTGATCTCGCAGAGGTCTCCTGAGAAATGCTCGAAGGAACAGAAACACTTGCACTAGCGTTGGCTCCAGAAGAGGCAGGAGTAGGTGGCTTAGCAGCAGCAGCATTGACGTTCGTAATCGGAGTGCCAGCAGAAGGACTCATTGCACCACCGGCCTGACCAGTACCGGTTCCCATTTTCTGCTTCTTGTTAGGAGGTTGCATAGGAGGTTTACCCTTAACAGCCATTCTTGATGCCTGAGAGCCTTGTTGCGCAGGAATTTGTTGCATCATCTGCTGTTGCATTGGAATTTGTCCTTGTTGAGGCATTGTCATTTGCATTGGCATCTGGCGTGCCATCATTCCCTGTCCCTGTTGTAACGTTGGTGATTGTGACCTTGCTTGCTGTTGCACCTGCATTCTTGCCTGACCCTGTTGCATCTGTGCTGGCATTTGCTGAGATTGAGGTGGTGCATTTTGTCTTTGGGATTGCTGTTGCAGCATTCTTTGTTGTTGAGCTTGATGTAGAGCCCTTTGCTGTTGTGGAGTCAACATCTGCTGCTCTTGATACATAGATTGATCTGCCTGGCTTTGTGTCCTTTGGAGTTGTTGCTGAGGTGCCACTCTAGCTTGTTGCTGCTGAGTACCTGCTGAAATCGGAGCATTTGCACCTTGTGGAATATTTAGCTGGGCTGCCAGCTGCTGAGCAAAGTTTCGGCATTGTTCTAACTTGTGGTTAAACTCTTTCTCTTTTTGCATATACTGAGGTAATTCATTAGCAGGAGTATTTGGATCATTAATTTTCCCCTTGACAATATTCAAGTGTGTCCTAAAATTATCTGCAAGCCTAATGAACTGCTGATATTTTGCAAGCTTATCCTGATTTTGCATTGGAGCTTGGTTTGGTGCTGGGCTTCCTGCCATATTAGCAACCTGGGAGGCAGGAGATGCCATTGAAGGAGATGCTTGGTTGTTGGAAATTCTTCTTTGTAAGCCGGCCTGCGGACCCATGTTTGGTCTTGCTCCTGGAATATTTTGCTGTTGCAGTTGTTGATTCTGCTGTTGTGGAGAAGCAGTTGAAATATTGCTTTGTGCTCTAGCGGCATTCAATTGTGCATTTTGCATCTGTGGAGTCGACATCTGCGAGTTCATGTTCGATCCCATGTTGGCAGGTGAAGAGGCTTGAGCAGCGTTAGGTGCTCCATTTTGTCCACGTGATTGCGCGAGCATTTGGGGTCTTCTGTTATACCACATCAAAATTTCTTTGATCTTTAACGATTTCTCGTAATGAACTCTTCCATCAGGGGTATCAAATCCAGCCCTTTCAGCCAATTCTTTTTCAATTTGGTACTGTCTGAGAAGTCGATTAGCCTGCTCTTGAGTAAGTTGAGGTAAGTTCCTTGTTTGTTGACCCTGTTGTTGTTGACCCTGATGGCTCTGCTGAGGAGTCGGTTGATTCATTGCTGGAGTACTAAAGTTCAAGGGAGACGATATTGGAGGCGATTGTTGTGGTTGTCCTCCTTGTCCTTGTTGGTTCATTGTGTGCGATCCAGCCAACAAAAAAAAGCCCAATCAAAAGAAATCTATTTCCCTCTTTGCAGAAAGAAGATTAATGTACAAAAAGAAGCGTTAACAGGAAAAAAGAATCTGTTTCGTCGCCCTCAATAAACACAAGAACGAAACTACTTTATCTTTTTTTTTTTGTTTTCCGACAAACTAGAAAAATACTGTAGATCGACGCGAGCCATAATTTGTACAGACGATCGACGCAAATGTGTTAGCATAATATATAATTACGACTTGGTCTTCTTCTTTCGAAGATGCAAAATTAGCTGGTTTCCCTTTCCAGCAACAATGTTGTGTTTATCAATCAGACTGATGATCACCTTTCCAGGGCTTTTGTTCAAAAATCTGACCTCTCCACCAATAATACAGGCAACCAACTCGGATCTGACCTGTCTATCCTTGAAAATCCTCCAAACCTCAACGTTCTGTTCACCAGCAATCACCAAAACCTGCTCGTAGCTATCAAAAGTAGCATCCAAAACATCAAAACTGAACCGAATAATCTCAGTACGTGAAGACGTCACCATCTGATGGTCTTTAGAATAGGTCACAAACATGCAATACCGAGTGTAAACCAGAAGAAGATCATAATCTTTGGTGGCATCCTTGAGCGGGAATTTGAACACAGCAATTGGTTTATTATTTCGGATCCGGGCCTTAAGATCTTTATCATTATCGATTTTGTTTAGTTGGGTATTGCCCATGGTATTCAAATTGGAGAGATAAAAAATGGGATTACTCTCGTTGATATGGCTCATCACAAAGTCAGTAGGGTATAGCAATTGAAGACTCAAAACTTTGAATGTGGGTTTCATTGACTCGAATTTGATTTTCCACGAATTGTCAGCAGTTAGGGGCGCAAACATTAGCTTCTTATCTGTCCAGCAAAAAAGAAACTCACTTTCAATTAGCACAGGACCTTTACGTATCTGTTGCGGTCCAATTTCGAAATGATTGATTTGTTTGTTAACAAGCACCAATCTTGAATTGCACATCGTACCAGTGCTATATGTCTCCATTAAGGATGACACTGGAAGTCGATAGAGCTTATCCTTCAACAACACAAAGCACATCTGGTCCCAGAGAATTGTGATTTTCAAAGCCCCTGGATACGAGCACACTTTGGCCCAAGTAGCCGGCTGATCATGCTTTCCCATGTAGATACCATCCGATGCTCCCACAACAAAGAGCAGTTGGTCTGCAGAATGAAAAGTGTCTATACTGAGAACCTTGGTGGCTGCAACTGGAGGCACTGTGTAGGGCTTGAACCTGGCTTGATCCAATGCATTTTGAACGAGATCGAATTCTCTTCTTTCGCTAGGTGGAACCGAATATTCGTATAGTGGGGTTTGTGTTTGAAAAGATGTCCCGTTGACAAGCTTCAGCTCGTAAGATTTGCTCAGTTTTTCAAAAAGATCTTCCTTATATTTTGGAACATCCTTCACAAAATGGTTAAGCAAGGAAGGAGCATCTTGTCTCTCGCTTTTGACAAAATAAGTCACTCTGTTTCCAACGTCTTTGAGAACCAATGTCTTTTCTGAACCGTCTCCTTGAACCACCAAATCCAGATATTGCAATGCTATAGGGGCTTTATTCAACAAATAAACAGTTTCTTTAGAGTCCCGCTTAAGTAATGGTAGCATGTAATTATCCAGAAGATATAAGATTGAACGGTCCCAAGAAATACCAGTTCTTTGGAAAATATCGATAGGCACCCGTAGTTTTCTGTCCTTATTGAAAAGATCCACCATTTCAAGGTATAGATAATCTGTGCACACAAGTTTCTCGTTAAGTTTGATCTTCTTATCCAAATCAGTAGTGAAGTCCGAGATTCTGTTAATTCTGTTAAGAAGATCAAAAATATCCTGTGCTAAAACAACCAGCCTTTCATCCTCTAACTTCTGGTACAACTTTTTCAAATCTAAAACCATCAGCCGAATAGGAGCAAACGATTGTAGAAAGTACGAATGGAAAAGCTCTCTAGCAGAGGCCAGATAATTATTTCCGTATGCCAATTCATCTAATTGTTCGGTTTGCTGGATCCACTCTCTCACTATCTCATTTGCAGCCAATTTGGCCAGATACACCATGCTTCTTGAAATGTATTCGTAGTCTTTTTCAAGTTTCGAAAGCCAGTTTCTTAAACATTCCATCACGTATCGGTCATTCACAAAGAAAGTACTATCGAATGCTCTTTTTAATCGGCGATTCACAAGTTTATCCAAATATTCATACAGAGCCTCCAAAGGAACGAAAGTTTTTTGGTAATCGGTGGCATGGTTGGATGTGAGATATTTTGCGCTCTTAAAGGCCGGTCCATAATGGATCACCATTCTCTTCAGGTTCAATCTGAGTTTTCGAAGCAACAAGTACAACTCAAAGACAGCATTTTGTCTGTGGAATTCGAGAGAGTTCCAGGAGTTAAGCACTTTAACCTCATCGTTGGTCAGATGCCAGAATGTGCTATATTGGGCACCATCGAAAGTATCGAGGTGATGAACAAGATTCGAAGGTCTTGAGTCTAGAACAACACGAACTGCTTCTGGAAGTTCTTCTCTAAGAACAGGGTTATCGCTGACTAAGGAAGAGGATGAAGAAATTGAAGATTTACCTAATCCCCAGGAATTGAAAGAATCGTTTGATACCTTGATGCCCTTGCGATCAAAATATTCCAATGAGCCTACCGAGTCCCGCAATTCATCTTCGTCTAGGGAATCGGATCGCACGCTATTTTTGGCGGGCTCTGGCGAGGTGGATGTTTCGTAAAGTGTTTTCTGAGACTTGAGAGTGAATCGAGGGGTGAAAAAAGGTCTTCTAGATCCATTAACGTCCAAGCTACTGGACGAAGCACTACCCAATGACACCTTACTGCTGATTGTTTCTGGCAAAGACCCAAGACTGCCTCGACTACTCAAACGGAACGAATCAGACGCGCTTCCGGTTCGGGAGCTCATTATCTTGGGGTCTTCTTCAGCGTACGAGGATCTGAACAACGACGTTTTGCGACTCAAATCATTGCTTTTTCCCGGTTTGGGAGGTAATGGAGGTAATGGAGGACTTGGAGACCTTGACAAGTTGGCTTGCAAGTCGAGACTTGGCGATTGTTGTGAGGACAAAGACATCTTCAAGTATTGAGATTCCAAGATTTGGATGTTTTGCATGTAGGTGGATTGCATATTTGTGGGCGAACCGGGAGGATCATTGGACTTGTTGGCCGTCATCACAGGGATCTTCAATATGGCCGGGATAAACAAGATAAGGAAAGGTTTTAACTGATTACTGCAGGTTCAAATCATCTTTTTAAACAGTGGGCGTTGTTTATGGAAATATCAACACCCGTGCACCAAACCACAACAGAGTTTTAGGACCAGTCAAGCGAGTAGAAGAGAGAGGGAGTGGCAGCCAAAGAAAATGAATATATAAAGATGCAATTACATGAAAGATAGTGCAAATATACAAACAACAAGATGTAATGTGGGGCAGAGCGGAGTGCGAAGTGTATAAATAGCGGGACTTCGATTGGCAAGAGCAGTAGAGACCGGAAGCTAATCGGTGTGCGAAATTACTAAATCGGGAAGAAGCATTCAGTGTTGGGCTTATCATGGGCCAGAAGTTGCTGTGTTAGGAAAGAGCGATCAACACTCGGAACAGGGTGGAAAGCACAAAGAAGAACAGTACATGGCTAAAGAAGACATGGCAGACTGGCACGAAATATAAATGGACAAGGGATTCTCGTTGTTTAATAAGCAGGCTTCTAAATTGAGAAGAAAATTTTCCAAAATTTTTTTTTTCCCCTGTCAAAAGTATATAAGGGAGTGAAAATATTTTAGTTTAGAAAACTAATAGTATACTGAGATTCTCTCCTTTTGGCAACTAGCCCGTTAAGAAACTAGAAAACATGGCCCAATTATTGGATTGTTCTAAAGCTGTTGAGTACTTGAGTACCTACCCAGAGAAGGACGGGTTGTCGATCCATGACCTGTTGAACTCCAAGGTTCACGGTGGGCTCACCTACAACGATTTCCTTGTTCTTCCAGGAAAAATCGACTTCCCAGCCTCTGTGGTTGACTTGGAAACCAAGTTGACCAAGAAAATCACCCTTAAGACTCCATTTGTGTCTTCTCCAATGGACACTGTGACCGAGTCAAGCATGGCTATCCACATGGCCTTGTTGGGAGGTATTGGTATTATCCACCACAACTGCTCTGCTGAGGAGCAGGCTGAAATGGTGAGAAAAGTCAAGAAGTACGAAAACGGATTTATCAACGATCCAATAGTCATTTCTCCATCCACTACTGTTGGCCAAGTCAAGGCCATGGGCCAAAAGTATGGATTCACCTCTTTCCCAGTGACTGGTAAGTTAATTGTTGACAAGGCTCCATTTTTGTGATGATTTTTTCAATTATATAACTTTCGTTCTACCGAGACGATCAAACGATCGTGTGGACATTTTTTTTGCTGATTGGAGACCTATTTCGTTACCACTGTTCATTGATTACTAACATCAATTTTAGAAACCGGTAAAGTTGGTGGAAAACTTGTTGGTATCATCACTTCCAGAGATGTCCAGTTCCACGAAGAGGACTCCAGTGCTGTTTCTGAAATCATGACTGTTGACGTGATTACCGCTAAGGCTGGTATTTCGTTGACTGAAGGTAACGAGATCTTGAGAAAGTCCAAGAAAGGTAAATTGCCAGTTATTGATGGAGAAGGTAACTTGATCAGTATGCTCTCCAGAACTGACTTGCAAAAGAACTTAGACTACCCATACGCCTCAAAATCTTTCCAATCTAAACAACTGCTTTGTGGTGCTGCTATTGGTACTTTGGATGCTGATAAAGATAGATTAGCCAAGTTGGTTGCTGCTGGCTTGGACGTTGTGGTCTTGGATTCTTCTCAAGGTAACTCCGTGTTCCAAATCAACATGATCAAATGGATCAAGGAAACTTTCCCAGACTTGCAAGTGATTGCCGGTAACGTTGTTACCAGAGAACAGGCTGCTCAGTTGATTGTTGCAGGTGCAGATGGTTTGAGAATCGGTATGGGTTCTGGCTCCATTTGTATCACTCAAGAAGTGATGGCTTGTGGTAGACCACAAGGTACTGCTGTGTTTGCTGTGACCCAGCTTGCCAACCAATTTGGTGTTCCATGTATTGCAGATGGTGGTGTTGCCAACATTGGACATATCACTAAGGCTATTGCTCTTGGAGCTTCTTGTGTGATGATGGGTAGTATGCTTGCTGGTACCACCGAGTCTCCGGGTGAATACTTTTACAGAGATGGCAAGAGATTGAAGACCTACAGAGGTATGGGTTCGATTGATGCCATGCAAAAGACCGATACCAATGCCAATGCATCCACCTCCAGATATTTCTCTGAAGGAGACAAGGTGCTGGTTGCACAAGGTGTGTCCGGATCCGTTTTAGATAAAGGATCCATTACTAAGTTTCTTCCATACATCTACAACGGATTGCAACATTCTTGTCAAGATATTGGTGTCAAGTCTTTGACTGCTTTGAAGGAAGAGTCTATCAAAGGTAATGTGAGATTCGAACTCAGAACAGCTTCTGCTCAATTCGAGGGTGGTGTCCACGGCCTCTACTCTTACGAGAAGAGATTGCATAATTAGGAATGAAGAAGATCTGAATTTTATATAAGCAAAAAACTTGAATTTCGGTGAATTTTTACTACTTTGGTAGGGACTTCTCCCTGAAGAGGTGTAGATGAATTAATAGACGATGGAAAAAGAAACTTACGCAAACACTTACAACTTAAGCTTGATCAAAAAACATAGTATTCGTTTTTATACATATTAATTACCGTGCTCTGTTTAGACGGCCTCCAAGACAACGTCCTTGAAACCAGTGGAAACTTTCTTACCCTTTTCTTCAACGGAACCTTCACCGTGCAAAGCAAGCAAGCTACCCAAGTCGAATTTAGGTTGTTTGAGCAATTTAACTTTTCTGATGTGGACGTTTTGCAATGGGAAGATCGATTGAGTGGACTTCTCGATTTCTCTGCCAATAGCTTCTGGAATCAACTTGCCGGTCAATTGGGCCAAAGTGGAGTTAGAAACTTCTCTGGTCATGACTTCCATCATCTTCTTTCTCACTTCTCTCAACTTGGAAGATTGAGCATAGGTGGTCTTCTTGATTTGGTTAGCTTGTCTCTTGGTGAAGGCAATACAGAAAACTCTCAAGACGTAATCATCAGAGGTCTTGACAGTGACGTTGGCCTCAACCAAAGATTGCCATTTTCTAACGAGCGACTTCAATTTGTCAGTGGTGAAGTCCATACCGTGGAAGTTGGTCAACAAGTTTTTACCTTGAACTTCATCAACTCTCAATTTGACTTTCTTGTATGAGTGGTCCTCAGAACCTTGCAAGTCGGCCAAGCACACTTCAACCACTCTGCCTTTCAATCCGTCAGCAGCATTCTTTAAACCAGTAGACTTGTTGATCAAAGTCTTACCCACATTTCTGTTTTCAAAAGTGGTTGGTGCCTTGATGTCGTACCACTCCTTTCTGGTGAATGGGTCAACGACTCTCTTCTTGATACCCTTCTTACCCTTGGATAGTCTCTTGTTCTTACCAATAGCCATCTTGATTGCTTGACTTTATGTGTTTGGGATGTGTCTAAAGAAAAGCTAAAATCTCTTAACAATTTTTCAGTCGTGAAAAAAAACCTCTAGCTGTGCTCACTTGGTTCTCCCAAAATTTTCACTCCTGCTCCCACCTGCTGGGCTTGCCGGGTACTCTCGCCGGGCAAGTTTTTCATTCCACCAGGCACTTGAATTTTTTTCACACACCTCAGGTCACTACTCCTGCGGCCTAGCCCTGCAGATAGTCACGTGCAGTAAAACTAGTTTATAACTTTTTTATGGAACCGCATTAGTACACCAACAAGGCAGTGCTTCTTGGCTCGCCGAAATGTAAACAAATCGTTAGAGATGATCTATCAGTGTTTCATGCTTAATACATAAAAAAAATTAGGCAGTTGCAAAAGGTTTCACTACTATTAACCTATCACTTCAGCCCAACTACTACGAAAAATGAGTCATGACCGTCGCAATCGACACCAAGATGAGAAGAATACCGTCACCCTGAAAGTCGGACTCATAGGAGATGCACAGGTAGGCAAAACCTCGCTGATGGTCAAGTATGTGGAGAATTGTTTCGACGAAATATACACTCAGACGTTGGGTGTGAACTATATGGAACGATCTATCAACATAAAATCCACAGAAATCACGTTTTCCATATGGGATCTCGGAGGAGAAGCAGAGTTCACCAATATGTTGCCTCTGGTGGCCAGCGATGCTGTGGCCATCCTGTTCATGTTCGATCTATCTAGAAAGTCCACCTTGAATTCGATCAAGGATTGGTATCGTCAAACCAGAGGATTCAATAGAACTGCTATTCCATTCTTGGTGGGAACCAAATATGATTTATTTGTGGATTTACCAGATCCAGAACAGGAAGAGATAACGAAACAAGCCAAGAAATTTGCACGGGCCATGAATGCGCCCTTGATCTTCTGTTCCACCAGTGCCTCCATCAACATCCAAAAGATATTCAAAATCGTCATCAGCAAAGCGTTCGATCTGAAATTGAAAATTCCAGAAATTCAAAACACTGGAGAACCAATCTTGATCTATCAAGAGTCGTGACGCATTCTTATACCATTCTTCGCTCTATATGTACATTTCTGATCATATTTCAATGGTTAAGTCCTTTAGTAATGAATCTTTCTTGAAACTATTGAGGATCTCGTCTTCACTGACGTTTAATCTGATCAGCTTTGAGCGTTCTGCCTTAAGCTGCTGTTGTGCTAAAATCCCATTTTCTTCTAGTTCTTTGATGATATAGCCCAGCCCATCAACTCTGACACGAGCCGAGTCCTTTGCGTATACAACATCCAGTAACTCAAGGTCTTCATCTTTTAAAAGACTCCGGAGTTCAGTGAACATCACTAGATGGAATTGGTTATTAAGCTCATCAATAACCTCTCCCAAACTGAACTCAGCAACTCCCAATCTTTTGCGTCTCAACAAAAAAGCTGCAAGAAACATTTTGCTAAGAAAAGACAGAGAGTTCAGATAGTTCGTGATTGGGGTTGATGTAGTCTCATTAATTGCTTTCATTATATGCATGATTGTCACTGTGTATCTTCCTTGTAACTTGTCTCTTTCCTCTTTTGGTTTTCCGAGAAACTCAAACTCGGCAATTTCTATGGCTCGCACGCAAATCACCAATGATCTTCTTGCATCACCACTGACAGATGCCACTTTCCTTGAAGCAAACTCAATTGCATCCTTTGAAATGACCAATCTTTTCTCATTAGCGCGTTCTAATCTCTCCAATCTATGCTTGATGATCTCACTCAATTGAGCAAAATTGTACCCAGGAAATTGGATTCTGGTTAATCCCAATCTCGAAGATATCTTGTTTGTTAAAAGTCTTTCTGGTAGGTCCATAGTATTAGCCACGGCAATAACAACCAATTTCGAGTCTGTGTATGAAGGCCAGTTGAAGAAATTATACATCACGCTCTGATTCTTAGTCACGACCTGATCGAGTTCGTCCAAAAGAACCACGAGCGGTAATCTATCTGGATCATCGGTTTCAAAATGTTTCTCCAGCAGTTCCAGGGAGGCTGTACTGTTGGCACGTTTGCCTGAAATTTTCTGCCACAACACTTCGTAGGATGCCTGTGGAGACATCAGTTTTAGCCCGTTAATCTCGACATAGTTGAACATTTTACGTTCATTCTCACTAGCCAAGTTGATAGAAAGTTGTTTCACAACTTCTCGGATTGTAGCTGTCTTTCCCACACCTGGAGTTCCACTAACGTATATACAACGACCTGTCTGGTTGTGGATTGAATCTTCTAAAGTTGTGTACAGCTGATGGAATTCTTGATCACGACAAGGTAGCGTTTGCAACTTTGCAGAGGGTAATAATCGCTTTTTAGCTTTGCGGAAGGTCTTGATTACTTTTCCTTCTTGTCCAAGGACTTCCTCCTCCTCAAAAAGGTCGTCGTCCAGCACCAACTCTTGGTCATCATCGTCTAAAAACTCTAGCTTTCGTGTAACTGTGGGCAGAAACGGTGTTTTTGATTTGGTAGAAAGGTTTCTAGCCTTGACCAATGGTTTTGCAACTTTGGAAGGGGTTGGACTTCTATATTGTCTTTTGCGAGGGGTTGATCTTGATTTTTTGTTGCCTTGACGTTTTCTTCCCCCCAATTCGTCATCGCTGCCCATTGAAACATCCGAATCTTCTTCTTCAGAGAGGTACTCGCCATCGTCACTCTCAATGTAGCTGATCTCTCTTACGATGCGTTGCCTTTTTGGAGTTGCGACTGGGGTGGTTGCTCTTGGGTCAGTTCCCGTTCTAGTCTTCAATGTCGGTTTCACAGTCATGTTCTTGACCATTTGATAGAATTCCTCGGGGCTTGTCAAGCATAGCTTTCGCATTTCGTCCCAATCAATCAGATCGGTAAAGTATTCCCCAGAAGTATCTGCAAAACGACGGCACACAAAGGTGCTATCAGCAATGGAATCATCAATGATGATATTTTGATGGGCCTTTTGAGATATGACAGTGCATAAATTGATGACGTCTGGTAGCATGATCTTGTAGGTTGCTGGTGTGAGGTAAATGTCGTTCCGCAGAACGTCAATACTGGCTAGCTTTTCTTTGTCGATGTCTCCAAGACGCAAGAACCAGAATGCATGAATGTCTAGAAAATTGTCGGTTCCAAAGGCAATCTCCTTAATAATGGCAATATCGGGAAATTCACTGGCTTTGTTCTCCACTAAGATACAATCTCCTTGTTTGAGCTCTAAATTATCCAGATCTCTTCGTAGAATGATATGCTGAGTTGTATCTTTCTTGACACGCGATCTTGCAGATCTACGCGGTGTGTCATTCTCCACAGCAGATTCGTTGTCTTCCAAGACAAATTGCCAGCCCTTCAGGCTTTTCAGAGACTTGGCCATAAGAACAAGACAGAACAAAAGACTAAGAGGAACCAAAAGAGGGAAAATTCAAATATTTATAGCTCGCGAAAAATTTAGGAACAAAGAGCGTGCAAGAGGGAGAGAAAAGCAAATCGACCATCGCTCCAAACATTCGATGCCAGCATTGCCGGCTACAAATCACTGTTATAAGGCACTTTCAATCATTAGCCTCTATTCATTTCAACTACTTACAAGTACCCACTTCCAAACTCTAAACTGGCCATCATGCCCCCGTCTATCTTTAACCAAAACGTTTGGACAACCTTCTTGGACCGTAACGTACCGCCCCACATATGTCGTGTGGACGGCATCCTAACCAGCCCGGTGGGTTAATTTTCTGGCCCATCTTTTTCTCCCCTTTTTCTTATCTCCCTTTTCTTTGCACCATCTCGCGCGTAATATTATTGTCCTTCTTCTCACCTCTTCTTCTTCTCATCTGTCTTCATTGCTGTAACGATTCACTTGCCTAACAAAAAAATGCTCTCAAACCACACACCGCGACTCCCAGACACATTCACCGGTTCCAAGCCGTTCAAACCAGTTTTTTTCACCGACCCTGAAGAGGAACAAAACAATCAACAGCAACCTGCAGGAGTCCAAGGCGGCATCGCAAACGAGCCCGCTTTTCAAACCTCAAACAGCACATCTGCTACTCTACCAGGTAGCGGTAACTTTCCCCCCGAAAACAGAGCTTTCAACTCGGAAATGAACTCCACAGAGAACCCATTTCTAACTCGCGATGATAGATCCGCCGGAAACAGTTCGAAATTTCAGACTTCCACTTATAACGGTTCACCTTTCAACAATTCAGGAAGCATCCTAGAGGCTAATAGCACCGACAAGTTCCTTACTTACGAGAAAGCCCACGAATTCCAAGGAACTACAACCAGCACACTCGGGTTTTCTCCAAAGCCCCTTACTTTAGGATCGGCTGCACCAACCAGAGGATACTATAGAACCTTCGTGGCCCTATCATTTCTTGCCCTATTGATGTTCTTCCCACCTTTACTTATTGGACTGGTTTCGGTCTCCTGTAGACCAGAGTCTGGCTACTGTATCCCAAAGATTGAATTTCAGTTTGTTGACGACTCCAGATCGTCTCCATTGGCTACTATCAGAGAATCCATCAAGGTCATTTCGTACTTTGCAATGGATCTTGGTTCAAATAGCGTTAATGTTGATTTCTCGGACAAGGATATTGAGGAGATCGACACATTTTCCGTGGACAATGTTTTCAAACTCAACTATCTGGGATATTGTAAACAGAATTTTCTCACAAATAGAGAGACCTGCGACTCATTCAAAAGTGGATTGGACCTCCCTAGCGTCCTAGTCAAAGATGCAGGAGCAAGTCTCAGTACTGTTTCCAATCAAGGAGAACCTCATGAGGTCGGTAGCTCCTTCGTGCACGGATTCCATGCCATATTGAGAAACCTTGGAGATGATAACGAGATTGCATATGATGCCCTTCTGGTGAGACTGGTCGGTTTAATTCTTCCATTTCTCATGATTGGAAGCTTTGCTTGTTGTTTCATTGCTTTGATCTACGCTGTGGTGCTTGTGAGCTTGCTGCGTTCCAAGACAACTTTCCTCAGACTTCAAAGCAGAGTTTATCTGCTGCTCAGTCTTTTACATGTGCTTAACGTTATAGCTGTTGGACTTAACTTTGCAGATCTTGCTGTGGAATACGTGTATGTCATGAAGCTTAATGACATCACAAACGATAACGAGTTAGCTGCGGTTGATTTTGCACTTGGGTTCTATGCCCACGCTGCTGCTGTGGCCGTGCAATGCACAATATGTCTTGGCCTGGGAACGCTGATACTGGCAAAACCTTGGGCCAAAACCAACATCCTAAGCTGACTAGGTTTTGTTTTCCCTGCTTTTTGGAAGGCAGTATTCTAGGAGTATTCGTTGAAGAAATGACATTAGATTGTATCAACGTGTAGAACGGTGTTTAGCGGGAGCTTTATATGCTGTACAATGTCTCGTCTGGTTTTTCAGTAAATCTGTAATCGAAGGAGCTAATGCATTCACAATCGAAAGTTTGATTGATTGCCTCGTCGACTATCAAATTCAAACTCACACCAAACCAGGCACTGAATAACGGTCTAAGAGGTCTGTTTAAAGGGACCAAGTCGGCGTTTTGACCCAATCTATTTTTCCCAGACTCATCAAATCGCACTTTTAACCTTGCAAGAACAACATATTGGTTTTGAGGTTGTCCTGTTGGAACCAGATGGGCATCATAACTGAGCAGTTGGTGCTGAGTAACAGGCAATGTTGACCACATCTCTTGGAAGAGAGTTTTAGATCCAAATGGAGTTCCGTTCATTACCACCCGTGACTGCATGATCAGTTGTGGAAGAATTGAAGCTTTGAAAACCTCGATATTTTGATTGGGATCAAATTGTTGATCTAAAGTGCTAAGGAGTTTTTTGAGAAAATCCTCAATTTTTGCAGTCGGATCTTGAACCAGCACGTTTGGCTGATTTGCAAGTACTGGATTGATGTTCATTTGAAGTCTAGAGAGTGGAAAGAGAGTGGGGTATCCGGGCTGAAAACTGGGAAGAAGCTTACTAGAATAACAAAAAAGACAAGACAAGGAAGGTTTTAAAAAAAGTCTGTTGGGACGTGCGCGACTCAGACAAAAGAGCTTTAATCAGTGTACGGGTGTATGCCAAAGGACTGATTTCAAGGCCATGAAACATTGACTGAAGCAGAAGGTCGGATGACCCAGCCCTGGTGATCTGCATATGTAGCTGCCTAAAAGAGACATTTTCCTAGGCAGATTTGCATACGGTAGTGATAAACTCAATTCTTAAAAAGAGCGCTGGTTTTTCTGTATTGGGGGCATGCATGCGTTCATTTCCTAATTGGTAACAATCTTCCTGATTAAGATGCTAGACAATAAAAGCTTGCTGTGAAAGGTCTAGTTGCTATTATCTGGCTTTTGTGATCTCATTAGATCAATGAAATTCTACGGTTACATAAAAAAAGGGGGGGGGGGCAGATCAGAGATCAAGTCATTTCGTGCAAACAATAATTCCCTAAATTAAGAAAAAACGGAAAACTCGCCATTTGATTTGAGAAAGCCATCTTGTGTATTTTTTTATCAATCAGCTGGCCATAAATACCCCAGCTGTTGCGTTGCAAGTTGGATTCTTCAAATCGTGTCTGATCCCATTTCGCCCGCAATCTCCCGTCTCCATAGATACCAAACTACACAACTTTTGTTTACACTCGTTATCTCCTTCCAAACACCCTTCCATTCGTTATCTCGGCCCCAAATTCATTCGTTATGTCAGCACTAGCAGCCTCCGATCTAAACAACATCATGCTCAACCACTCGCGGTCCCACTCGGATTCCACCAATTCCAAGTCGGCCTCGTACTACAAGATGACTCAGCCAAGAACAGAGGATATTACTTTGATCAACGATAGTTCAGCCAGTCTGAAAAGATCGTTTGCCGATCTATACGACTCGTTTTCCGACTCCACTCTCAGTCCAGAAACAACCAGCACTCCTGCAACCAAGAAGGCCAGAACAGCTCCTTCCTCGCCAATCTCTGTCTCGTTTTCCGTGCCAAAGACCCCCAATGCGAGCGAAATGGCCGACTTGCCTCTTACCCCACCTTCCAACTCGTTCACCAGTCCTCAGGTGGCCAGCATTTCAACTCCAATCTCGTCTCCACAACTTGTCGGCTTCAAAGAAGATCAATCCCAATCGCCAGCTACACCTCCTTCCTCTGCTACCACGTCGCCAAAACAGCTTCCAATACCACTAAGACCTTCCTGTAAGCTATCCAAGGTGTTGACAGACTCATCTTTCTTCTTCCCAGATACTTGCTACTCATTTAATTTACTCACTTCCTCTGTTAGAAGCATTAGCGAAAGCAATGAAAGAGGATGTCTAGTCGAGCAGCAAAACGAGGAATGGAGAGATTTTTATTCTTCAAGACTCAAACACGAGAACAGCGAGCTGTTCAAGAAATATAAAGAATATTGCTCCTCTTTGAAGATCAAGACCGACGCCAGTAAAGTGTCCAAGCCAAAGTCTGTGTCTAAAAAGACCCCTTCTGTCTTCAACAAGTCTTCAACATCCAAATTATCCAATTTTGTCGAATCCCAATATCACAAGTTCAATGGATTGGTCAACTATCCGTACTCCAATAATTATACATACCAGGCTTCTGGTTATTTGAAAGACGTTCAATTGCTAACTTCCTCTTCTTATCTTTACAAAGAACAACCAAGAACAAACTCTTACTATATGGACTCCAGAAGATTCAAATTGCCTCCTAAACTTTCCACGATCCCAATGTTCCCATCATCAATCGATCAAACCTCTATCCATCATCATTCTTTGGTCTGTCAAACTCAGCCGCACAACCACGACTTTCCACCTACACCTACCACCACATCCACACCTTCCGTCCCCGCACCAACCTCTCCAATCTCCAAATTCATCAACTCCTCGATCGAATCTCCTTCTTCGCAACAGGCCCATCTCCGCTCTCCTACTTCTCCTTCCGCCTCATACACTTCTTCCACTGCCAGAAAGTGTATTTCCTGTCATTCTGCACAATCGCCGTGCTGGAGACCGTCCTGGTCTTCCTCCGAAGGCCAGCTGTGTAATTCTTGCGGTCTTAGGTACAAAAAGACCAAGGCCAGATGTCTCAACTCCCAATGTTTGAGAATTCCTGCCAAGGGAGAATGGACTTTGATGAAAAATAAAGGGAAGGTGCTTGTTGGAGATAGAAAATACGCTTACAGATGTTTACATTGCGATGGCCAAGTCGAGGTTGACGAATAATAAGTCCAATGGGACGATTAATGATCTTGTGTACGTTAATAATTTTGTATTCTACCCCTAATTCTAGCTTATTACTACGAATCTGTTGCAACTTCCTGTTTGGGAACAGGTTATTTTGCTGACCTCATTGCTGACGTATTTTCCGCGGTGCTGTATCTGACTTACCGATTAGGGAGTTTGTGGAGAATGGGGGGCCTGAGGCTGTTGTAGATCAAAAAGATGCACCAAAACAAGCATTTGAGGTTGTGGAGAGCATTTTAGTATACCGATTCGCTTCAGCTTTTGTCTAGCCATCTTGTCCTCTTACAGACCGATAGTACCGGTGCAAGGATTTCTTAGACACACTCGTTCCAGATGTGTATATTAAATGGCTATTGAACCAATATAAACGTGATTGAGCACCAGTGTTGCGCTTTCAAAAACACTTGTAAACATCTACCGCCCCGTTCATTCCAAACCAATCTTTTTTTCACAAAGTTCAACCTGGTCTGGTACATTGTTGCGCCAAATACTACCGCAAGAATGAAGAATGAAAAAAATTTTCACTCAAGTGAATTCTCCTACAACTCTATTTGCCCTCTCTTTATAACATCCATTTGTTCTTGTTTGGTTTCCCAAAACTTCCGTACGAGAGCTGCCGCATAACGTTCTTTAGCAATACACAATACCTCTAGATAGAAGGTATTGCACAACCTGGTGGAAAGGGAGACAAATTACAAGTGTTGTATGATCGCCAACAGACAGTTGACTTATTTTGGTAGACACTGCTCTAGATATTTTGGATCTACAAGCAAACACCAACCTGTTGTCTCAGCAATGGCTCCAAGCTACAATTTATTCAATGCGGAGCCCGAATTCTGCAAAAAAGAGACCGATTTGCCAATGCGGCTGGTTGGTTCTGCTCTTTATTCCAAAATCAAATCCATAGACATCAACACTTGTGATCCCGATGACCTCGACCCCTTTTTTGTTTGCGATTTAGGGGAAGTCAGAAGACTTGTTGGTCTTTGGAGATCCCAATTGCCTAGAATTAGACCTTTTTATGCTGTCAAATGCAATAACGACCAAGCTTTGATTTCCACTTTGTTGGAAATGGGACTTGGTTTTGATTGTGCTTCTAAGAACGAAATCAAGTTGGTGACTGATATTGGTGCTGATCCCTCCAACATCATCTACGCTAATCCTTGCAAGTCTCTTCCTTATGTTCGGTATGCCAAAAGCATGAACGTCAACATGACTACGGTTGATAATCTTGATGAGCTCTATAAGATTGCAGAGTTACACCCAGAGTGCGAGATTTTGATCCGTTTGCAAACCGACGACGAATCTTCTACTTGTCCATTGTCGGTGAAGTTTGGTGCTTCCTTGAAAGAAGCACAAAAACTTGTTGTAGAAGGTGCTAAACTTGGTTTGAATCTTTCGGGAGTGGCTTTCCATGTTGGATCCGGTTGCAACAACTTGCAAACCATTGAAAAGGCAGTCAAAGATAGCAGAAGATTGTTTGATTATGCAAAATCAAGTGGAGTTTCTTTCAAAATGCTAGATATTGGTGGAGGCTTTTCTAAAGACACGTTTATGACCACTTCAAAAGTGTTTAAAGATGCCATTGATACTGAGTTTCCTAAAGAACAGTATTCTGATTTGGAAATCATCTCCGAACTAGGCAGGTTTCTTGCTGCTAGTTGTTTTACTCTTGCTGTTCACGTGACTTCGAAACGATCAGACTTGCTGAAAGAACGGGTCTATGTCAACGATGGAGTGTACGGGAATCTGAACTGCATTCTGTTTGATCACCAGCAGGTGGAGCCGAGAGTTCTCACCTCCAACGGGGTTTTCAAATTCTACGACAATTACCATCGTTCCGAAAAAGAATTGTGCGGAGCTTCCGAAAAAAGATACTCCGTCTGGGGACCTACTTGCGACGGCTTGGACTGCATTTCGTCCAACTGCAGGCTTTCGGACGAGGTCTTCATTGGCGACTGGCTCTACTTCAAAAACATTGGGGCCTACTCCTCTGCAGCAACTACCAACTTCAACGGGTTTAACTCCAACAGCCAATGTTTGTATGTGGACAGCACTGCTGTCTAAATCCAGGTTGTAGCTATATAGAATTGTTGATAATAAACGCGGCTTTCCCGATCGCGATAAGATTTTTTTCGCGATAAGGAGAGTCGCAGATAGTGAAAAATAATAAATGCTTACTCGGCTTTGCAACGAGAAGTCATTTTGCTTTGTGCTTCAACAATTGGATAAGGATGGCTAAAAAAAGTAAGTATTGACTGATAAGGATGACCAATCTGCCATTCTGACATTTTTTCAAGGAGTTCTTTGTTGCTACGGTATTGATATCGATGCTGTTGCCGGATGGCTTGGGTCGTACGGTGGAGAGGATTCTGCCAGTGACGTTTCTCGTGGTCTATTTGCCGGCCATGTTGGCATTCCCCGTATGTTGAAGTTGCTGGATAAATACAACATCAAGGGTACTTGGTTTATTCCCGGCCATTCACTCGAGACGTTTCCCGAAGAATGTGCAGCCATTAGAGATGCAGGACACGAGATCGGATTACATGGATATTCTCACGAAAATCCAACCGACATGAGTCTTGAACAACAAAGAGAAGTTCTGGACAAAACTTTCAGGTTGCTCACAGAGTTTTGTGGAAAACCACCTAAAGGTTCTGTGGCTCCATGGTGGGAGACGTCTGCAGAAGGTGTCAAGATGCTGATGGATTACGGCATCCAATACGACCACTCGATGTCTCATCACGACTGCCAATGCTACTGGTTCCGTTCTGGAGACTCGTGGACCAAAATTGACTACACCAAGAAGGCTAAAGAGTGGATGAAGCCGCTGATTCGTGGCAAAGAAACCGGTCTGGTGGAGATTCCAGGCAATTGGTACATCGACGATCTGCCTCCAATGATGTTCATCAAGAACATGCCCAACAGTTACGGCTGGGCAAATCCGCGGGATATTGAAGACATTTGGCGAGACCACTTTGACTACTTCTACCGCGAATACGACGAATTTGTGTTTCCGATCACCTGTCATCCAGACGTTTCTGGACGACCTCACGTTTTAATGATGCACGAGCGGCTGATTGAACACATCAACAAGCACGACGGAGTTGAGTGGGTAACAATGGACCAGGTTAACCAGGATTTCCGGTCCAAGAATGCTGTTCCTGAAGGTGCTCAAGTCCCTGCTTGCGAACAAGAAGTTCTCGCAAAGGTTGGACTTTGAGTTTTTGCGGCAAATTTTTTTTAGATAAACTATTTCTCTCGCGATAAGCAAAGTAAAATATCTTTTCAGTATTTTTTCCAAAAACGTCGAGATTTTGACAAGCACCTGAAATATACTTTATTCTGGACTTTGCTGGCTGTCCATGTCTGTTTGTGGCGACCAGACGGTAAGAGTAAACGGACGAATTCCCAAAGCATGTACGGATTGCTCGCGAAGACGAGTCAAGTGCGATAAGAAGAGACCCTGCTCGACATGTATCAAGCGGGGGAAGGCAGACGTGTGTGCACGGGAGATGGTGATTATGCAGAACATGTTACTTAACTACTCAGACCTCAGGTATTTGGAGAGCGAGAACAAAAGATTGAAGTTTGAGCTTGAAAAAGAACGACTGGACTCCGAGAACTTGCGCCGGAAACTCGAGGCTGCTCTACCCGACCAGTTTGGCAGTGTATCTGGCGATCAAAACGTTTGGGTGAACGAGGCCGAGGAATATGACTACGAGATCCGGTACGCATCTAGAGGACTGCGCTTGGAGGAGAGCAGCAGCAGTTTAGAAGCTCTCAACCTTCGACCAAGTCTGGCTTCGTTATCGGAATGGGAGATTCATAGTGGTAGAGGACAATGCGATTCGCAGTTGAGTGCGTCGTCCTTGTGGAGAATCAATCAATCACGAATAGCAGAGCTCCTGGAAAAGCTGTCGTATTCCACCTGTCGGCGAATTGTCGAATTCAACATAGAATATCTTGCTTTTCTGCATGGAGCACTGATTCCGGCCCAGTTTCTTTCGGAGCTGGACCTGTACTGGGCTTCTCACGACCGGATTCAGGTATTTGAGGATGAACATTCAGACCAGACAGCTTTCCAGAGCCAGATCCAGACTCGGTACTCCTGGTTTGCCCTGCTCTTTTCAATGCTGTCATCCGGATTCTATCTTTGCTCGGCCAGCTTGCACGAGGAATGTCAGTTGCAACCGTTTGAAAAAAGCGAATGTGCTGCTCTTTATTTTGTAGCCAGTCTTGAATGTTTGAATCGGTCCGATTTCCTGGAAATCCCCTCCCTTCAGACCATTCAAACGTTTGGTGTGCTCAACATGTGTTTCCATATGTACGGAAACGTTCGGCTGCTGCACTCGCTGCTAGACGTGATGATCGTGCTGGCTCGTCGACTGGACCTGCACAAACTCACCCGTGAACAGTTCGACACCACGCAAGGAAGTCAGAAGATGTCGCTGGCCGAGTTTGAGCTAGGCAAACGACTGTGGTGGAACTTGGTTGCCGTGGACGTTTTCGAGGTGTACGGCCGAAAACCGTGCATAGCAGAGCGATCGTTTACCTGCGAACTTCCAGAGCCTTATGAGTCGTTCGACCTTTCGGAAACCACACCAAAACTGGACCCCTGTTCGTTTGGAGACATGTCGTACCAGCAGTACGTGATACAGATTGCCGGAATCGTCAAACGAATGAAGACATTTGAAAACACTCCTAACTACGAACGCTCGTTGCACCAGGCAAACACAGACTTCCAGCGACTACTCAAGCAACTGGAAACAGTGTTTGCCCAGAACGACGACCGGTTTGGTAGCCGCCGCGCGCCGTATTGGCTCCAAAGAACTCTTCTTCTCAACCATGTCTACGATAACATAGTCTCAATCGCTAGAAAGCTGTCCACATGCGTGCCTCGGAAAGTCTGGCTTTCCCAGAACAGACACGTTTGTGTCAAGTACTCAAAACTGTTTCTCGGGTCTTTTCTCGAATCTATTCTGCCGGACTGTTTCTACAACTTCTGGCTGCTACCACACAATTACATCTCCGTATCATCGTTTCTGATTGTGGACGTGTTGATGAATCGACCATTACAACCCCAAGATGAACGGGTTCTTCTGGTGGTGAGGACATTGGCTCGTCTAAACGAGCTGTCTCCACCATACACCGGATTGGCTACCGGAATCACCATGGTGAGAGATCTGATCGGATGCATTCCACACGAACAAAATCTACCGTTCAAGCCATTGTCATTGAGAGAAATAGAAACGTATTTACTGGCTATGTAGTACAACTAATGGAACTCAGAAAACTCCTTGAGCAGAGTCTCGTTGGCAAGTTTCCGGATCTCTTTCTGTCCGGTCGTGATGCCTTCTTCGTTCTCGTCAAACAACTTGAATCCCATCGCCCGTAATCCATCTTCAGATAGGATGTTTTCAAGACGGGCTCCGTGGTCGTCGTACTCGTTTTCAAAGTGCAACTCCAGACCGTTACGTTCACTGTTTTGAACCGAGTTTGGCATGAAATCTGGTGGAGGAACCGCCTTTTCAAATGCCTTCCTTTGCTTCACCATGTTCTCAATGTTGTAAGGACACAAAGGAACTTGAGGGTTGTACAACACCGACGAGTGCGAAGTTCCACTGTGGAGCTTATCCACCTCATGAGGCAAGTCGCAATGCCAGAAAACATAGTCTCCAGGCTCCACTTTGGGGATTCCAATCACCGATTTTTCTTGCTGGAGATGTGGATACCATTTCTTGTTAGGGAAGAACTGTCCACTACCAGGAGTTGCTCCAGGGAATTTTGAGGTGTCCAGGTCGATGGTCCCGTCATCCTTCCAGAAGAAAGGTCTTAGCATCATGTACGCAGTGGCAAGTTTCACGTTTGGAAGGAACCGAATGGTTCCTTCTCCTTCATTGGTGTCACTCAATGAAAGCCATCCCTGCAACGACCGGAAACACGAGCAGGCACTTGGTCTGGACTTGAGATCGGAATACAAGTCCGACTTCGCATAAGGACGGGCATCCAACGAGTACGGATCGTATTTTTCCCATTCTCCTTCGAAAATCTTGCCGTAGACGGACCGATATTGAGGATCTTCCCATCTTTCAATGGCCCCAGAATCCAGATGAAGCATCAGCGACACCTCTTTGCCCGGATACCGGATACGGAACCTGTCAGCATAAACAACCTGCGAGTCCGTATCAATCAACGAATCCGGACTGGCATTCCACACCTGCGACAAAACCTTCATACATTCCATCACGTCCGGGTGTGATCTGGCCTGCACTTCCGACTCTGTCCAGTACGCAAACCAGTTGGTTGGGTTAGGCAATGGATATCCGCTCAGCTCTGGATGATCGGTCACAAATTTCTTCAATTTGGAAAACCATTCTTCAGCCTTGCTTCTTTGAACCACTCCTCTAATAATGATGCAACCTCTTTCTTTAAACTTTTCCATCACATCTTCTGGCAGCTGCATCTGGTTGTTCTTGACGTCTTCCCATTTCACTTCTGGGACGTACGAGCTTCCAGCCTGGTGGATATCTTCGACTTTTTGTTCCAATTCCACCAACAATTGCTCGTAGCTTTTCTTGAGCTTCTCCAGGATTTCCGGCTTAATGATTTCCTTCTTCAGCTCGATAAACCGGTCAGGAAGCTCAGGAAGCTGGGGATGCAAACTGATGCTGGCATCTTTTTTTGTAGCAGTAGTTGTCACAGTCGTCATGGTTGTTCCGTATTCCAAAATCTTGATGCATAGTCTTCCATTCGAAACTCCATATAAATAACCATTTTACAAAATCCTCCCTTTCTTGTGGTTCCAGACCTTCTCGGATCTTCGCGCGAATTCCCTTGACTTGTGGCAAGTGTGTGCGGGATCGCCGCCTCCACCTGCATGATATTTATCTAAGAAATTTCCGGATTTGGGGGTTTTCGGTGACTCCCCGAGGTCGATGGCTAATCTCCTCGAAAGATAAGACTGTTTCCAATCGCGCTCGGGCAAAATGTAATTGTATAAGATCAGTCACTCGTGTCCCTATTGTAGATTTTATCGGACCACCAAAGAGCTCCAAACCAAAAAACAATGGAGAAAGTCGAATTATCACACCTTCCCAAACGGGTTCCAAGGAACCATAAGATGATGTTGTTTGTGGTTCTTTGTATGACGGTTAGTTTTCCTGTTGCTTACGGATACGATGCCATGATGATGTCAGCGTTGAACTCCGTCACCTATTACAAAGACTACTTTCATATCACCGAGGCAACCTCGAATCTCAACACCGCCGCCCTGTGGGTGGGTGAAATTCTTGCGTTTCCTGCTGTCCAATTTATTGCTGACAGATGGGGTCGTCGGTACTCCGTCATCTGGGGTTTGTGCTTTGTCTACGTTGCCATTATTTTGCAGAGTGCTGCTCAGAACACCGCCATGTTTGTAGTCGCCAGAATCATTTTGGGTTTCGGTTTCAACATCGGTTCGGTTGCCATTCCTTCGTTGGTTTCGGAGCTGTGTCCAACAGAGTACCGTGGACTTGTGCTAGGATCCTTTTTCTCGTGCTTTTTGCTTGGTTCCATCATTGCCTCGGCCGTCACATACGGAAGCAAGGACATTACCTCGACTTGGTGCTGGCGTCTTCCATCCATTATCCAAGGAATTCCATGTGTTATTTCCACTGCTTTTGTCCTTTGGTCGCCAGAATCTCCTCGTTTCTTGCTCTCTATTGGAAAAGAAGAGGAAGCCAGGGAAATCTTTGCTATTGTCGAACAGACCACACCAGACTCCGACAAAATGACCCAGCTCATCGACAAGATCAAAAGCGAAAAAATCGAGTCGAAAAGCGAACTCTACCTGGAAATGTTCCGGGGAAGAAACAACCAAAGAAGACTCTTTATTTCTTTTATCCAGGCTGTGTTGACCGAGTTAGGTGGAAGTTCGGTGTGTTCCTATTATCAATCGTTTTTGCTTGACGAAGCCGGAATCACCGAGGAAAACCAGAAACTTCAAGTTTCCATCGTCAGTTCGTGTTGGTGTTTGGTCTGGGCCTTGGTCGGCTCCAAAGGTTTTGACACGCTTGGTCGTAAAACTCTGGGATTTTACTGTTCGATCGGCATGAGCATTGCCTTCTTCATCATGGGAGGACTTATCAAGGCAAGAGCAGATAATCCATCCATCAGTCCATACGGACCAGTGGCCATGATTTTTGTCTTCCAATTCTTCTACTCGATGTCTTTCACTGCGCTCAACTTCAGTTACACTCCAGAGCTCTGGCCTAACAAGCTCAGAATCGTCGGTCTTTCTTGGTACACTCTTTGTGGTAATACCACAGGTTTGCTGGCCAACTTTGTGCTACCAATTGCCATGAGCAACATGGGCTATAAGTTCTACTTCCTCAATGGTGGTTACAACTTTATTTTTATTGTCTTGCTATGGTTTTTCTGGGTTGAAACCAAAGGTGTTCATCTAGAAGACGTCGAAGAGCTGTTTAATCAAGCCCCTTACGGAGGTCTTGGAAATAAATTCTTTGTGCCTCCTCCTCCTCCTTCTCTTGAAACCATCGAAGGGGAAAGCACTGAGACCATCGAGCTACATCATTCCGAGAAATGTTAAGAAATAGCCTCTCTATATTCAATAAATTCCGAATATGTACAAACTTTCTATTTATTAAGCCCCCCTTTTTCGTTGTCGCTCAGCTTCTTCAGCATCTCTTTCCCGCTTGACCCCCGCCACAGTTCCCACAAGCTCGACATTCATGCTGCTATCTGTCGGATCAAATTGTAATAGATCGTCATTCAACTCGTCGTCTGCCTGTCCAAACTCGTTCAATTGGATCTCATCACCGGGGCGAGTCTCGTCAAACTCTACTTTATAACCTTTTTCATCCATATCCTGTTCCTCATCCGACTCCTGATACCCCGAAGTGACATCCACACATTCGTTGATGCTCCGTAATGCCATCTCCAAATTCTGCACAGCCGTCTTCTCGGCAAACGGTGCAAAAAGCGGATAATTGTTAGGCCCAGTACCTGGGAGCAGCCAGAATTCTATTGGAACCTGTTGAAACGAAGAATCTTCAGTGATGTTCAAATAAATGCTTTCATTTTGTAGTCCTACCACAACAATGGACTCGTATGGGATCTGGAAAATGGAATCGAAATCTTTAAAAAAGATCTCCAGCGATTCGTTCAAAACAATCATCCATACATCAAACCGACACTTGACAGAGTCCGAACCGACTTTTTCGTGCTGAATGCTCCCCAAAGAACCAATTGATTTACCAGCACAGCAACTAAATGGCAATCTTACTTTGTCGCCATTTAAGTTGCATTCCAAACTTAATGTCCAATGTTGCGAGCCATAATATATCAATAGCGAATCCTCATCAGTATAGTATTGGGGCGTTGTATATTGATAATCCTTAACGTATTGTGTGTTTTCAATAGTGGGCAAATGCCATATTTGCCGGATCTGGTTAGCCATCAAGGAACCAGCTCTGAAAGTCTCTTGTGAAAGAGCCAGAACGTGTTTCTCATCATTGGAAAATTTTTGAAAGGGAAAAAAACAAAGAGGGCTGTGCATAAGCCGCACAGGTCTTATCTGAGGAAAAGATTGTGTGGTTGTGAACTGTAAAGGGCTGTGCGGTTTGCGGGCTATGATACGGCGGAATAATTAGGTTTTGAAAAGTTCCTGTATCAGCTAAATCAAACATCCTTTGTTAGTGTCGAACCCAGACATTTCCAGACGACTCTGCTAATATGGTCCTGTTTCCCCACATTTGTGCCGGCACTTCGGACATTGAGGCCGACGCGTCCTTTCTTCCACACTATCGAATCGACGCTTGCTGTAATATTTGATTTGAAACGCTGACGTGCGTCTGTAGACAACAGTGTGGGTTCAGGCCCTGCTCTACAAACAAATCAAACAGATGTCTATTCTGCCAAGCTGGTATTTTTACCAGCCTTTGAAAGTGCCTATGCATCCATGTATATAACTTCCTTTGTCTATCTCCTACTGTCTTCTCACACTTACAAACTAGTCGTTTCCGGATGCTGTCACGAGCCCTCATATCCCTGTAATCTCATAAACCTCTAATGTACCTGGTGCTTTGCTCCTGTTTGTTATTTCCTGTTCTGTGCGTCTCGCTTACCATAACAAATCGCTGTTTCATCTGTTTCGGGTATTTAAAAAACTGCACGCACACACTGTGTATGCAGACTATAACCCCAATCCGGCAGATCGCACTTGAAAGGATCAATGTTTGATGTGTGTTTTGTGGTATCGTGCTAATATATATAAACAGATAGGAAAGAACAAAACAAAAAAGGCCTTCTTCTTTTTGTTGTAGCTCTATAAGAATGATCTCTGCACCAGTAGGCTCCTCATTTTCTCCTAAACCAAAGCCAGGACAACATGGAACTCCCTCTTCTTTGAGTTATCTGAGAAAAAAAAGCTCTTCTTCCTCGGTATCCTCCTTCAAATTAGGTGCCCCTCCCACGTTCAAGTCATCCAAGTCCCACGGAAATATCATGGAAAACCAGCATCTAGACCACGAGCTCTCCTCAATATCATCTCGTTCATCAAGTTTGTCTCTAAGTAGATGGGATTCATCCATTTCTTCAGAGCAAACGTCTCCTTATAAAAGGCCTAGTTTGGTTGCCAGTACGGCTACTAATGAAAAGAAGAAGAACAAAATTTTGCTGGACGAAAAATGTTGCTTCTGTGAAGAGCCTTTACTAAACATCTTTGAAGGAGAAACACTTCTGGACTTATCATGTGGTCATCATTGCCATTTTGAATGTTATTCGGAGCTTTTGGACTCGCCGACTCCTCATAATAGCGTTTCAAATCTGGCTTTCAAATCCACTGTGTATTGTCCCATCTGTGGAGCTTCAAATCCATGCGAGGATGAGGACATTAATAACAGAATCATCAGAAGCCGTTTGCTGACTTCTACCTCCTGCGAATTCAATAAAGATATCTTTGCATCAACTTCAACCCCGGCCACTCTGTCTCAGAATATTATTACACCTTTGGCACCAGTCTACGATGGGGCACTTCCTAGAACCCCGGTTGATCAATCTGTCTATGAGTTCTACCCAGCGCCATCCTCGTTATCTCCAAAAACCAAGCCTTTGTTTTTAGAATCACCGGTGATCACCACCTTTCCTTCGAGCCAACAGACTCCTAAAAGGGGTCTTATAAACCCTTTCATGTCCGACAGTCCAGCTGATTCACTAGCAGAAGCCAAAGTTGAAATTATACCTGAGTTCTCAAAGATCATTCTACCTGATGAACAGTCAATACCAAAATATTATGACTTATCTTGTGTGATCAGCATCAAATCTCTTGACTATGAACCATCACCTTCCGAGCTTTCAGAGGAGAAGCGGACTAAAGAATGGAACAAGAAAGATGAGATTACGAAGGAAGTGATTTTCAATTTTGAGTCAAAGCTCTCTCCAGAAATTGAACTAGATGTCGCAAATCTAGGCAATCTTATCATGTTTGACATCTTTGATATTGTATCAATCAATGGATACAAGTACGAAAGAGCACAGGTCTATTTCTTTGACCAAAGACTGCTTATTTTGAGTAGTGTGGGTGATTCGATCATTCAGAATATCTACATAGCTGATCACCTATCAACTGTTTTTGAGAGTGGTACACAAATCATTTTGAATTTGGCTACCTTGAGTGTTCCTGAGGTTGAATTGACAAGTGAAAATAAACTGATTCACGATAAGTGGCTCAAGATGCTTTCTAGATATGTTAAGCGGATGCTTGGAAGAAAGTCGCTACTCAGAAACAACTCTCTTCTCGTGGACAACCCGTTTTCAGAGTTGGAATTTACCCCTCGCAACCTTTTCAGCAAAGAATTGCCAAGTTTTTCAAGGGAGGTTCCTCTTATTCAAATGTCCACCAATGCTTGGGGTCTACTCACTAGAAACGAGAGCGTTATACCTAAAGAGGTATTGAAATATAACAAATTGGTTTCAAAAGGACTGGATCTTCCGATGGGATATTTGAAAAGACAAATCTCACGACCAGATTCTGATCCACTTATTCTTATTTTGGTGGTTCCTATGATCAACAATGGAACTACCTGTTTGGATGATGAAGAGTTTTCTGGTGAAATCCGAAAGTTGATCACCAACACTCTTCAAAATCTCCATCCAGAAGATAAATTGGGATTGGTGCTTTTGGGAAACAGAAGACCAAACTCAGTTTTGGGAAACTACTATGGATGCATGTCTCAACAATGGGAAGGTTGGAATCAAATAATCAACTCGATCGAGTGCTATACTCCTGCTGGCCTGGATGAAGTGCTCGACGAAAATTACAACTTGTGGTTGGATGGACTGAAGTATGTCCAAATTTTGGCATCCACAAGTTTTGGACTTGAAGGAATTACTGGTGGACGTGCAAGTCGAAATGTTCATGGGGTCATTTTCATTAACACTGAAAAGATCAAAGTCGATGCAACCCACCATTTTGAAGACTTACAAAAGGAGTTCTGGACTGGAAACACAGGTAAGCGATACAAAAAAAAGAAGACTGTTCCAGAGATGGTGAGAAACCTTTGTCAAGAGTTCCATGCCACTTTTCATTCTGTATCATTGTTTGATGAGTACATGTACCATCCCATGGAACTACTAGACCATTTTGGCGAGCTGGTGGGTTTAAGACAGGCAACACATACGCAGAGAAGTATCGAACAACACCTGGTTCTCGATTTCGATGCCCTACATGTACTAGTGAAGCAACTAATATCTCGGTTTCACAATATTCCAATATCGAAATTGAAGACACGATTGGAAATTCTAAAAGGGGTCAAGCTAATAGAACTTGAGCAGTTTGGGAAGTTGAACCAGGTTGATTTGAATTCATCTAGTTTAGATTTAGTGGACTTGAACAACGTTGGTAACAACTTCGAAAAATCCATCATGTTCAAAGTTCGAATTGACTTGAACTGTATGTCACTTGACCTTTTGCAGCAGGGTGCTCGAGTGGATTTAGTCAGGACGGTGACAGAAATGCAGCTTCAGTCTGCGATTAAGACAGTCAAATCAACGGCATCCATCAAAATTTCTGTGAGTGCTGGTGAATCTGCTACGTCTACACTACCTTTGAACTTTCTGGTTTCCGATACTGGGGCAGATCAGGAGATGTTTGCTGATTTTAACCTCTCGATTCTCCCAAGGCTTTCTGCTGTGAAGGACGCTTTATTTGTCAAGAAACAGACCGAGTTGCTGATCATCAATGTGCTTATCAATTCTGTCTTTCATAGAAAAGAATATACTACAGCGTCAAAGGAGGAGATCAAGGTGGCCTTGAAGGGATTGGTGAACAAGCTCTGGGAGCTAGTGAAATCATGCAACAATTCCAACACTTCCAATATTCACAAAAACAATATCCAGCAGTGGTCAGAAACAATGGACGAGCAACTTGGAACCATCATTGAGGGTTACTCGATGAGGAATTACCAATTGAGTAACTACAACTGTGTGGCCAAATACTTCGACCTTGTATAGATGGGAAGGACAATTAATTTTTCAGAGTAAAAAAAAAATTCGAATAATGGGGTCAACTGGGAATTGAACCCAGGACCTCCTGCTCCCAAAGCAGGAATCATACCACTAGACTATTAACCCAATTTTCAAAACCAAAGGATGAGTAGCAATACTACACAAGCAAGACAACTGTTTTTTGTTATATTTACAAAAACTTTAGAAAATCTAGATTTTCAAAAGATATCAAATAAACATACTTTGGTACTGATAAATCAGCAAATCAACTAATTAATAACTACAATACCTTTTTTTGGTTGATAATTCATTAGATCCATGATGATTTATACACGAAGCAAAGAGAATACTTGGATCAACTAGTCTCTACTTCATTCTAATTTGAAGAGCACTTTCAAGTTCTCATACATGAGATAACTGATGGAAACAGCGGGAGCGACTTTGGCCAGATTGGGCACCAAACCTTTAAACAAACCTGGGAAACCTTCTCGTTTCACCGTTTGTCGGGCAACGTCCCAGAAGCCGGTATATGTGTGGGGATGTGCGAATGTTCCCTGTGCCTGAAGTCTTGTTCTTAAAAGATTAATTGGATAAACCATTGTTGCACCAAAAGTACCACTAGCAGCACCCAACGTAAGAACTAGGTAATTAGGTAGCACCACCTCGTCAACAGAGCAGCTTTGTTTTGCTGCCATTTTCTTGATATAGTATTTTTTCACAGTGGTAAAAGTGCCCAGATCAAGAGCAGCATAGGGGAACATTCCGCCTATTCCCAGAGCCAGACCTCTATAAAATATCCGGAGCCCTCCGTCTTGGTACATCTGTTTAGCAGTCTTGATCAGCAGCTGGTTTCCTTTCTCTTTGGAGTCCAATGAAGCACATTGAATACGATATTTTAATGTGTCAATCGGATACACTGTCAGTTGTGCAATGACTCCACCTATACCTCCGCTGATGTAGGTTGAAAGTTTGGACAATTTCGAAACATCATCCACTCCTTCTACTCCACAAAGAAACTTCTTGGTGGCCTCGAAAGAACCGAATTTCATAGCACTTTCAGGGAACACTTTCAACACGTTCAATCCATTTCCAACATAAAAAGCCCTAAGACCGCCTTGTTTGTACAATGTTTTTGCAGCTCTTATGAGTGGAGATTGAATTTTCTTTGATGACACTTTATGATGCGTTTTGAGCTCGATTTTCGACTTCAGCTCCTCTTTGTTGTTGAGCAGGGTCGACGACAAGTCTGTTCTAGCAATGAGGAAAACTTTGACTCTGTCGAATGGCGCAGTGCAAGTTCTGGAAACCACCCCTGAAAGTCCTCCTGCCAGAAAATAACCCACACTTTTAAGAATATCATCACCCACTGTCACGTCTCCTTCCGAAGAAATGTTCTCCAGATCGTCTTTGAAAAACTTGAACGCCGTACGAATTCTTGATCCTTCAAGTCTTGGCATGAACAGCAAACCATCCCGAAACATTTCGAACGTTATGAATCCTTTTCCCTTTGTATCCAAGCTGTTAAAAAAGTTATCGGTTTCGATCTTTGTGGGTTTCAAACCCATGTTAATTAAATATGTCTCCACGTCTTTCTTAGTCACCTTTCCATCGTGGTCTCTATCGACGTTTTTAAATCCCACAGCCAATTGAGTCTCTGCCTTTATCAGGTACTTGTTGAATCTATCAAAACTTATAAACTCACTCTTGTCGTCACCATTAAGAGACTTGTATATTTGAGAGATGGCGAAATGCGAGTGTTTGAGGGGATGATCGGTTTCTCTAAGGGCTCTTTCAAAATCTTCCAGACTCACTTTCCCGTTATGTGAAATATCGATATCATTGAACAGTTTTTGGTGTCGTTCCAACCGCTCACTCAGACTTTCTTGTGTTGACATGGTGGAGTCTGGTTTGAGTTTTGTAAGCACCAACAGTTAATGCACTTGAAACACAGCTCTTGGCCAATTTCTGCCCGTTTGCAAATCTTAGTTTTAAGTTTGGGCTCTAACTTCAAATGAACAACAATTGTGTCTGATTTGCTTTCACAATATTGTTGGCTATGTGCTACTTTTCTTCTTGCCCAATACGCTTTGTTGTAAATCATACCTCCGGGTGTTGTGAATAAAAAAGTACGAAAAACTTTTATCGGGTCGATCGACGCGTAGAGGGGTCGTGCACAAACCGGACGTAGTAGTTTCGTTGGAAATTTTTTAAACGCGTGCCGAAGGCCAAAAGACAAATCGGCTGGCAAAAGAAGTTGTAGTGATCAACAAACACACTGGAAATAACCTTACCAGAATGTCTGTGAATATCTTTGGAGACCAAGTGATTGAGGAAAGAGCCGAAAACGCGAGATTATCATCGTTCGTCGGTGCCATTGCCGTGGGAGATCTTGTCAAGAGCACATTGGGCCCGAAAGGTATGGACAAGTTGCTCCAAAGCTCATCTTCGGGCGATTCAATGGTGACCAACGATGGAGCCACTATTCTCAAGGCAATTCCATTTGATAATCCAGCAGCTAAAGTCTTGGTCAACATCGCTAAAGTCCAAGACGATGAGGTTGGAGATGGAACCACGTCTGTGACAGTTTTGGGAGCAGAGCTTTTAAGGGAGGCCGAAAAATTGGTGGACCAAAAGATTCATCCACAGACCATCATTGAAGGATACAGAATTGCATGTAAGGCTGCTTTGAGCCAACTGGAGGAGTTGGCTGTTAATAATGGTGATGATATCGACAAATTTAGGGAAGATTTGATCAGTATTGCCAAGACCACTCTTTCGTCTAAGATTCTTTCTCAAGACAAGGATTATTTTGCCAAATTGGCTGTGGATGCCATTTTGAGATTGAAGGGTTCTACCAATTTAGATCAGATCCAAATCATCAAGAAGTCTGGTGGAAAACTAGCAGATTCGTTCTTGGATGAAGGATTCATAATGGATAAGAGATTTGGTGTGGGACAGCCAAAAAGCATAAAAAATGCAAAAATTCTCATTGCCAACACCTCGATGGACACTGACAAGGTCAAGATTTTCGGTGCCAAGTTCAAGGTGGACGCTACCAGCAAATTGGCAGAACTTGAAAAGGCCGAGAAAGATAAGATGAAGGCTAAGGTGGAAAAAATCAAGAAATTTGGAATCAACTGTTTTGTGAACAGGCAATTGATTTACGACTGGCCAGAACAATTGTTCACCGACGCAAACATAAATACCATAGAGCATGCTGATTTCGAAGGAGTTGAAAGACTGGCTTTGGTCACTGGTGGAGAAGTTGCTTCGACTTTCGATCATCCAGAAAAAGTTAAACTTGGATTTTGTGAGTCTGTGGAGGAGGTGATAATTGGAGAGGACGTGATGACCAAATTTTCGGGTGTGGCTGCTGGTCAGGCTTGTACTATTGTTCTAAGAGGTGCAACTGACCAGCTTTTAGACGAGGCTGAAAGATCTTTACACGATGCGTTGTCTGTGCTTTCACAAACCACCAGAGAAACTAGAACTGTTCTTGGTGGAGGATGTTCTGAGATGAATATGGCAAAGGCAGTAGAGCAAGCTGCTCAAAAAGAGAGTGGCAAGAAATCGTTGGCAGTGGAGGCCTATGCTCGTGCCTTGAGACAATTGCCTACGATTTTATGTGACAATGCAGGTTTCGATTCCAGTGAGCTAGTTTCGAAGCTGAGATCGACAATATACAATGGAATGACCAGTTCAGGATTAAATCTTACCACTGGTGTTGTGGATGATATGAGACAGCTGGGAATTGTTGAGAGTTACAAGTTGAAGAAAGCAGTGGTGTCGTCAGCCTCCGAGGCTGCAGAGGTGTTGTTGAGAGTCGACAATATAATAAGGGCCAAGCCAAGAACTGCCGACAGAAACATGCATTAGCTGTGTATATTATGAGATCTCCAATCCAACTTTAAATACCTATTGTGGACTGTAGAAAAAGCTGACAGCTGGGTTATATAGTATAACCGATTACTACACTAATCCAACATACTTGAACGTGATATTTTTCTTCACAAGTTTAGGGTTAATAGTCTAGTGGTATGATTCCTGCTTTGGGAGCAGGAGGTCCTGGGTTCAATTCCCAGTTGACCCCAACTTTTTTTTTTTGAACTTTTTATTCAGATGGCTTTTATTTATTGGCCTACTAAAAGTATTGTCTACTGCTACAGGAATTCCAATATGTCAATGCATGATACTTGGCTATTATCTAATACACTTCCAAGACATAACGACCTGTTTCTTTAAGCTCCTCGACTTCCTTGGCAGAGTCGATCTCGATTCCACGAGATTTGGCATCGTTGTCGAGGATGTCCTGCAGACAGCTGGTGATGTCAGGAACAGGCCAAGTTGGGCCACACAAATAAAAGTGCCCGTTTTTATCGATCATCAGCTTAGTCAATTCGTCAAGATTTTCCCTGATTTTATCTTGAATATAGATCTTTTTTGGCTGGTCTCTGGAAAAAGCTGCTCCCACGTAGGTGAGAATGCCAGAGTTCAAATAGGCTTCCCAGTACTCTCCGTAGAGGTATTCTTGTCGCTTGTGTCTAGAACCTAAATATAAGTAAATTTGCCCAATTTGGTGGCCCTGAGTCAATTGATAGTATCTCTCTTCAATAAATGCCTTGAAGGGAGCAAGACCGGTACCCAAACCAGCCATGATGATTGGTTGGGTAGTAAGAGGAGGAAGCTTCATAATTGATGGTTTCACAGAAACCACTAGTTCCTCACCAATACGTAAATCTGTTAAATATTTCGAGCATTGTCCATATCTCTGGCGGCCCTTGTTATCAATCCAGTCCACCACGACAATCAGCAAATGGACTTCATTTGGATGAAGTTTCTGGGACGATGCAATAGAATACTCTCTTCTTTTCAATGGAGGTATCAACTGGACCAGCTCCTCAGCACTGGGTCTGGCAGATTTGTACTGCTCAAATATATCGATATAGTTAAAGAACTCCTCATCTTGGTACTTTTTCAAAAGCTCGGCACCGTCCGCAGAGCCTAGTCTTGCGAGCTCGGCCTTCTCTTTCTCGTCCTCAGCAAACTCAGCAAGACACTCGTAGAATCTTTTGGGAGGCTTTCCAAGAATGTCAAGATTGTCAATCAACGATTGTCTCACTGTTCTTATCTCAAAGACAGTCTCGTCTTCTTTCGAGACCACCTGCACAAGATTGTCAGGATCCAATCCATACATCTTAATGAACTCGTCCACAAGCTCCAAGGTGTTTCTTCCGTGGATTCCCAGGGCTTCACCAATGTTGTATGTGAGTCCCGTACCAGAGACATCAAATTCAATATGAAAAATGTTACGATCGTAATCGGTAGGAGTGAGTCTTTTGTTCTCTTTAACTTTAACCACAAAGTTTTCAACCGGTAAATCGGGTCTGAGCGAAGAAGATGTACCGTAGGCCTCTTTGAACATCAATTTTTTAGTAAGTTCAGTTTTACTCTCCACTTGGACGACAGTCTCGTCCACAAACTTTTCTCTTGGATTGGGCTCAAAAGAAGTTTCCACAAACTCCTGAAACTCATCCTTTTCTTCCTCGTTGTCTTCTTCTTTTTTGTCTTCAGGAACTTCAAACTTCAACGACTTAATACCAACCTCTCCAACTTTCTCCACAAGATTAGCAATTACAGAAGCCAATAGTTCAGCCTCAGAACCAAATGCTTGCAAAATCTTTGTCACCACTTCTCCAGTTTCCAGCTCAGGATATGCAAACTTCCAAAAAGCAACCTGAATGGCAATGGATGAAGTTCTTCCTTTGGTAGCATCGTCTTCTGCAATAGCATTCAAATCCACCACGTGAAGAGTCTGGTTTCTTTCTGCCAATCGCTTTTTGAAAGTTTTGGAAAGACTCTTCTCCACGAACTTTGCCTCATCAAAACTGGTTTCAATCCCATGAACCACCAAAATAGTCGCTCCGGGTTTCAAGTGTGCCAGAACATCCACCTTGCGAAGAATCGAGACTTCCTCCACAACGACCAAATCAAGATCTGAGTTGAATAACTGACCAACCTGGATTTCTGCTGAAAATAGTCCAGCATTGATTGTGTTGTTAAACTTTGGTCTATACTTAATGGCCAGATCTGGCAATAGAGATAAGGCATGAGTCACTTTGGAAGGAACGTCGATGTATTTGGAATTGTCATGAGCCAAGAATTGGAAACGAGCCCCAGTTGGACGCGGAATAACTGTGGTCGTATACTCTGCAATAACCTCTTGTAGCTGATCCAACTTCACACCATTTTCAAACGATCTGTCCACCACATTGACAAAACGTCCACTCACAAATAGTGCTGCCTGCACATCCAATCTCAACATGTTGATATTGTTGAACTTTTCTCCAATCACAACCACCTTTTTGACTTTTGATGAGACCAATTGAACAAATCTTGAGGTCTCAAAAGGTAGCGGAACACGCACCACCAAAAAGGCTAGATGAGTGTCCACCTTTTGAATGAGCCTCAACAATCCTTTTGATTCAACCGATCCATACATTACAAACAAAGTTTCTGCATCTTTGGACCCATGAAACTCGAATGGTTGATATTCGGTGTCTAGTAACTCGTTCAATTTTCCAAAAGCAAACGAAATTTTACTTGCAGAGGAGATCACTTGAATTTGTCCATTCAGCTTTTCGTACAAGCTCTCAGCAACATTCTTGATCTTTTCGTTGGACAACGAGCCATAAACGGTCTCGTTGATTTTCAAGAAAGATAGGCCTTCAAAAAAGTGCAAGTTTGTGATCTTTAATTTGGCAAGCACAGACGATAATATAGCCATATGTTGGGCTTCCACAGCATCCAAAGACACAAACACCGGTAGTCTCAAGTTCTTGGCAATCGAAAGAGACATAGAATACTGTGAGACTAGTTGACCTCTTTTGAAATCATAATCTAAAGTGGCCACATGCATCGATAATGCCAAATTATGGTGGTTCTGGTTTTGCTGCAACAAAGCAGGCTCCATGTAACTGAGACCAGAACTTGGAAGAATCACAGAGATCGGCTGATTATCATTCGATTCATTCAAATATCCCAACAACACGGTACCACATCCAGCTCTGACCTCCAAATTATATAGCTCTGGAACAAGATTATTCAAATTCTTCCTGTTGAGTCTCCACCACAAACTCAACAATGAACTCTTATCAGGAGTATCCGAATGACTCAACATATCATAGTTAAAAATCTTGTTATTCAGTAAATAAATTCCAGAAACCAGAAGATTGAATGGTGAAGTCAAGACCCTTCCCTTCAACTCATACGGATCAAGAGGAAGTCCAAATGGAGAACTTATAGTCGCAGACGATAAAGCCACAGAAGCTGAAACCGACTCACTTTCTTCTCCACGTTGCAAAATGGAAGGCATTTTCTCTACCTTTTCAGTACCAGAGTTGATTGAAGAAACAGTCTTTTGCTCCCACTTTTCAATGCTTCTCCAAACCAAATTCTTCACTTTCTCTCAAACACCGACAGCACGATTTCTTCAAGTCACGTGAAATATCAAAAAAAAGCCTAAAATTGGTTATCTTAGCATTTATCAGATAAAAAGCATTATATAAGCAGCATAAAAAATACTCCTAACACCACACCACCCTCACTCCTTGAAATATTCATCGTCTCCAAGACTCACCCAACCACCTAAACCTCTGGTAAGACGGAGACGCTTCCAATTGAGCAAGTCTTTGCTAGCTTGCAACTCATCATCGATGCTCTCAGGGCCGGCCTCTTGAATGCTGCCTTCTATAAAATACAATTCGTCTTTGTATAATTCTATAGTCTCTCCTGGATCTGCAACCTTACTTTTGATTCCCTTCAGACCTGTGGGCACCCCCCATATCTTGGTCAATTTTGGAGTACCCATGCGATGAAAATATGGGGTTTTAACTATGTGACAGTCCTGCAAATGCTGTTCCAGTTTCCGTTTTTTTGGTTCGGAAATCTTAGCCAGATCGCTCAATTTTTCATGGTTAAACTGTTTCAACTTCAGAACTCTCCACCGATACTCAGTGTTATCCACAACATGTTTGAGAATTCTGTGGAATCGAGGTTGATGAGTTTGATAGTGTCTTTCAATGTCGGTCAGCAGATCAACCAGCGTGTTTTTGACACTGTCATTGGTCAACATGACCTCGAAATCTGGCTTGCGGAATTTTTTGAATTTGGCGTTCACCTCCGACACCACCCTATTCCATTTGGAATCTGTGAGATCATAAATAAAAGTCAGCATCACATACATTTGAAAGGCAATGGCCATCCGGTTTTTTGGCTGGCTTAGTTGCAAAATAAACTCATCGTTGCTTAGAATCCAATCGCATTCAAACTGTCGCTTGCTAGCACTATTCACCACCAAATCCACTTCTTCAGGGCTGAGGGTTTTGTTGTTAGTTGCATTTGGCTGCTTGGATCGCACATTATCACTTATATCCTGTTCTTTAATGCTTTTGAGTAGCTTGCGACAGCTCTCCAGAAACGGAGTGCCCTTGCTGTATCTACCACCTCTATACCCGTTGAGTTCGTCCATCAACTTCTTGAAATCTGTGGTGAAATACAAAGCCAACACCATATATTCATGGTAAGCGTCTGCCAAAGAGCCTCTTCTAGGTCCTCGGGCTGCGGGAGCGGCAGGCCATTTGCGGCTCTTGGAAAATTCAAGATACGTTTTGTCGAAATCGTTAAGCTTCCAATCGCTTGTCAATAACAACTTGTCGTTAATATCAAATGAATCGATAATGTAAATCATCAATTTTGTAGCAAAAATGTCATGACTTGGCAACTGAGCAACTAGTTTTGGAAGCAGCGTGTTTCCTATTTGTAACAAAGTGGACCCAGGTTTTGCCTTACCAATAAGCGTGTTGTTAAGAGTCAATTTAAGTCGTCTTTCGCTGCTTTTGTCATGGAAAAATACAGCACCAAATTTATCGACCACAAACTCCAGTCTACAAACTAACATGATGCTGTTCAATGTCTGCATTGGGAACCCGTTCAATTCTCCAGGAAACTTGTCGAACGCAATCATGATGCTCATGTCCAGAAGTGCAAGCACTCTCACCAACAAATACTCGTCATCAACATCCTTCTTCTCGTGTAAATGAACAATATAACTAGACACCATCCCATTGAAGAAAGACAGTTTGTCGATATTGTTTTTTTCCAACTCCAGATCGTTGAAATTGTCCAGGACAATCTGTCGTGCTGTGTCCATTAAAAACGCCGGAGACGTTCCTATTTTGTCGATGTTGGCCAAGTCCACCAGCTGCTCAACTGCATTATCCAACCATGTAACATTATCATGGACATATTCTCCTGCTGAGCCGGTATTTGCCATGTTTGTTGGTGCTCTAAAGAACCAGTTATGTTGGCCAGGCTCTCACCTCTAAAAAAATTTATTTATTCATTTCGCACTGATTTTGCTTTATATAGTTTAGTCATACGGAGGGTTCAGCTAAAAAACCATAGCAATATTATACAGCACACAATCACCCCGGCTATAATGATCGAGTCTCTTTTTCTTCGGGTGTTGATCTTGGAAAGTAACACGCTAAGACCAGGCATGGTGCCCAGAGATCGATGTAATTTGTTGCCCACATTTCCAAGAACATTCCGCTGTCTCAATATCTCGTCCCTGGTCTCATAAACCTGGCTAATCAACGAGTCGACTACATTATGCTGGTTGTTCACCCGCAGTCTCTCGTTCAGTAGATATCCATTCTCATTGCCAGCCATTCCCGTGCTTGACTCGGTCACTCTTCTCTGATGATCTTCAATGTCTGTGCGTACATACGAAAGTAAGTTCAACTTGTTACGTTCCTGCTGGATTGAAGTCTGAATTCGACTGAAGTCCAGTTTGTACTGGTTCAGGTTTTCCTTGTGCCGAGCCAATTGTTGAAGCTTCGACGTGGAGATGCTATTGTCCAGCGACTGCGAGTCCACGATCTTACTAAGCTGTCTCACTAGTCCCGTTAAATTGTCCACCTGACCTTGTATCTTGGCCTCTTGTTCCAACTCCTCCGCGCTCGCTGTCGACGACGCGGCCGTGGCAAAGGACGAATATTGCGCCAATTGTCCACCCAACTGGTTCTCGGCCGAGATTATTTGCGTTCTCACTTGATTGAATGACGTGCTCATCTTCCTCCACCCAATTTAAATCTCTGCTTTGTCAGGCCCTCTTGGCTTAGCCTCTCCTGTTCGCTTATTCCTTGCTAAATTTTTAAGATTCACATATTTCGTGACACATCTCTACACAGGAAGAACCACTGACGAGTAAAAATTCCACCACTCCACCAGCACCTCTGGAGACTCCGTTCCTAGTTGGTTCAACAATTCGTTGGTCTGACATGGATGGACCATATAATACGGTCCCAATCCAAGATGATGGTCTACCAAAATCACTGTATCTTCTACCAATCTCGACTCCTTAGTCGTCTCACAATCATTAGCTCTAGCCCCAGATTCGCGAAACACTAATCGCTCCAACTGTCTAGCATCAAACACCAGCTGTGTGCCTTCCACTCCAACCTCTTCTACTTTCTTGAACATCCTGAAACTCAATACAGGAACGCAATATGAAGGATGAAATGAAATTAACAGGGTCAAATCGAAGTCTGCAACAGAAGCAACCATATCAACATAATCCTGACGTTGTTAGTACTCAATAGACATGAAAGAGAGTTCACATACTTGCTGCTGAATTGTCTTCAATTGGACGTTTGCATGACCACAATCGGCCAGATACTCAACAAAAGCGGGTATCAGAGCTTTAAATTGATTATATTGCATTCATGAAGCAACAAACCAAGATCAAATGACAGAAAGATTAACGAAGGTGCCAAAAAAACTTAATAGATATTTTTGTTTCATGGCTGTGCACAGGTTAGGATATATGCTGGAATTATCCGACCAGACTACTCAGACTATTTGATGAATAAATAATGGAATAATAGTATATAGTGGATTTATGTAGTTAATTCGCCCAACCGTTAATCAAAAGCTAACTGTTTCTTGATCTCAGCAATGGCCTTACCAGGGTTCAAACCCTTTGGACATGTTCTGGAACAGTTCATAATAGTGTGACATCTGTATAAAGACATCGAGTTTTGTAGCATTTCCTTTCTCATTTTGGAAGCTTCATCTCTAGAATCAATCAACCATCTGTAGGCCTGCATCAACACTGCTGGTCCCAAATATTCCTGTTGGTTCCACCAATACGAAGGGCACGAGGTCGAGCAGCATGCGCACAAAATACACTCGTATAATCCATCCAACTTCTTTCTGTCTTCCACACTTTGTAAGTTCTCCTTGCCGTCTTCTGGTCTTTTTGCTTGCAAATAAGGCTGGATCGATTTATATTGTTTGTAGAAATGGGTCAAATCTGGCACAAGGTCTCTGACAATGTACATGTGAGGAAGTGGGTAGATCTTGGTTTCTTTGGAAGCGTCCTGATCGATCTTACACAAACAAGCAAGTGTGTTTTGTCCACCAATGTTCATGGCACATGATCCACAAATACCCTCTCTGCACGATCTTCTGAACGTCAGTGTGGCATCCTGCTCGTTTTTGATTTTCAAAATCGCATCCAACACCATAGGACCACACTCATTCAAGTCCACCTTGTACTCTTGCATATATGGTTTCTTGTCTGGAGTATCTGGAGACCATCTGTACACTTTGAAGGTCTTGAGTCTAGGAGCCTTAGCCTCGGTGGCTAGACCTCTAGCTTGTGAACGTAGTAGTCTGTGTAATTGTGTCTTCAACATGGCAATTTATTAGAAGAAGTGAATGAAATCATAAATTATAGAAGGTCAACTTCTGCTATAGAAACTTTTATCTTGTATGACCCGGCGTGCGGGAACCGGGACAGCTCTCACTATTACTAAATACGCCCACCTGATTGGCTGTGGTGCGACCGCACCCCGTAATTTTTTCTCGCGCAAATGGTTCGGAAGCGACTCCGTTTTTCCTGGAGACACCACTAAATTGTCACGCTCAGCCATTCCGGAAAAAAACAGAAAATATCCTGACTGCAACACCGCTACACCAGCAAGAAAGCAACTGAAAAACACAAAAGAAAAACAAAACACAGATACTTTACATCTCTACACCGTATTGATTATCGTTAACTCATTTGTTCTATTAGTCATATGTACAACGTATCAAAATCTCTTGTAAAGCCACCTTTACAATATCAGCAAACTATACCAGCATTCAATCTGTTGCTGTGTTTCATGTTGAGCAACCCTGCAACACCCTCGTGTACATCGTATTGGTCGTCAACAGTCAAAATTTCCACCTCTTCAACAGAGGAAATCGATGAACAGCTGGACAGTTCCGGCATGTCTTCCTCGTCATCTTCTTCGTCCACGGTTTCGATTTTGACAGAAACGTCAGAAGCGTTATCAATCATAGATTGCGACCATTCAACATTCTTCGATGGTAATCTTGTTAAGCCAATGCCCTCCTCATAATCGCTGAGATCCGACTCGTCCAAATCGAGCTCTCTTTCCACCACAGTTATCTCGCGAGAACGTGGAGTGTAATCTTCGTCATCAGAGATACTTTCGTAGTAATAATCAAAATCGTCATCGTCTGAATCGCTTTCGAAATCTTCATCCGAATCGAAATCCGAGTCATCCGAGGTATAATAGTATTCGATATTTTTCTCTCCCACAGATTTATGGGCATGGTTGTGGGGTGGTTTCGAAGGTTCCACCACCGTCACGTGTTTACTGGCATTCAAAGTATCAAACGACACCTTTGCCGCTTGGTTTTGTTCTGGTTCTTCTTCGTCGCTTAACTCGGGGCTCGTGTTCAATTTGTCAATCAAGGTGTCCAACAAATTAGCTTGACACACTAGACGGTGCAAGTTGACATCCTGTTTCACAGCTTCTTTGGTGAGCTTCGATTTCACCCGAGAAGCCAAATGGTACGTATCAGCCTTGCTGGAATAGTCCAACGTGTACCGACTATATAGTTGTGTCATCGTGCGCGTTATTTATCTGCCACCTTGTTCTCGTGTTGTTTGTAATCCCATAGGTCTGAATTGCACTTGCAAGGTTTCTTCAGATCCTAACAAGGACAAAACGCTCTTTTTATAACTTTGGGCTCGTTAGTAATCCTGCTGACGAATATGCCGAATGTTCCTGCCTGTCGTCACCGATTTAGTCATCTTCGGATTTGTAACGGCTTCGGACTTAATATTTGTAATCCAGCCAGCATAAATAATTTTCCCGAGCCGTTAAACGTTCGCGCCTAGTGTGCCGAATTTTTCCCAGCAATGGATCCGATTGAGTGAGATTGCTTCGCAGATTGCTGTCCAATCGGGACACCTACTAATCTATCACAAACTACAAGCCGTATCCTAGTTCCCATCAAGGTTTGCAATCAATAACATCTACAGAAAAGGTCCAAAACAACGCAAACAAACCTCTCCGCAACGGCTGCGGGCCGAACGAAGCCTTAATTTCGTCTAACCCCGAAAATTTTTGTGCTCTCGCGACGGGGCTCATCAGAACTCTGCGTGGTTGATGGGCCCATTGATGCGCCCATAAAGAACACAAATGGGCCCATTGATGAGCCCATTTGTCTAGCCTCGGATAATTCGGAAACCGGTTTTTACATTTCTTGGGGATATGATAGTCAGCCAATGTAGCAACAACTCTACATGCTCATCGCAATTCCACCTGCATTTGCTGTGTCGTCTGCTCCTCACATATGTCTTATTTCTTAGCCGGCTAATCCCAGTTTCTTCTAGCAAACTGTATAATTTTTTTTTCTGCCGGCCGCATTACTTAAACCCGCTTTGATTAGTGACATCACCGGAGTTAATTTGCTTATGATCAAACAAGTTGCTGTCAACGGACTTAGCAGGCATGTTGGGTTTCTAATCAAAAACCGATCAATACGTAATCGGTGAAAGCATTGATCTATCAACACTATAAATAATTGAATACAATTGGGCAGCCTCCTCACCACGTTGTAGCGTCCCATTTCTTTAATTCCTCGGCCTGCGTCAGCACGTCTTTTTGACACTTCTTTCTCATGTAAAAAATCGGACAATCCTTATTAGAACACAACACTTCCTGATGTAAAGATCCTTGACACCGTTGACATTCTGTCCATAACTTACTGAATTTCACCTCCAAACTGTTCATCTTAGCAAGCTCCCGCCCATACAGTAATCCCGACATGTCTTTACAATTCACGCAAAGTGCCTCATCTTGTCCAATTGGAGTCTTACAGTTTTTGCATGTGTTGGTTTTCCTTGCAAATCTCATTAGTCCTCCCGTCTTGGCAGCAGAAACTGCAACCGTCCTGGTATGCGAGCCAGTAAGAAGCTCCTTGGTTCGTCTTTCTCCAAGAATAGGTTCGAAGATTCTCGTCAACGGATTGGCAAGTTGGTTCTCCAAGTAATATTTCGTATCAATTGGAAGAGAGTTTTCCAAAACATACAACGGGTCCTCGGACTTCTCGTAATTCTTCTCTCCAGCAGTCTTGATGATCACATAAGCAACACGGTCTCCCAACGTTGGAGCTGAACCGGCATCTCTTTTTCTCATTCTCTCAGCCAACTCCACATGAGCCTGTTTAGCAGCATAATCCTGACGCGATAAAGCTTTACTAATCACCAACTGCGACAAATCAACACGATTCTGCAACAAATCAGCAATTGTCTTCTTCACAAACTCCTCGGCACCAGCAACATCTCGATCTTCAAGTATCAACTCCAACACCCTAGTAATGACATTCTGAACCAACCGACAATTGTCTCTTCTAACAGTCTCGATACCTTTGGTGTCCATCTTGTCAAACTTTTTTGGATTGGTCCAATACAAGCCGGCATATCTCTTTTTGTTAATCAGCAAATAAGGAAAGTAAACCTTTTCAAACTCCAACTTAATGGGGTCTTGAAACTTGGTGGAAACATATTCCGCAGCTTCCTCTCCAATCTTCATACAGGTCTCGAGATCATCATATCCAAATTTCACCATAACCGAATCAGTATCACCATAGATCACCTGCGAATCGAACGGATACCCGTTCTTAATACTATATTTGTCCTGCACCTCCTTTTTAGTCTGCTCAATCATCACTCTTCCAAATGCAGTTGTAGAAGAGGAGATCGCCAGACACGGAAGCTTACCAATTGTGGCACCTGTGAAACCATACACAGAGTTTGCCGATATTTTCAAAGCAAGCTGTCTACCGTTAAGCACCTGCTTTTTGAACGGATCGGTTTCTTTCTTCAAATCTGCCTTCGCTTTCTTTCTGGCTGCCAGCAGTTCTTGCAGAATGGTAGGGAGAATCCCCTTTCGTAAATGAGGTTTCACGAACAAATCCCCATTTGGAGTCAATGTGTAATCCTTATCTTGTTGCAAACCCAATCTCTCCACAGTCTGTCTGTTCAACAAAGTGGTGTAGCACAAATTATGGGCCATCATAATCGATGGATACAGAGATGCAAAATCCAACGTTGCAATTGGAACATCGTAGTATCCTCTGACAGGCTCAATAACAGTGGCTCCTTCGTACTCTTCATTCACACCTTCACTCTTCATGTTGGGAATCACAATGTCCAAATCTAAACATTTCCGGAACAATTGGGAAATGACTTTAATCTGTTGGCCCCTGCTCAACAGGAAAGAGAATGGAACACCAGTGACTCTGGCCATCTCCGTGTAGTTAACCAAACACATGAGCTTTTCAGCTAGTCGTAAGGGAAGATACGCATCCTTCAAACAATACACTGCTAATCTTCTTCTTGTCTCCTGATTTCCATTTTGAAGATCAGTAATGATGGAATGCTGCACATCCTCCTTTTGTTCATTTAAAAAATGCGCAGACACCGCATTCAAGGTATACGATCTCAATTTGTATTCTCTTTGAATGAATTGCAGTAGATCCAATTGCATCCTTCCTTCAATATTCACCACTTTGTTTTCTCTGGATCCATATGCTTTGGAACTAAAAAAAGTGTCCTTGATTTCTTGCTTAGTATTGCTCAATCTTCCAAAGTATGGGAAATCATGAACACCCAAAGTCTTGGCTCTGTTGAGAAGATATGGCATATCGAAATTGGCAAAATTATATCCAATTATAACGTCTGGATCCACTTTGACAATGAAATCCTTCCACTTACTGAGCATTTCTGCTTCGGTTTCAAACGAGAAAATTTCAGAACCAACAATGGGAGCACAAGATTTCAAGGTAAAAACGTTTCTCACAAACGGAACAGAATCTCCAGGAGTTGCCACAACGTTTGCTATTTGGATAACGGGATCGTGTTCAGCTTCAGGGAAAATACCTTTTCTTCCAGCACATTCGATATCAAACGACAAAATCCTCAATGGTGCCATCTTAAGGTACTTTCCCTCTGATGGATGAGAAATCAAATCTTTGTAATTTATTGTGATTTCAAATTGACAGGTAGAGACTTGCTGACGCGGGGCAACCATTGTATAAGTACCAGCAGGAGCTTTGAGCCATCCCATCCCTGTAATGCGGCAATCCACCATCATTCTCAGCAAATATTGAATGTTGTCAAATGTCATGGAGCCAGTGGGAGGAAACAATTGTTTAAATTCGATTTCTCCTCTTTCAAATGCCGATCTAACTTTTCCAATGTACTTGATGCCTTCAACAATCACCTTGAGAAACGGGAGTTTAGTGTTATTATTATATCCCCAGATCGACTCTTTCAATGCAATTTCAAGTCCCATGATTCCCTGGTAATTTGTTTCAAGATACTTTCTAAACTCTTTCAAATCATCTTGGGTCAATCCTTTTGGCACTGGAACATAGAAATAATGCCTGAACCCCACAACGTTACAAAGCACAGAGTAACCTTCTTCAGTGATCCCAAAAAACCTCACAGCAGCTTCTTCATTGATTAGCGTTTCTTCTGCATCCAATTGTTGAAATTCGATGTCATAAGTTGCCGGATCATACTCGGGAACTGCAGGCCTATTCCAATTTTGGGTATCTTGTTTGACGTTGACTTCGGCTTCATTTTTGGACATGGTCACCAGTTCTTTTTCGAATGTACTAACATCATTGTCAATCTGACTCGATGTCAACTTGTTATGCAATTTACCAGAGCTAAACGAGTCGTGAACAGGAAGATGGAACCCCTGTGGTCTGATCGATTGGTTTGCTGAGGGTAGTGAGTGTGCAGAATCGGTACCCATCGTGTCATCCACGTTGATATCCAAATGGATACGTTTGTTTGGAGCATCCACTTTCGTGTCGTCCATCCGTTTACCCATCATCACTGCAGTCATTATGGAACATGAATCAAGAGAAGATGATAAGAAACGCGTCTCAAGATTTTTTTAATTTTTTGTATGTAAATATGACGGTCGTGCATCACGTCTAATCTTCCATCTATAATTTGCCCACACTAAACAAGGAACAAGGGCAACACCACTTTCTTACCAAATAAAATAGCATCGAGTCTGCCTATGAACGCCAACTTTACCGGTTCTACTAAGAAACGGCAGGTGAATCTGGGCAACCGGAATCTTCTGGGCAAGAACAAGCAATCCTTCCTGCAAAATGCACAATTGGAAAGGGAAAAGCGAGAACGAAGAAAGAAGGAAGCTCACGCAGCATTGTTGATCCAGTCGTTAATACGTCGATACCTCGACTTGGAGCAAAGCAGAAAATTGGTGTGTCTGAGATGGAATGGAACCAATTTAGCCGAGTTCAACTATTTCTTTGCAAATCAGGTGCGCAACCAGGACCCACAGATCTGCAGTTACGTACAGAAAGTGCACACCTTGATTGAGACAGATCCTGAAATATCCAAAAGGACACTTTCTGCAACGTTAGAAGTACTTGTTGACTCAATTGAGGTTTTGACTGCCGGCAGAGATTACAAGTCCATCAAAAACATCCTTGGCCTGGTGTTCAAAATTAGCAACAAATATTCGTTGGATGTAAACTCCGACATGCTCATACGCTCTTTATTGGTTATTTATGATCAGGATGAGATCTTTTTTGGTTCAGTTTTGCATCTGGCTGCTACTGGATCAAATTCCGGACTCATCAGTTTTCTCACTAGTCCACAAAGGTCTTTCATTGATCATGCATTCAAGAGCGGAGCACATCAAGAATTGTTGAAATCGGTACAATTCCAATTTGAATGGATCTTACACAACACTACTGAATTCCTAAAATTTAATTATCATGCAAAACTTAACTATCTTGTCAATCTGATAACAATCCTATCCAACGATGAGTTTAAAGACATCTCCCTTATTGATAAAAAGTTCATCAAGACATTCTCCATCATCCTTGGTGGAATTCCATGTGGGTTGCGCTTTCAAACAGACGATGATGAGGTGATCACAGACTCCAATGAAACTGCAGGCTCCACTTCGGACAAGTTCTCAATATCGGTGAGTAAGGATGCAAAATTGGAAATTGAGAAGTTATATGCAACAGAGTTCACGAAGAAAGCCCTCAAACAATGTGAATCTTTGAATATTGCGCCAGATGTTTTTATTTCATTTTTCTATTCTCTTTTACAATTCATATCCCCTAAAGATGATAAGTCAGAAAGCGCAATGAATCTTGCGTTGAAAAACAATTTGCTGGTCAATTTGATTGTGGCATCATCATCTCTGGATTTCCTCAACAGATGGTTTGATAGACTTTGTGACAATGACTTTTACAATGAAGTGTTGATTTTAATCGAAGAAAGACACTACATAATTCCAGAGGATGATCAATTGTGGGACACTGCATTTTCGATTAAGAATAACTCATGGTGGCGCACATTCTATCTTTTTGAAGAGCTCTATTCTTATCTCTTGTATGTTTCAAACGATACTGATTTATTCAATAAGGGAAGGTTGACTAAGGATAATTATTTGTCATTTGTCACTTTCTTGAAGAACTTCTCCATCTTTATCGTTTTGGGAGGAAGAAACGTCAGTTCGACGCTAATCAAACAAATTGACACTCCAATGTATCATAATATGCTAGAGTCATTTCAAAGAGTTGGGAGGTTATCTTTGAAGCTTTTGCGACAAATTTATTTGAGAGACTTGAGAATGAAGTTGATTGATCAAGAATTTTGGTTACTGAAAGGTTCCTTCAGTTCCGTGGCTAACGTTACAAATCTATTACTTGCAATTGAAGAACAACATGATTTCAGTTACGATGATTCCGATGATGAGAATGAAGTCTTCAACGGAGTTGATTTGTTTACGACAAGTGAAGTAAAAATTTTTGGTAGAATTGGAAATCAGCAGCAGATCGACAGTCTTTTAATCTTGACCTATTTACCATTCATGGTGTCCTTTGATTCAAGAGCAGAAATTTTTCGCAGATTGGTAGAGCAAGATAAAGAGAAACACAATAGTTGGTTCAGCCCTAAAATTGAGGGTACAGTTTCCAGAGAAAACATTCTATTTGATTCTTTTGAACAGTTTGGCAATCTCCCTGGACATCAATTCAAGCGTCCTCTATCAGTTGAATTCATTAACAAGTTTGGTGAGAGAGAAGCTGGAATTGATGGAGGTGGCTTGACCAAAGAGCTACTCACGAGCCTGGTTGATAGTGCATTTGTTCTTTCAAACTCGAATGACACAAAAAATGGAGGTTTACGGTATTTCAGAGCTACGACAAACTATCAGTTATACCCAAATCCGGACTATTATTTCCGATTGAAACTTCAGCAGCAGAATCCTTCAGCGGACATTTTTGATCTAGAAGAGCGGACTTTTCATTTACAAATGATGCGATTCTTGGGTAAAGTGATAGGCAAATGCCTTTACGAAAACGTTCTTACTGATATTTCATTTGCGCCCTTCTTTCTCAGCAGATGGTCATCTCCAAATTTAAATGGGTATAAGTTTCGCAATCTATTGGGGGTCAAGCAACAGCAGGACGCTCAGCAATACAGGATTTCATTCGATGATTTAAAAACATTTGATTTGGAACTCCATGACAATTTAGTGAAACTTTTGAAGCTCAACGAAAATGACTTGGATTTGCTAGACTTGAATTTCAATATTACTGAAAAGGTAGAAGATTCTTCAGAGGTGGTTAACATTAACCTGATTCCGGCAGGATCGCAGATCAAAGTGACAACCCAAAACAAACTGCAATATATTTATTCCATCGCCAAGTTTAAACTTGACCAATCAATAGCAATTCAATCAAACTATTTCCTCGAAGGACTGTTCACAATTATCAAACCACATTGGCTGTCTCTATTTAATCCGTATGAGCTCACCAAGCTGATCTCTGGAGGAGAAAAGGAGATAGACATTGGGGACCTCAAAGACAATACTGTTCTAGGAGGATATCTACCAGAAGATCAGACAATTAAAGATCTATTTGAGATTCTCCAAGAATTTGAGAACTCTGATAGATCAAAATTTCTCAAATTTGTTACATCCAGTTCTCGTGAACCTCTGTTGGGTTTTAAAGAATTGAACCCCAAATTTGGAATTAGAAATTCAGGAAACGACCTAACCAGACTCCCGACATCATCTACTTGTCTTAACTTACTCAAACTCCCCGACTATAAAAACAAAACACTTCTGAAGGACAAGCTTTTGTATTCCATCAATTCGCATGCTGGCTTCGATCTTTCATGAACACCCTACTATAGATTATTATTTGGTAAAAGACATATTTCGTCTCTTCTTAATCAAATTAACGTACATTATATGACAAAACAGAAATAGTGAAACAAAATTGAAGTGACAATACTCCCACATAAACGCATTCAAAAAGCCGACATTCATCGATTAGATTCAGCTAGTTTCGATCTCCTCGTAATTATCAGCGAGCTCTTCAATCTTCTTGCTGGTCACAAGATCTTTTCCGTTCTCCATACTATTTTGGCGGTGGAGATCAGTATTCACAAATCCGTTTTTCAAATGCTCAGCGAAATTGGATCCAAGGTTGTTTTGGCTTTTCGAAAGCTCCTTCAACTGATTCATGTTGTGAATACATTTAGAGATAGTTTGCACCAATAAAGATGGTTTCAAAGGTTTGGACAAGTATTCGTCCATTTGTGCTTTCAAACATCTTTCACGGTCTCCCAACATGGCGTGTGCCGTCAAAGCAATGATCGGCGTGCGGAAGGACATCGTGTCAACATACTTCTTCTTCTCCCAATCTCTAATCTTGGCCGTGGCTTCAAATCCTCCCATAATAGGCATTTGAACGTCCATCAGAATCACATCGTAGTGACTCTTCTTCACAGCTTCAACAGCTTCAAGACCGTTCTCCACAACTTCCACAGTGTGACCATGGTTTTCCAAAATCTTAACTGCCAGTTTTTGGTTGACCAAGTTATCCTCTGCAAGCAAAATCTTGTAGGAAACAGAACCATCACTATTAGGAGGAGCAGCACGGCTTTCTAGTGCTGGTTTCAAAATAGATGCAAGATCGGTAACCGAGCATGGAGTATTGCCGTATGAGCTGATACCAAGATCAAGGCACAATCTCATGTTCAAAGCAGGGATCGAAGGGTGTAAAAGCACCAATGGAACGTATTTAATCTCAGGTAATAATCTTAGTCTTCTACCAGTTTCAATGGAGTCAATGATAATGATATCATAATCAACAGGCTCCTTTATAGTAACGTCAGTCACATCACTAACAACGACAGGATCTAATTGGAGAAGCTTCATGTTTTCTTTGATTTGTTCTCGTGCAACCTCATCGTGCTGCTTGGCAATGAATAACACTTGGTGTTGCTTGAATGGGAAAAGCACCTCCAGTTGCCTTGATAAATCCACTTTTGCAGGAGAAACCAAGATTGTGAAGTAGAAATTTGAGCCTTCACCATAAGAAGAAGTCACCCAAATCTCACCACCCATCAAATGAATCAATTGTTTGGAAATCGAGAGACCCAAACCGGTACCTCCAAACTTTCTTGTTGTTGAACCATCGGCTTGACAGAAGTTGTCAAAAATGACTCCTAGCTTGTCCTTTTCAATTCCAATACCTGTGTCACTGACACAGAATTCAAGCAAAAGCTTATCTGTGTTATTCACGATTCTCGAGGTCTTTTTTACACTAACAGTGACCTTACCATGATTAGTGAACTTGATTGCATTTCCCGTCAAATTCAAAATAACTTGTCTCAATCTGAATGAGTCACCCACAAGGTTATCAGGGAAAGAATTATCAACTTGATAGATCAATTCTAGCTGTTTCTCGATAGCTTTGACAGCCAGAGTCTTTAGTGCACCAAACACGGTGCCCCTTAATGAAAAGTCAATCTGTTCAATCGTCATCCTGTTGGCCTCAATCTTAGAAATATCCAAAATATCATCAATGATTGTCAATAGCGAGTTGGCCAAATTGTGGACAATTGATAACATTTCTCTCTGATATTGGGTTAGTTGCGTTTCCAGAGTCAATTGCGTCATACCAATAATACCGTTCATAGGGGTTCTAATTTCATGCGAGGTGTTAGCCAAGAACTCAGATTTCGCTCTGTTAGCCAACTCGGCAGCTTCTCTTGCTGCGGTATTTCTTTGAATCGATTCTCTCAAATTCAACACCATCTGGTTGATTTTAGTTTTCAAAGCGTCCATTTCACCAGAGGCCTCAACAGTAATAAATCTAGTAAAGTCACCATCGGTAGCTGCAGCTGTAATTTGTGCAAAAGCTCTCACCTGAGTAGTCAAATTGGCAGCCATGATATTCACATTAGTAGTAATTTCTTTCCACAATCCATCAACATCGTTCACCTCTGCTTGCACACCCAGCTTACCATCGATACCCACATCCTTGGCCACTCTAGTGACTTCCTTTGCAAATACTTGCAAAGAGTCCACCATCTTATTGATAGTGTTCTTCAACTGTAATATTTCACCTTGCGCCTCAACCTTAATTTTTTGGGATAAGTCACCGTGAGCAACAGCAGTAGTCACTGTGGCAATGGATCTCACTTGGTTGGTCAAGTTGTTAGCCATAACGTTCACTTTCTCGGTAACTTCTTTCCAAGCACCATCGACATCTGTGACGTTTGCCTGTCCACCTAAAATACCCTTAGTTCCGACCTCGGTGGCCAGTGTTCTGACTTCCTCAACGAAAGTTCTCAATCTGTCCACCATCTTATTGATAGTGATTTTCAATTCCAAAATCTCACCTTTACAGTCTGCCGTCACCTTGGTAGACAAGTCACCTTTGGCAACAGCAGTTGTAACGTTGGCAATATTTCTCACCTGTGTAGTCAAATTCAAGGCCATGGCATTCACATTGTCGGTCAACTCGAGCCAGATACCAGACACGTTTTCAATTCTTGCCTGTCCTCCTAAACGACCTTCGACTCCTGTCTCTCTGGCCACTCGAGTAACTTCGAAAGCAAACTTTCTCAACTGGTCCACCATCTTATTGATGGTGTTTTGCAATTGAAGAATTTCACCTTGGGCATAAACATTAATTTTTCTTGACAAATCCCCTGCAGCAACGGCAGAAGTCACCTCGGCAATCTCCCTAACTTGGTTGGTCAAGTTCAAGGCCATCGAATTGACGTTGTCGATCAACGACCGCCAGACCCCGCTGGCTTGAATTTCGTGAGTTTTGACTTGACCTCCCAACTTTCCATTTGCCACCTCGGTGGCAAGATTGGTCACCTCATGTGCAAAAGTTTGCAACTGATCCATCATGGTGTTGATGGTGATCTTCACCTTAAGAATCTCGGGGTTACTTTCCACCTCGTGGATCTGAACCTTTTTAGAAAGATCTCCCATAGCCACTGAGATAATCACGGTCCCCAGCTCAGAGAGTGCTTTCAAATACTCATCATTAGTCGCTTCCGACTGTTTTAAGGCTTCTTCCAACTTTTGACTCTTCTCCTGCTGAGCCACAAAATGCTCTAACAAGTCTTGTCTCAAAGATGGCCCGTAGCTGTCAAACAGCACAGGGTCCGAGAGAGCCTTCATTATATCTGTCATCGTGTATCAACCACTGCGTGGTGTGTTGTTGTAACTGTCTTGTGCTAACTCAACGTCCCCAGACACCAAATCTTCAACACAGAGTTCCTGAAAGCTGCAGTTGTTAAATATAAAATTGTCTCCCTCCCCTTTCTTTTAGAAACCCGTGTTTGTGTCGCGAAATCTATTCTGCCACAACAGGGTAACTACTCCGATCTCGCACGCAACCGGTCCGTCTCAAACAGGATTCTACGCCAAAAACAACTAATTTACGTTACCTTGGTCTGTTGTTTCACTCTGCTGCGCAATCGTCCAATTCAAACCACCATATTTCGTCTCGTCTTGCACCGACCGTTTCGCCTGTACAACTTCTTTTATTAGTGTCTTCTTAAAGTAGCAACTATCGCGGGTTTCTTGCTGACATAACCCAGAATTTGGCCAGAAAACTACTAGACCAAACGGCCTTATATGGTCCATGATAGAAATAGAGAGTTGACCCAGCTACTGCTAGTTTCCAGTGTCGATTTCTCAGCCTTTAAAACACCTGCTCAATACAAAAAACGAATTGATTGCTGGAGACTTAATGGAGGCTGATCTTTTTGGGTCACATGACACAACAGAGTCCTAAAAATAATTTTTTTGATCTTAATAGAGTTTGCCTATAAAGAAGCCTCAAAACTGTTACTGATCTATCAGGATGGATTTCGAAGTCAAGCAGTTGTATGGAGGAGCCATCACTGTACAACTGCCTTATGGATTGGTGGATGCGTCAATGTTTCGACAAATTCCTGACACCCAGGAGGTGTTTGTTGCGGGAAGTAACTCGCAATTGAGTTTGGAAGATACCATAATATTTGATTTACTGGAGAAAATAGAAAGTGTTGACGATCAAGAAGCAATTGACCTACATTTGGCAGAGATATCAAGATTGAATGGAGTAGAAGAAGAGACCCAGATTTTGTTCAAAGAACAAATCAAAGCTGCCAATTTCCCTAATGATCCCTGTTATCTGTTGGTGGCCGGCCAGGAGGCCAAAAAATGGGGACGCGATCAGACCCCATTGATGCTTGTTTTAGGATTGATTCGGCTTAAAAAGGTGGAGACCGACTTTTTGGTATCATATAACCTGCCGTTTACAAACTCCGAGGAGCTGCAGCATTTAAAAAACATGCTGGAAGGCGATGAGTCCATGCAGAACCCGGCGAAACAGCGATTGGAATCAGCCAAAAATGTCATGAGAAGCATTTTGCAAACTTTGAAAGTGGACCACTGGGGTCTGTTTGGGTAGTCTGTAGACGAGTGCCACTTGTTTATGACTATATAACCCAGTATAGTATGCTTGCACACTACTTCCTTTGGCCCTGGGGGCAAGCATCCGAAACTGTAGGGCTCCGTCCGACTAGGGGTGCACAGCCAGTAAAAAAATAAACGGCAGGAGTTTTGCTGCTCTATTATTTGGGTCCCCGCCAGGCCAAGAGGTAATGGCCCCCGTATATATGCGTATATATTGATACTTTATCTAGCAAAGAAAGACATATAAAGAATTATCGTAATTTTCCGAGATCACAAGAACCGAAACTCAGCGGATTGTGTGTTTTGTAAGGCTCACCAGATTAATTTGCGTCTTGCCGTTCGACCTTTCTTAGATTCTTCCGATCCCCCGGGCTGGAATTTTTTCTTGGTTCCCCAGACTCGGAAAAAAACTCCAATGAATCATCGCGGTGGTCCTAAATTCTGGGGATAAATGGTAGCAGTGTGATATAAAAAGAAGAGCAATTCCTAGACCCCCGGGAAATGCTTTTTCCTGGAGTAAAGTGGTTGTAGAACAAATCTTTGAAGATGTCTGCATCAGCAAGTTCCAACAAAAAGCCAAAAAACACAGCTATCGATCTCATTGCTGGTGGTACAGCAGGACTGTTTGAAGCCCTCTGCTGCCACCCATTGGATACCATTAAAGTGAGAATGCAGTTGTTTAAAAAATCGGTTGCTCTCAAGGGAAGCAAACCCCCAGGATTACTCAAGACCGGAGTTTCGATTGTCCATAATGAGGGATTCTTTGCCCTCTATAGAGGTTTGGGAGCCGTGTGCATTGGAATCGTGCCTAAAATGGCCATCAGATTCTCCTCGTACGAGTTTTATAAGTCACTTTTTATAGACAAGCAATCTGGAAAAGTGGCTACTTCAGCGAACTTCATAAGTGGTGTGATGGCAGGAATCACTGAGGCAGTGATTATTGTGAACCCAATGGAAGTGGTCAAGATCAGGTTACAAGCGCAACATAACTCTCTTAAAGACCCATTACAGGTGCCTAAATATAGAGGGGCTCCTCAAGCAGCCATAATGATTGTGAGGGAAGAAGGACTCAAAACACTATATAGAGGTGTGAGTTTGACGGCTGCCAGACAGGCCATCAATCAAGGTGCAAATTTCACCACATATTCGTTTTTGAAATCGACATTACAAGATTATCAAAATTCAGAAGTGCTTCCTACCTACCAAACCGCAATCATTGGATTCACTTCTGGTGCCATTGGTCCTTTCTGCAACAATCCATTGGATACAATTAAAACAAGAATGCAAAAAGAAACTGCCATTTCGACTGAGTCGAATTTTTCCAGAGGTTTAAGAATTGGTGCCACTTTATTCAAGGAAAGTGGTGTTTCTGCCTTCTATAAAGGTATCATTCCAAGAGTCATGAGAGTCGCTTCTGGACAATGTGTGGTGTTCCCTGTGTATGAGTTTTTCAAGGGATTTTTGTATGAGTTCAGTGGAGTCAGTCCTAAGCCAAAAAAGCTTGAGGATTAAAAGAGACATATATGAGTGTATATTCGAATGTATTCATTACCCCGGATTTTCTTCACCAGCCTCTGCGGCTAGGAAATTGGTGGTAATAAAAAAAAGTGTCCAAGGTGGCGCTGCATCCTGTCTCACAAATTCTTTTTTCTGATAAAGTTTAATTAGCTGCAGATAAATAGCACTGCTGAAAGTTCGTTTCTGAACGAAATATTCCACCATGTCGACAGATGTGATGGACGAAAAGACTCTGGTGATAGATTCTGAAACCAAAATTGGATATTTGAGTCCGGGCTCCAGCAAGTTATCTGACAAGTTATTGGCCACAATATTCAACATCTCTACCACCAGCTATGAAGGATCTGACGATCCACAAGAACAAAAAGAACATGGTTTGGAACTCACACTGGATCTTCTGATCAAGAAACTTGCTTCTGATGAAACAGAAACCATCGATAAGGACGAAACAGTTCATATTCTAAAACTGTGTCTTATCAAAATCAAGCAACTAGAATTGAATTTGAGTTTTTTGAAAAGCGACCATCAATCCAAGATCGAACGGCTTGAGCTGGAAAGAGATTTATTACTCAAAGAAATCGAATTTATTGGACATCGACAAACAGATCCAATAATCCAAGACCAGGAGTCTGGGTTACCAAAACTACATAATATGACATCTTCGCAGCACTTTGCTCCACATTCGAAGCAAATCAAGATTGTTAACGTGGGTAAAGTTGAGAAGAATCACACAACGGCAGGAGCAAATACATTCACCATCGATAGTACAAGCCCAGCATCGAGTCCTTCCAGAAAGAGGAAAGAACCTGCCCAGTTTTTCCACTACTATAGCACAGAGTCTGTGAAAAACGATCGAATATCGACCGATAACAGAAGAAATAAGAAAAAGCGTCTTGATTTTGACGACGCAAAGTCTGACAAAGACCATTGAACGCTCCTATATACCCTACAACTTACTTCGTTGATGATCGTCTATTATAATATGTTTTCATTTCACCACATTGAGTTCAGTTAGTTACACAATAACTGTGATAATGTTAAGTAAAAAACTTATAAATTACATCTTGACTTTCCTGTTGTGACAATTAATGGGTGTTTCTTGTTGGTTGTATCTTCCTATTGGTTGGTTCTTGTTGTTTAATCGAACAAACCGAAACCCATGTCGTCATCTTCCTCTTCTTCTTCTTCAGCTTCCTCCTCGGCAGCAGCCTCCTCAGAAGCACCGGCACCGGCAGCAGCTGGGGCACCAGAAGCAGCAGCTGGAGCAGAAGCAGCCATGGAGAACAAAAGCTCCTTCAAGTTTTGTCCTTGCAAAGCCTTGGCAAACACTTCGGTCCAGATGTTGTCGACAGAAGCACCAGCAGCGGTGATCAAGGATTGTAGGTTGGCGGAGGAAACCTCCAATTCAGCATCAGCCAAGATGAGGGCTGCGTATGAAACTAAAGCGTCAGACATTTTGATTCGATGTGTAGATGTATCAAACACTTATTTGCTGAAGAACCCAAATCAATTTTCAACGTTATATTTCGACAAAACTTGACTGAATTTTCTCACGCGGCCAGACACCCGCGACAGTGCGGTTGCTTCTCACGGCGCCTTGCTAGCTCTCTTCGGCAGAATACCACGGGGCCGGGATTTTTTTTCCCCTTGACAATGCGTTTTTTTTACCTCCCCTGTTACCATATTCGTCATCTTTGTGACTGTGAAAAATTAAGACGGCGACCTAGTGTCAAAGCGTCGATCGACGTATCATTGATTACATAACAAAAATCAAAAGTCAATCTTAAAGGAACTATTTACAATTATAAGATTCGTCAATTTAGACAAAATCATGGAGTTTTTCAAGCCAAGAAATGTACTCCTCGTTTTCCTTAACGGTGGAATAAGCCAAAATAAATTCACCTAGTTGCTCGTCAATTCCTCTTGCAACTAAGTAGTCGGCAAATCCGTCTTGCACCTCCTCAGCCAAGTTGACAAAAGCTGGTCCCGAATAGTACATATCTCTTTGGGAAGAAGCCTCTGCAGACTCATCCAAGGCCAATTGTGTGCTCTCAAAGTTGGTAATTCCGGCAATTGTGAATTGGTTGTTGGCAAGAGATAAAGCTAGATCGAATCCAATAGCCTTACCGTTTTTCTCTACAACCACATTGACATCGGCAAAAGCAGAATCGGCTAGTTCACTATTGTCTAAGAACTCTTCATCTTCCATTTCTTCCTCTAATTGTTTTAATTCGAAAGAGGCTTGCGTGATTCTTTGAACGTCGAAGAAAATATGAATGGTTTCATTTCCGTGCTCCTTGACAAGCTCGGATAACACCTTATTTTTCTCGCTGACAATTGAAATGTTTTGTTCCTTGAGGTATTCTTCAAAAGTTTTGTCCAGACCAAAAGCATCGGTTTTTTCAAACGAAAATTCCTCAGCTAGAGTAGCCTTCAAAGATTTAGCAGATTCATTCAATTTGACACTGGAGGTGGAAAACTGCGCAAGTTTTGGGAACCTAATCAATGGAACAGCGGCATTTCTCAAAAGACCGGCTCTTGTAGCAGTTCTAAGACCCTGACGAATCACAAAGTTGGCAGACATTGAGCAATTGTTTATGATTTAGATTGGTAACGTGATAACCCAGTTTGCCTTTGCTAACTTAGATAGTTTTTTTTATATTAAAAGAAAAATTCTCTAACTGCCATAATAAGGCACGGCCGAGTCAGTCAGTCTACACTACCTGCCTGATAGACGAACGTTAAAGGTAAAATTAATGAAAATGCTATACATATCAACAATTAGACAAACTCTCTCAAGTATTCCTGAACAAAGATTGAGCTCCGCTTGAATCTTCTTTCTGAATACTTATCAAAAATAGCTTTATGGTTGTGTTTGTAATCAATGCAAGAGTCGACCAAAACATCTGCCAAGGGCTTCAATTGGCTCTCAGAGTATCCACTGTAGAACACGTGAGCTTCAGTCCAATCACCTTGGTGTAGCATCTTCCGAGCCAAATAATGTGAGCCGGCAGCTAACCAGCTTGGAGGTGAAGCGACAAAACGTGGATCCATAATGGTGATCTCCAAGAAATATTTGGCAAGAGTTCTGGTCTCGCTGTCGTAATCGTCGGCCTTCGATGTACGTCTCAAAAAAGACATTGGGCCAGGATAGCCCATTTCAAACTTGAGCTCGTTTACCATAAATCTCTCGGCTTTAAGCAATTCCTCAACAGTGTAATCATTGGAAACCATATATGCCATCTGTTGCACCGACGGACAATTAATTTCCTCATATTTAGCAGCAATAAACAAAGCAATGGCTCCGCAAAGCTGGAATCTCGATAGTGAAATTGCCCGTTTCGAAAGAAATCTGTCTATCAAGTTGACAGCCAAGAATAATGTTTCTGGCAGCAAGTTAAATCTTGAATGGACTTGCACTATCCAGTTCATCAAGGTTGCTCTATTCTCCCAGGTAATCTCCGACTGGACTTCTGGTATGTAATGAGAAAATGGGGCATATTTTGCTTCCAAATCCCGCAAATAGTTAAAGATCTCAGGACCATACTCTGCCACCATCGATACATCCCATGTGTCTTCGTCTTTTGGATCAGGTTCCGGAGTATGGAATTTTTGTATGACTGACTCTATTTCTCGATGGATCTGCTCATTCCACTTGGGAGACATCGATTCCACCTTGTCGTCTTCCTCTTCGTCTTCCTCGTCTTCTTCAGCTTCATTTTCAGTATCAGTGAGAAATTGTTGCGAATGTTTGTTTTGTTCCCCCCTCTCTACTTCTTCTTCTTCTTCTTCTTCTGCTTCCATGTCATCCTCAGTCTCATCGTCATAACCGTCAACAACAAGATTATTAGTATCAATCTCAACTGTCTGATCCCGATCAGCTTGGTATTGGTATTCTTTAGCTTCGGCAATGTATGGCTTGCGTTGTCTGTTTATATCGCTGCTAGACACTACCCGCAAGGCCTTTCTTGGGCGAGGGTTCTGCGAAAGAGGAACCAATCGTCTGGATCTGGTGGAAACCTGCTGCTCTTTGAGCAGGTTTTGGGAGTTCTCATTGGTGGTGGCACGGGCCACTTGGAAACTCTTCATGAATGGGAACTGTATCGATCAAGAGAATGCAAGGATGGAAATTATAATACTCTTGTAGTAAACGAATGGATATAGTTAATTTTGCGGTGGGGCAAGGAGGTTGGTTGTTATTATTGATTCAATTTGCGATGTATCAAAGGAATGAATGCACCTGTTCGGTTTGAAGAGAATGACTGAATGTAAACGAATGTATTGATTAAGTGAATGATAGCGGATCTACTGCTATTTGAGCAGTGAAGACAGAATTCCCAATCCTGACGACAATTAGTATGAGCAGTACCTACACAAAATAAACTGTTGTGAGTTTCAAGTTCCAAATCACTTGTTTACATTACCAATATGCTTTCTGTCACTTTTGAGTACGGGCCATCAACACCCTCAGAAAATCCTCGTTTTGAAATTTTCAAGGGATGCGTGAATGTAAACAAACATTTGGGGAATGTAGGCAGTACATAAAATGAAGATGGATAGTTGGAAATCTGAGACAAGGGAGTGTCGATGAGGCAGGGGTTTAAAGCAAAGATACGGAGCACTACTGAACAATGATGGCTATCTAATTAAAAAAAAATTAGTGCAAAATACATTGTAAAAATATACCGACCTCGGTGAGGATCGAACTCACGATCTTGCGATTAACAGTCGCATGCCTTAACCAGCTTGGCCACGAAGTCATTTTTAGCGACATAAAAATCTCTAGTGGTCATACGCGACAGCTTTTGAAAAGGGGATTGTGCAAGTTGATTTTAAGTGATCAAGGTAAATAAATATGAAAAACCATTTAATTGAAAATGTTGACTGCAAAGCAGACATCTTTACTCCTCCGCTTTCAATTTGTGTGCTGCAACTGCCCCAACCAATTTTCTTCTCCACACAACCACTGCTTGGATTCCCGGCCTAAAAAACGGCTTAAGGCCCCTTGTGAAAATCTAATTTTTATTGTTCGCACGCATTAGATCCGCTTCCCTCGACTGAAAAAGAAATGCTTTTATTCGACGAAAAAGGAAGACTGTCGCTTCAACTTGAAAAGTCAACTACGGCAAAATTACACCTCCATCGTGACTTCCTCGCAAAGACACTTCCATTAAGGCCATGACTGTGGCAGCCACTCCTTTTCTGTACCAACTCGATGATATCGAACATAGCTTCGAAACTCTAGCAAAGCACCAACTCCAGCAGGAACAAAATAGAGCTAACATCCAGAGACAAAAAGCTCAAAGAAAGCTTCAGCCTCTGCCACATATGGGGCAATATCCAGGCATGCAACATAGTACCAGGTCTCGTCCTGCCTATGCTTCCATGCCTTCATCCCCTTTCGACACAGTCACCCCTGTTTCCTCTTCCTTAACGAGAACTCCAACTACCATGACATCGCCCTCGATTTCCTCTTCACAACCGATCATGAGATCTAACTCAGATCTTTCATTTGTGTCGCTTCCTGATCAACAACTGGCAGACCAAATCTCTTTCACTCCTGCCCTGGTAAGGTCTAATACTGCTTCCACTGTCTCCACTGGCTCTTCTCAAAGGGTTTCCACTCCTCTGTCGCTCACGGCCAGTCCCTGGAATAACGCTTTTGCAGATATCAACAGCAGCATTAATAAACAGCAACAGAACAATTCAAGCATCCCTTTTGGCTCCACTAATAATTCTCTCAATTGGTCACAGGTCTGGTAAAACGGTGGTTAGGTGTATAATTTGCGTTTTAGGTTATCAAAAAAGTTGATGTACAGTACATGCTAAAAGATAAAAAGAATAAAATAAACAGGGGTTCTTACAAGTCGTAGCTTTCAACTCAGCTGGCACTCAGTTGCCATGCTGGAATTCCTCGCGGCTTGGTTGTAGTCTCGTCTCCATTCACGCTCGACGCAGTGGAGCTGCCGCCACCACTGGTGGCTGCCAGCTGCCACGCAGGAATCGACCTCTCCACCTCTTTCTCGTTAGCTGACCGGAGTCCAAATTGCGCAATGCCATCGCTGGTAACGTCCTTGCCTTTTTCTTTGCTCAAAATATCTTTAAGCGAAGGAACAGAGGTTGCTGGCGGGATGTTCAGATGTGGCATTCCCGACTCGTATGCTGGGGAACTTCTGGCAGACGACTCATTTGGTGGAGTATGCAGCTGCGAGGTTGGTGCTTGCCCTGTGCCGTTCAGGCCCGACGATTTGAGTTCAAATTTGATATCTTGAATCTGTTTCTCCATGCTGGAAAGCTCGCTGTTAAGTGTAGCTTTCTGGCTATCCATGGTCTTTAATAAAGTGGTTTTGATGTTTTCAATCTCCAGCTTGAGATATTTTAAAGTATCTTCGTTACTGAGATTCTTTTCGTTAGTCTTGCTAATGATCTCGTCAATCTCCTTCAAAGTCTCATCAATCTTTGTAGACTTGGCCTCTTGTCTCTCATAAAACTCTTTCTGATCAGCTTCAAACTTCTCCAGAAGACTTTCAACCCGCAAAAACTCCTGATCAATAGCCTCCTTATCCTTTTCAAGTTGCATTTTGGAAGGAGGCATAATCTTTGGAACCACGTATCTCTTCACTATTTGGTATATTCCATACGAAATACCAGCCGTGGCCGTCGCCATGATAAAGTAGTCTTTCCAGTCACGTTCAGGAAGTGGTGGCGCCGCGTAATAATAGTCTGGAACAGGAGGTCTTGGAGACGCGACATTAGTTTGCGGACTGGCCATCTCTGTCTGGGTACCCTTTTGTGCCCGCGTGAGAGCTTCATGAACTTCTGCATCAGTCAAGCCCTTGGACTCTAAAAACTCTATCTTCTTTGCTAAAGGCGAATCACTGATAGACTTATCAAGTAAAAACTCAACAGCACTGGACACCATGTCCAATCTCAGAGCCTTTGACCCAGTGTTAGCTGCCGGTTGCGACATATTATGATCAACAAATACAACTTGTTGTGGGATGGGTAATGAAATCTAGTATCTAGCAATTTTAAAGAGCATTAAGAATTGGTAAACTTTTGCGGGTAAACCTACTACAAACAGAAAATTTGTTAAACATCCGTACACCAGAGAAAGAGATGGAGACATAGAGTCAGGAAGTGTTTGATAGAATATCAATGATGGTATATAAACGGATGGTATTTTATCGTAGTTGAAGATGAGTCAAGTATTGAACTAGAGCTATTGGAAGAAGAGAGGAAAAAGATAGGATTTTAATGTTTGTAAAACTTTAGAAAAGCAGATATTTAATTGTCAGATTAAAAAATATATCAGTATTTTGATTAAATTGTAACTTGAAAGTAAAACTAAGCTCTAAGTTACATTGTTATAAAGCTTACAGCACATTTATATAGCCGACTCACATTTATAATCCTGTGTTTGGTATTGATGGATCACAAACAGAGTAGTATGGCAGTGCAAGAGCGTTAACCGAAACACTATTGTTTTCCAACAATAGTGTTTCGGTGTACGGGTGGAGGCGCATCTGGTCTGTAATTCGATGAATCAACGGTATGATATGTATAATCCTGTTTCCTACGATGAAGCTCCGGTTAAGATCAAATTTGAACTACTTGAGAATTTTGAAAGAGTATTGGATGTTGAGAAGTGGGAATTACTGGAAGTAAGAGATGCGCGAACTGGATTAAGGAGTGAATAGGTAAGGACGATGATAGATACCCGATGTGGCTGAGACTAGCTCTGTAGACAGCCTACACTCCGATGGATCATTTGGATTAGGTTTCAAAAGCAACCCGTATCTTCAATATGGCTAAAATTTGTATGTTAGATTGTAGTTACAACCAAACTTGCTATCATTTCGACTCCATATGTCCGTATCACATCCAAGAAACCCCATCTTGTGCATGCAAACGCTTTCGCCCATTTCAAAAGCTTGTGTGGTCAGTTGTACTCGCGCGAGCCGTGCAGTGCAGGCCAAAATCAACGAAGGCTTGGCCCAGCCTACCGGTGCATTCTGGCCTATAGATCACGTGACCACGGACCACATATCTTGAAGTTTGTTCCCCCTTTATAGAGGGTGCGGGAAGACGACGATGTTGCAGTTTCGAATCTGGCATGGGTGTTGGAATTGGACTAGAATGCCAGTGGATGTGGTGCCAAAAGACAAGTAGTCTCGACTTTTTGTTTTACCCGCTTGCTGCACAACACGCTGGAGGTTGTAAAAAAAAGTTTTTTCGTTCCAATGAAATCGAATCAAAGGATCACAAGAGGATGGGAGAAAAATTTAAATTGAGCAACAGCACAGGGGACCGGTGGAGAGTAAGGTGGCAAATAAATTCAATTAATTGATATTTGTCAGTGGCAATAAATTAAAAGGTGTTTTAAGGTTAGAAGGAGGTGTTTTGCTGAAATCAAGTCCACATCACAAGAACCACCACTTTTGTTAATGATGAGCACTGAAAATGGCACCGGTTTAAAAGCCAGCGTGTCGGGTGAAACACTTGCAACAAATGGCCATGGCAGAGTGAGTATTTAGCAATTCTCAGATTTTAGCTGCGTGTACTAACGTGTTTAGATGATGATCACCTCGCTGCTCTCGTCTCCAAACGATCCAGTGGATATGGAGAAGCTTTCTGCTGAGGAGTTGATGGTCAGATATCAGACTCGGTTGCGGGGTTTGGTCGAACTTGACTCTTTGCGTCATAATGAAGCCAATCAGATCAACCTGTTGGAGAATGAATACAAACTGTTGAGCAGTACCAAGGGAACGTATGTGGATCCGAAGCTGGTTGAAGATCTGAAAAACCAGGTCCAGACGTTGGATCCAAAAATATACGAGAAGCTCGGTCGCAGAAGCAGGCTTATGGATCAGGAAGCCGAGGATTTACGCGAGATCAAGCTGGAGCAGCTGCGTATGCTCACAGAATCACAAGAGAAGCAATATTCTCAGGTGGTGACTGCCAGACAGCCTGGCAAGGCCGACAAGCGCAGGCGCGAGAACAAACGCAAGGGAGAAGCAGATTCTGCAGATGCTGGCGGAAGCTTTATTGACATTGCTCCAAAGAAACCCATTAAGATCGATGAAGCTCTAGCAATTGAAGACGGTGCAGAGATCATGAGCGACAGTGCTGGCACCGGCGTAGAAGGTAGAAGAAAGAGAAAGAGAAAAACACGCGTCGATCTTCAGAAACTTGTTGAAGAAGACAGTGAAGATACCACCAAGCAGACTGTGAACAAGAAGAGAAGACGTGGAGCAAAGGCAGATGAATCTAAATCGAAGACCGCAAACGGAAAGAAAGATGAGCTTGACTTGGAAGATGATGAATACGATGAAGAAGATGGTAAAGTTCCAAAAATTAAGCTCACGCTGAAACCACAATTTTCTCCAAAAGAACAACGTGCAATTGACAAACAATACGATAACGTCTATATTTCTATCTGGAAAGATTTGGCCAGAAAAGATGGACCAAAAGCATACAGATTATACCAGCAGTCGTCACAAGCCAAACAAATCAATCTACGTAAGACCTCATTGCTTGCAGCAAGAGAGTCGAAGAAATGGCAAGCAAAGACAAACAAGTCACAGAAAGATTTGATGACAAAAGCCAGAAGATCTATGAGAGAAATGCTCAATTATTGGAAGAAACATGAAAAAGAAGAAAGAAACTTGCGTCTCAAGGCAGAACAGGAAGCAGTTGCTAAGGCTAAGAAAGAAGAGGAGGAAAGAGAAGCAAGAAGACAAGCCAGAAAGTTGAACTTCTTGATCAACCAAACTGAGTTGTATTCGCATTTCATTGGCAAAAAAATCAAAACAGATGAGATCGAAGGAGATATGGGCGACAAATCGTTAGCAAATGGTACTGGTGCTCGTGACATTGATACTGTGGACATTTCTGATGCCCAGAAGGATTTCAATGCCATTGATTTCGACGATGGTAGTGAAGAAAGCTTGAAGAGAACTGCTGCTGCAAATGCCCAATCTGCTTTACTTGCTGCCCAACAAAGAGCAAAAGAGTTCAATGGTGAAGCTCCTGAAGCTGACAACGAGGGAGAGATGAACTTTCAGAATCCAAGCTCTATTGGCGACATGAATTTGAGCCAGCCAAAACTGCTCAATTGTACCTTAAAAGAGTATCAAATGAAGGGACTCAATTGGCTAGCCAACTTATATGAGCAAGGTATCAATGGTATTCTGGCAGATGAAATGGGATTGGGTAAAACCGTTCAAAGTATATCGGTGCTAGCATATTTGGCAGAAACTCACAACATTTGGGGTCCATTTTTGGTCGTCACACCTGCTTCAACTTTACATAATTGGCAACAAGAGATCACCAAGTTCGTGCCCGATTTCAAAGTGTTGCCGTACTGGGGAAGTGCGAAAGATCGAAAAGTGCTCAGAAAGTTTTGGGACAGAAAAAGTATTGTTTACAGCAAAGATTCACCTTTTCACGTGGTGGTGACCTCTTACCAGCTGGTGGTTGCCGATGTTCAGTACTTCCAAAAAATGAAGTGGCAGTACATGATTCTGGATGAAGCCCAAGCAATCAAGTCTTCCAACACCTCTAGATGGAAATCTTTATTGAGTTTCCAATGTCGTAACAGGTTGCTCCTGACTGGTACACCTATCCAGAACTCGATGCAGGAGCTATGGGCTTTGCTTCATTTTATCATGCCTTCTTTATTTGATTCACATGACGAGTTTAGCGAGTGGTTTTCAAAGGATATCGAGTCGCATGCTCAATCAAATACACAGCTGAATGAGCAACAGCTTAGAAGGCTACATGTCATTTTGAAGCCTTTCATGTTAAGAAGAATCAAGAAGAATGTGCAAAGTGAACTTGGTGACAAAATCGAGATTGATGTGTTCTGTGATTTGACAAACAGACAGAAGAAATTGTACCGAATGCTGAGATCACAAATCAATATTATGGATCTGATTGACAACAACAAAAGAATCAATTCGAACAATGACGATGAAACCACAGGAGATTCTTTGATGAATGTCGTGATGCAGTTCAGAAAAGTTTGCAATCACCCAGATCTTTTTGAGAGAGCTGATACCAAATCTGCCTTCAGTTCGAGCAGATTTGCTGAAACTAGCTCTTTTGTTCGTGAGACTAATGAACCAGTTCTGGACTTACATTACTCGACAAGGAGTTTGATAGAATACAAACTCCCCAAACTACTATTTGATGAGCTTCTCTCACCGCATTACGAAAACAATGTTTATGATAAAAAGAGTTTCCTGGAAAGATTTAGCATTTGGAATCCAGAAAATATGGTCAAAAGCGACAACTTTTCATTCCTCAGATTTATTGACCAAACTGCTAACCAAACTATCCGTATTGCGAGACAAAATACTATCCAGAACGCTATAGCTCGCCGTTCATACACCAACAAGACTGCTGGTGAAATTTTGGACAGGTTCAAGTTGACATATCAAGAAGGACAACCAGAAGAGTTTGTGCCTACTCCAACGCAAAAACTGTTCATGATCGACTATCCGGAGTCCCATGGTGAGGGAAGACTTGGTGGTCTTCTTTCTGTTCAGGATAACGCATACAAGGAGATGTATTTGAATGTCTTGAGTCCAGGAGCTTTTCCTACTGCATGTGCTCCACCGATTGATATCACTTGCTCAAAGCAGAGATTCACTTTCACCAAAAAAGATGTTTTGTTTGATGCAAACTTGCGGAGAGCTTTGAGTCCTTTAAGTTTGAATACTCAAATGGATTTAATCAGAAAGCAGGTTCCATTGGACCATTGGCCAAAGGCGGAGATGAGTGTTCGGCCCTTGAGCTCTCAAGTGGGTTGTTCGTCGATTAGATTACCATCGATGGATCGTTTTGTTATTGAATCTGGAAAATTGGCAAAATTGGATGAAATGTTGGTGGACTTGAAGAAGAATGGCCACAAATGTTTGATCTATTTCCAGATGACCAAGATGATGGATTTGATGGAAGAGTTTTTAACTTATCGTCAGTATAAGTACATCAGATTGGATGGCTCATCCAAGTTGAGCGATCGAAGAGATCTTGTGCATGACTGGCAAACAAAACCAGAGCTTTTTATTTTTCTTCTGAGTACAAGAGCAGGAGGATTGGGAATCAATCTGACTGCAGCAGACACGGTGATCTTCTACGATTCTGATTGGAACCCTACTATCGATTCTCAAGCCATGGATAGAGCACACAGACTGGGACAGACCAGACAGGTCACGGTGTACCGGCTGTTAGTGCGTGGCACCATTGAGGAGAGAATGAGAGATCGTGCCAAGCAGAAGGAGCACGTGCAACAGGTGGTGATGGAAGGTAAATCGTCGATTGTTCCAGATCAGAAGGACAGCAAGGATAAAGACAAGAAAGAAATGGCAATGTGGCTTCTTGAGGATGATTGATGGGGATTAGATGGAATTATTAAAAGAAGAGTAGGGATTCGCTAACCAATGGTCGCTAATGATGATGGTGGTGGCTCACTGTATTGCTAAATTATATAGCAGTTACTATGCATATATGTACTAAACTCGAGGCTGTGCAGCAGACAGATGATGGATTATTTTTTCCAACAAAAATTGTATTGGTTCTGGAAAAAAAACATACACCAAATTGGTGGCTGAAGAATACGTTAGGGGAAACGCAGATCAGGACGGATTAGAGATTGACAGGTGGAAAAAAAAGTATTGAGAATTGAAAGCCGGGAAACTTTTGGAAAATACAGCTAGAGTAGAGCATGGCCGAGTATACTGCTGACCAAAAGGAGGTTGTGGAGAGGATCTTGAGGATTGAGAAGTCGGATTACTACAAGATCCTTGAGGTGGAAAAGAAGGCGAATGATATAGAGATCAAGAAGTCATACCGGAAGCTTGCGATCAAGCTGCATCCGGACAAAAACAAGCATCCACAGTCATCTGAGGCTTTTAAGAAGCTGGCGAAGGCGTTCGAGGTGTTGAGTGATGACACCAAACGAAGAATATACGATCAGACTGGATTTGATCCGGATTCCAGAGCCGGAGGAGGAGGTTCATCGGCAAGTACAAGTGGTTTTGCAGGCCACCGTCCAGGAATGCATCCGTTTATGAACATGAACCAAGGAGGACCGCAGTCGTTCATGTTCGACGACGATATTTTCAACATGTTCTTTGGAGGAGGACCTGGAGGAGGTTTTGGAGGTAATACGTTTACTTTCCAATTTGGGCCTGGAGCAGGAGCTTCTTTCCGCAATCCTCGTGGATTCCAAGCTAGACCTTCGCGTCCTCGTAGAGCGCAGCCTGGAGGGGGTGCAGCGGGGGCGGAGGCTTCACAGGACACCAAACTCTGGGATATGATTGTGCAACTAGGCCCGCTATTAATAGTGCTGATTCCAATGCTGATCAGCACGCTTTTGGGTGACTCGTCGAATTATTCCAAGATGCCAAAATTCTCATTTGAAACGTCGCCGTCGATGTCGGTGCAGAGGTTCACCCCCGTGCATAAGGTGCCGTATTATGTGAATCGTGACTCGCTGGAGCAATTTTCAGCAGGGTCTGATAAGAAGCTGAGAAACCTGGACAAGTCTGTGGAAAACTACTACGTGAACGATTTGCGGGCCAAGTGTCACCGGGAGGAGTCGCATAAAGACCGCTTGATCGAGGAAAGTTACGGGTGGTTCTTTGTGGATAACGATAAGCTTGAGCGGGCACAGCAGATGGAACTCAGACACTGCGACAGACTAAAGGAGATGAATCTATTGTGATAGCATCGGCGGGGCCGGCACAACGTTTCTTTTTCTCTGCAGGAGAGACAAGACGGGCTGGAGCAAAGAAAAAATTAAAAACAGACTAACTAGTATCGCAGCACACGGACAGGCCACGATGATCTCCACTAGGCTATATACACAGGATGTAATTATATAGGTCTATTAATAGGCGAAGTGTGTGATTTCCCTTTTGCAATCGGAATTGCCTAAAACGGGTTTCTTTTTTGCTGCACCTTTTAGGCTTCTTCTGTCTTTGTCTTGTTCTGCCGGGCTTTTACAATACCTATTGTTTTGCGTACTGGCTGCCATCTGGGCAATCGAATTTGAGCCGAGATAGACTGCCAATGGTGTGTAGCAGTTACCGAAGTAGGAAATGTCCAATGTACAGGGTCCGATGCTGGGGCTTATTTTGGGCCGTTTGAGCCAATAATAATGTGTGCTCGTATGTAGACCCGTGTCCGAAATTGGCAGCATCCGAGTTTTTTTTTCTTCTCCAGGACTGCAGTAAATTCCCCTTTGCTGTTTGTAGCAAAGTCGGTAGGCAAACCCAGCAAATTACCCTTATCAAAACAAAGAGGCACGTACGGGGTACATTTATCGTGTTTGTGTACAATTGGGGTTATTGACGCGTGTAATATAGTGAAATAGGGGGATTCTTGATCGATCTCGATGCATTATCTACCATAATATGGATTATTCCACGTCTAGACCCACCCAACAGCAGGGCAACAATATACAGTTCCCGCAACAACAGCAGATGCCTGCCCAAAATTTTAGAAACTTGTCCCAGGAACAGTTACAGAATATCTACAAGAGATTACAGCAGTTGAAATTCCAGCATGGTGACAATGCCAACCAATTACCAGAGTACACCGAGCTTGCAAATATCCTCACTCAATATGTGCAATATCAAAAACAATTGAAAGCCCATGCTCAGGCACAACAGACCCAGTCATCCAGATCTCAGCCTCCTGGAGTTCCAGCCAATGTTCCTCCCCCACAGCAACGTCAATTCCAGCAATTCCAAAAACAATCCCCGGTTCCTGCCCAACAAATGTTCAAACAACAACAGAACCAGCCGCAACAGATTTACAATAATAATACTACCCAGTTTTCTCAACAACAACAACAGCAACAGCAACAGCAACATCAGCCGCAACAACAGCAACAGCATCAGCATCAGCCTGTGATTGGTACCCCATCTTCAGGTGCAGACCTTGGCCAGCAGTCAGCCACTGGACCTTCAAGCATTTTCTCGCCTCAGCAGTCCCAACTTTTGAAATATCAGATTGCAGCATTCAAAAAGCTCATACAAAGTCAAATCATAGACGCAGACATAGCAAACGTGATAAACCTTTCATTCCAGCAATATACGAGACAGCATCAGCAGTCGCAACTCCATAATTCTAATGATTCGCTGAACCTTGCTCCTCAAGATGCTAATATAATGCCCCAGAATGCTGCCACCGCTTTCCAGAACACCCAAAAGCAAAGGAAGCTGAAGAAAAATCTCTCTGAGATGTCATCTCCCAATGTGCCAAAACAACAGTTGCAAAAACAAAAATCCACTCCTTTACAGTCAAACCAACAGTTTATGCCTCAGCAAACTGTAATGATGCCTCAAATGCAACACATGGCTTCGCAAGGTGGACCTCCTTCCTCTCAACCAACCCCCAATGCCGCCTTTCCTCAAGTTCCTCTGTCTATGGCAAATCCTAATTTCCAAAACTCTTCAAACAATTCCATTGCAAAACAGGAACCACCAAAACCCGTTTTTGCAAAAGGATTACCCCCACATCCTCCAATTCCATTACAGAAGCTCACAGAAAAGTTCCCGAACGTTACAAATATTATACCCTCACAGGATCCACTGGCTGTTGTTGACAGTTACTCGATTCCCCAGTTCCCCAATGAACTACCGTTCGATTATTTCAATTCTCCAAAATCTAGAATCATCACTCCCTCTGTTTACCCAAAACCTCTGGACGTCATGAAAGCTGCTGAGTTGAAGTCACTTGTGGACACTCTGAGAGTTGATGAGGAGCTAGAAAGTTTGAACGAATTGAGAAAGACTGATGCTTCCTATACGGTTGACTACGAGGCATTGAAGCTCCTGCCTTATCAGAAAGCTGTCAGAGGTCATGTCTTGGCAACGATATATCATCAAAATATGTTGCTAACCAACTACTTACCAAATTTTTCGGCTAGAGCCAGAACGGTCAACACAAATGACGCATCGGTTGCGCATGCTCTATATACCCAACAGAAGACGATGACTCTTCTATCACAAAGAAATAAAATTGAGGAAAGACAGGCCAACATATTGAGTGCATCTAACGATTTTAAAAGGTATATGACCTCCAGAAAAGAAAAGTATGCGAAAATTGCTAAGGGGATCACCAATTTCCATGCACAGACAGAGAAGGAAGAACAACGCCGGGCTGAGAAGAATGCTAAACAAAGATTGCAAGCTTTAAAGGCCAACGATGAAGAGGCATACATCAAGTTGCTGTCACAGACCAAAGACATAAGGATCACTCATATTTTGAGACAAACAAACGCTTTCTTAGACAGTTTGACGCAGGCCGTTAAGGATCAACAGAAGCAAACCCACGAAACTATGGTGCAAGTGGGACATATCACTGAAGGAGATGATGCTGAAGCGGCCGATGATGAACGCGAGAATATCGATTATTACTCTGTTGCACATAGAATCCACGAAAAGATCGAAAAGCAACCATCAATTTTAGTTGGTGGCACACTAAAAGAATATCAAATGAGGGGATTGGAGTGGATGGTTTCTTTATTCAACAATCACTTGAACGGTATTCTTGCAGATGAAATGGGATTGGGTAAAACAATCCAGACAATCTCTTTACTAACATATCTTACAGAGGTGAAAAAAATTCCTGGCCCATTCTTGGTGATTGTTCCCTTGTCTACTTTGCCAAATTGGAATTTGGAGTTTGACAAGTGGGCTCCGAGCTTGAAAAAAATTAGTTATAAAGGAACTCCTCAAATGCGAAAAGAATTGGGTATGGATGTTAGATCCGGAAATTTCAACGTTCTCTTGACCACTTACGAATATGTTATCAAGGATAAGCATTTGTTATCAAAGGTTAAATGGGTTCATATGATAATAGATGAAGGTCACAGAATGAAAAACACGAAATCCAAGCTTTCATATACATTGACCGAGTTTTACCATACAGATTATCGATTAATCTTGACAGGAACACCCCTACAAAACAATTTACCGGAGTTATGGGCTTTGCTGAACTTCGTCCTTCCAAAGATCTTCAATTCCGTGAAATCTTTTGACGAGTGGTTCAATACCCCTTTTGCAAACACTGGTTCTCAAGATAAGCTTGAACTTTCCGAAGAAGAGATGTTGCTGGTTATTAGAAGGTTGCACAAAGTTTTGAGACCTTTTCTTTTGAGAAGACTCAAAAAAGATGTTGAAAAGAGCTTACCAAATAAGATAGAGAGAGTGGTTAAATGCAGAAAGTCCGCGTTACAAGCTAAGCTTTACCATCAAATGCTCAAGTATAACCAGCTGTTTGTTGGCGACTCTAGCAGCAAAGCTCCTGTCGGGATCAAGGGGATGAATAACAAATTGATGCAGCTAAGAAAGATCTGTAACCATCCTTTTGTTTTCCCAGCCATTGAAGACATGCTGAACCCTACTCACGAGAATAATGATCAAATTTGGAGAGTCAGTGGGAAGTTTGAGCTTCTCGACAGAATTCTTCCAAAATTCCGCGCAAGTGGACATCGGGTACTCATGTTTTTCCAGATGACTCAGATCATGGATATTATGGAGGATTTTTTGAGATTTAAAGGTATGCAATATATGAGATTGGATGGTGATACCAAAGCGGATGATCGTACATCGCTACTGAAAGATTTTAATGCTGAGAATTCTCCGTATTTTGTTTTTTTGTTGTCAACAAGAGCGGGTGGTCTTGGTTTGAATTTGCAAAGCGCTGATACAGTGATTATTTTTGATACGGACTGGAATCCGCATCAAGACTTGCAAGCACAGGACAGAGCGCACCGTATTGGTCAAAAAAATGAGGTTAGAATTTTGAGATTGATCACAAGCGATTCTATTGAGGAGTACATTTTAGAAAGGGCCCATCAGAAGTTAGATATCGATGGTAAAGTTATCCAAGCAGGTAAGTTTGATCAGAAGTCGACTTCTGAAGAACAAGAGGCTCTACTTAGACAGCTTTTAGAAGCAGAAGAGAATGAGCGAGACGAAGATGAAGTGTTAGATGATAATGAGTTGAACGAACTTCTTGCCAGAAACGAGGAGGAGATGCAATTATTCCAAAAACTTGATGAGGACAGAGATGATGGAGCTCGGAGAGTCCCAAGATTGTATACGGAGGCCGAATTACCGGAGATTTATCACCAGGAACCTGCAATTGTTGAAGAGTATGAAGATTTCATGAACTACGGCCGTGGTGCGAGAGAGCGGAAAGTGACGCATTATGACGAAAACATCACTGAAGAACAATGGTTGAAGGAAATTAATGGTTTGGTTTCTGACGATGAAGATGGGTCATCTAGACCAAAGAAGGGGCGTAAGCGTGGCAGAAAACCCAAATCGGAGGTGAATTCTGAAAGCGCTTTAGAGGGATCGGTTGAGCCTAATGGTGGTGATATAAACGATTTTTTGGATGATGACGACGATGAGGCAAGTGCCGCTAGGAAATTCAAAGCCGCCAAACGTAAAGGGAAGGTTGTTTCTGGGGGAGGTACCAACTCTCCCTCTGAGTATGGCGATTCTGCACCCCAGACCCCTTCTACAACTGGATTACCACGAAAGAAGAAGGCCCGAGGCAATCCAGTCTCTGCCCCAATCTGCCGTAAAGAAGGCTTTGTGCCCCCAATCCTGACGGATGGAGAAAGGGATCAGTTACAATTACAGCTTGGTCAGATTTTGGATAGGATGTTGACAATGACAAACGAGCAGGGCCGCAAGTTGTCTACCATTTTTATGGTGAAACCTGTCAAGCGTATATACCCTGATTACTATGTCATTATCAAAAATCCAATAGCCTTTGATGGGATCAAGAGAAGAGTTCAAGGAGAAGCATACTGCAATCTGGAAGAATTTCTTTTTGATTTACATCTCTTGTTTGCCAATGCCAGAATTTACAATCAAGAGGGTTCAATCATTTACAATGACTCGAGGATGATGGAAGATGAAGCACTGGCCATGTACGAGGAGCTTAGTGGGGGCTTGAAGATGGACTTCACAGAGTTTGATGAAAGATTTGGATTAGTGCGTGCACGACCAGGTGCCAACACTGCTCCGACTGCTGTAAGCTCTTTAGATGGAGGCCCTGCCAGTGTTTTTGGAGGGGGTTCTTCTATTGAGAAGAGGGAACAGCATCAGCCGGTTATGAACGGATCAATTTCATGACTGCATTCAGGCTGTATCATCGTGAAATTCTGCCTTGAACTTATTTATATTAGTTTTATCTGTATTCTAGAAATGTTTGTTCTACATGAGTATTTGACCAGTTTCCCTTTATTAGTGGTTATATAAGGCTTGTTCCAATTACGTATTGGTTGGTTCATCATCTTCTTGCCTGTCCTCTGTCTCTTGAGTCTGTTCGAATGTTTCCGAATTAGCGGTTGGAACTCTAGTGATTTGCTGATCTTCATTCTCAATCGCGGGTTTATTGATCTTTTGGCTTTCAGAGTCAGCAGAGTTTATTGCAGTTAGCGATTTGGTTTCCTGATTTAGATGACATTCTGTGCGCAGTTCCTGTTGCAATTCTTGGATTTGTAATTGCAGCTCATCATCATTTTCTTCCTGTTCTTCATGCTCACTCTGTTGTCCTTGTTGCTCAGTCTCTTCTTCATCATCACCGGCCTCCTCAATAAACATTGCTTGTAATCTCTTCTTCTTGCTTGACTCTTCGGACACTGCAGAGTTCTCTGTTTCCCTTGCTTCGCCACTTTCTTGAGACGCACCGGTCTCTAATTGGACAATCTGGGGGAGGTAAGGAGCAGATCTCGGAGTCAGTTCTTCAATTTCGTCCTCCTCTGTTGGAGATTCTGGATCTCTTTGAACTGCAGTGGTAAAAGGATCTCGATCAGAGGAAGCTGAATCATCCGACTTTGTATTCGAACCTTTGAATGGTGAAAAGGAACCAGTTGTTGTTGTGTTTGCATTAGAAACTAGCTGCAAGTTGCCTGAATAAAGATTAGCTGTCAAAAGCTTCTCAATATCGCTTTTTTTGGTCTCCGAAACTGCCACCGTTGTGGTAGATTCTGCTGGTCCTTGTGTGCTAACAGTGAAACGTCTTAAAATACTAGTAGAGCTTAAAGGTCTAATGGCAAATCCACCAGGAAGAGGGGGATTGGTGTTGCGACTTTCAAAATCCTTTCCTGACCCACTGAGGGCATATCGTTTCTCCAAATAGACTTTCCAAATCCAATTCTTGGAGAGAAATGCCAATAGGACCAGCCAAAACAATTGAATAAAATCAAGCATTGTGCTGAAAATACCCAGCTCATTTGTTTCCTTTCCAACAAGAATCAGATTCAAAACAATATTAACAGACATCAACATAAAGCAACTCACAAAGCAAATGACAGCCAACACGAAATATGCTTGGTTCAACTTAGAGTTGGAGAAAACATCATAATGATAAACACTGTATGGAACAACAATCAGAACCGCCTCTGCAAAGAACACCAGAGAGATCAGAAAGATGCCAAAGTTGATATACTTGAGAACAAACGAGTAATCGAGAAGCGAGTCTAAATTATAGGCTGTTCTAGAGTAACCGCTTGATTCGTAGATTGGATAGATCATCTTATGTAGGAAGTCATTTGTTTCTTTGTGGTGTTCTTTAAGCTTTAATGCAAAAGGAAACGCAGTGTGATGTAGCACTTTTCCAGCCGTGAGTCTTCGATCAAAAACGTGCTTAAACTCCAAAATGGGGATTGTGCTATTTTTGAATTCAAAACTCTTGCTGTTATAATAGTACTTCATCGGATGGAACTTGATACTTATTTTGGATTCATCTAAGATAAACAACGGATTAAGAATCAAAGCGTATTCATCGTAATTTCTCAAATATGAGCTTTTCTGCATTTCAAAGATCTTGCTAAGTGAATTATACAGCTCAATGTTTTCCTTCCTCACCTCTTCAAAATTGTCTTTGAAATAGTCTTTACCCGAGTTTATGAAGTGGTCGCCATTATTCAACACTTTCACAAGATTTACTGCAGGAAGCGCAGTGTAGAATTTGGTTTGCTGGAAGATATTGGCAAAGTTAAACATCACAAAAATTGTTAAGCAACCAAAGAACCATTTGGTTGAAAATTGCATTTTCTTTGGACATATTTCCTCGATCTTCGGAACAGCAAGCCCGGCGCTGAACGCTGTTGAGAGCTTACTCCAGCCTGTACCTATCATTAGCTGTAATAGTGGTGTAGTCTAAGTTTCTATAATTTTATTGTTGAGACGAGACTGAACGCTCTTTTAGGGAACAGTCTGTATCCTTCTTTTTTAATATTATAACGCTGAAAATTAATTTTTTTTCCCACGTCCGACACTGCCTTTTTTCTTGCGATGTACGGATGTGCTGTTCCACCGAAGTCTTAATTTAGAAAACAACTATATATGTAAGAACAAGGGCAAGATTAAAACATCGAAAGACCTGCTCAGCCAATATGATTAATCATACAGTATGTCATCAGCTGATCAAAGATTGTATAAGAGTGGAATTGGTGTACGAAAATTATCCGGTGATTGCCGGGACCGACGAATTGTCGTTCATTCTACGATTTAGATATGTGGGACCTTTGAACAACAATAACACACCAACCAAGACACAGAAAAAACGAGAAGAGCCTAATAGAGATAGTACAGATGGATGGTTTGGTGGCAGGATTTCTTCACAACTTTCAAATGCTACTCGTGCTTTGTTCCTTCAACGATTGGAGACCATGGACGAGGAAGACGAGACCGAGGAAGAAGACCCTTTAAAGGACATTTCTATATTTTTGGGGTATACACAGATCTTTGGACATTATTCGATTAATGACAAGATAATTGACTCATCCATTTTTGAAGAGGTCCAAAAAAGTACCACTTTTGAAGGCAAACTGGCCGGAATCAATGGATTGGAAATCACCTACGGACATCATGACAAGAAAGGCTTATTGAATGGTCTAACGACGTTGTTCCAAACCGAATTGAGCGATGCTGGACATGACAATGCATCTAAAGATACTCATATCATTCCTCTATATTCAACTACACAGTCCATTCTGTTCAGTGACTTGACGTTTAAGCCTTCACAACTGACTAACAACTCGACTTCCGCCAAGCTTACTAGAAGCTTTTACATCAACATGAAGCTTCCTAAGGATCTTCCTCCTTCTTTCAAGTCTGAAGCTATCCATATTAATTACAATGTGATACTGGGCTATCAGTTGATGGAAGAGGACGGGACTTTCAGTAACCGCACCATGTTTTTTCCGCTAAAAATCCAGCCTTTTCTCGACAAGTTTGGCAGACAACCATTGTATCATTTGGAAAAACCTCGGATGAATCATAAACCGGATTCGCTAAAAAGCATCAGCCTCAACAGTCCTGGAGCATCAGAACCTTTTGGGAACAATGGAAAGCGTATCAGTTTCAAGACCATCAAATTTTCAGATCCTGCCCAAGATCCGTATATGCGTCCTAGAAGAACATCCTCAAACTCGAGTCTTGGAGGAATGCTCGTAAAGAAAAGCTCTGCATTAAGTCTCGACTCCTTCAGAAGAAATTCCATTGTGACTGTGGATCCATCGAGAAAGCGAGCATCCGTATCTGAAGAGCTTCCTGCTCAATTTGATTTGCAAAAGGAGCCAGAAAGTTTGAATTTTTTGAATGTTGTGAAGGAACTGGATGGGAATGACGTGAATGAGATTGTGAAGATCCAAGAAAAGTTTGAAAAACAGTACAACGATCATCAAAATGGACCAACCAATTCTAGACAAAATCTGATTAATATTTTGGCTGACTATCAAAGTATTCAGAAATATCCGTTTCTTGAGGAGGATGATGTTTCTGACATGGAGCCGATGGTTCCTAAATTACAACAGACAAAATATATTATTAAACAAGATCACTTAAGAATTGCCAGTCTTCACATTAACAAGAGCATTTTCAAGGCGGGCGATCAGCTTACTGTGAACCTCAGTTTTCTTCATAGTCAACTGGAGACCAAGGGACTAGAGGTGAAATTGGTCAAGGACCAGGTGATTTATAGAGACGAATATTTGAAGAGGTACGAGTACAACGATGTTTACAAGGGAATCAAGAAAGGCAATCATTTGGAATCCACCATTTTCCATAAATTAGTGAGCACCTTCAACTTTGAGGATTTGAATATCAACTGTTTGATACATGCTTCCACAGAGCCTCAGTTCAAAACCAATTTTTTTCAACTAAAATACTATTTACAGGTTAAGTTTGTTCTTATTGATTCTTATGACAACCTACCGAAAGCGCATGATCCTGAAATGGAAATAGAGGAGGAGAATGACAATATTCCTACTTCTACTCGGTCCAAGTTCGACCTAGCTTCTATTTTCACCGACTACCGGGGTTCGGTTCTTTTTAGAGCTGTTGATCATTATGCCAATGGACTGGAGTTTACTATACGGCTGCCTATTCTTGTACTTCCGAGCTACGAAAATGACTTTGGGTCCGTCATGAATACTAAATAGGAGAGTATACATGATCCAAATCGTCTTAGTGTATATATATTAGTTGTTACTTTGGCACGCTTTGGGACGCACCACGCACCAGGAAAGTTTCGCGTCTCAAAAAATGCACTCCCATCAACATTAAGTAAGGAACAAAAAAAAAAAATTCGTGCGTGTACATTGATAATAGTGAGGGACGCCTTTAAAAAGAGCATATAATAGCTATCAATAAACTAGCTGATCCGTCGATCTGAGTGCAGATTACACACCAGAGACTTAAGATAGCCTTTTAGGATTGTCTACAAAGATCCTGCGCGTGCCAAAAGTCTAAAGATCCAGTGGGCACTCCTGTAACTGACACAGTTTGCCTGAATGTTCTTAGACAAGCCATCGTCCTCTTTGGATCCAAGAATGTCTAACCAGACATCTAGCAGCGATGCGGACAGCTCGCAGATTGCAATGGTGATTGCAGCCCCAACTCTTTCTGGAAGGGACAAGGCTGATCGACTGGGAAAGAAGTTTGCGGATGCGAAACGGAATAACAAACCTCGGTTCAAACCCTCGAGAAGTGCAGAATCGCCCCAGAACGTGCTGAATCCGGGAATTGTTCCTCGCAACTCGATTCGGTTGACCAAATTGTACTCGATCTTGAACTCAAAGAAGTCGCGTCCTAAGCCTGCAAAGAGCTCTCCTCCACCCTCACAACAGAATGCCACCCAGTCTGCTTCGTTTTCCTCTCCACGCCATACAACAAAAAATCAAGGTTCTCCGAACAGACAATCCCCTGCTCGCTCGGCGGCATCAACCCCTCTTCGTGTTCTGAGAGGCCCTTCTGCTCCTGCCACACAATCTCCGAAAGCACAGCCAGAATTACGATTTAAAATCACCAGCCCGAACAATACACATACACCGATTGATGCTATAAACTCAGCCACTCCAAACATTGCTCAAGTAAGTACAATTAATTCACCAGTGCAGTCAACTTCTTCTCCAAGAAATGGTCCCCAGCAGTCGTCGGCAATATATAACAGTCTTCTACAGGCAAGAAAAGACGCGTATGAGCAGGCCCGTTCACAGAAAAATTCAACTCCAAAAACAACAGAAACAATAGTGACTGCAGATCCTCCAGCTGGAAAGGATGAGAATCTTAAGGCACTTAGTCCGATTTCTGTCGATTTAGCCCAAGTGGAGATAGAGAAAGAGTTAATTGAAAACAAAGAGTCAAGCACTCAAACCGCTGATGACAATCTCCCAGCAGTCTTGGTAGACTTACCAAGTACTCCAGTGAGAGCTGTTTTGCATAGTGAGGAATGCAGTCAGAAAAAACAAGTGTATTTTGCAAACGATTTAGAAAGCTCGCCTTTAGTCTCATCTCCAATACGCGGTGCTCCTGAGCCAAGATCTATTTTAAAATCTGCCAATTTAGGATCACAAGAGAGTCTTTTTGGAAGCCAAGAGGGTCTACAGCTTTTTGGAGCCCATGATTGGCCTTCCGGACATGTCATCCCGTTGACATCCGGGGCAGCACAAACTCCTAAAGTGCTTCAGCGTTGCCTGTTGCTTCTACAAACTCCTACTTTTGACAAAAGATTTGAAGCATATGCCACCATTAGTCAAATAATAAAGGTAAACTCGAAGCAGTATATGTCTACTGTTTTGAGCAAAGACAAATGCGAGCATCTAGCGACTATTATTTCCGAAGATTTGGATACTCTCCTGGGAGGAGGAAAGTCTCCAACACAGGCATTCACCACAAGAACCGCAATACAAGCAGTTAAGATATTAGGATACATTTTTTCCAATGAAAACATTGCCTCCGCACCAGAGCTTTTTGGAAAGATGGCAACCTTAGGCCTTTCTCAGGACCTATCAAAAGGTCTCGCTTCTGCCTTTGTGCAAGTGTTTAAAGAGCATACCTGCAGTCTTCCACCAAGCACTGTTGAACAAGTTGTTTTCACCTTATTGAACATGAAATTCTTTTTGAGTTCTTCTCTGATCAACGAAAAGCTATTGACATTGAAAAGATTTCTGACTCTGTATCCTGGAATAATGCTCAAGTTGACGTATAATTGGACGAGTTTTATCCTTTCATGTCTTCTCAGCACTGAAGTTCCTTCCTATGATCGAATTGTCGACTGCTGCAACTCAATTTTGAGCTCGTTCTCCAAGTTAGCCGGTATGTTGGAAAGAAGGCAGGTGTTTGCATTATTGAACGAAGAAACTCAAAAACACTCGAGTTTAGAGTATAGTTTAAAATCTGTTCAATCCTTTGGTCCCCAGACAGCAATTTGCAGATCTCTTGTTGAGACATTAAAATTCATGATTCATCGCAAAATGTACTCGGAAGCAACATCTATTTGGGCTTCCCTAACACACCTGACTAATGTGTTCACCTGGAACAAGGGTTTTGAGTCATGGGTTCATATTGAAGATTGGATTACAGTTTTTACTGAATGTTTCAATTTCCCTGAAGAAGCAGCAAGGGTGTGTTCTCTAAGAGCTTGGGGTTCTATCATCTACGATTTTCAGTCTTCGCTATCCTACAAGGAGTCTCCTGCTGTTCCAAGTGAAGAGGAGAGGTCCCTCTTGGACACAAAATATCTTGTGATTTCCCACCCGTTCACCAATTTTCACGGCGAGGTAAGTCCAGAACTATTGAAGGTGTTTGCTGCATTACACATGAGACTGTATTACTCTCTTTCCAAATTTTTGACAAAACCTCCATCTCAACCCCCTAGGACCGACGAGTGGGTCATTGAATGGCCCTTGGCCACTTTGGCAGGATTTTGTTTTGAAAATCCGGAGGCTTCTTTACTTCCAGTTACATTTGGTTTCAAGGCATTGTCTGAAATGCTGGACTACAAATCGACTCGGGCGCCAAAGGAAGAAAGAATCAGTACCAAAAATGCATTTTTCGAAGATTTTGAAGACGAATTTTATTTGCCTCCGGCTAATCCTCAATGGGTCGTTGCGTATCAACATGCTTTTATCAACATTCTTTCTAAAGCTTTTGCAGCAGAAGCCCCAAGTTATGAGTCTAAATTCGACCTGCTTATTAAGTACTGTCAATGTCACAAAGCTGGTGTCCCCAGAATGAGTAATCATTCTGATGGAAGCGAAAATATACGCTACTTGGTTAACGAAATATTGAGCATATCAATTAGGAAGAAAAACCATATCGGATTGGATTATTTAATTGAACAGTGCACTTTGCTAAAAGACAGTGTTGGTGTCAAGGCTCTTGTGTTCAGCAGTGATAAGTGCAAAAGTGTTTTTGGGCTTCTTTTCAGTTACGTTTTGACTGTTTTTCATGACAATAAGAATCAAAAAGCGGCTGCGCTTGCTAGAATTCAAGAGTTCGCACTGGCTTCATGTGGCTCTCACATGCCATTTCTACTGTTTGATTTATTGCAAACGCGTGACTCCCGCATGGTGTCCTATGTTTTGAATAATGTTAGCAACCATGCCAGCTTCACATCAGCATTGGAGTCAACCGCAACATGGAAAAGATTGTTGCAGGCATTACCTAATAACGTGGAGATTTTAACTCTCTGTTCAATTATAGACAGTCTGAAAAATCATGATCTTTTGAAACTTGAGGTGGGAGAACTTGCGTTACAAGTTAATCATCTTTTAGATTTGCTTGGTTTGAAGCAGTTATCCAAGCATCAAAAAGCTGACTTGTTCATGAATTTGAACAAGTCTGCAGCATCGGAGGTTACGAAATTGGTGGAACTCAAAGTTGAAATTCAGTTCCATATTGTGGACACTATTCCTTTTGAATCTGATGATGGACTTGATGTTTTAGTTGAGATTACAAGGATGCTAGAAATAAACGGTGATTCCCGACCTGCCGTTTATCGATGGTTTTTCGACAAGGCAGTTGCCATTCATGAAACTATTGCTGTGGCTGACCTTCATTTCCAAAGAAAGTACCGGAAATTGCTCCTCAACTTGGAAAAGCTTTTGGATCTGAGAAAGGCATCGAAACATGAATATGAAAAGCTCTTGGTTATTCAACAAGAACAAGGATTGAACATTGAGAAGAATAAACCGGAAAAGGGTTTCAATACTGACGAAGAGGGGGAAGAGAATAGTGAACTGGGGACTACCAACAGAGCCAGAAAAGAATTTGGATACAGCAACATTGTAGACGAGCAACTAACCCCTACTCGAAAAAGGCGGAATCATGCCCCTACTTCGGCCACCAAGCGAAAAATATTACCAGAAAAACAAGTGCCAAGTGCTAAAGAACGAGAAGTTGTTTCGCATGTTGAAGAAACTCCGTCATCTGATGCTGCGGCACAGGAAAATCTTCAAGACGAGCCTTTGAATTCTCTTGGAACCACACAAGTAATTTCTGAAGAGGAAGGGGACGATCTAGAACAGAATGAGGAGGACTTGGCAGACATTTTATCGGATGATAGTCATGAACCAGAAAGAGAGCCAGAAGACCGGTCATTGAATGCCAAACCATCAGGAAACTATGTCCGACGGTCGATAGAAGTGGAAAATGCAGTGGATGCTAGCTCACTGCGAGAAAACACAAGGCAAGAGCAATACGTCCTGAGTACTACTTCCAGTATTTCTGAGCGGTCAACCCAATCGGTTGAAGATTCAAACGGAGATACAGAAGCAAATGAAACTGATCAAGGATGCAATGAAAAATCCTTAAATTCAGCTACATTGACCAACAGAGCCGGCTCAGAAGCAACAACTAGCAACATTTTATCATCTGGAGCAGAAAACATTGGTGGAATATATCAAGCTCCAATGGTTTCTTTTGAAGATGGACAGATGGTGGTGAGACATGCAGCTCCGCCCCAAGGATATCCTCCGATGCCATATTATGGATACCCACCTTTCTACGGTTATCCACCTCCTATTTACCCTCCAGGAGTTGTTCCAGAGGACCAAAGGTCAATGTCTCCTTATCCAATGTTTATGCCTGCTCCAATGATGCCTGTTACCCCTGGAGTTAGCAGACACAGCACATTGGAAGCCGGCCCCACAGAGAAAACAGATGGTACAGATGCAGGTGGCGAATGGGATCAGTTGGAACGATTGATCAACACTCTTTTAGCCAAAGAAGCTTCAGGATTGACTCAGTTGTCAAGTTCCAGAAAAAGGAAGCTGGAGGACGATGTTTTTGCACTTATGGTGCAGATCAAGAGACATAGAGACCTTTAAAAAAATATTTCCATTATAAATAATCTTGAAATCTGACGTAGGAGGCCAGTAGCTCGACACCCACCTTGACAGAGTCCACAAACTTGATATATGGGAAGTCCTGTTTAAATTTCCAATCGATGCTACTGAGGCCTGCACAGCCCAGCAAGATGATTTTTGCGTTTTGTGCGGTAAGGGTGTTGATCTTGGTTTTAAGAACCTCGTAGTTTGCCGGGTCGCTGAGTTTCAAGACGTCTACTCCCGCAGCCAATGTCGGAAGACAGTATTCTGGCAACTTGGAAGAAGAGCTTGAGCCATATATGAAGTCGGCCACAGAGTTATCGAGAATAGTTTCCCAGCTTTTTCCGGAAGTCAAGATGGCAACTTTATTTTTCGCACTGGCAAAATTAAGAGCGTATAGCAAGGAGGCCTGGAAGATGCCCATCACCGGGACTTCCACCAGTTCACGTAGACGATAGACTAATGGATGATCTGAGTAGCAACATATCAAATAACCATCGTATTTAAGATATTTTTCAGGGTTTGCATTGAGTTTTTCTAAACATGCCTCAGATGAGATCAATCCGTCCTCGGAATTATTGATAGAAGAAGGTGCTTTGCCTATTGGGCCTGTGAAGAAGTCGAGGTCAAAACCGGGAATTGGATGAGTTATGGTGGCCTCCAGACTCCTGGTGATGGACTCGGACGAGTTTGGGTTGATTAATAACACTCGAGGCATCGTAGTTTGAAAAGAAAGATGTTAAAAAATTATTGGTGCTATGTTTTTGGATGCTCGAAAAATTAAACGTATTAAATGTCCTGTCTATTTACATGGCGTTGATCAATGCCTGGAGGGGGAAAACCTTTGATTTGTAATCAAGGTATCTCGAGTCGTTGTGCTGGACAAAGATCTGTTCTAATTGAGAAAACAATTGATGGGAAATGCAATAATTGGACGAAACGTAGTTGTCCAAGTAATGTACAAGTAGATTGCAATCTTGGTCTTTCGAATTTAAAAGAATTTCGAAAATCAGACGATATGTCTTGGGCTTAAACTCAATGGATGTATCCAGAGAGTTCAAAAACGCGGCCAGCTGGGCGCCCGACGTGGCAGCATCGCAGTTTTTATAGATTTTGAGCAAATAGAAAACCGACTCCTCATTAAGCTGACACCTCCTTTTTTTCACCATGGCCTTGGCCAGCCGGGCTGCCAAAGAGAGATCGTTTGTAGTTTTGCTGATGACGTTTAAAATAATGTTCAACGGGAGGGTGTTAAATGGCTGATTGGTTTTGATTTTTCTTAATCGATACTTTTCAGATTGTCTCACTGGCTTGCCCATCTGGGTAGATGTTAAAGGATTTGAAGACATGGCTTGGGAAACATCTGTATTTCCAGACTCAATTTGCTGTTTCATGATCCGCAACATTTGTTGGTTTGGATGCAGAAGTTTCGAATATCTTTGAGTGTATTCTTTGATATGGAAACCATGCATCTGCTCTATGAGAAAAATAGAATTTTTCAGGTTCCAGTCAAAAGGGGCCGAGCTTAAACTGTGCACCAAGGCAGAGAAATCAGTGGCCTTTAACTTCGAGTAATTGGTGAATTTGATGTTTGAAAACATTCCAGATTCTATCACTTGCAGCGCTCCAAGTTTCTTGACGTAGCCTTTGAAACGTAAAAGATCCATTTTTTGTCGATATTCTTTCACGGCACTACCTGCTTTGATCTCCATCAATTTTTTTGTTTGGTACTCGACACTTTTCGCAAATGTAGCAAAGTCCAACCTTTCTATGCTCATGGTGGAGATCATGTCAACCAACGGGTCGGAAACCACCATCAGGGGTTGATCAAACATGCAAACAAACCCCACAAAAAACTTGGATGCCAAATCAAATCTTCCAGCTTCCAATGTGTTCTTCAGTCCAAGTTCCAAGATTTGCTGGTTCAAAATCAGCGAGTATTTTTTCGAGTACATTGTGGCAATGAGACTGTAAAATTCGTCGTACTGATGTTTAATTACCAAATGGTATCCTAACAATTCACATGCAAACCGGTCAATATGTAGCTCGCTAGTCTCAATCACTTTCATGGCATTTTTGTAGTCCTGTTTCAAAGTATAAGACTGAACCAAAAGACTGGTTAGCTCTTTAGATTGTTCTCCATTTAAAAGACAGTTATGAACCTCATTGTCGCTAACAAAGGGCACCCATAGTTTAAACAGAGATTGCAACATATTCTCGGAAAGACCAAAATGGCCTGATTGGAGTTTCTGAAGCAAAACTAATAGCATTTTTCTGCGCAAATCTGCAGTCAATGACGAATCTGCAAGAGTTTGGATGATGGACTGGACAAACTTGTCATTGGTCGAGTATCCAAGATATCTGCGGGTTTCCAAAGTCAAATGACAGTTCAACAACCTGCGGCGCATAAAAAAACAGCTATATGTTTGAGGTCTGCGCAGGCCAAACATCAAGAATGGATATCATTGGCTGATTTAGTCCTTAGTTTGTTGATCTTTCAAGCTATCTCTTCCCTGTTGAAAACTATATGATGTTTTTTTTCCCTACGATTTGTCTGGGTCCTGTACACTACCTTGATGAAAAATTCAAGTCCAAAGAAAAAGACTGGAGAATCCGTCGATGGGATGAATTGTGTAAAACAACCAACACTGTACACAGCATGATCAGAGCGGGCATAAGTCGGTCCTGGAAACAGGGACTCAGATCAACATATAGCATAGGACATATGGGATCGCGCACCACAGGACTGAGATTTAACAGCACGCAAACAACTGCTGCTCCAGAGACTCCTAAATTCGATACCAGTTTGGGGTTCGACGAGCAAACTGTGGCTTCGACGTTGACATCTGACCAATGGGGATATTTGAAGTCAGTGGGATTGGCTGATGGATGGTGGCCATCAGATTTGGTCCAATGGTCCTTGGAGGCAGTGCATGTCACTACAGGATTACCATGGTGGGCCACCATTGCTGTGACCACTTTAGGAATCAGAACGATGTTATTTCCCTTATTCATGAAATCGTCCGATGCAATGGCCAGATCTCAAGAAGTGGCTCCTAGAACTAGAGAGCTCAGAAAAGAAATGAATATTGCCATGTCGAAAGGAGACCAAAGAACCCAACAAGTCAAGATGATGGAAATGAGAGCCTTGAACACCAAATATGGAGTCAAATACTCCCGAATCTTGCTGTCTCCAGTTGTTCAAATGACTTATGGTATTGGCTCGTTCTTTGGAATCCGGGAGATGTCGAACTTGCCGGTGCAAGGGTTTGAAACTCAGGGTTATGCGTGGTTCCCTGACCTGGTCAGTGCGGACCCGTACATTGGATTACAACTAATCTCTGCATGTTTATATGCCATATCGTTCAAGTTTGGAGGGGATACTGCGGTGAACCAATTCAGTGCCAACACGAGAAAATTATTCATGGCTCTTCCGTTTGCCTCGATCATTTTTACTTGGAACATGTCATCTGCTGTTCTTGTGTACTTCACGGCTAACGGATTGTTTTCCATCGTACAGGCCAGAGTGCTTCGGTCAGCCAAGTTCAGAAAGATGCTCAATTTGTATCCAATGAAGGACCCAAAGACGATGAAAAATGACAACAAGGGTATGATTGAGAGTTTCTCGGAAACCTGGAAAGAGATGCAAAAAAACCAGGACGTTCGGTTTGAGATTGACGAGAAGGCCAGAAAGGCCACCGAGCTCCAGCAGGCCAGAGCTCGCCAGGGTAAGGTCATTGTGAAGAAGAGAAAATGACTAACATTGTAAATAGCATTGAGATTCTAATAAATAAATAAATAAATAGGTGAATAGATCACAATAAATAGTCTGCTCAACGACTCTATGCGTTTTCCAGAACACTCTTGATTTCCTCTTCTGTCATTTTATCCAGATTCTTCTTCACTTCGATTCCTTTATCGAAACGGATTACCACACTGGGAACCACGTTTGCGCATTCTCTGATCAAAACTGGAAGATTTGGGTTCACCTTTTTGATGTTTTTGTATTGACTTGTCAAGAACGATCTATTTTGTTAGTCGATTGTGTCTTGCCATAATCATTTTAATACGTACCTCAATGGTCCACTTCCGTTACCATTCTGTGACAGAAAAAACCTTAATTCTTTAACGCTTTTTGAAATCATAATCTTGGACATTTCCAGGAGTAACTGCCAAAAATATCTCACCAAATTGTATTCTTAATTCATATTACTCCGCACTAAGTTGGTTGGATTGTCTATTTTTTTTTATCTTCAACTTCAAGGCTGTGCATTCATGGCACCCAAGGCTCATCTTGTATATATATAGTATCGTTATTTGCAAAGTTGAACATGGTCAATAATTGCTGGTCATTGTCCATCTTTTCAGACTGATGACCGGGTTTAAAGTAGAGTTGGAAATAAAGCACGTTGATACCAAGCCGTCGTGATATCTTGCCTCTTAGTTTGCCAACAGTGGTTGAACCGGGAAGTACAGTAATTGGTATGTGATTCGATAAGTGTATAACGTCCAATGAGATGGGCTGGATCGTCTCACTTGTAGTTTTGGGGGTGGAAATTTTCGGGTTGATGGAATGGCGAGCACACAAGCTGTTCCAGTTTGACGTGTTGGAATACGTCCATTCGGCAGCCTTGACTTTATTGATAAAATACAATTCAAACCCAACGCGTTGGGCATTTGTGTATTCTGTACCATTAAGTTTGACCAACGTTGGAATTCTGGAAAATAAATGAATTGTTGCAATGTCGTACTCCAATACATCCACCAGTGGATTATTCAGTATATGTAACGAGTTAAGGTTTGGAAATTGTGAGGCTAAAAGGTCGATTTCCGACCAGCTGGAAATAACATTGTTAGACAAATTGAGAGAAACAATTGTATCAACAGGCGAACGTGAGAGTATTTTGAGTTGATTATGGGACAGATTGATGTGAGTAAGATGGTGCAAAGGAGCGTCTTCCAAGGATTGAATTTGGTTGAAGGAGACATCCAATTTTAATAATGAAGGCTTTTGTACCTTCTGAACGGCCACCAGGTTGTTTCCAGCACAATATAACGTTTCCAAAGCAGGAAAACTGTCCAAGATTGAAGTCACAAAATTGCAAGATTGCAAGTCGCATGAACTCAAATAAAGTGTTTTCACTGTAGTATTGATGCTCGAACAACCTAATTGAGTAATCCTGAGTCCATTCAAATTCAAACTTTCGAGTCGAGGAAGTTGGTTTGCCAGACCCATGATTTGTGTCCAATTGTTCAGTAGATTGAACCCTATATTGAGTCTCTGTAGATTGATCAGAGCATCTCCCAAATTCGAGGGACTTGCAATATTCAATCTTTCTAGTGAGATCTCCTCAAGATTCTGAAAGTTTGCCTGAATACGACTTAATTTCTCAAATCCGTAGCTCTCCACTTTCTTTGTTCCAATTGTCAAGTCGAACGAGTCCCGAAGTGTTTCGGTCGCGTCCTGACCTTCTTCCAATCCTTCTCCATATTTATAAACCAAAGCTTCCATAAATGTTCGTGAAGGTTCCAGTTTCTTAGATTTGACAAAACTACCAGAGTTAAGGTTGCCAATGGTGGTGAAATATTGCTTTCCGTTGAGACTACCGTTGTTCTTGCCTCGTTCTGGCTCGTCCCATTCGATTCCATAAGCCTGTATATTGGGCCAGTTCGGAATCTCGCCCACAAATCGCACAGTTGCCAGCCGGCCGTCCACACACACGCGTGTGCCAACACCAACAGTCATAAGGAAGACAATATGTCCACTTCAATTGTAGGTTTTATTGATTGAAGATCAGTTTTATATTTCCAAAATACACCCTGCACCATCTGATAAATTTAAAATAAATTTTCAAAACACAGAAAAAGCAGGAGTGATTAGATGGATATGAGCAATGAATCAAATCCGAAAGATCCAGCAGCTAAACCAGCTGGAATTGGAGCGAAATACTCCACTTGAGGCGTCCTGGCATTATGAATACACAGACAGTTCCTACGTGTATATAGGAAATCTGCCCCCAGAGATCAATGAGATGGACCTGTTGATAGTGTTTTCGCAGTATGGAGTACCAACAGATTTGAAACTGATGCGTGACAGGCAATCTGGAAAATCGAAACGGTTTGCATTTTTGAAATACGAGCAATTTGAGTCGACAGTGCTGGCAGTGGATAATCTTAATGGATATTCCTTTGGAGACCAGTACACTTTGAGAGTCGATCATGTGCGCTACAGAAAGTATGTGTACGATAAGGATTTTGATGCAAATAGAGATTGGGATGAAGCTTTGCGTAAGGAGATGGAGAAGGATTTTGCCTTGCCAGAGGATGATGACGAAGAAGAAGAAGATGAAAAGACAGACAGATTACTTATTCAAGCACCAGACGAGCTGGAAGATCCAATGAAAGATTACCTAAAACATAAGAGAAAAAGACATCGTAAAGACAAGAGCGAGAAAGCAGACAAACACAGCAACCCAGAAATATAAATTTGGATATTGTACATTAATATACATGAATAGATTAGCAGGACCATTTATTATGACTATTGTCTTTGGCCGGATCTGCGGGCATGGCTTGGGGCGATGTGGGTGTCGGCAAAGAAAAAGTCGAACTTTGGTCTGCAGGCTCGGCCTGTTCGAGGTATTTGCTGGTATCTCGTGATTTCACCACCGGTGGTGAATAAAATGTATCTGTAGTTTTATCTGGATCGACCTCCTCAGACTCTTCATCACTTTTGTTGGGCTCTTCAGACTGATCAATCTCTTCATCTGTAACTTCGCCTAGTTCAGCATCTTCAACATTCGTTGCTTCTGCATTTAAAATTTCAGCATGGTCGGTTTCCTTTTCAAATATGTTCTCAGCCGCAGCTAAAAGACTATCCAACCCACCTCCAGACCAGGCCTTCTTAGCTATACTTTCGTACATTGTAGTCTCTATGCTCACTATAGAGCTGGTTCTTTTGAGAATTTGCGAAAAAGAATCTTGAACATGCTCGTAAGATGAAACATAATGATCGTGTTTCAACTTATCGATTTCATCCAGTTGCGATGCCAACTCCAATAAGTTAGACTTATAAGCTATGATGTTCCTTGTTCTTTGCTTGCTCAATTTATGGTTGGATGCCTCTTTTTGCCTCAATTGAAATATTTTGTCCTTAATTTCCCGTTTAAATTGTATATCGTTGCTGTTATAATTCTTTTGAAAGTCCGAAATGATGTTTAGCACTGGCTGTTCGAAATTGGTTTCCAGAGCATGAGCCAAAATTTGTTGATGGTTTGCTATTTGATAGTGCAATCCACTAGAAGTCATTAGTCCTTCAGAAGCTTGACCAGAACCTTTGCACCGTGCACAATCTTCTAATGCTCTGCCAAATTCACTAGCCGCAGAACTTAGGTTCTTCAATGCGTCCCTATATGCTGTTGATGTTCTCACCAGCTCTTTACAACTACGGATCGTGTTGTTCACATCAGTTTTAGTGATCACGGTTTCGAGATCCAATGTAGAAGGTGTGATGGATGCTGGCAATGAAAGAAGGGAGCCTGACCGAGAAGCATTTGGATGCAGACGCTTTTGAACGTCTGCAATAGACAAACCCGCTAGGTCGTACAATGGTGTTGCTGAAGAGGAAAATGGGTCTGTGAGGGTTGAATCATGTTGCCCATTTCGAGGACTTCCAGCGTCAGATGGTCTTTTGCTTGAGTCTGTAGAGTCTCCGTTGACATAAGAGTAAAACTCTGAAAGATGCGGAGGAGGAGGCCTGCGGACCGGCGATTTCCGTGGTGTGCTTTGCTCCATGCTGTTATAAACTGAGACCTATGAGTTATATCTAACACCAATTCAAAGGGTAAGGTACTAAGTGTTCAATATTCTCAATCAGCAAATACAAACTTGTTTTGCTTACGGAATGTTATCTCAAGATGGAGAAAAGAGAGAAGAAAAAAAAACATAAACCTACAATTTATTTTCGGCGCGTCGAAACTAGAATTTTTGGGTCGATGTGCCATTTTTGATTACGGGTCACAAGGCCTTGCAAGATGGAGGAAATTTTTCAATTTTTCCAACAGAGCTTATGATTTTGTTTATAGAGTGCCGGGAATATCAAATAGAGACCTCATATAAGCTTCATGTTCTCAAGGTTATTGCTGCCCACCACGCGTTCATTTGCGCTTGCTAGCAAGTCCCTTGTGACTGCCCCTGTGGTTTCAAATTTCAGCACATCCAGAACCAACTTGCTGGAAACACACTCACTCGAGACTGAAGAACCGGCTGTGTTGAGAAATACAGTCAAGCGGGAAGACTCGAGAAAAACATATCTAATGGATATTTACAAGCATTTCTACGAAACTAACCAAATCATCTTGTTTGCGCATCACAATAATTTAACAGCCAGTGACAACGAGAAAATAAGAAAACAGTTGAACAATGCAGGTGCAGAATTCAGAAAACTGAAATCGTCAATCTTCAAACATTATCTTAGAGCATCTAACCATCCTGACCCGGCATCCAAGGCGGCAGCAAGACGTGTGAAAAGAAAGAAGATTAGACATCCTTTGGAACCTCTGCTGAAAGGTCCTACCGCAGCCATTTTGATCAAAAATGTCAACCCTACAGCTGTCAAGGAAGTGGTTAAGACGCTTAAAGCCCAAAACGAAAAACTGTTTTTGGTTGGTGGAAGAATCGGAAAGGATGTTGCCGACGTGACAAAGATCAACGAGTTCAAAGAGATGCCATCGTTGGAACAATTGCATGCCGAGCTTGCAGGTATACTGACGATGCTTTCTGGTGCTGGTTTGGTGAAGACCTTGGAGAGTGCCTCCAATGTGCTTTATTTGACTTTGGACACTCATAGACAGGAGGTTGAGACGAAAGAGAACCCCGAACAGGACAAAGAATAGATACTTGCACCTCTACATATTGTATATACTAATTATATCTGGTCCCAGATGCTGATTTGTGGCTGTGTAGGATGTATCTATAATTTTTTTTTGCTATATTTGAAAAATTTTAAACGAAGGTATGGTCAGTGTAGATCGTTCTTACTACTAACAAACTGGAAGATGTCAACTCCCGAGGAAAATGTCGACCAACAGTCTAAGAGACATCAATATAGACAGGCAAAGGAGGATACTCGGAAGGTTTTGAAACACACAAGGTTTGAAGAAGAAGAGATCGAGGTTCAAGATATCAGTCTTCCAAAAAAACGGTTTTATAGACAGCGGGCTCACTCAAATCCGTTTTCCGATCATCGTCTGGAGTATCCACGGTCTCCTGATAGTATGGATTGGGGAAGATACTATCCTAAGTATGTTGATGAGTCCACAGGTAGAGTGAACAGAGATGTGGAGATAGCAGATATTGGCTGTGGTTTTGGAGGTTTATTGATCGACTTGGGTCCTGCTTTTCCTGAACAGCTGATCCTGGGTATGGAGATCAGAGTCCAGGTGACTCAATATGTCGAGGATAGAATTTTGGCCCTTCGACAACAACACAAAGACACAATGAAGTATCAGAATATCAGCGTGATCCGGGGAAATGCAATGAAGTTTCTTCCAAACTTCTTCCACAAGGCACAACTTTCCAAGATGTTTTTCTGCTTCCCAGATCCACATTTTAAACAAAGAAAACATAAGGCGCGGATCATCACCACGACTTTGTTGAGCGAGTATGCATATGTTTTGAGAGAAGGAGGTGTTGTGTACACCATCACCGACGTGTTTGATTTGCATGAGTGGATGGTGAGCCATTTAGATGCACATCCCCTATTTGAACGACTGTCCGAAGCCTGGGAAGATGAAGATCCATGTGTGGCGATCATGAGAGAATCCACAGAGGAAGGAAAGAAGGTTGCCAGAAACAAAGGTGATAAGTTTGTGGCGTGCTATAGACGACTACCGGACCCAGTGGTGTAAAATAAATAGATAATATCAAACAGGACAAAGAAAAAAGCAAACAGATATTTCGTTCTAATGGTTGCTGGTGTTTATAAATCTTTCAGAGACAGAGTCCGAGGCAAGACTTCCAGCTTCGTCATTGTTGTTTTTAGTGCTGCCAAACTTAAAGATGGACGAGACAGCCTCTGATCCTTTTCTGAGAGAGCCCCGTATCGAGTTGGAGTCATCAGTCTTGAATTTGTAAATAGTGGCCAGGTCTGGAGGTTCGATATCTTGGGGAAGAATAAAGGGTTTGGTGCTCGAAGATGCGGTTGGAAGAGGAGCCTGTAAAAGTGGATTGGTTTCGCTTGCAACGCCACCAGGTTGTCTTGCGAGTTGGGCCGCGTTGGCACTGACAAGATGTCCACTTCTGGAATTGAGAGCTTCAAGATCGTTAGTAGATCCGTAGAAGAAAGCATTGCCACTGGAATGCGATGAATGAATGGATGATCTGTCGTCAAAAATAGAGTCCATATCTTCTAAACTGACTCCCTTGGTTTCTGGATACACCTTCCAAACGGTGATGATCGAAATAAAACACGATGTTGCATGGATCAAATACAACTTCCAATGGATTGTTTCCAGTAGAACTGGTGCCAGCTCTCCAACCACGAAGTTACACAACCAGTTAGTTGCAGTTGCCATTGCAGCACCAGAAGCACGAGCCTTGGTTGGCAACACTTCCACATTCAACCAACCAATAGGACCCCAACTGGCTCCAAAGAAAGCATTGTAAACCATGACAAAAACTACCACCATCCGGGCACTATGAGGGTTATCGAGCCAACTGGCCATAGCCACAAGACAAAGAGCCACGCCCATGACAAATCCTCCTAGAATCAGCACTGGCTTACGACCCCAGCTTTCAGTCAAATACCATGGAGGAATGCTGCTCAGCACATACAAAATAGAATTGATACCTGTGAGAAGAATAGCGTCTCTTCCCATCCAGCCAGCATGTTCAAAAACCAATGGAGCATAGTAGGAAATGACGTTGATTCCGTTAAATTGAGCAAAAACTTGAGAACTCATAGCCATAAAAATTCTCTTTGGATACCGTCTGAACACGTCCAAATAACTAAGATCTCCTTCCAGCCGACCAATTAAAACAGTTTCCTTGATAGCCTTATACTCTTCTCTCGCCTTATCACTGTGAACCATCCCACCTGAAAAAAGATCTGCAATAACCACTAATCCTTCTGCGTCGTGATCATGTTCAAGCAGCCAACGAGGACTTTCAACTAATGCAAATGTTCCAAAGAATAAAATAGAACCAAAGACCACTTGCAGCATCAATGGGATTCTAAAAGACAAATCATTCTCAATAAAACTACATCCATAATCTATCCAAATGGAAGAGGCGTAGCCCAAGATGTTTCCTGTGAATTGAGCCGATCCAAGAAAACCTCTGTTCTCAGGACTGGAAATCTCAGCTTGGAAAGAAGGAGCAGTTCCAGACAGAAAACCCACTCCTATACCCGAGATGAAACGGCCAATGGCCAGATGCGAGACAGAACTCGAACATGATTGAACAGTTCCACCAATACAGAACACAAATGCACCCAATCTAGTGGTTTTGCGGCGTCCCAACTTGTCTGAGATTGGTCCAAGACTCAGTGATGAAATCAAAGCACCGATTTCCAAAATTGCCACCACAGTACCAATTTGGATCGCACTAGGATTGTTGAAGTAATCTTTAAAGTACTTGTTGGTAAGGATCGAGCTGAAGTACCCCTGATCATATCCAAACAAGAACACACACAGACTCACAAACCCAGTGGTGAAGTACAGAAGCGGGTTTCCAACCAGAACAGCCTTTGGAATGTCGTCAATTGTAATTGGAGGAGACATTGTAAGGCACTAGCTCGTTGTCAAACGCAATGAAGTAAGTGTGTTATCTATCAACAACAACAAGAAAAAGTTGTTCCACATTGGGACAGATAATTTTCGTGGTGAGCAAGGAAGTATACGCAAAGAGATGAACAAGGAAAAAAAAGGGGGAGGGGGTCGCAGGCGGCGCAAAACCCAACATCCGTGCACCAGAAAGATACAAACAGGAGGATAGAGCAGACAAATGATGTTGTGATTATATACAATGATGGTTCTAGCCATTGAGATTGGTTTGGACGTTGAATGATACAGCCGGTAGCATATTATTGATGATTTCGGCGCGCACCACAGACTCAATTCCCAGACTAGAAAGAATGCCTCTTATAAGTCCACAAGGAAGTTGTAGATATGGCTGGACTTTCTTCAAAGTCTCTGCTTCGCCTCCAGGGCTATAGAAATTAAGCAATGGACGGAAGTTGTTGTCAATCAACACAAATGTTCCTATGTGATTGGTTCGAAGGTTGTCCATTTGTTTGAGATAAAATAGTTTCCAGACATCTCTGCAGATGAACTTCATGATTTCCAAAACTTCCAGCAATTTGATATTGGATCCATCATTTTCATTTTTGTTGTATATCAAACAATCGGTGATTCTAAACCCGATTTCATATCCATATTGCTCCACTCTGTACATGTTATTAAGCCCCAGAAGCTTGGTTTCATTGTTCAGAAAATCCACTCGACCTGGTTTGTTGCTGCTTGATTGTTCTACCTTCATACTTCCTAAAAGTTCGGCAATGTCGTTAGAATTCTTGCTTAGCAGCTCATCGACCCGGATCGAGAGAGGAATACATTCGCTCACCAAGTATTCTAATGCCAACGAGTTAACCTCCTTAGTGAAGAAACCGGTATCCACAACATTCTGAGAAGGTGTCTGAGGTAGCGGAGCATTTGTATTTAAAGGTCCAGGAGACAGATTCGACATCGCGTGCTGATATGTTGATGCTCCAGTTGAACATCCTTCAAGACCAAATATACAAACACAGTATTTTTTTTACCCAACTTTCACGCGACTTACATAAGCTAATTTGCATCGACAAGCTGGCCAGCCTCTACCAATATATACTCACCAGTTTTGGTGTCTGGTGCAGAATGGAGTCTTTGCCAAGTTGAGATTCTGGAAGACGTGTGGTCAATCTCAAACACACGAACCCGACGTTCGGTGCCTCCATATCCAGCATATCCTCCTTCGCCTGCTGCTCCGCCGTAGCACAACCAGATTTTATCTTTCACACAATAATCGTTGCAATGATCATGACCAACAGATACCACCGACACTCCAGCATCCACTAAAGTGTCTTCCATGCCAGTATTGACCTGTGGAGCAGTAACAGGTTCTTTAAAACTACCAATTGTTTGGTGCTTCCCAACCTCGCGATACTCAGGCAAAGGAATATGGAAGAAAGCCATCGCCAGTGGATTTTGAATGTTCTGCCGCAAATCTGTCGAAGAAGTGAATTTGTTGGTCACAAAAGTCTTCTGGTCTTCCTTCAGAAAATCGTAGCCTTTGACTTTTGGATTCAAAGAATATTTGTGAGAGTCCAGGAAATACATCGTAAGAGCAGCTCCCGGCTTCTTCTCTGACGGGGCAACTGTAAGAACGTAGTTTCCAACTCCAGAAATTGCTTCTTGACCTGCTTCTGCCAGATTGTATGGCAAATGAGACGCCAATTGCATGAGTTCGGACCGTGACAGGTTTCCCTCGTCGTCGTGGTTACCAAAAGTGAAGGCATATGGAATTTTTCTCTCGATGAATATGTTGCAGACTTTGTATAACGTGGTTTCTGCATCTGGTGAGTCATCGCCATAAATCTGATCTCCAGTCATGACCACCAAATCTGGAGATTCGATCGAAAGCACTTTTTCTACGAACTCGACGGTTCGAGGATCCGCATAGCACTTTTCGCCTGCTGCCAGTTCAGGATAAGTATCTCTACAGACACCAAAACCGGTGCTGAAATGAAGATCTGCCACTTGTAAGATTTTGAATTTGCGTTGTTGATTCAATTTCAAACTGATCTTTGGTAGGTCCGTTGTACTTGCTTGCTTCAATGTCAGATAGGCTCCAAAAACATACGGCTTTTTTTCATCCGCAGAATCCAGCCCGATCTCCAAAGGAGCCTGCTGGACAGTCCAGCCCAATCTTGGATCAACTGGAGCAAAAAGAACTGTTGCATCTAGAACTGCTTTACCACGACCATATTTCACCCATAATCCGTACTTCTTCTTGCTCCATTGCGCCTTGGCCAATGTTTTCTCTGAAACATCATCATCGTCATCATCAAAATCCGAGTCAATCTTCTGCAAATCATTTAGAACCTTCTGAGGCAATTTCTTGGAGCCAGAACCTGTCTGCCCAATAGCAACATCGACAACATAATTTCTTTCATCCTCCTCTTGCAGAAAACCCTCTTTCTTGTACAAATATAACTTTGAAAACCAATGCAAATTCAAATACAAATCTTTAGAGACACGAGACCAGCCATTAACATGTTCATCACTGCAAAAAGGCTTATGACATCTGCGTAATTCTAAATCAAAAATCACTCTTTGTTCCTTCTCATCATTCAAGGGGTTGGGAAGTCGATCTAGCGACACATTCACCACAATCGACAGCCCAGAAAGCACTATAAATGCAACAAGCGCGTAGGCCAACGCTCTTGAGGCCTGCTTGGTCAGTCCAAAGTTCATCCTCCAAACAACTTCACAAACTACGAAAGAATAGATACTCTTTTGGCAATCAAGCACACTTTTTCTGCACCAAAGCAAACGCGGCTTATGTCATCAGAAACACCACAGCGAGGTCGTAATTAGGTTTGTGTATATATTGTTATAAAGTGATAGTTTCCAATCAACATGGACCAGCAGATGAAGCAACCATTCAATCAGAAAGGGGTTTTGCATCTTTTTCTGTGGAATTTTGATGTTCTCTTCCTGCATTACAATTGGTGCATTGTTGTGTCACTGTTTGAGTTGTTGATCTGGTTTGTCCATCAATAGCATTGGATGATGTTTCGCCTGTGGGTCTTTTATCATTTCGTAAAAGACCAGAATGTGTGATATTAGCGCGATGATGAGGTTTTCTTAATCGATCAATCGGCACACTTTTGTCTCCCAATTTGACCTCCACAGACTCGTTTTCTAAAGGATCTGTCATGATAGAATTAATTCAATTGAGCCAACCCAACAGGAACAAACGACGTTTGTGGCAATGAAAGACAGCACTCCCACAATTAATAAAATATCCTTTACCTTTGCCCTCCGGTGGCTGATACCGAGCTGGGTGTGTTCGGCTTTGCTCCCTCGAAATATTTATATTTCTCGCTCCAACATTTCGATCCGCTTGCCCTTTCCCCACACACAACTATGGCGTTCAGTTACTCGCTGCTGGGAGTGATTTTGTCAATCACCGGGAACCTGTTGATCTCTGTATCACTCAATATTCAGAAACAGGCGCATCGCAACCTGGGGTCTCAACATTACGCTCGCAATTTGAAATGGCAGCTTGGGTTTGTGCTCATGTCACTTGGGGAAATAGGCAATTTTGTCAGCTACGGCCTGACTCCCGTCAGTGTAGTGGCGCCACTGGGGGTGGTAACAATTATTTCTAATTCCACCTTTATAGCTCCTGTCTTGTTCCATGAGAAAATCCGGCCCCGGGATCTATACGGAACCTTTCTTAGTGCTACAGGAGTTGTTTTCATGGTGCTGTCATCAGTCAATTCTAATTCCCCTTCATCTCCTCCAACTGGAGACCCCTTCGCCTACACAGACTCAATGGTTTTGTCGTCTAATTGTCTTGTCTATTTGATATTCACTTTGATCATCATATTACTGCTGACCATGCATCTACGTACCCAAAAATTAGAAAAGTCCATCACCTACATCCTTGCGAACCTATTTGTGGTTGCTTTGTTCGGCAGTTACACTGCCATATCAACTAAGCTGCTCTCCACAATCATTGAATTCGCACCTCCAAAACAGATCATTCTTAACATCAGACCATACTTGCTTCTCTTCGTCATCATCATCACCTCGGCATTCCAAATCAAATACCTCAACACCTGTCTCAAAATAGCAAATGCAACCACCGTCGTTCCAATCCATTTTGTCTTTTTCACCACAGCAGTGCTCATGTGCTCTATCGTCGTATTCAAGGACTTTGCAGACAAGTCTTCTCTCGAATGTGTATCCTTTCTGGTAGGAGCCCTTCTCACTTTCGCTGGTGTCTTCTGCATATGTGGCAATAAATCTCCTCATGAAACTTCGGCCACAGAAGCACCAGAACAAAACTCACAACAACCAACTGTCTTGGTCAATGATAAACCACCTGCACCGTTCTATGGAGTCGACTTGCCAGCAACTACCCAATGCATTTCAACATTTCAATGTTCATCCGAACAAGCATCGATCGTCTCTTCAGAGGAAGAAGCAAGCCCTCAGGTGCAAAATTCGGGACCTCGACTCATACAAACCTCCAAATCCACACCCGAACTGAACAGCGGATTATCCACGTCAAACACCAAATCCAAACCACATTCCTCTCATTTGACAACACAAGTCCCTCCACGCAACAGAAGAAATAGTTTTTTAGGATCCCCGGCCATCGAACCCAGCTCTAGAAGTCATAAAGCACTCGGCCACGGCTATTTCGTGTTAGGTGCACCCGGTGCTTTAATAAATGCAATCATCAACGACAACGAAGATTCTTCACTTGACGAAAACACTTCCTTAGTATAACTCCATGTATCATTATTCATAGAATACCAAATACCAAACATATCACTTTCTGGCACTTAGAAGCGGAGTAATGAATGGATGTTTCAACAACCGCACAGCTCCAGCTCTCTTTTGATAGTCGGTCTCAAAAGTTAACGTCAGAAAATCTTTGCAATCGTCAGTAACCTTGTCTGGAATCATAGGTAATGTCAAAGTTCCGATCCTGAAGATGGCCTGCATCTGGGAAAATCCAGGGTAGGGGTGTTTTCCAGTCAGCATTTCCACTATCAAACAACCAACCGACCAGATATCTGCCTTGTCAGTATAAGCAATTTGTTTAACCACTTCAGGTGCCATCCAATACACGGATCCTTGAAGTGATGCTCGTTTGCTTTTGGTAGCGTCCTGTTCCTTCTTCTGATCATCATCAAGGTTGATTTTCTTGGAAATGCCAAAGTCACTGATTTTCACAGTACCGTCTATATCGATCAAAATGTTAGCTCCCTTGATATCCCTATGTATAATTCCCTCCCCATGAAGGTACTTTAAGCCAATCATCACCTGCGCAATGAAATTTCTGACCAATGGCTCCTCGAATGGTCCATATGTTGCCAACATCGAACTCACAGAACCTCCAGGGATGTAATCCAAAAAGATGTACAAGTTGTTTGAATCGGCAGATGATCCAAGATACCTCACAATGTTCTCGTGATTCATCACTTTTAAAAGAGAAAGTTCTTGTTTCAAGGCATTGATCATTGTGATTTTTGAAGTTTCGGATGAGGAAGTTGGCAGGCTCACCTGTTTGACGGCCATCAACTCTCCTGTCAAACCATTAAGACCTAAATAAACAGTGCCAAAAGAACCCTGGCCAATTTTGGAACCTTTGTGCCAGACAGATGGCCCTTCATGATTATCCAGTTGCAATGATGACCCGAGTGAATCATCGTCGTCATCATCATCTTCAAAGAGCTTGATGATTGACGAGTCGGTCTCTTCCTTGTGTCCTGTAAGAGCAATTGACATTCGAGATCGAGCAATGCCCAGGTCAGTTTCTTTCAAAGTACCCATCATAGTGGCATCATCAGGAACGTCAGGCTCTGCAGCATTCTCCACCAATATGGTGTCAACTGCAGTTGATCGGCTAACAATCACATCACCAACTGTTTGTTTCATGTTAGTAGGCACGCCTACTCCATAGCTGAACACCGAGCTAGCAATGGACATTGGCCGTCTGCTATACGAATACACCGACTCTCGCTGACTATTTGGACTTTGGACACTGTGACGCTGCAACTTCGTGCTGTACAAGGACAGCCGGACCGAATTTCGCATGACTTCTTTCAACTGTGTGGCATTAGTATCTGGGAAATATTCCCCGAGATTTGTGGAGATGAGCTGACTTGGTGGTCTCTGTCCCAGGAAGTTCTTCAACACGTCAGGAGTTGATCTCAAAGAATTTTGTATTAAGTCACGAGATTTAGAAAGAGCAGCATCAGAGGGGATTTCAGAAGAATGGCACATGATAATACGGTTTTTTTCCAATCTGTCAGGTGAGTGACAAAGAGCAGTCAACTCCGCATCAAACATCAAATGTAGCGACGAGTCGTCGTTCATGTAGTAGGTCTTCCAGTCTTCAAATACTGGATCCACAATACCCATTTTCCGCAATGCTTTCTTCTTGATCGATGACGAGCTGAAACAACCAGTGACGTTGACCTCGGTGGTTTCGCCAGTTTGTGAAATAATTGTAGCTGTGTTTTTAAAATCATCAGTTATTGGAAATGTGGCCGGACTTTGGGAACGGTATTCGCCCTTGCGGATCAAAGCCTTATCAACACTGCTCAACGTTGTAGATGAATTTGAGATGACATCTGTGAGATCCTTGACTCGTATTTTACTCTTCAGTCTTTCTGTGTTCAATAGATGGATTAGTATCTGAAGTCGTAAACGATCGCCCACTTTGGTGACTCCAATTTCCATGAGACCATGTTTGTCCAGCTGGGGCAACAACTCGATGGAAATTTCATTTTCCACTAGCAGATCAAGATAGCTGCTGCACTCCACTGTCTTAAGATATTGTGATAGAACATAGCGATCCCTAATTGGTTAGAAACTGTCTCATATGATTTTCCAAGAGGTTACATACTCTTCTTTCATTTTTGTGGTCTTTATATCTCACGAACCAGATCCTTCCCCAACGATTCTAAATATACCACGATTTTTTTTTATTCCTCCTTCCTCCCTTTGAAAAAAAAAAGATGGGGATCTAGACCCTCAGATGTACAACTTTCTCACCACTCTGGTTAATGCCAGAGATTTTTCAAAATTGTTCTCCGCCTGAGAATTCAAAACCAGTTGCTTGTTGAACTTCTTCATCTCGAAATATTCTTGAATAATAGTCTCATAACCATACTGAGGTTTGGATTGAGCTCTGGTAACTTCAAGACATGCTAGCAAATACATATCCAGTTTGACCACGAGTATTTGGATTATATCGTTCATGAATTTGTTTGCCTTGTAGATACACAAAAGCTTTTCAATTCTAATGTCTTTTTCAAGCTTATTGAATTGTTTTGTCAATCGTGCTAACCTATGACCCAGTTCACTGATATGATTCTTGATATACTCACAGATTGGCTCTAGTTGGTACTCAAAATGGGACATCAATTCATTTAACGCATTTGCATGATCTCTTGTTTTCTCTAGATACAGCTGATAACTCGAAGTGATGAACGATTCCTTAAAATAGAGAGACCTCGGTGTTAGTTGACTTTCTGTTTTGTGCTGTGAGTTTGGAAGCTGGAGATATATTTCTGAAAATATGTTGGCCATGGCCAAACCACTCTGTAACATTTCGTTTTGCTTTTCAAAAACGCAAACAATGGTCTTGCTGACATTTTGATACATTGTAATCATGCTTTTAAATTCATGTTGAAAGAAAACTAACTGTTGGTACTCGAATGGCTCTCTCATTATTTCTCTCCATTTGATTTTGTTAGCTTCTTTCCACTCTCTTGGGACACTTAAAATGATAGTTGGAGAACTTAAAGGTGATGGAATTTTATTCTTTAGGCAGACATTGGCTAAAGTGGTTAGCCTGCTGATGCACTGTTTGGCAGATTCTGATGGGTTTGGTAGTCCTTTCAAAATTTCCAAATATCTTTGATATTGCTTAATTGGTAAATCTAATAAGCATTGTATATTCAACGACCCAAAAGACTGCAACCATTTATTGAACCTCTCATCTGATCTCACTGCTTCTAGAGTATCTAATCTTTTGCTGTGTAAAGTGATATATGAGGGATAAACCTGCAGAACTCTGGTTAGATGTGTTTCCAAGACCAGGTAATAGTCTCCACAGTCGTCGAAAACACTTTTTAGAAACAGCTCGCTAACATTGCACATCACTTTAACGTTTCCAAACAAAGCGATCATATCAGTAGACCTCATTGGAATAGAATTTTTGTTTACATAGTTGTTGAATGCTTCCGAAAACTGGTTTAAAAGCATAAGGTCTTCCAAATACTGTTGTTCCAGCTCCACAATCAAACGGAACTGAGCATCGAACTTTTCATGGAAACTTGATCTACTTTGAATTTCTTCATTGATTGGAGTTGGAAAATCTTTCAATAGACCACACTGAGGACTTCTGGGTAATTTCTCAAACTTCTTGGTGTCCACCTGGAGGGAGTTGATGGGCTTGCTAGTTTGTTTCATGGTTTTGGTCCGCTGCTGTATTTGTTTTATTTCTTCTCCTTGATTACCACGAGAAAGAAACCATAACGATTCTGCATATGGATTGGTGTAACTTGTCCATGAGCTTGTTTGCGTTTCCGGTAACTTTTCCTCGTCTGAATAAAAGGACGAGGTAGTTGAACAAGTCCGCGAAGTGTATTGCGTTAAATGCATTATGAACTCTCAGTAAAGTGAACACAAAGTCTAATGATACTATAATAGGTTTCTTTTTCAACGCTCACGCGTATACCCTATTCATTTGCCAAAGACTCCTTCTTTTTAAAAAGAGGATCCTTTTTTTGACTTTGGCCCAGCTTCGCTTGTTTCAACACAGCCTCAAATATGTTTTTTGTTTGTTAGAAAACATGTCTAGCCAAAATAATCCAAGACAAAAGAGAAACAAGCCTGAAGAACCACTCAGATGTCTCTTGCAAGCTGGCGACAATTTCCTTTCTTTGATTGTGTACCGATCAGAGACCCAAATTATGGGTCTGCAAAAGCTTTGTACTCAGACCCTACCGTTACTGCTATATGTTCTTCGCCAGACTACCTAGTGATTGCCACTGGACAATCGGGCATCAAGCTAATTAACAAGGACTTTGAGCTTGTTTTTGAGTTCACCGCATATGATCTGGGATGGAGCATCACCAAATTGAAATATGTAGATCTTGGAAATGGTAATGGGTATTTGTGCTCGGTGGCTGAAAGACAAGGGTTGCCGGTGGGAGTCAAGCTATGGGATTTCAAGAAATTGATGAGCATCAAAAAAATTGATTACAACGCCGATTACCACAGTTTGTGTCAGGTGGCTAACGGATCGAATGATTATCCACTCACGTGTTTTAGCAGCTCACTGGATTTTTCGATTCTAGCTTTTGGGTTTGCCAATGGAACTGTTGTGCTTGTACGTGGAGATTTGCTACACGATAGAGGCTCCCGACAGCGAGTTGTTTACGAGAGCAAGGAACCAATCACGAACGTGTATTTTAGGGACGATTCAATGCTGTATGTAGCAACCGTTTCCACAATTCTCACTATACCTACAACTGGAAGAAATCAGGGAAAGGCAGAACGAATTTTAGACGACAAAATTGGTGTTGATATTAATTGCAGCGATATTTTGCAGGATAACAAGAAGAATTTGGTGGTTGCCAGAGATGATGCATTACAATTTTATAATCTCAAAGGAAAAGCTCACAGCTTACTTTTGGATATTCCAAAAAGACATCTTTTTGCTTACAAAGATAAATACTTGCTGATAGTATCATCTATGAACTCTAATTTGACATCATCTTCATCAATTGTGACTACAAAATTGGTAGTTGTGGATGTGGCAAATAAATTTATTGCTCTAACCCAGACAATAAGCAACTCAGTGATGGAAATCGTGGTCCTTTGGAAAGACATGTACGCCTTAACATCAGACGGAGTATTGTATCAGCTTGTTGAAAAACCGCTAAAAGACAAATTGGGTATACTTGTGCAACGAGAGTTATTTGAAATTGCCATCAAATTAGCTCAATTGGACCAGGATGTGGACGAGTCACAAGTGTTGAATATCAAAAAACAATATGCTGATCATCTCTACGAAAAATCAGAATTCAAAGAGGCCATTGGACGATACATGGAGTGCATTGATTTAGGGAAAACAAGCGAAGTTATCCAAAAGTATAAGGACAGCTCAAAAATCCCATTTCTGACCTCTTATTTGGAGAAATTAGTTGAACTACAGAAGTCTACATCGGATCATGTGACCCTGCTGCTCTGTTCTTACTGCAAATTGAAGCAACCTGATAAAATTTTAGACTTTGTGAATAACATTCCAATGAACCAAGATTACGAAATCGTTAAGGATCATTGCAAATTCGATATGGAAATGATCATTGGGTTATGCAGAGAGAGTGGTTATTTTATGGTCGCTTCTAACATTGCGAAAACATTCAACCAGCCTTCAATAGTGGTTGACATACAACTTCGAGATCTGAAAAATCCAGAACTCACTATGAAGTATATTCGTACATTGACCATTGATGAATTGCTCAGGGTTCTGATTGACAAAGTCAAGATTTTTTTGGACCAACTACCCAACGAATGCACTCTTCTCTTGATTGATGTTTTTACCGGAGTTTACCAACCAGAAAAAAGCTTCAATTTAGAAGACGTATCTACAAAATCTTTTGTTCCTGATGCTTCCGGTGATACAGATCATCCAATTCTGACATCTTATCGTCAATTTGTCTCATTCATGAATTTGGGCGATGAAGAAGCCTCCATTTCAGAACCTACCTATCTCCCTCCACGGCCTCGGATCATATTTCAATCATTCGTCAACCATCCAAATGAATTTGTCATCTTCTTGGAAGCTTGCATTGAAAGTTACGATAAGTTTGGAGGCAATGAGAAAGATAAGAAAGACATCATGGTGACTTTGTATGAGATGTACCTTAAAATGTCTAAAGGGGTAGATGAAGATGAAAAGCTAAGATGGCAAATTAAAGCAAAATCTCTTTTGCAAACTATTCAAAAAAGTCAATGGAGCTTGGAGGACAAGACCAATCTTTTGCTACTTTCAAATTTGGGTGATTTCAATGAGGGAGAGATTTTAATTAGGGAATCGACCGACGACTCTTCTGAGGGATTTGAGCTAGATATGTTTAGATCCGCTATTTTGGCTAGAAACTATGAGAAATCTCTTGAAATAATAGACAAGTACGGTGAGAAAGAGCCAGATCTTTATAAGTTGGCTTTAACATTATACATTGAGTCTGAAGAGATATTTAATAGGATTGGGGAAGAAGAGGTCCTTAAAATCATTGGAAAAATTGAATTGTTGAAATTGATGTCACCTCTTGAACTGATCAAGCAGTTGAGTTTGTCCTCGTTCATTAAGCTGGGTTTAATAAAAAAATACTTGATTAACAACATCAACCGTCAAAAGCAAGAGATTCTTAACAACGAAAAATTGATAGACTCATACCAAGAAGAAGCTAGGGACATTTCAGAAAAGTTGAACAAACTCTCACTTGAACCTCAAATTATTAACAGGTCTCGCTGCTCATCTTGTGACCAACCAATTACGTTACCTGTTATACATTTCAAATGCTCGCACTCTTACCATGAAAGTTGTTTGACCAATGAATTCAACCAAGCAAATGGGAGCGTGGATGACCAACTAGCATGTCCAAAATGCATCAATGAACTGGACACTCTGACAGTATTGACGAGGCAGCACGAAGAAATTGGAACACGCAACGACTTATTCAAAACCAGTCTCATAGACAGCAGTGACAGATTTAAAGTGATGATGGGGTTTTTTGGCCGTGGAGCTATGGAACAGACAAGAAACATTTGGCAATGACAAATATAGACATGTTGCGTAATAGATAGATACTCTTTTATTTGATGATACATTAATGTCCGCTAATTACTTAGTTTAATCGAAAATATGTGGATGATCGTTATATGCAGTATTGCATCTGGCGACAATGTCCTTGGATTTGAAGTCGGAAGAAAGCGTGTCGAAGCCTCCAAGTTGGTACATTTCCATCAAGTCTTTAGGAACGATACTCAACTCGTCTTGGGTCTCTATTAGTGTGTTGATGACCTCAATGGCCAAAAAGTGATTCTCTCCCTGTGGCACAAGATCCATAGAGTTAGAAGGAATATCCTTAGGGTTGGTCTTTGGTCGAGCATAAAGAATATTGGGTGTCAACACTGTAGCCAGGTTGTGTACATCCATTTTAGAACCAAACTCCTCGTCAATATGACAGAAAGAAGAAACCCAACTGAAAAACGATAAAAGGACCTCGGCTAAATCTCGATGAACTTTTGGAAGCATGCAGTATGCCAGCTTTAAAATTCTGTCTCGCTTTTTCAGGTCAGCATCAAATTTTTGTGAAAGAATAAATAAATCGTAAAGTCTGAAAGTCAGTAATGGATCAGGCATGTCTCTCGTAAACTTTTTCAAAAGGGCAGCCAACTGAATAGGGCTTTCTTTTGTCAGATCTGGCACTTTCAAAGGATTCGAATCAATCTGCTCGCATAATTGTCTTAACCGTTTGATGTTACCATTGATACGAAACACACCTTCAACAGAGAGATCCATCGTGTGCATCACGTTAATCAGCTCGTCGACAAACATTGGTATCTTGAGCTTTTGAGGACCAATGCCTAAGTCACTTTCAACTCCAAACTTCTCAACAAGCTCCTCCAGAGAAGATCCGAATACTTTCTCCGCATATTTCTTGGCTCCGTTATTGGAATTTCCGCCAAACATCTTTTCCCAAAACGTAGGAGGCTTTTTTGTTTGTATAAAAGACAGGCAGTCTTCTAAACTCAAAGTCGGGTTCATCAGTTGGTGCAGAGCAAATGCTGCAATGTGCTGAATGACTTCGTTTTCTTTTTTGGATAATTCAGAATAACGCACGACGTGGTCTGCAACAGCAGACACATCTCCACTAAGCATAGTTGCTGGCTCCTTTCCTGCCTCAGAGCTCAAATCAGTGGCCCTGTGAGTGGGTGGCTTGAATTGTGGAGGAGGTGTAGATGGAGCATTTCCGGAGCTCGTTCTCGGCACCGGTTGAATTGCGGCGACTTGAATAGGATCTGCACCTTTTGTTCTAACAGCTTTTGGTGCCGGAATTGTAGCAGAGGCAGTTGTGTAAGCTCTCTTTTGGAACTTGAATGCATTCGGACGATGCTCTCTGGCTTGCTCAGAGGAGACAATCCTAGGAATGTCATCCAGAGTCAATCCCTTTTCATTCTTCAGAAGATTTGAGGTTACATCTAAGTTGGTCGAATGAGGGACAGACTTCATTGGAACGTCTTCAATTCTGAGTCTCTTTGAGCCTTTGCGTCCCAATGATCTCTCCTTTTTCAGGAATTTGGAGGCAGCAGCAGATGACATTGTGGAGTAACTTTTGGAAGACTCCTCTTCTATCTCCTCTGTTCCTGCAGTTGAAGCCTCAGGAAGCTCAAGAACAATTGATTTCCTGGCCTCATTTGTTGCTGTTCCTACCTTCTGATCTTGTCTTGTAGAGCGCATGCGCTTGATATCTAACACTTGTCTATCATATGAGTCTAGAATTTTGTTGTGTGCGCTACTTTCCTGAAGCGGCTGATTGAATATTCCCCTTTTATGCATTGCATGTCTTGATCTAACTAGTGCTATCTTCAGAAGGTAGATCAGTTGCATATATCTGGAGACGAATTTGAATCCCACTTCTGCTTCTAGATCCTCTGAAGAACAGCTGGCACATAAAACCTCATTGGTAGAGTTATTGAAGCTGATCTCATTCAAGTTGACATTAGCTCCCATTAAACGATTGCACCTGGAGCAGGATAAACAATTGGCGTGCCATCTCTTAAGGTTGAATTGAAAACATTCTTCTTCGATGCTTTTTTGACAAGAAACACATAAATCCTTAGCATTTGGGGAGATTCCCAAGACTGGAAAAACATCGTCAGGAATTTGATCGTGGTTAGAAACTTCCCTGAGATAACGATCAGTGGCTATGGTAGATTTGGAAATCTTGTTGTATTCTAATGCATGCAATAGAGTATTTCTTGAGATCAGTTTGATATAGTGAGCCAGAGTGGAAATCAGAGATAACAATTGTTGAGAGAAGTTGGAAGATAAAAGTTTTGATTTGTCTGTGTCCCGCAAAAACGTGAGGTATGACATAATTTTAGACGACATGCTTCTTGGTTCTTTCGTCAAAGGAATCAATTTATGGGTGGAGGAATAATCGGGTTGCAATCTCGAGCTTTGGGCATAGTCATTCAAAACGTCAATACCATTGAAAAGACATTCGAGTTTAAGCACTAACTTTCCAGTGATGAGCAGTCCATCAAGCTGGTTCCCGATCGATGCACAGTGCAGCATGTCAGAAATGCAAGAAGCACAGCCTTCTTCAAACTCGGATAGCGTGAGCCAAATCGACATGGTCATTCTTTCAAGTTTTTTCTCAAGATCGAACAGTTCTTTTGCGGATAAGGTGCTTTTTTGCTGGGCATCACTAGCAGATTTCAAATTCAGATCACTCAGCCCTATCGTATCAATAGTGACGTTGACTCCCCAAAATTTGTGGACCATGAAACATTCAGGGTGCCACTGTTGTTCTCTTCCGCCTCGATACAGTTCGACATACTGCTTCAAGATAGCGGAATCGCACGCCTCACATTGCGCTGCGTATAACAACGAATAATGGTAATGACAGTATATTTTATTTTCATGTTCGTAGTAATCCTCTGAATCAAACACGCGATGACAAATCTGGCAGAAGAAATGCTCTGGATGGAATTTGCGTCCAACTGCAGTAATGTAGGACCCTCGAATAGCTTTATCACAAGTAGAGCATATTAGGTCGATTCTCTTGAAATAATCAAATTCACACAATGGCACCTGAATTTTCTCTCCGTTCACTTCGACTTCGGCAGCAAAGAATTTGTTGGAACACTGGTTTCCACAATCGTGACATTTGAAGCAGTTGATATGATAGGTTCTGTCCATGGCCCTCACCAAGGTGCCTATAATTGTTTTTTTGCACTCGTAACACACCTTGGGGGTCTTTTTGGGCGTTCCTTTCTGTGAGCCTTCGTGATCACTGTGTTTTGATACGTCAGGAAGACTGCTTTTTCTAGATGGCTGCGATGACGGAGGAGTATACGATGAACCGGTAGAGCTGATAATCTTGTGATCTTTACTGCTAGAGCTGTTTGTATGAGCGATCGGAGGCGTCAACTTGGCCGTCGTATTGGACGACACCGGCGTCGTATTAAGAGTCAGGTTTTTCATATGTTCTGTCGCCAGACTCCCATTGGTTTTGGTGTTAGGAGACATGGTACAGCCCGCTGAATACTTGAGGTGATTGCAATGTCCCGGACAAGCTTGTTGTTTCTACACAATCTTGTACGTTATCAGTGTTGTTGGAAGTAGTCTCGTTGTCTTCACCGCCTTGCTTGTTGCGCTAAACTATCTCTTCATAAGAAGATGCCACACGATTCAAAAGGGTTTGTTTTGTTTTTATTTTTCTCGATAAAAATGTCTTGTTTTTTTTGGCATCGTGCGAAAAAACCTACAACGTCGCAAACCGACGCGTCGATACAATGCCTTTATTACAGCTTGTAATACCTTTTATAAGGCAGGTTGATTGTTTATTTCTGTCAGCACGACGTCACCAGTGAACTACAGATCTTCTTTCTGTCCATTTTTGGAAATTTCGCACCACGGGTGGTGTGAACAAAAGCCTAACAATATTCCTACTATTCTTCCTCAACAATAGCAAGCGGTTCACTTCAAGGCTATGCAAGTCCTTGATGCATGTATTTTTCGTATCCACGCTGCTACTGCACGAAACCAACACTCTCCTGTGCCATGAATCCTTACACCGGTTTCCAAGCCGGTGTCTGTTATTGGTCACGTTCCGTCATGCCAAATAGGGAAACTATTTCCGTCCATAAACTTGGTTGCACAGCCTGCTAAAAAATTATCGATAGCTTGATCTCTTACAGATTAAGCAAGGGTTTTGTTTTTATTGTCTTTATTCTTTGGCTGCAAAACCATTTTGGTAGATGTCTGGTTGTTGAATTGTGTGTGGGATCCGGGCATCTGTTTTCGCTTATGTCGGACACCAAAGAACCAAAGAAAAAGAGAAAATATTCCAGAAACGGATGTTGGGAGTGCAAGCGACGCAAGCTCAAATGCGACGAAAACAAGCCCAGTTGCTGGAATTGTCTGCATTTGAGCAAAGATTGCACCTATGAGAAAAAGATCAAGTTCACTAGTTCTAGAAGCTTCACTATAGAGACTGGAGAAAAGTCTAAAAACACACAATTGATCAATCTTCAAACCATCGAAGAAAACAGCGGACATCAAAAGCTACAAGATAAGCATGGATCCGATTCGGCCTCACCAGACGTCAGCCGACCTGGAAAAGATGTATTTTCTGAACAGCCGCCAATGATGGTCCAAAATCCCCCGCTCTCGTCTGGCCAAAGTACAGACATTCCCACATTATTCGACGGTTCGGTGATATCTCCAGTGAACCTGCCAATCAAAGAACAATCTCAATTTAAAGTTGAACAGGAAATCCGCAAACAGCTTTTATATAATCCTCCTGCTCCGCCGTTGCAATCAAAGGATGTTGATAATGGTTTATTTGCAGGTGCTAGTCATCTGATTTCTGACCTTAATGACCTTATTCAAAGCTTTGGAACCGAATACGATTTTCCATTAAACCAGGAGTTAGCACAATTTCAACAGTCCCATACACCATCACATAGTCCATATGATAAACCTATAGGTCCTTTTTTTGAGCACAGTTCATCTCCAGACTTTTTACCTACTTCAGTCCAAACCCCGGTAGGATCTTCGTCTCCTTCCTACGATTTCTACATCCGCAATCTCACAAACACTTTAAAAACGGATTATTCTACTCCTCCAGAAAATGACGGATCTCGTGAAAGATATGCTGAGATCGATTCTGTTCAAAAGTCATCAACTGCAATTCTCCCTGCTTTTCCTCCACCGTTATTATCCCTTTTGATCTCCAATTCTCCTAAAAGATTCGAGTATCTGTACACACTGAACAAATCTATCACTCAGCAAGATATTGTGGATCTTGCAGCTTTTTTTCAATGGCCAGCAACCTCATCTCAAATTGGATACATGAAAACCTTCATCACCAAAATACACATGAATGTGCTTCCATTCACCACCAATCTATTGCATAATTCATTTGTGAAGTCATTTCTTTTGGAAGCCAAGAACTCACCACATCTTTTGTTTGCATTATTGGCTATTTCAGCGCGATACGAAAGTTATCAGATCAGCAGGCATCTTTCTGAAGATTCGTCAGTTCTTCGGAAGATTAGATACCATAATAAAATGAGATCATACTATTTGTCTTCATGTTTGGAATCTTTGGACACTATTCTTCATTTCAAACCCAAGATCTTTGACAATATCGAGTCGCTTTTACTCACCATTCTGATTCTTGCTTCTGATTATTCTGCTTCTACTGGATCGCAATGGAGAGCTCATTTGCGTGGTGCAAAAGATTTGCTGATCAAATATTGCAAGTTCCGTCCAATGTCATTGGAATTGGGAATTATCTGGATATGGTTTTATGCTATGGAGATTCTCGCTGGACTGACGGCCCCGAATGGTGGGACTATTCATGAACTTGATGAATTAGGGGACTTCTTGTGTGTCGTCAAGAGTACCAGCAATGTTGGAAACATATTAAATCGATTTGGATTCTATGCTCCTGGACATTATGATCGCCTACCTTGTTCCGAAATCGAAGGCCCAGAACAGCTACATTATTCATTTAATCTTTATTTGGGATACAACGATGATGTGGTGGAGATTTTTAAGGAAATTGTTTTAACTCTTGAAGTTTTGAGATGGCACCGTCGAAAGCTTGAAGATGGAGAAATCCATCCAAAACTTAAAGAGATCTTGAACGAGAATGGACAGGTCAGAAACACACAGGTGCTTAAAATCATGAGCCTGATTGAGAGAGCACGTTCTTTCAAATGTCTTGCTGAGGGTCCACCTTATCGCATACCCATGGACTCTCCTTACCATCCACTGAATTTAAGAGGATTCCATTATAATAATCCACAGGGACAAAAAATCATCATGTCAAATTACATTCACAACACAAATCCACAAACATCTTCTTCAAATGACCATGAGAATTGGTATAGTTGGCTGGATCTGAGTCAACAATTGTATGCTGATGCTTCATACCTGAAAATCCTTACAATGAAACATTTTTATGGTACTCATGGATTGGGAATTAAGAACGAATTGGTTCAAGACGTGGTCAATAGAATGTTAGAGGGACTCGGATCGTTGGTAAGTTTCAATAAAAATTTATCAGTGGATGATTTTGAGGAGTTGGACAGATATTACAGTAAACTTGGTGATTCCTCCAAGAACTCTGATGCGTCCCAAAATGATCAAAGTGATGGATTCCAGCAAGATATTGATTCCGAGAGCAACGCCACTGAACATGAACATCATATCCAGATTACAGAAGAGTCACAGATCAGCGCACTCAATAAAACTACTGCAAATACCAGTTTGAAGTCCATTAATTTTGATAAATACCTATTCTATCAATTTGACCACCGATTGGTGATGGTTCAATGGCCATTATATGTCTGTGGACTTTGCTGCGTTATCCCTAAACAAAAGTTGATTATCGACTGCTGTTTTAATGCATTGATGAATCTCGGAATCGGATCAGGCGAGATCTCATTGATCAAAATAAAACACTTGTGGGAGTTAGAAAAGCAAGACGATTTTGACTTTTCGACATATGATATCTTCAGCGATGAAAATGATTCGGTCCCATTTGTATAATAAACTAATTTATTCAACCATTTCTCCGACTCTAGCATTTTCTTTCACATTCAACCAGTATCTCTGGTTATCCAAATGCTCATCATATCCACTTTCACTGTCGAGCTTGTCTAGTATCGCTTGCTCCTCATCTGCAGTAATACCTTGTAAATCGGGAGGTATTTCCTGCATTGCAACCGAAGGAGCTCCCTTTAAGTATCTCAAACTTTCAAGAAGCTGGTTTCGCAGATTCTCTAAATATTTTTTAGAGTTTTTGTTATCGATGCGATCTCCCAGATTTGGATGAAGTGAATAGTCCGGTTGGAAAAATGTTCTGAAAGGAAGAACCTCTGGAAGCTTGGAGTTCAACTTCACATTGGTCATCACACTAGTCTCGTAACACCACAATCGGCTCACGTTTCTGGGAGTATATCCTCCTCCTCCCAAAACTAACATTGGTAATCCGAAACTTTTGATGAACTTCACACATTCTCCGTGTGCTTTAATATTTAGGTTGAAACATCCCAGCCTATCGCATCCCAAGGAGTCAGCTCCACACTGCTGAACAATAGCTGTTGGTTTGAAGTTGGTAATGACAGGCTCCATGACCGACTTAAAAAGACGGATATATGATTCGTCATCAATTCCATCATGTAAAGGCACATTCAATGCAAAATGCCTACCTTTTCCTAGCCCAACCTCATCATAATTTCCCGTACCTGGGAAAAACTCTCCATTATATTTGTGGAAAGAAACTGTCATGACTCTGTCTGTGAGATAAAAAGCTTCCTGAACTCCATCACCGTGATGCAAATCAATATCTATATACAAAACTCTGGGATGCACTCTTAAAAGATCCAAGATTGAAAGCACGATGTCGTTCACGTAACAAAATCCACTTGGCTCGTTTTTCTTTGCATGATGCAATCCACCAGACCAGTTGATAGCAATGTCGCTCATTCCAGATATCAGTTTGCGGGATGCATCAAGCGATGCGCCTGCGTAAAGTTGGCAGTAATCGTACATGCCTTCGAAAACTGGACAATCATCTCCAATGTTGAATTTCTTGAGATATTGGTTCAATTTAGTTGCATTATCGGGAGTGACCGATTCCAAAAATTTGACATAATCTTCCGAGTGAAATTCCAGAAGTTCCTCTCGAGTAGCCCCTCGTGACTGATAAATGTCCATCTTCTCGTACAACTTATATGCTATCACGAGATGGTCGGTCAACATTAATCTAAATGGTTTCATGGGGTGTCTGACTCCATAATGATATTGTGACACATCGGGATTGTAATGGTATGACACGTTTGGATTATATCCACCAGACTCAAATGTGTTTACCACCGGCTCGTGAAATGGGGTTTTCTGATTGGTTTTGTAATCAGTCGAGATTGTGCTTTGTTCATCAAGCCAACTATATGACATGTCAAAAAAATGTGCTTTGGATGGGAATTTCGCGGCTAATAATACAAGTCAATATAAATACAGGATATCCAGTGAATTTCAAACGACTCAAAGGTTTGTTTCGCACAAGCACAGCTAGAAGAAGAGAACAAAACCAAAGATAAAAAAAAGGGGTTGGTTTTTTTTTTCTTTGAGAGAATTTTATGAATACTTCAGAGCGGCGCGTCGATTTTCTTGTTAAAAGGGTCGGTAAAATATAGAGGGATCATAATATCGATTGTGTCGTTCTTTTTAAGATTCTCATGGCCAATCCTGTCGTTGTTTCTTTACGCGACTTGGAGTCAAACTCCGTGTCTTCAGCAACTATGATGCAGGCTTTTGGGACTGGCTCGCTGGGGATCATTATAGTCAAAGGTCTACCCGAAATATATGTGGAGTTACGGAAAAAAGTTCTCTTACAAGCGTCCTATTTAAGCGCATTGAACCCCAAATCGTTGCAACAATTGGAGTCTCCTGAAGGTTACTATTTGACAGGGTGGTCACGGGGAAAAGAGAAACTGCAGAATGGTGTGCCAGATGAGTTAAAAGGATCTTATTACATCAACTGCTCGTTCTATAAAGACAAGAACTTGGAAGGACCACCAGAAGAGGAGTGTATTGGATTTGAAAAACATACTGCCTATACAACTTGGAACAAATGGCCTAACGAGGACGAAGTGGATGGACTTGAAGACTTTCAACAGAATTGCAAAACGCTAATCAAGCTTATTATCGACGTCAGTCTCCATGTTTGCCGTGCAATCGACTTGTATTGTTCGAAACATCTTGATCAATACAAACCTCAGTTTTTGGAATCTATCATTAAACATAGCACAACTTCCAAAGCCCGACTACTTCACTATTATCCACCAGGTTCATCGGTTCTGGGAGATTGGTGTGGAGAGCATTGTGACCATTCTTGTATTACTGCATTGACTTCAGCCATGTTCTTAAAAGACACAGACATTGTGCAATCAAATCCTGACCCAAAATCTGGTCTCTATATTAAAGATCGCTGTGGAAATGACGTAAAAGTCGGTATTCCTCCTGATTGTCTTGCTTTTCAAAGTGGATCTGCTCTGGAGCAGATCACTGCGCAACAGTTCAAGGCTGTTCCGCATTATGTTAAGGGTACGGATCTTGCTAACGTAAGCAGAAACACTCTGGCAGTGTTTCTACAGCCTTCGCTACACGATATGGTCAATGAAACAGAGACCTTTGCTGAGTATTCAGAACGCATTTTGGAGGCGAATCATTAGCTAGTTTGCTCGCCTGTGTCTTTATATACTCTATTGTATGTAGCTTACTGGCGGTGCACGGGTGGAGTATAATTTGATTTGTTTGCCGCGCTCTCTTCCAAGAACTATTCGGTGCACGGATGTATCTACCACAGTTTCTAGTGGCAACAGAAAAAAAGCCAAATGCCCAAGGGCAACAACACTTGTTTCGCATCGAAACACTTTGAACACTTACTTCGTGTCGAATTTGATTTTCTCTTGTGTTACTCGCAATGTCAGGTAAGTGCAATATGGTATCCAATTGAATGGACAATTATTAACAAAACAGGCTCGGCTGGTTTTGATAGACATATCACCGTCTTCTCGCCAGAGGGACGGTTGTACCAAGTGGAATATGCCTTCAAGGCTGTGAATTCCACCAATATTACATGTATAGGAGTTGTTGGAGAGGACTCGTCGGTGATTGTTTCACAAAAGAAGATTCCTGATAAGTTACTAGATCCCCAGACCATAAGTTATCTCTTTCCGATCTCACAGTCGATTGGAATGCTAGCCACTGGTTCGATTGCAGATGCTCGGTCATTGGCCATGCGTGCAAGGGCCGAGGCTGCTGAGTTCAAGTATAAATATGGATATGAGATGCCAATTGATGGACTTAGCAAAAGAATGGCAAATCTCGCACAATTGTATACACAGAAAGCTTATATGAGACCTATGGGTGTGTCATTGACATTTGTGTCTGTGGACGATGAATTGGGACCTAGTTTGTTTAAGACAGACCCTGCTGGGTACTTTTTCCGTGCAGTGGCGACGTCAACTGGTCCTAAACAGCAAGAGGTGACGACTGCATTGGAAAGAGCTCATAAGAAGAAGAAGGACAGCGAAGTCTTGGTGAAAGGCGATTGGACCAAAGTGGTGGAGTTTGCAATTGTGACGCTAAGTAATGCTCTTAGCACTGAATTTAGAAAGAACGATCTTGAAATCGGTGTTGCCACTGCTTCGGGCTTCAAGATTCTGACTGCGGACGAGATTGACGAAAGACTCGTGTCGATTGCTGAGCAGGATTAGTTAATATATCTATGAATTTGGTATGTGAATTGAGTTATAGTAGACACAAGATGGATGATCTATATATCTATCTCTATTTTTAATCAGAATACATACGGTATAAACAGATATGGGCATTCTCTAACAAACCGGTCCCAGTCGGCGCCGTATTTCTTTCTGCATTTGATGAGATCTCTATTGGCTCTGTGAATCAACACGACAAAGAAGAACACAGGGAAAAACCAAGGGAAGAATGAATTGAAGCCACACATGAGTCCCCAAGAAACTGATTGACACCAGTCAGCCGTGTAGTTGAGCTTTCTGGCATATTTGGTCCATCCATCAAGAAGCAGAACAGATCCATTTTCACACTTCATATATTTTGGATTTCTGAGAACCTGATATGGCAGGAAAGGGAACGATTTTCTAATGTTTGGATCGCCTGCCATGATCTTGCGGAAAGAATTTTTCTGACCATTAAAAGTGTCAAAGAAATAGTAGCTGATGAGCAACAAGCTGAAACAAAACAAGTTGTAAGTAGAAGACCAGTTGTATTCCTGAGGCTCGTGATAAAATAAATAAAGGGTTCCGTGGCAATAAGTGTAAGGAACACCGGCAATGTTCCAAAAAATAAGCATGAAACCAAACTTTTCGTAGGCCATGTCCCATGTTGGAACAATTAACTCTTCTCCTTTGGAGCAAGCATTGGCGTACAAATAATGAGCCAGAAGCATGAATAAGGCCTGGGGAGAAACCTTACCATATAGTTCATATTGTTTTAGACACAGACCATATGACAAGAAGAACAAAGTGTACCATGGTAATCTAACTTCGAAGAACATTTTCAAATCAATGATCCCAATTCTTGGATTCAAAGGTGCTCCCATGAAAATATCATAGATATGATTTCCAGTCATTCTCAAATGATCCTTAGTTACCAACAAGGTGTACACATAAAGTCCAATAGAAAATGCAAATCCAGCCACAATAGCACTTGTCATGATTTCCCCAAAGTTGTCTAGAATCATGTAGATCTTGAATATTCCAGTGACATGCAGAATGGTTGCCAAGATAATATTGACGTAAAAGGTAACATAAGCGTTACAATAGTAAGGTAGCTGTTTGTTGTCCATGTGAGCCAATGGTTGACCTTTAGTCCAAATCCCAGGAAGAGTCACGTAGAAGATTGCCTGAATTGCAATAAACAGAGTAAACACAAGGATCGAATTTGCAGATGGAATAGCATAGTTCTTACAAAATTGTCCCATCTGGGAAAGAAACTCAAACCAGGTCTGCTGCGAAGTAGGCCAAGCGGGAGATCCGTGGTAGAACCGGGCAGAAATCCACATATAGTACATCAACAAAGGGAATCCCACCATCATTGAAATGGCACCCACCGGGCCTCCAAACTCATATTCAGGTTTTGTCACCAAAAAGGCACTACCAGCAGAAACGGTTTTAGATTTCGACATGTCTATGGAAAGAAGACCAGTGAATGCCAAGCAGTGAAGTTTGTATAGGTTTTTATAATGATCTGGAGTAAACGAGCGAAACGAGGAAAATTTTACGACTCGCGTTAGAAATGCACAGCCGCGAAATCTGGGAATTTCACTCTCTCGTATGAATGCTCTGTGTGTTAACAATATACAGTTATACAGGAGATGGTTAATGGCTCTGGATATGTATGATAGTATGCAAAGTGGATGAACAAGTGGAAGTCCTGTCTGGTGAGCTAAAATACAAAGAAACATGCAACTATTAATAACAACAACAATTGGTAAAATACAAGATGAGTTCTCGAGCCGGCTAAAGAGAGTAGCTGTTCATTGCACGAGAATTGGTAGTAGTAGTAGTAGTAGTGGTAGTTGTGGCGGTAGTCACAGGTGCGAGATTTTTGTCGAATCCGTTAAGTGCAAAGTTACCAAAAGAACCGCTTTGTGAAGAAGAATCCAACGCACTCATCGAAGCTCCTCCCCGACTAATTAGCTTGGATAAGATTCTTCTTCCATGCGGAGTGTTCCTCACATCGGCCAAATAAGGTTTCAGCAATTCGCTGAGGTCTTTGAAACTTGAGTCATCAGCCACATCCAAGGCCGTCTGCAAGACGTAATTTCCGTAAGCATCGTGCAGCAAAAGCTTCAAGTTCGATGTTTCCTTCAACAGCTGGTCTATCAGTAATGGTGCCAATGTAGGGATCCGCAACGATTTCTCAATCACGTTTGATCCAAACTTGTGGGTAGAAAGTCTGATCAAATGTTCCGTCAAGGCTACCACCACAAACTGGATAGCCTTTTCGGTGTTAGGAATTTTGTCTCTAGAGTTAGGGTCATTCTTCAGTCTAAGACGGTTCTCTTCCATGCTCAAAACATATTGCACCACGTAATTTCCGTATGGATCGGTGCTTAATTCGACAGAATGTTGGCCAACTTTCAAGCTAAGGCGTTCGCACTGCTCTGGTGTGCCGTGATCAAAACATCTCTGCAACACACAACATCCATGTCTATGTTTGGCAATCTTCACGCAATTGTCGCATGCAGCATCAAAGATGAAATCACAACATTCTGGGGAAAGTCTCTGAAGACATTTTTGAACCACATGATTACCGTTCAAATCTCTACTGAGCAACACCACATAGGAAGACAAAGATGCAGTGATGATTTGTGATTCCTCAGGAGTCTGAATACATTCCACAAGTTTTTGGAGAGCCCGTGTTCCGTGAGGGTCTAATGCTATCCTCACAAACTGGGAAGATGCGTTGCGGACCAGTGTGGTCCTTTGCTCAGTATCAACCTTTTCCAACAATTTTTGAATCAAGTAGTTGCCAAAAGGATCGATCATCAGCTCAATCACATTCAGTTGAATTTCATTAAAAATTCTGGTAGCAGCGTCAGATCCTCCAATTTCCAGCTGTCTCTGCAAAAATCTACACCCATGCTGATCCTTGCAGAGATAGTAGATCTCGTTGACGAAGTCGGATAAATTAGCATTGACAAACTTGGCAGCATCCTCTCCCCTTCTTTTATTGGATGAGTGCTTGCGGTGGACGTTGGCAGTTGAAGAAATCGCCATTCCTGCACGACCTTGCTGGGATTCTGGCAACAGACCCTGTTGCTTGTTAGAATAGCCATTGTATGAATTTGATTTGCCGTAGCCAGAAGAACGAGAAACGTTTGTAGTACCCAGAGGTGGGAAATTGACGTTGTTGCTAGCGCCGAAAACGGAACCCGATGATGGTATCTGGAAATTAGAGCTCATCATTTGAGCATTTGGCTGGAATGCAGGATTGGAAATACCCATACCAATAGATCCACCGGCCACTGTTCCAGCAAGCATCTCATTGGTTAATGCTGGATGCAATGCAGACATGGCACTGTCTACAAGAGGTTCCTGCTGTTGCTGGACTGAAATTTGATTTCCAGTGGATTGCTGAGATTGGACTGGAGATGCCAAAGGATACGTGAGTCTCCTTGCAGGTTCTGGTAGAATTGGGGGGCCAAACGACGAATTGGTGGAGGAAGAAGAAATGCCGTCGACCTTGTTGATCCCGGAGGAAGAAGAATTTGCAGTGGCATTGTTATAAAAAACTTCGTCCTGCTCAGCAGGCAAGGAAGCATTTCCAGACTCTGGCAGCATAAAGGGCCGGACCGACTGACCGGAAAATCCTAGAGAAGTAGTTCTGCGTGACTGAACAGCCGAACCAGGGCCTTTAGCCGACCCGAACGGAGTGGAGTTGGTTGCTTGTGGCTGTGCAGCAGAATTCCCAAAATGAGTGGCTGTGTGTGGCTGTGCAGCAGACCCAAATTGAGAAGCCCCGAAATTCGACACCGGAGAATGTGCAGAAGGAGTCATCGACAAGAACTGATGGCCTGCAACAAACTGATGTCCATTATTCTGAGGTGTTGAAGCCAAATCTGACAGCATGGATTGGGGAAAAGGGGCCATTTTTGCAGAAGAGTTTGACCAATTAGGTGTTCTTGGCTGCGAAGCTCCAAATCCAGAGCCAAAATCTGAAGATGATTGGGGTTGTAGCAAGACCTTTGTAGTTTCTGGAGGAGTATGAGGGATATGATGATTGATTGGAGAAAATTGGGCAGAAAACAAAGATGATGATTTTCCTGAATCGTCCAAATCAAGATTCAATCTATTTAAGACGCCATTGATGTCGTCGAGATCGGCATTGGACATCGCATCTGTAGCAGTCTTTGTAAATGAGACCTCATTAATGGGAGGAGTTGTAGTTGTAGTCATGTCTGCAACGGTGTTTTCCTCCACAGAGGACAAGGTGGTCTGATCAGCCATCAGGAAACACTGGTTCCAAAAATGCTGAAGGAATATTACTTGGCCTTTTTGTCAAACCAAGAATCTAATATACAGGCTAAAGCGCACTGAAAAATTGACAGGCGCAAACTGTCCAATTGTGAGGATGCAAAAACAGGCTCCTGGACAAGGGCAATACCAGAAGTGGGTAATATGAAGACAGCCTGTTTTAATAGGAGTATATGTCGATTGGGCGGTACCGAGCTCTCGTAAGACAGGACCGGGATTTGACAAGTATTTAAAACGAATTGAAACCTGGGATGCCGGTGTTGACTTTGATCACAGTGCAATGAAGCGGTTTATAGCTGGAAGTGAACAGCAAAATGGAAGAAAAAAGAAATTGTATGGGTCAAAAATTTTTTCAGACCAAGTTGGTGGTGGTTTTTTTTCTCGCCTCCTAAATCACCGCGCAAGTCAACATTCTCGCCCCGGTAAATTGGCGCTCGTTGCAGGGGACCTCACCAAGCAGCCCCCACGGGCCAAAGGGGTCACCTTGTTCCATCTAAAACATTTCAAAACTGCACTGGAAATAAATTTATCGGAATCCATTGCTTTGATTGGCTCGCACGTCACCCTAGCAGCTTTCAATCTACATTCTGCAGTTTGGCTGACCATGCATGGCCATGGTTTCATCCATGTGTTTCAATCTATATTACCCTACGTATTCATTCTCTGCGGCTGTTTCTACGGCATTTTCCTCATTTGTCCTCTTCAAAAATCGAGTTCAAATTGCTTTACATTTACCCTTTTAATTTGTTTGTTCATATACCGTCATGTCTTGCCTGTTTTGCCTCTAGTTACTCATTCGGCTTTGTCTTTTCTTGTTCTTCCTCCTCCTCTCACCTCTGCACTGCACCTCAATTTTTTTTGCCCCAGGCTGTGCTGGCCGGAAACGCTGTTGTGATTTATCACATTCCGCAATGTTTCCTCTACAAGACCAAAAACTATTGATTTGCTATTTTTTGCCTTCTTTCAACTTGTTTCCAATTTAATAGCAGTCAATAAACATGCTTGATAATCCTCTAATAATCCAAATCAGCTTTAAAATCACCCTTCCTGTTTCCCCACATTTTTTTCACCGGTTCTTCTCACTTACGTAATCCGATCTCTTCCAAAATAAACAAAAAAAATTTCGTGGGTAGTTTGGATCAATTAGACTAATCCATCATTTTTCCGTTTTCGGTTATATTACTATAAAAAAGATAGATCGGCGGAAAACGAGGAATGAAAAAATTAGCGGGTGTGGGGTGTGGGGTGTACGGATGTATTGCGTTATAACCTTGCTTCGACTCTAGGATTCAGTAGGATTCGGACATATTCAATGATGCCACCGATTGAATCCACCTCGTTAAATCCGAATCCTAAAATATTAAGAACTGTTCTGTTTTGTGGGAATTCATCGATCCATATTCGTCCTATCTGATCCTCGTAGGACTGTTTGTAGGCAACTTGAACCTGAAGAATCTCGGAGTTGCGCATTAAATGAGGAAACTTGTGGCGAGATCGATGTAGAAGTGTGAGTGTATCTGAATCTCTTGCTAGCCTGAAATAATCGTCTAGTTGTTTCGGTCCATTTAGTACTACCAATTGTTGGTTGTGTGGCATGGGAACCAATCTTGTAAACTGGTTAAGAACCGTTCTATGAACATGAGACTGCAGTAGTTTATTGTTGAATTTGAGTAGCACTGATTGGTGCCGCATCAATTTCAGGTTTGCGTCAACAGTACAGTTAATTAGGCGTTTGACTGTGGGGAAGAAGGAGAGATATTGGTCTGTGTGGTACACTTGAGGAGGCTGTACTATATGACTAAATCGAGACTGTTCTTGCTCCAATTCTTCATAAAGATCAACCATGAGTTGACGAGGATTCACCACCAGTGATTGGTAAGACAAACTGCTGAGCTTCGTGGTTGCTGATCCACCTTGTTGCTCTAGCAACTCATGATTTTCCACCAGACGAATGGTATTATTGTTAGGGGTGAGATATTGGAGGGTGTAGTAGACATCTGTGAATTGCTTTGCTGAATGGAAAGCATATGGTTCGATAAGATGAGCAAATTCCTCGTTTGCAACGGCCTCCGATAAAGATTCACTTGAAACCAAAATGACCTTGTGGTTGCTGGTGGAGAGCAGGAATTTTGCGATAGATAACGATATCACGCTGAGTCCGATAATAACTACCGTTTCAGGCATGGTTATTTGCAGCTTCAAAGGGTCCCACGTCGGCTTTAGCTGGTTTTGCAGTTACGCGGGGTCGGTTTGTATTGGCTAGAGACATCACATACATCTTTTTTCACAAGACTTTCACGCGAACAGGGCTGCACAGCCTTGTGATGGTCGTCAAAATTGGTACCAGATTAGGTAAGAATTAGCGGAAAGGAATATTGTGCAGTTTCTGCACCAAATATGGTGCATGGGCCATGAATAGGAAGCAAGGGAAAAGATTAACACAATAAGCAAGGACGCTGAATGCCAATTGTGAAAGATGACAGGATAGTGGTGGACTTGTCAATACCCCCACACCAACTCCGCGCGTGATGACCAATTACCCTGATACACGTCAGGGGTGATACAGACTACTGGTGTTTTGATTTGCGGAGTTTGTACGAAAGTTTTGGTGGAATTTGGGAGTTGCGCCGCAGGAAGGGGTTCTTACAAACAAAGCAACCTAAGGGGGTCATGTACCGCCACTCCCCGCAAATTACTTTTTCTTTCTGGTGTGGCTGTGCATGCTATTCATCAGACTCGGGGATGAGATAGTGGGGGTTGAGTTTTTGTGTGGAGCAAGAAAAACAACTTGCAATGCATTTAAACACTGAATCACCGCTTTTCTGGACCTACCACTGTGGAGACCTTGTATGGCTGTGTTGGAAGTTTTGTAACAAGCACTGGCAAACAAATAATCTTTTTGTTGCAAATGGTTCCATTTGACTACTTTCTTCTTGACACTATTTGAAAGATATGAGCACAAAGAAAGAAATACTCCATTCCAATCAGTCTCTGGGGGAAATTAATCCTGTCATCTTCAGAGGCAGAAACCATATAGCTTGTATTCGATGCAAAAATCAAAAGATCAAGTGCAGTGGTGACAAACCAACATGTGACAATTGTAAGCTCACAAACAATGATTGTGTCTATCCATTCAAAGACCGGAAAATCATAATTCTAGAAAGTCAACTGCAAAACCTTCAAGAACGTATTCGAGTTCTGGAAGATTACATAAACAACAATATGGCAGATAGCTATATAGAGTCCGACAAGAAGACTTTTGTTCCTTTTCAATTCTATTCCAACAACGACAAGCTGGACAATGTGATCAATGTTTCCTTTGGAGATTCCGAGCACAATGAAAAAAGTTATTTGGTTTCCAATCCCAATTCTATCAATTATTATGTGTCAGACCTTTATTTTGGCGAAAACGATGACTGCGTCTTAAATCTGCCTGCCAAAGGCTACGCAGAGTTGTTAATCAATTTGTGTCTTTCGCATTTCCATGACTCGCATTATTTATATTCCGAGCAAGAATTTGTGGCAGAATTCAACAAAATGTACGAGACCTCAACTTGCTGTTCTCCTCAGATGATGGCCAAGATTCTGATATCACTGGCTATAGGGGAGCAGATTTTGTTCTCCATGAAATCTCTTCAGTTATCCACCGAAACACTCAATGTAGAACTCTCGTCAAAAAGGAACTTTCTCAACAAGACCCCTGGTCTCAAGTTCTTTCTAAGTGGACTCAAGTTGTTTTCCATCAATGTCGAATTGCCCAACCTGTCAATGATTCAAACTGCATTACTTATTGGCTATTTCAATCAATCACTTAATAGGATAACTACTTCATATATGTGGTTTGGCCTTGCAACGAGGTGGGCGTTGGCTTTAAACTTACACCTCAAACAGCCTAACCTCTCCACACAAGAAATTTCAAAGCGCAAAAAGGTATGGTGGACACTTTTTGCATTGGACTCATTTGCAACCTCACGGATACGATTGCCACAGAATGTCAAATACAACGAAACACAGATTGATCTGCTAAACGAAGCAGATTTTAAAGAATGGCCCGGAGCAAAGATTTTATCGTTACAGGTATCACTACTCAAATTCACCGATAAGATTATCAACTCTGTCTACACTTTGACTTCCAGAAGCCTTTTTACCTCCGATACAGAAAAGCAAAGATGTCTTCCTAAAGATCTTATTAGCAATACCTACAATATGCTCAAGATGTTGGAAGAAAACTTCGAAGCAAATTTGCAATCTGATTTCCAACAATTGTTGAAAGAAATGTACCAAAACAAATTGTGTCCTTTTCACAAATCGCTGATCCACGTCTATCTCAAATCCAACCAATATGTCATCACTACCTGTCGTCCTCTGGCGTTGGCAATATTCAAAAAATTTGTCGTTTGGAAGCAGGATGATCAGAAGACTACAAAGATTCTCAAAAAATGTATCAAAGCATCGACAGAGACGATTAACTTACTTTACCATCTAAAAAACTTCAAGCTACTCATAACATTTGACTACTGGCACACTCATTTTCTTTTCAACTCAATCTTGATTCTGTTGATTACCTACAATATCGAAAACAATATTGAGCACTTGACTCTAGGTATTGATTTGCTTAAGTTTATGGCTGTCTCCGGAAACCATGTTTCGAAGGATTCGTTGAACAAGCTGATTCAGCTGGTTAAAATTTTTAACGATTTAGGTATCGTTGTTAAGGTGGACTTGACATGGCCAAATATTGACATGGACTGCGAGCCGGATGAATTTGACAGTTACAAAGACGATGATGTCGAGATCCGTCTACTCAATTTGAACGCAAATTTAATTGATCAGAACATACAAGATCAGATCGAACAAACCAATTTTCAATTGCAACAACAGCAGCAACAATTACTGCAGCAATCTGAACAACAATTACCATACATGTTTATGAACCAAGAAGGTGAATCCAATGGTGGAAATGGTGCCAACAGCACTTCCAACTACAGTTTCGAAGATATGAGCCATTTGAATTCTGGTCTGTTCGATAATTTACTCAACAACATGCAGACCTGGGACCTTGCTCCAAACCTGCAACAACCAACAGACTTCCAAACCCAAATTCATAGGACTCCCACGGACCACCGGCCATCTTCTCCTTCCTTTGAAAGTAGGCCGCACAGCCCTGAAGGCAACATTTCTTCCTCGAAACCTCCTAGAACCACCCTGTTGCCATTCCAAAATCAGGCTAGCACGTTCATGTCGCAGGAATCTTTTGAAAATTTACGGCGACAGCAACTGTCCAAACAATTTCTTGGAAACTTACAATCGCTAGAACCCCTTCCACCCCAATGAAGCTGCGCTTTTTCTATATTTTATGAACAAACACGTCACTACACTGACGTATGGTAGAGTTATGATGATTTATGATTATGATACTGTTTTTGCTTTGTTCCATCCTATTGGCCATCAGTTTTTTTTTTAACTTTTTCTTTTTTTAACCTTTTCTTATTTTTAAACCACGGCCGTTTGATTATCTAAACATAACGTCCTTTTACACCAATTGGGTAAACATCATTGGTGTAGTTGTCGAGATCGAATTTCAACCTGATGATTGATTAGTTGAAACGTCTATATATGAAAATCCTGTTCATGTACTGCTTAGTTTGGCTTCAAGGCTGTGTAAAAAAGGGGGTCACGTGAATTTGGTAGCAACCATACAATAAGGCGTCGAAGCGAGCATCTTCGATGAAAATCCTTACAATACGGCTTGAGACAGCACTCTTGACGATGCAAAGTCAATGAGCTCAGCTTAATTCTCTATTCACGGAAGTGCACAATAGTATGTGCGTTTGTAATCAGACTTTTGCAGAGTGCGTTTAAGTAGTACTACCCAATCTGGAAAAGTTATTATTTTGTCTGTATGCTCTGCTACGGAGCATTCATGCAGGTAAAAACAGTACACTCAGAAGAAACGAGTAACTGGGTATGCGAATGGGATCACAGAGCTAGCTCGGAACAGGCTTTTGGTATTTGGTAGATTGCAAAAGAAACTCGACATGCTATTACTAATTAGATCGAATCTTCGAAAAAAAAACGGGTTCTTTTACCCGGTGGAAAATTTTGTCCCACATGTACACTGGTTCGATTTGAAATCCCGGTAGAACTGGATTTCCACCTTGTCTGTTACTAAATTCGGTTAAAACGATCTTGCAGCATCGGCAGTGGTTTTGTTTCTTTTTAGATTTCTTTTTCTTTGATCTTCATCAGATTTTTTATTGTGGGAGCTTGCAATATGGTCTAGAACACTAGATCAGAGACCAGGAGGATGTGTATGGCGGTAGAATAATAGATTCGAAAAGAAATCCAAATAGATGGTACACTTTAATATAAAAGAGCCTAAAGATCACCCTGATAGACTTAGCATTTAGAGTAGCTGTTTAGTAAACCAGTCCATTCATTCTAATAACATTTAGTTATACTTTCATTCTTTAAGAAAAATGTTTGCTACATCATTGATCACCACTATTGTTGCAGCCTTGGCTTTTGTCCAAGAGGTTCACTCATTACCAGCTGCTTCATACCATGGCCACCACGTTCACAAGAGAGGCAATCAGTGTTCTTTCCCAACCGATAAGGGCCTTGTCAAGGTCTCAAATGTCAACGGAGACGGATGGGCACAGGATAGCTCTTGCAAGTCAGGAAGCTACTGCCAATATGCTTGTCCACCGGGCAAGCTGATGGGTCAGTGGAATCCAAAGGTGACCAGTTACACATATCCAGGCTCTCAAGACGGAGGATTGTACTGCAATGACAACGGGGAGCTTGAGAAGCCTATCAGTGACAATGATTATTGCTACGACGGTACCGGAACTGCAGAGGTCAACAACAAGGCCTCAAAAGATGTTGCTTTCTGTCAAACCGTTTTACCTGGAAATGAAGAGATGTTGATTCCAACCAACGTTGATTCATCCGGTAGCCAAACTTTAGCTGTGCCAGATACCAACTATTGGGCCAGCACTGCCTCTCATTATTATATCAATGCTCCAGGAGTTTCTACAGATGACGGATGTCAATGGGGTTCCACCTCAAATCCATACGGAAACTGGGCTCCATATGTTGCCGGTTTCAATATGGACAGCAGTGGAAACACATATGCCAAGATTGGCTGGAATCCGGTCTACTTTGAAGACTCTTCTCCATTCAAGAACGACAAGCCTTCTTTTGGTATCAAACTCTCGTGTAACGACAGTGACAAGTGTAACGGTGATACATGTGAGATCAATCCTAGCACCTATGGATTGAACAAGGTGAGTGCCAATGAACAAACCAGTGATGGTGCAGCTTGGTGTATTCTCACTGCTACCGATAAGTCTGCCGTGACAGTCGAGGTGTTTGATCTATGATTTTGTTTGTATAGTTACTATATAGGGGTCTATGAAAACATGTTTGCGCTTTTTGGGATTACAATAGTGGATTCACCAGTAGAAACGGTTGCAATAACCACCATGGTTGGTTCTATAAGTAGCTCCTAACTATATAAAGTGTTTGAAGCCCTGCTGTTCTGGGCATTTTTAGGGTCGTGCGCGCGGAAGAAACAATTCCCCGAGATTAATAAATACAAACCGGCAAGTCAACTTATTCTGAGGAGAATAAGGTTTGTTTTTTCCCTCATACGGACGTACACAACAAGACCAATTGGTGCTCGAGCTGTATTGGTCAGACCTCTTGGGATTCTTGTTGGTTGTTGTATTTTTTAAATACTTTTTGTCTGTGCAAAAATGAAAATTACAAAAAAAGAGGCCAAGATCATCACCTTGTTGGTGATCGATTCATTGTTTTTCTTCATTGAAATCATCGTGGGATATGCTGTGAACTCGTTGGCCCTTATTGCAGACTCGTTCCATATGCTGAACGACATTATTTCGCTGCTGGTGGCGCTATGGGCCGTGAATGTGGCAAAAACAAGAGAAGCCGACGCCAAGTACACATACGGTTGGCAAAGAGCAGAGATTTTGGGGGCTTTGATCAATGCGGTGTTTTTGCTGGCTCTTTGTTTTACCATATTTATCGAAGCGATCCAGAGATTTATTTCTCCACAACATATTAGCAACCCGCAATTGATTTTAGTCGTTGGAACATGTGGATTAATCTCAAACTTGGTGGGATTGCTTTTATTCCATGAGCACGGTCATTCGCATGGTGGAGGATCTGAATCATCTCAAGAACATGACCATTCTCATTCGCATGTGAACTCGATTGTAGACGACTCAGACATTGAAGACGTGATGCCAGTCACTGTCGTTAGTCATTTTGAACAACAGAACCACGAAAATCATAGCCATAATGTCAAGAAAATGGCTCCGAAGAAACACACAAAGTCACTCAACATGCAAGGTGTTTTTCTACATGTTTTGGGAGATGCCTTGGGAAACGTTGGAGTCATGGCTACGGCTGTATTTATTTGGAAAACCGATTATTCATGGAGATTCTACTCAGATCCTTTTATCTCCTTGGTGATCACATGCATCATCTTTTCTTCGGCTCTGCCATTGTGCAAATCGTCTTCAAGAATCTTGCTACAAGGAACTCCAAAATCAGTGGACTCTGATGAAGTAAAGGAGGACATTTTGAAAATTTCTGGAGTTCTTTCAGTGCATGATTTTCATATTTGGAACTTGACAGAAAAGCTTTTGATATGCTCTTTACATGTGGACCTTAATATTTCCCCTGAGGAGTTCCTAACTGTGGCCACGACAATTAGGAAATGTCTTCACGAGTACGGAATCCATAGCGCTACGATCCAACCAGAATTCACCCAATACTATGCCATTGTCAACAAACTGCCCCACGTCTATTCGACAAATTCGGTTCATCCAGAAGATGACGAAACATCTCATCTTTTGGGTCAAGCGGGCGCTCGGTCCGAGTACGGAGCGGCCAGCCACTCAGCAAGCTCCGCCAACATCGCGTGCATTGTGGACGCAGCCGTCAACTGTACCACCAACAACTGCATCCAAGGACCGTAAGGAGAGGTAATCACATATAGACTCAATATAATGGTGTACGGGTGGAATATCCACGCCAAGCAAGCCAAGTTGGAACGATGAAAAAAAATTAAAAAGTGCGTGTACCCCTGAGCTAAATAAGCCACGATAAGTAGAAATAGCTCACAAGACCAAAAAAAAACTTAAACAATTGTATTTAAATCAACTGTATATAGAACCGGGGGCACCATGATCAAGCAGACACGGTTGATATGGCTGCTAGTGCTTGTCATAGGGGCGTTGATCTGCTCGAAGTCCTTTTTTCGGAATGAAGCAATCCAGTCACGAAGCTATAAGAATTTGGAGGCTTTGATGTTTACCGATCAAGTCGAAGATATCGAGCCTAAATTCAAGGTGGAGGTGGAGGTGAAGAGGGGAGGAAGCACTAGGATATTTCACAAGTTTTATAGAGAGCATATTGCTCGAGAAAATGCTACGATATTCAGTCTTGTGCGTAACTCTGAGCTTGATGGCATGCTTAAGAGTATAAAAGACTTTGAAGATAGATTTAATCACCAATACCACTATGATTGGGTTTTTGCTAATAATGAGCCTTTCACAAAAGAATTCATGAATGCCGTGTCAAACATGTGTTCAGGAACTGTGATTTTCCAGCTGATACCAGAAGAAATGTGGTCGTATCCTGATTGGATTGATTTGGAACAGGCTGCAGCCACACGTAAGCAGATGCGGAGGAAAAATGTGAAATATGGAGATAGCGAGTCTTATCGTCATATGTGTAGGTTTTTCAGTGGACTTTTCTACAAACTGGATGAGATGGAAAGGTATCGGTATTTCTGGCGAGTCGAGCCTGAGGTGGAATTTAGATGTTCGATCAATTATGATCCGTTCACTTTGATGAGACAGGAGAAAAAAGTTTATGGATTCAACTTGACACCTTTAGAACTTCATACCACTGTACAAACGTTGTGGCAAACAACCTTAGATTACATGGCAGAATTCCCCAAAAGAATAGCGTCCGATAATAATTTTATGTTTTTAACTGACGACGACGGACAAACATACAACATGTGTCATTTCTGGTCGAACTTCGAGATCGCAGACCTGAATTTCTTCCGAAGTGAGCAATATGAACATTTTTTCAACTACATTGATACCAAAGGAGGCATCTACTACGAACGATGGGGGGATGCTCCTATTCATACCATAGCTGTGTCACTTTTATTACCGTATTCAAAGCTTCATTATTTTTCCACCACTGGATATTATCATGCTCCTAATTTGCAGTGTGATGGAACGGCGGAAATGTTGGACCAAAACCAGTGCACCTGTTTCATGGAAGAAGATTTTGCATGGGATCTTCATAGTTGTCTGGCAAAATTCTATGACATTCATAATCTCGAGAGACCATCTTGGGCACCTACAGCAAGATACCTGCCGATCCATGACTCGCATCTTCGTGAGCTAGAACTTCAAAAATTGAAGGAAGAAGAAGAGGACTCCATAGTGGTAGAGGACCAACCAAAGGAGGAGGGGGAAGATTGAATGGATTCTTACCATTCTAAGGAGTTTGCCCAGGACACTTTCTTTGAGAAACAATGGCTTTTCTTTTGCTCGGACATGGAGTAAGCAAAAGGCTTGGAATGTTGTGGTTTGTGCCGTTTGTTTTCTTTATCTTCGTCGGGTCGATGCCGTTTGTTTTCTTTATCCTCGTCATCTTTGTGTCTCTTAATGAACTCCTTTCTTTCAGATTCTGTATAGAATCCCACTTTCTTGGTGGTTGTCGCTGGTTTTCCCACGGCCGAGGATGTCTTTGCAAGAATTGCCTTAACAATGGCTGCCTTTCGCACCCCATCCACAGCAGGGCCTGCGGTTGGAATTGTCACGAGCTCGGTGGTCTTTTCTGGTATTGGGATTCCCGTGCAATTCTGGGAGTTGATCTCGGTAGCATATTTAGTAGCGTCGTCCAAGTTTCCATCGGACGACTCCACAATTAGATTCAGCAGGTTTCTGCATGGCTTTATAATTGGTCTGTGTCCAAATTTCCTAGTAGGCGAACATATTCTTTTTGGCGACCTGGTGTGTCGTGTTGGCTTGTACTTGCCATCGTTCAACTTGATACTATTTATATGACTGTCATGGTCGGCATCGAACTCCAATTTGAGATCGTTATCAAAGATATCTTCCAAGACAAACTGCGGTTGTTCGGTACTGTTGAGAAATCTTCGTAATTCAACACCAAAGTCAATGTCTCCGATCTGATCCTCCATCTCCTCGATATGATTACTTGATCTCACCTGGAAATCAAGCTCATCAATCGAGAGATTGCTGATCATTCCTTCAATCTCGCTGCCGTTGGACTCATCATTTTCATCAACAGTGGTTTTCTTGACATTGGCAAAGTCGAGATCGTTGGTTCCTGGACCAAACGCATGGCCTTCCAGATCTATTGTTTTGAGATAGCTATCGAAATCGAACACATCATGATTATTAGCAAACAGATCGTCTTGTGGTTTTGCGAGTTGGATGATATCATCAAGAGCAGTGTTTCCAGAAACAAAATCATCCAGAAGACCCTTTTGAGTGCCTGTAGGTGACTCTATCGGACTGCTGGTGACAAGATCTGGTTCTTGCTGACCCCGAGAACTCGGAGCCGACGATACAAATGGAGACGCAAAGATAGAATTTTCTAGCAGAGATTCAGATTTCATAGCAATACAAGACGCCCAACCATTCGTGGTTCTGGAACTAATAGGTGAAAGATGGATGTTGATGATTTAAAGATTCTTGAATTCTTTGTGCTATTTACATCTTTCCGGATCGGGCAAGCGAGCGCATGCGCCGTAGCACCGCCACATTATACGCGCCACATCTCGCCTCTGGGCCAAAATATTTTTTGGAAAGGAGTCTGCGCGATCCTTCTTTAAAAGCGGCTACTTAGTACATAGTGAGCGTTCTTAAAACCACCACCAGCTTGGAATTCTAAAGCGATATATACTAAGTGAGTGGTTATTTTGTTTTTGTGTATTTCAGTTGTCGTGTCTTTGCTAACATTTTCTCCAGCTTTGCTATGAGCGTCGAAGGTACCTCCAAAGACTTGCACGAACAGATCCTCCAGCAGGAGATGGAGCAGGAACATCCCGCCCCTGAGGAGTTTCAAATTCCAGAAACCACCAAAACTTATGCAAGGATACAAACCTATCCAATTGCAGCATCATGGATCCGGATTGGAGGATATTTCCCGGTCCCCCATGTGGTGAGACCCCGGTTGTACAATATGGCGTACTCGCCGGTGTTCAGAGATTATACTGATGCTTTGGACTCATATTTTGACAACTGGCTTGAGGATGTTGAAGAAATTGTTCCACAAATGAAAACACTGAGAATGCGGGACATTAGAGACGCTATGACTCAACCGATAGTTGACACTTCATTATTCATCGACAGAAACATGCATCAGTTGTCGGAATCACTCCACAAAAGAGTGTTGGAGCCAGCAAGAAACGCTACTTCCGATTTCAGAAAAGCCTACTCTCCATTGTACGACACTCAGGGCAGGGCTTTGATCAGGTCGCAACTTGATCCTGTTTTTAGACCTGTTAACAGAAGATTGTCATCGATGTTACAAACTCCTGTCCAAGATGAAGCCGAGACCGGCACAGCTTATTCAAGTGAGCTTTCTCACACCCTAAGACTAGTCAACGAGGCATATTCCAAAGCAAGACCAGCAATGTCGCAACGTGTGGCCCAATCAAGGCAATTGCCTAACCAAGCCTCTCAGCATTTGAACCAAGTCTACGAGACCAATAAGGCTAAGAGAGGCGAGGGAAGACTTATTGTCATGATTGCATCCATGGACACCGTGCGCGACTTGGTCAACGAAGGTTACACGTTTGTCAACAGCCAAGGTGAGTTGCAACAAAAGGCTGAGAATGCCGAGCCGGAGGTTCCTCCAGAACTCTAATAAAAAAAACATAATCACATAGCTTTGTCTTCTTAGCTACCAACTACACAGATGCCACTCAACGAAAAATTAAGAAAAATCAGCTCAAGTTTAAATTTATCTCTTGCGTTTTTTTAAAATAATCCTGTAATTAAAAACCTGAGGAAAAGAAAATAACTAGACGCAAGGAAAAGGAGATTCTATTCGCCAACAATATCCATGGCCTTAATTTCCTCCTGCAGAGAAACAAGACGCTTGTGAATTTGTTCAATATCCTTGTTGAACTTGTCTTGCCTTTCAAACAAAGCTCTCTTCCAGTCCTTGAACTTTTGATTTTGGGCTTGGACAATCTCCGTAAACCGCTTTTTCATAGTCTTTTCAGAATCCAAATAAGCAGGGTTCATCTCAACAAGTTCCCGTTCAGTCTCTCTCAAATTCAACGTGTTCAGCATCTTCAACACATTGACAGAATTCTTCGACTCAATCACCTGCTGGATGTTTGGATGTTGATGCGCATCGTCCTTTGTTATGGTCTTCCAGCTGCCTTTACTGTCGGGAATTATAACCTCCCCGTCGTGGTTCTCGATGTTCAATGAAGCAAGCTCCTCACCGCTCAAAGACAATTCCATTGCCTTACCCAATCTGTATCTCATAAAGTCGCGACGATAATTTTCGTAATAATTTTCGGTCGACGAGATCAAATCTGCCATGTTGGTACCCATCAAGAATTCCCTTAGCTTCACAAAATCACAATGGGCAGGGTTTTCGACTTCGGCAAGACCCCATTTGTATTGCCTTCCACGGACAACATCGCCCTTTGAGTTTTCAAAGCGGCCTTGCGAGTTCAACACACAGTAAGGCATCTCGTTAAGAGAGTTCGCAGAACCAGTCTTATCAAAAAGCTCACAAACCGAAACATCATGTTCTTTCAAACTCTTTTTGACTCTCTGCTTAAACGCATTGATCTCGTCCACAGTATAGGCATCTGCCTTAGAGATCACAGGAACCAAATTGACTCTGGTGGATAAGTTTTTCATTGCCTCGATGTCTATTTGGCTCAAACCTGTGGCAGAAGGAACAATAAAGTACAAACACACATGAATCTCACTATGTGAAAGTAAAGACCGGTTTGGCTGATTCTCCTGGTACACAACACGCCTGTATTGCTCGTCAATGTACCTTACAATCGGATACCAACAATATCTGTTATCGATATAATCACCAAAACCAGGAGTGTCAATGACATTTAATCTCAACAAAAAGTTGTCCTCAATCAATTCAATCTTGTGAGAAACAATATCAGTCGTCTTGTCTGGGTTGCCGCTCAAGGAGTGCGCCTTTTCAGTGACCATAGTGTCAAATAGAGTGTTGATGAACGAGGTCTTACCAACACCTGCCTCTCCGACAACCATAATCGTAAAATAGGCACCTTTCTTTAAAGCATGTAGACGCTTAAGAACTGGCAGACATGCCAATCCAACATCTCCGGGATACATGTTCATGACCGCGGAATCCATGTTGTAATGAGTAGAAAACTCATCATCTTTCATCAATGTACCAGTGCTACAAGTGCTTGGAGCATTATGGCCGTTGACCAAGTGTCCAGAAATAACACCGTTGTCGCTGCCTCCTGCCAAGTCCATATTATCCTCGGAGAGGGGGGCACTTGGCGCCGAAAAGAGATCAATAGAACTGATCACACGTTTGTCACTTAGTTGTTCCACTTCTGCGGCCATTTTCAAGGTCTCAATTTCTATATGTTTGCGGTTTGTCAAAGAACAGTAGAAGACAAGGCGTTCAGCTGGTGTATGTCTTTGTAGCCTGTGCCCTTTTTTTTTTCCCTCCAAAATTACGCGCTGCCTTGGCTCGCGCCCATCTCCATGGTCGGTGGCCATGCGGCTCAAAACTTAACTGGCTGCTGCGTTTCTCAACGAAAGGAAACAATTCCAAAGAACACCAATGGCAGAACTAAAAGGCACTTGGAACCTTTTGGGCATCAACAAGAAGTTGATGAATTGAACTGGAAACCATAGACTGAAATTGCATACCAGCGTCGAAAGGTATATTTTGTATAGTTTATCTTTAACATCGTCCATGGTTCCTTGCTCGATGAATATAGTACCATATGTGAAGAAACATGCCAGTGACACGGGCGAAAAACAAAGTTGGTCAGTCAGAACTCTTTCCAAGACACTCACAAACGTTGGTACTGTCTTGTACATGCTGTTGAGAAATGAATACCAAAGTACTTGAACAAACGACATGCCAAATCCCCAAAGGATAAACCCTCCAAAACGTCGAAATTGAAATTCGGTCATGCTTTGGAATCGATGGTGTTGTGAATCGGATTCTGTGATATCTGAATGATGAGAAACTCCATAATCTATAAAAAAATCCTCGGGCCTGCGGGGATACAACGAGCCTATATAGCTCGAAATATCATTTGCTGAGGATACACTGGAGCTGCGATGCTCCCGAAAAGGAATGTGCTCGAATAATGCAGATATGCTCTGTGCCAAAGTATCGGCAATGCCGTAAAGAACCACGTTGGTGGCCATAGTGGCGAGCAGTGACGACTTGGTGTAGAGAATGTGATATTTAAAGGTCAATTTGATTAGCAGCAATGCAAAAATGGTAAGGATCAAGTAATTGATCAGTGGGATGTTATGGATCCGGTGTTTGCTGCATTTGTGCTGGATTCGTAGCAAGAGAGTATTGGCGTTGTTTGGCCTTGGATCCTCTATTTCAGATTCTGAAGGTGTTGTATCTTCCACATTCAAAGGATCCAGTAACAGGGAGTCGTGACCCGGAAGCCTGATAGACATCTAAAAACCAAGACTTGTTTTTATACTACGTCAAACTGGTTAGATAAACAAGAAGGAAATCAATTTAATAGCCATAGATATACATCCGTAAACCACATAATAAAGCTATCAAGAGCACGTGACTTTATAAAGGGCTATATGACGACTCCTGCCACCATCTCACTGAAAAAAAAAACTTTTCAACTGTCAATTCGATATCGGGTCTGGAGTTTGGATGGTGTACCCAGTATAATCAAAAGAGACTTTACAATTTTATGAAAATTAAAGGAAGATTCAATTATTAGGAGTTCATCTGAAGCATAACCTATCTACTCGAAATACATCTAAAATGCTAATTCCAAAAGACGACAGAAAGAAGATCCACCAATACTTGTTCAAAGGTATGTGAAGAACGACAGAGCCAGTACGAAACAGGATCAGAAAGACCACGGTCAATCTGCAAAGTTTTGCTCCTTCGAAGAGTTTAATGGCGCATCAGAAAACGATACACGAACAAATACTAACGCAATATAGAGGGTGTCTTGGTTGCCAAGAAGGACTTTGAAATCCAACATGAGGATATCGAGACCAAGAACTTGTACGTCATCAAGGCCATGCAATCCTTGACCTCGAAAGGTTACGTTAAGACCCAATTCTCATGGCAATACTACTACTACACTTTGACCGACGAAGGTATCACTTACCTCAGAGAATACTTGAACCTCCCAGAAACCATTGTTCCAAACACCTTGGTTGTTGAACCAATCCAAGAAAGACAACAAATCAGACGTGGTCCAAGAAGAGATGATGGTGAAGGTTACAGAAGAAGAAACAGAGATTAGATTAATCACCAGACAGACTGCTAGCATTCCTATGTTCACCCGTTAGACGTCTGTCGATTAATAAATGGTTAGTTTATCCATGAAATTGTTATCATATCAAATAAGTATTTTCTATTTGAAATAATTGAACGGTGGTATTATCACGTACCATTCATGTGCCGTAGAGACTCTGGCCAGGATATTCAGACCTTCCAGTATCTTCATTTACTAAATGTAGGTTTAAACTCACTAGCAGCTATTACGTAAGATTAATATCGAAATAGTATTACAACATCCTTACACGCCTTCTCTACTTCATCTTTTGTTTCTACAAACACAGGCTTTTTTTAGAAGCTACTTCTGTTAAACACCCTTTTTAGATACTGCAACATAGCAACTTGTAACCGTTCGACTCGGTACAAGCTCACACCAAGTATGGTTTTTGGAAGACATAAAAACAAATCGCTAGATTTGTCTCTCCAAGACAGTAATTACAAGCCGGTATGTTTACAATTGGAAGGCCCTTGTCCTGTGCACTAACAAGTTCATCAGTCACCCAACCCAAATAGTCTGGCTCCTCAGGCTGCCACTGGAAATAACTCTAGCCCAAGTTTGCGTAATGCCGAAGTTCGCCGAAGCCATCCAGGACCTGCTCTCCCTCCTTATCCTCCTGTTGTTGCACAAGCCAGACCTGTGCCGGCTCCTCCAGCTAGCCAAAAACCCACAATCATCAACAATTATTACTATGTTTCGCCTCCAAATCCAGTGCCGCCTCAACCTGCCATGGTTGTTCCGCCGGCTCCCAGACCATATTCGCAGAGCAGAGTTCCTATGTATGAAGCCAACAACAGACCCTCGAGATCCCATAACGAACCTCGAGTGACATCTCCTATTCACCATCAGCCAATACGCCCACAGGGCCAACTTGTGGATCTAACAAGACACGAATCTGCAGGATCGAATCGATCTACCAGGTCCAATCGACTCCACTATTCACATTCAGGCTCTCAAGATACTCTAGATATCTACTCGTCACCATCACTGAGCCGACTGGAACTTCAACAACCTAAAATCCCACTTATCAGTCTCGGCGATGATATGATCAACAATGATACAAATACGGGAGAGTCCGACAAACTTCCGGATCTTATTTGGGAGCTAGGAGACCTACAAACGGACGAAATAACAGTCCACAATCAGAAATTATTCCGCATTTTCAATCGGTTCGATAAAGACGTGCTTGATCACCATGATTTGCGATTTTTGCTTATCAATCCCGACGGCACCTATTTCAAAAGTGAATCAACCAAAACTATATGCCAAACTTTTGTGACCAACATGGCCGCTCGCGAACTTGAATTCAGAGACTTTATACGTCTTTGCAAGTTCCTCAAAGGTTGTTGCGACTCATTCAAGTTCCACGACTATGACTGCTCCAACTCCTTGCAACCGCAAGAGTTTTTGAAATCGCTAAAATTTAATAGCATTGTGTGCCCTGATCATCTCATTCGTCGGATCTTCCACAATACCCGCTCGCTAAACCTTGAGGCCTACGTCTTAGCCGTCATTCTAATCCGCAAATATGAAAAAGAATCCAGTTTTTAATTGATACATCCGTGCACCAAACTACACTGCCAAGGTCTTTGATCTCCTCCTTCAGGTTTAGGCAAAAAAAATTTTCCAATATAGGATCTCTTCATCAATTCATATTATTCTTTTATTCCATAAGAAGATTACCTTCCAATGACCATGTTGAAAAACTAAACGGTAAGTGCCTTTCACTGCTGCAGCATGTGATGAATACTTGTTATTATTATACTTTTCTTTCTGGCATCTCTAATGTTAGAGCTTTTCAGCTCGATGAATATAACCCTTGACACTTTTCTGAAGTCTGCGCAAAAAGTATCCAAGATTATGTGACTAACAATTAGACATAGGCCCTGGGTTTTCACCAGTTGTGTATAGATCTTTTAATTGGAAAAGAACGAACTCATGGTTCCCACAGTTGTCCCGATCCTCGTGGAGCATAAGTGATTGTATTGTAGTTTTCGATCTTGGTGGTCGCCGATGGAGAAAATTCTTCCTCCTGTGACAATTGGCCTTCCAAATATGCCTGGGTCTCGTTGACAGATTTAACATCCAGCCCAAAGCATCTAAGCCAAACTGCTGTTGTCTGGTCATCGCATACGACTATCCAATTGACTTCGTCTTTACTCCTACGAGTTCTTTTCTGTTTTTTTTCTCTGAACTGCTTTTGAACACAAGACGTAATCAGATATCGTAATCGCATAGGAATTTTCGCCTTTGGATCGGTGTCATCCTGATGATTTGGTGGATGTCCTCGTTGTTCATCGTTCATCAAAACTGCTTGGTCCTCGGTCATTTTTGCGTTACACGTCTCCTCGTAAAAACTCGACTTGTTGGAAAAACCTCCTGCAATTCTGGGCCCAAAAACACCTGGTCCTGTAATTTGAGATGGGAACTCCGAGCTCGAGGGAGTTCTTCTTCGATATCCAGAAATGACCTTCCAATCTGAACCTGTTTTCTGCGATGGCTCAATAATAAACTTTGATCTTTCCTTCTTTGTGGCTTTGGCACTCTGTGTCTTTTTGGCAGCATTGTGGCTCTCAAAGTCTTGCATCTCGTTCAAATTGTCAAGATCCACTCCGCTGTCGTCCTCAGAAACAGCATCGTCAATAAACCTCACGCTTTCCCGCGCATTATATGCAACCACCGAATTAAACGTCTTTTTGAGAAAGTCCAACTCCCGCAGAGTGTAATGGGGAATATAAAATACAATTTGATATTGCTGTTTCCATTTTCTGATCTTACTCAGTCCTCCATACACTAGTGCACTGGGGTCTAGAATCAGATGGTATACATGTTCCTACTTGATTAGTATTCATTTCCAAATCGAAGAATCACATCGACTTGTTGAACTTACCTGATCCCGCGACATACACTTCAATTGATCAAAACATCCTCTAGTATTGTTAAAGGCTATCATCAAAAAGTTTGAAAATTTTTGGAAGGGGCCACAGCACAGCCCCAGTTTTTATTATATACAGAGTTACATGCTAATCAGCAATGGATGGATCCAAAAGAAGTTCGAGCTGGGTATCTGGCTTGAATGGCCAGTTGTAGTACATGTCGGTGAGATAAACAAAGTCTGCATCTGTTAAAGAGGAGACTTTTTTCTCAAGAATCCAGTCTGGAAGATGTTCGTTGAAATATTCAACTGCTCCAGGTCCAAGCAGCTTGACACCTTCAGAAACTTTACATGCAGGCATCAAAAAGAGCTTGTGAACAACTAATGAGAATTCGTCCAGATGTTCAACTTTGTTTTTTTTATGGTCAGATTGGAGTTCTATAAGACAAAGGTCGTCTTGGTATGGTACTTTAGGAAGCAATATTGGGTTCATAGGCACGAAATGCTTCTCCACATGTTTATCCTTGGCATAATTGCTGTATGCCACCACACGAAGTCTGTTGAACGTGTTGGCAACCACTGCATTTGTCTGTCTGTACCTGGAGTTCACAGGTCCAATATATTTCAGGGCGTCTGCTGGTCGCAGCCAAACCAACGACTTGACATTTCGATAACCAAACCAGGAAATTTGCATTTGATTGAAATAAAGAACCGATCTGAAGTATGTTTTTGCTGCTGTTGACAGAAAGTTGGCATGGAAAAGCAATGTCTGGTTGACGTCTACGTCTTGGACTTCAGGTGTAAGCACTCCTTCATTCACCAGATTTTCGATGTACATGTGTCTAACTTGTTTTCCCTCGGTTCCAGCCACCACCAGGTTTTTGCAAGTTGGATCATTTTTCGCTAGACTGTTCCAGAACTTGTAAGGACGGACTCCTTCCGGGAGAACCACATGTGTTTTAGGTTTTAGATATTGATTAAGTTCATATGTAAATGAGCTCAAAGTACTGTTGTAATCGAGAATGTTGAGCTTAGTGGAAGCTGTTTTGTAGGTGGATTTCAAGTCCAATGTTTCAAAGATCTGGTGTGTCAGTTCTGTTGGAAACAGTTGTTTTGAGTCAAATTTTAGCGGGTAAAAAGTTGTATAAGTCTCCTTATAGGATTTTGGAGCTGTCAACAACGCCACCTTCGCCCTGTTCATCTATGTTATCTAGTAATATTGAATGCTAATGGATCGGTTCCTGGAGCTGAAAAGAATTGAAAAAAAAATAATTCACAGATTCTGCACAGCCGTCCAAATAGCTGAAAAAAAAAGTGCGCACAAGAACAAACAAGAAAGAGGTTTTTAGTGTTTTTGCCTTGCCGAGCATTCAGTGATTGAAACATGCCAAAACTGAAAATCCGGTTATCCACGCGGGATAATGAGCCTGAAAGACCACGTATTAAGCTGAAGTCGCCATCGTTGGTAATACCACAATCGACTAAGAAAGACGATGGCCTCCCATCAATCAAGCTGACAACATCTAAACGGGTTCCTACCATCAGAGTCAAACCAACGCGAACTCCAGGTGATGGATACGACTCAGAAGATCCGGATCGTGAGGAAGACCCGCTGATTGAGGAAGGAGTGGTGCTACGGATGTTGCCAGATGAATCGCTCGACTATCTGAGGAGATGTGTAGAGGATGGCGACATGAGTGGGATAACTATCAAATGGAAGGACAAAAAACGGGCCATTTTGCGAGTGAATGGTCTGTTATATGGAGGAAAGTTGGTGGAATTGCCTACCGTGGTGGAAGTACACAAGTCGATTGACAAGAAAAACATCTTTAAGAGCATCGATGTGTGTCAGATGCTGTTGATAGTGAAAAGATTGGAGTCAGAACGTGAGATTGGCGAAATAGAAGTGGACGTTGAGCATGGTGAGTCTTATCCTGATGGATTGACTCCTCCGATGGAGGCATGCAAACCACGATTTAAAAAGCGGTATCAACAAAAAATCATACAAAGTGTCGAGGAAAAGGTACAAGAATTATTAAGTCTCGACGACGAAGCGGAGTCCAGCACATATACATTTATTGATCCTGATGCTGCGGACGACTTGAGTCGTTATCCAACACCAGATCTTCCTAAAAAACACAAAAGAAAAACAAAATCCAAGAGGTCTTCTGAGACTGCAGAAGAGATCGACCAAACGGCTGAACAGGATGGATTGGATGAGCTTGACGATTTGGATAGATTGATGGACGAAGGAGAAGACGATATTGATCTTGAGTTTGATGCTGCGTTTACGGAGCAAGAGCCGGTCACCATTCTACAGGAAGCAAATGACGAAGAAGAAGACGAGGAAGAAGTGATTGAGGGTGTCTCAGAAGAAGGTGATGGCCAGAATGAGTCATCTGAAGATGAGGACGATGAGGAAGAGGAAGAAGAAGAGGAAGAGGAAGAGGAAGACAACGACGACGGAAACGCTTTAGTGCCAGCTGTTGCAGGTGATGAGGAGATGAACGAAGTTCAACAGCATAACGCAATTACACGTGAGGAGATCGCCGAGCTTGAAAGTACCATTGAGCAGAAGACCAGAGATCTTAACAAGGCTAACAATCCAATCATGAAGAATAGAATCAACGACGTTATAGGTCGTCTTAGACAGGAACTTGAGATCAAGAGGATGCAAATCAGAGAGGATACCGGTAAGGAGGAAATTTCTGTTGCTGGAGAAACTGATGAAGACGATGTAGATGAGGAGGATGAGGAGGATTTGGAGGATTTGGAGGATGAAGATAATCAGGGCGATGGTGATGGGGATGGTGAGCAGATGGCTCAAGACGAGGAGGATGACGATGATCTTGCCGACTTGTTCTAGATATTGACCAACGCGTCGATCGACGCAAACAAAACATAATATTAGTGTGCGCGCGGGCTTCTAACCTGCAACCATGTAGAAAAAAAAGGAAGACCTACTTGTCTAGAAAGTGTTTTAGGAAGGCAATACGAACTTAGTATAGAATACCGCCTCGAAATCCAATTACAGCTTAAGTGTTTAATAACGTTTGATCTACCATACATTAAAGATGATGGTTCAAGCGCAAAGCATAGGTACCCAAGACCGGCATCATGATATAAGTGTGTCCAAGACAAGCAATGGAAGAAAGACAACGTCGAAGAAGAAGAATATAGATACCGAGATTTCGCCTCAATGTGGCTTACCGGATGGAATGGCTGTTGATTTTGGCAACAATGATCGGCAGAAGAACAAGCAGAATCAAAGTTCAAAGCGCACGAGCTCGAACAATTCCAAGAAGAATAGAGCAACATTGAAAAAGACTAGCGATGAGATTGCAGCCACCACAGATAACCTGAAAAATATGCTATTACAATCGATACCAGTGCTACCAGATGGTCAGAAACCCGATTTTGGAGGTCGTTCGAAAAAGAGCTCCGGAAACAATAACAAGAAACAGTCGAAATCCAGCAGCGCCAGCTCGGGAGCAAGAATCCCCGAGATCCAGTCCCTTCCAGATGGATCCAGGCCTTCTTTCAATAATTCCATGTCATCGAGCCCTAACTCATCGTTTTCGATCGATTCGACGTCTATGAGAAAGACTTCCAACTCGACTTCCAACACCGAATCCACCCAGGTTTATGCTGGCTCTTCGTTCCATAGTGCGCCTTCTACCATGTCACTACCCAAGCCTTCGTTTTTAAAGAAATGAAAGGCCAGATGATCGAATTACCTTCCTCACACATCCATGATTCTCTCCCCCCTTCTCCTGTCACCACCATATCGCCATTGTTTCATAGCACAATGATGTACATTATTACAGTCAGTCTACTGATTGTGTCGCCGACCCTCTTTTCTTCATCCCCATATATATTCTCAATATTACTTCATCTCCACCCACCAAAACTCAGTAGACCCTTATATATGGCATATTCAGCTTATCTAAGCACCCCCGACCAGCGCAGCGGGAAGCGTAATTTTTATGTAGGTACTTTCTTTTGCGTTAGGCGAACAAAAAGAACAAATCTGAAAGAGAAGAGAAAAACAACAAGGTTCATTCCCTGAAAAGCTAGTGTCAAGACGGGATGAGTCGTCATAAGGATTCGTTTTCTTCAATGTCCACGAGACGCAGAGAAGCATCTCGAAATCGAGACTCTGTGTCTGTTGGGTCGGTACAATATCATGCTGATGAGAACGAGACAGAAATGTTCTCTGGAGCAGGATCCCATATTATTCCTTCTTCTATATCATCTTTTCACCATAATAATTACCGATCCCCTTCGTTATCGGTGACATCGGACCATAACGAGGAGCTGGAATCTGACCAGGAGTTTGCTCTCCATCGTGTTGACTCGCACACTTCAGGGGTCGACTTCCAGGAACGGGCTCGTTTCAAGTTCTTCTCTACTTCTCAAATCGAAACTGCCAAGGGAGCTTCATCTCAATCGAGGAATCCTGAAGGAATTGCAGTGGATTATGATACCAATTGGAACACCGTTGAGGACGATTATACGCAACGAATTCGAGCAGGATCTGTAAGCCAAAGTGTTTACAGTAGTTCAGAAATAACAGGGGCCAATAATTTCACCAGACCAGAAAGTCGATATGGTTCTACAGAGAATAGTGATGACGATTTGTATAGAGAGAATGACTATCTATATGCTGGGGAGGAAGCCGATTTATCATCTAACCATGAAGATTTCGACTCGAAATCACTCATAAGGGCTGACATCAGACACCATGACAGGATGTTTGGAACTAAATTTCCTGCAAAGAACTACGATCAGCGGTTTTACTTGGCAGAGGAAGATTTGGTGATTGGTATTGCCGGTTACCGAACATCAAGATTGAAAATGTTGCTTTATTATTTATTGATCGTTAGTACTGGGGGGCTAGGCTATTTAGTTTTACGATGGTTCCCCAGATATCGTATACGAATGATGGGTAATGCGACTCCGTTGGCAAAATCAGAATGGGTGGTTGTTGAGGACGAATTTGGAGTGTTGGATATTCTATCTGTTGGCAGAAGCTGGTATAATCGTTCACTATCATCTTTTCTATGCAAGGATAGGGAGGTAAAAGAAGAAAATCATAAGAGTGACTATACACTGGATCAAACAGACCCTGTGGTTCCTATTTTGATCTCATTCGAGTATAGATATATGAGGTTTTTCTATGATCCATTGGATGATCTGTTCAAGCTCTCTAGCAATTGGATAGACGACAAATGGTCACATTTTCCTGAAATTAAGGATGGAATTGGTGAGGAGATGTACAGAAGCAGAACTTTGATTTTTGGAGAAAACCTGATTAATATCAAAGACAAATCGATATTTCATCTCCTTAGAGACGAAATATTGCATCCTTTCTACGTGTTTCAGGTGTTTTCGATTATTCTTTGGCTTGCTGATGATTATTATTATTATGCGTTCTGTATTTTTATCATCTCTGTTTTCTCCATCACCGAGTCTTTGGTTGAAACCAAAAGTACAATGACTAGAATGAAGAACATTTCCAGATTCGAGTGTGGAGTTCGAGTGTGGAGAAACGAATTTTGGAAAGAGATAAACTCTAGCGAGTTAGTCCCTGGAGACATTTATGAGGTTTCTGACTCATCGCTGACTTTGTTTCCTTGTGATGCCATTCTTCTCACCGGAGATTGCATTGTCAACGAGTCGATGCTTACTGGTGAATCTGTTCCTGTTTCAAAGCTTCCAGTAACGCCAGAGACTGCTGCTGAATTGCAATTTGAGTTCTCCAGCACCAAATTTTCTGCCTCCTTGTCAAAATCGTTTCTTTATAACGGTACCAAGATTATCAGATGCAGATATGGTAATAGCGGAGATGAGCCTGCCACTGCATTGGTGGTGAGAACCGGTTTTAATACAACCAAAGGAGCACTTGTCAGATCGATGTTGTTTCCGAAACCTAGCGGATTCAAATTTTACGAAGATTCGTTCAAGTACATTGGAGTGATGGCTGTCATTGCTGGTATTGGTTTCATTTTCTCTGCTATTAATTTCATAAAATTGGGTTTGGGATGGAAAATAATTATTCTCAGAGCGTTGGATTTGATCACAATTGTTGTTCCTCCTGCTCTTCCAGCCACATTGACAATTGGCACTAGTTTTGCGCTATCAAGATTGCGCAAAAAGAATGTTTTTTGCATTGCACCCACGAGAATTAATGTTGGTGGGAAACTGGATATTATGTGTTTCGATAAAACTGGAACTTTGACTGAGGAAGGTCTGGATGTTCTGGGTGTTCGAGTGTGTCAGCCATTTAGAGATAGGAAAGAGCGCCATTTCAGTGAATTACATCAGACAGTTGACCATTTGTTCCAGAACTCTGCTAATCCTCAAGCCTATGATTTGTTTCTCTCCATGCTTTCCTGTCATTCGTTAAAGAAGGTAGACCAAGAATTGGTTGGTGATCCATTGGATTTCAAAACCTTTGAGTTCACCAATTGGGATATGGTGGAAAATCCACAGGAAGACGATGCTCTCCAAGAGTATGTATCGTCTCACAAGCTGGGAAATAACATTACTCCTGTTCTTTTAAGACCAAAAGACAAGCTTCAAAACGGCGCATTTTTTGTAAAATTGAAAGAGTTTGAGTTTGTTTCGCAGTTGAGAAGAATGTCTGTGGTTTGTCAATCACTTACTAATCCTTCGGTGGTCAACGTTCATGTCAAAGGAGCTCCGGAAGTGATCGAAACAATTGCTTCTCCAGAGACGTTGCCCATCAATTACCGAGAACTCCTGCATGAGTACACTCACAACGGTTACAGGGTGATTGCATGTGCCACCAAATCCTTCAAGGTTCCTAATCCCAATGATTTGAATAATCTCAATTTTTTAAACGATCTCTCCAGAGACAAGTGTGAGTCGAATGTGGATTTTGTTGGATTTATGATCTTTGAAAACAGGCTAAAACAAAGCACCAAGTCAGCATTAAAGGAGTTGAGTGAAGCAGAGTTACGGACTACAATGTGCACTGGTGATAACGTTCTGACTGCCGTGAGTGTGGCTCGAGAATGTGAGTTAATCAAACCAAATTACAAGGTATACATTCCATCTTTTGATGCTCCAATAGAAGCTCTTGATGAAGAATCACAGAGAGATATTATACCTATCACTTGGACCGATGTGGACGACCCGGAGTCTCAATTAGATCCAGTGACTTTGGCTCCACTGGATATCAATATGATTCACGATTATTGCATAGCACTGACTGGAGACGTGTTTAAGTACATTTTGACAGAACTTGCGGACAACGAGCTTTTGATCGACAAGATGTTGATGAAATGTGCTGTGTTTGCACGGATGTCTCCTGATGAGAAGCATGAGTTAGTGGACCAACTAAAAAGATTGGACTATACAGTGGGATTTTGTGGAGATGGAGCCAATGATTGTGGAGCTTTGAAAGCAGCCGATGTGGGAATTTCGCTGAGTGAGGCTGAAGCTTCCGTTGCTGCTCCGTTCACCTCTCGAATTTTTGAGATTTCATGTGTTCTGGATGTCATTAAGGAAGGTAGAGCATCGTTAGTGACCAGTTTTTCGTGCTTCCAATTCATGTCATTATATTCTGCTATCCAATTTGTGACTGTTACCATTCTATACAAGGAAGGCACAAACTTGGGAGATTTCCAATTCTTGTACATTGACTTGTTTTTGATAATTCCGCTTGCTGTGTTCATGTCATGGAGCATGCCATATCAACAGCTTTGTACCAAGAGACCAACAGCAAATTTGATGTCTCCGAAAATCCTGATACCTCTTATTGGCAATATCATCATTTTATTGAGCTTCCAATTTTCTATCTGGCAGACAGTTAAAGACCTCAAGGATCCATGGTACATTGAACCAGTCCCGGGTAATGACGATGAGGTGCAATGTACTGATAACACAGTGCTCTTTTTATTTTCCAACTTCCAATATATCATGGTGGGTTTGATGCTGACTGTGGGACCTCCATATAGAGAGCCTGCCACTAGCAACTATCCATTCATGGCAACAGCTTTGGTAACCACATTGATATCTACCTTTTTGATGCTGCTAGATAACAGAAGCTTCATTGGGGATCTGATGGATGTGACATGGACTCCTGTGGCTGTGAAATTGACCATTCTAATTGCTTCGGCAATTAACTTCTTGGTGTTGGAAGTGGCCGACAAGTTTGGACTTTTGAAACTGGCTCGCCTTTATAAGCGGTTGTTTGGAAAACGAAAGTCTAAGAAAAAGTTCAAGAATCTCTACAATGAATTCAAACCATTGAATGTTTGATAACCCACGATAAATCGATGACCTTGCACGCCATAGACATACCCTACATATAATACTGGATAATATTCAAAGCGATCATCATTCAATTATTTGTAAATAGCATTGCCCGAATTCCTATCAGCTCACCAGGACTTGCCTAGATGTCTTTGAACACATGTTTTATAGTTGATGAACTCTGCCAGACACGCATCTTTTGTCATGTTCTCATAATTCTTGAGGATGCATTGGCCGTATAAAGTAGATTCCCGCGAGCATTGCAAAGATGCATTCATTAATTTGGTGACCTGTTTTCCTGATTTCTTGACAGATGGCATTTTGAATGAACAAACTACCGTAATGACTGTAGGAAATTGCCAAATGTGGGGAATAACAGATGGTTATCTTTTTTTTTTGTGTCTTAGTGCAGTAAAATAGATCTCTTTTACTGTGCCACACATAGGCTGCGCCACACTCAAGCTACGCTGTTTTACTCGCATCAAGCCAAAAAGATATCTTTATCTGTCTCACAATTGCTAAGGTCACCTTCCTCTGTTCTTGTGCTCAAACTTTGAAATTATCTTGTCCATGAAGAAACTCAACTACTTGCCCGCTCTCGGAGACCTCAATACGCCGTTGCCGGAAGAACAACTGGCAGTTTTGGAACGACAGGTGGAAGATGAAAAGCCCGAACCTACAGCCCAGTCTCAATTCAATCTGGCCTGGGCGTTGATTAAATCACACGACAAGGCCGATAACAAAGAAGGTATCAACATCTTGACAGAACTGTTCAAAACCGTACCATCTAGAAGACGAGAATGTCTTTATTACCTCGCTGCTGGATGCTACAAAATTGGCGAATTAAAAGAGAGCAAAAGATATATTGAAGCATTGATAGTTCATGAGCCAGACAACTTGCAGGCCCAGAATCTCAAAAAAGAAATCGAAGGCGAGATTGCAAAAGACGGACTCATTGGATTCGCAGTGATCAGTGGAATCACAGCCATAGGAGTTGGCATAGCTGGTGCCCTCATTAAGTCGCATTCCAAGAGGAAATGAAGAGCAACACAGCCTTGGTTTTTTTACAAAGAGTTTAGGTGAATCTCTATAATAATATATATATCCAGTTGGCAGTCTAGCCAAATCAATTCCACTCATTCAGTGTTCTCTTCATCTTTCACTAATCCAGCCTCTTTACACAACGAATAGAATAACGAGTCCTTCTTTTTCAACAAATTATCAGGACTGTCAAACTCAGCAACTTCTCCTTTTTCAAGCACAATGATCCGGTCACTGTCGATAATGGTATTTAACCGGTGCGCAATTGTCAGAATTGTGCGGTCCTTAAACACAGACCGAATCGTCTCTTGGACAATTGCGTCTGTCTGGTAATCGACATTGGCAGTGGCCTCGTCAAGAACTAACACCTTGCAATTTTTCTTAACCAAAGCTCTTGCAAGACACATCAATTGTCTTTGTCCAGAAGATAAATTCGATCCTCCTTCTGCAATCTTGATCAAAAGAGGATTCATCTTCACTTCCTCTTTATCAACAACATCTTCATACATGCTCATGACGTGTTCCTTCAAATGTGAAAGCTCTAAAGCACTCCAAATGTCATCGTCGCTGTATTGATTGACCGGATCAATGTTCGAACGTAAAGTACCTTCGAAGATCTGAGAATCCTGAGGAATGATCGAAAGCTTGGATCTCAAATCATATAATCCAATGTCGCTAGTCTTAACGTCATCAATATTAATAGACCCATCGAAAGCTTCAATAATACGGAAAATAGCCAAAGTTAAAGACGACTTACCGGCACCAGTGCGACCAACTATACCAATCTTCTCCCTTTCATTGATAGATAGATTGATTTTTTTCAACACCAAATCAAGCTCAGGTCTGTATTTTGCACTGTAATCATTGAAATTAATGGTTCCCTTGAATGGCCAATTTGCAGCAGGTCTTTTGTTTTCAATAATAGCTGGAGCTTCTGGCTCTAGAGCAGCATACTCCAACACTCTTTCCACAGAAACAATGTTGGTTTCAATCTCCACTGTCATTCTCACAATCCAGTTTAATGTCTGAGTGATCTGAAGAGCATAAGAAATCGAAAGACCAACCAAACCTGGAGTCACCCTTCCAGATTTCAAACTGAAAATCAATAAACTAGAAGCACTCAACAGGATGAGCGATCCCAAAAATTCCAGGCGAACAGCAAGCCATCTGTTAGCACTAACCGAAAGATGATATGCACTCATGTTCGTGTCCATCTTGTGTTTGTTCATAAACATGAATCTACCCAACTGATTGTAAGCTCTCACAGTGGCCACACCATTCAAAGTTTCTTGGAAATGAGCAAAAATTGGCGATTTAGAAATCGAATCTAATCTTCTTAATTCTCTAGAAGTAGCCAAGTAGTACAGTTGATAGAACCTGTACAGGCAACCCAAAGGTAAAATAATAAAGATGAACTGCCATGTTGAGTAAACAATCACAATCATTGTGAAAAAAACCTTTGTGGTATTGGTGAAGAACATGGCAAACGATCTGGCCAATTGCTCATCAATCTTATAGATGTCTGGTGAAAATCTGTTAAGAACTCTTCCGATAGGAGTTGTCTCAAAAAATTGCATAGGTGCTCTTAACACACCATCAAGCATTATTTGATGGAGATATTTGGAACCATGAATAGAGACAAAAACCCATTGAACCACGGTCTGGCATAAAGAAAAAGCAGTAGATAGCACACAAAGTCCGAAATAGGTTCCCAAGTATTTCCATGGATGTGGGTTGTATCCTTTGCTAGTGTTGATGTCAGACCAATGTTTCAACCAAACGTTGGCCAACACAGAAGCTCCCATGGATAACACCACCATAACCAAAAAGATGCCCACATTCTTCATACCACATGCTTTAGCATAAGCAGAATAAATCTCACTTTTCACTTTACCTTGCTCATGTTTTTCTTCTCTGACTTTATCAATTTCAGCAAGATCCTTGATCTCAAGAGCTTCGGCAAAATCTTCTTGTTCTGCCCTATCAAGATCCTTGTTTGACGCAAGAATCTCCTCGTTCAGGTCACTGAGTTCAGAATATGTATCGTCCGAATTCACTTTATCCTCCACAGTTTCGACTACTTCATCCTCCTTTTTAGTTGATGCGCCCGAGTCTGCAATGATATTGTATAATTCAGTTCCCGACTTTCCTTCGCTGATTTCATGATAGTTACCCTTCTCGACAATCTTACCACCAGCCATCATTGTGATGTGATCAGAATACTTCAAAACGCTCAAGTTGTTGGTTGCAAGTACCCTACATTTGGTGCTCAAAAGACCGTCGGGACCAAGAACATTGTTAATCAAATGTCTTCCAACATGCTCATCAACAGCACTCAAAATGTCGTCAAGCAGGTACAAGTCTGCACGAGCATACACTGCTCTTGCTAAAGAGAGTCTAGCCTTCTGACCACCAGATAAACTAATACCCTTTTCACCGACCTGGGTGGAATCTCCATCTGGTAAAATACCCAAATCATGAGTTAAGGCACAGGCCTTGATAGTCTGATCATAAAACACAGGATCGTATTTGCAACCAAACAGGATGTTCTCCTTAATTGTTCCGTTCATTATCCAAGCGACTTGTGGAACATACGCAATAGAACCATGCACAAACGCAAGTCCTGATGGCTTGTGTAAATCACCAAGAATCGACTGCATCATAGCAGACTTTCCCGATCCAACACGACCAACGATACAGCTCAATTCTCCTTTGTTTGCTTGATAGTTGATATCAGTCAAAGCAACCTTATATGGTTCTCTGGTCCAGAGAAAGTCAGCACTTTCAATTTTAACAACCTCATCTCCGATGTTCTTAGCAGCAGGCAGCTTGTTGACAACAGTTTCATCCAATTCATCACTGGATAAGAAGTCTGTAAGTCTTTTCACTGCAACTTGCGCTTCAATGATATTTCCAATAGTCCAAGGCAGCACCGCCAATGGGAAGCCCAAAAGGTTAAACAAAGATAATGCAGTAAAGACAATATCGGTACTCAATGGAGTACCACTATAACTAATGATAAACAAGGCAAATGTAGCAGAGCTGACTAGATGAGGTGTTGTAGTAAACACAAATTGACCGCATGCCTGGAAGATACCAATCTTTTTCAAATTGGTCAACTCCTTGTCGTTTCTGACATGCATCAATTTTTCTCTATATGGGGTTTCCCATGCATACAACTTCAACGACTTGATGTTGTTGAGCATCTCAGAAATAAGACCAGTTCTCTTATCTTTAACCTTCATCTGTTTTTTTTGCAAGTTCTTTTGCTGCCTAAACACCCAAGTGTTTAAAGGAACCGAGATGACCAAGAAAAACACACCAAGCCACATCGCATTTCCCAATAAGTTGTACAAGGAAACCAAACACAAAGTGATTTGGAAAGGACCCGACCAAATAACTTGTAAGTTTTGACAAAGATCTTGTAATCTCTGAGTATCGACAGACATCATGTTCACAATATCACCTGTTGACTTCTTCTGCTTGGATTCAACTGAAAGAACAAGTGATTTTTTGTAAATCAGCGAAGTGAGAGAGGAACGAACCTTGATACCGGTATCGAAGACCCTGGTGAAATATTGATGCAAAGACGCAGTTTGAAGAACCGAAAGCAAGAACATCGAGGCCACAATCATCATACCTTTAGTTAATGGGGTTTCTTTGTCTTCATGGTATAGGTTGACAAACCGGATAAGGGCTTTCAAGAGCTGAGGTTGAACAAATGCAGCAACATCTTGAAGAAGCTTGAAAACTCCAGCAATTATGAATGGGCCTCCGAAGGACTTTGCCAAAGCCCTAAAAAGACGTGGTTTTGCTTTCAAATGCATTTCCTTGTTCCAATTAGTTTCGAGAATACCGGATAGATGGCCCGCCTCTAGAAACGTTGGCAATTGGGGCAGATCTCTTTGAGTCAAATACTTCACGTAACCTTGTTGCATCAAGGGAGTTAGCCAACTGAAAAACACCTTACCAAAGATGTTGGCAGAATCGTACAAATTGACTCTCTTTCTTGGATCTTGGTATCTTTTTGGAGAGAAGTTGAGTTCTAAAAGCAAGATGAACAAGCTGTTAACAATGCTCAACACTGTGATTGGCAAAATCGAGCTTTTGCTAGCACGAAGTGAATAGTTCAATGTACGTAGTAAATCGACCAAAATTGCCATCATCCAGTAGATAATAAGAACTGCACTAGAAATGTAGGTCTTATAGTTTTCAACGTAGGAAAGAGCAAGGGCCACAACCAAGCCCGCCAATTTCAAAACTGTGGACCAAAAAACGATATCGTTGACAAAGGTTGTGCCTGGTGTGGTATATGTGGCTGTAGTTGCAGTCAAGTAGACGACTGTCACTTGCAAGATGAGCTCAAATGAAAGAAGAGCCAATTTTGAAACAAACCACCATTTTGCTTTAGAGTTGACATTTTTTGACTTTCTGAGAGAATTGAGATGCACAGAGCCTCCCGTGAGGATGAACAAAGAGGTGAAGATTCCTAACACACCGTTCACCAAACAGGGAGATGGGTCTTGTAAACGAGATAAAAAGCTATATCCTTCACCATCGTAACATCCACATCCGTGGAGAGTGGTTGTATTTTGAACGGGCATCGCGTCTTTCCACAGATCCCATGCAGTCTGTAAAGACTCCGTTGCTATCTGGAAAGACAGTACATGGCCATTTGCCTGGTATTCCGACATGATTCACAGTGGGTGGTATGATTCACTGGGAATTATAGCTACAGGTCAGAAACTCGGCTATAGTTGAAATTATAAACTTTGTAGAGAACATGCAATTGGACAAGAGAACCAAATTATTTGCTTTGTAATATTTTCGGTCTTGCAGTTTTGCCACAGCCGGTGGCGATAAACGTTTTTTTCGTGGCTGGTGAACGTGGTTCTATTGTGGCAGACCTATTAAAACCCAAAAAGGAAATTTAGATATCGAGAAATTTTAGACAAGGAGCAAAAGAACAAGGAAAACTTCTATGGGCATAACGGGTCTTGAGAAAGATTGTGATATTGCCAACGAGATGCGATGTGTGATCAAAAAGGAGACTGATGAAAGGATGTTGACTGGCCTAAACACGGAACAAGTAGCTGTGAAACCAGAAGGAGATGGAATGGCTTTAAAATTGATTGATCAACTAATAACACAAGAAAAGCGCAAAAGACGCAAACCAATCAAATATCGCCCTCCAAATGGAACAGTGTTGGATATCAGCAGCTTAGACTTGGTGGAAACTCCTTTGGAAGATCAGGTGGAGTTGGAAGATGTTGGGTTTCTTTGTGATGCCCTGATGAAGTCAAAGAAAATCGTGGTCATATCGGGGGCTGGCGTTTCTGTTGGGTCAGGAGTTCCAGACTTCCGCTCGTCAAATGGTCTTTTTCAGGGATTTGCAACAAAAACTAATGGTTCTGGTAAGAATCTTTTCGATTACAATGTCTTTAGATCACAGGAGTCCATCCAATCCTTTGAGATCATGATCCAGAAATTATACAGTTTGTCGTCAACGTGTGAACCGTCGAGATTTCACCATTTGTTGAACAAAATATCGCAAGATGGAAGACTATTGAGACTATACACCCAAAACATTGATTGCCTAGATGTTCAACTGCCCGCTCTTCAAACCCAAGTTCCGCTCAAATTTTGTAAGCCATATCCAAAGGCCATCCAGCTACACGGAAACATTAAATTGCTTAATTGTTCAAAGTGCACTTTTGTGACTGAGCTGCACGCTGGCTATTTTGAAACCACTGACGATAACAAATTAATTAAGAGTTGTCCTGAATGTGAAGAGATGAATAAAGTTAGAGAAATTGCAGGTCGCAGAACACAATCTTCTGGAGTCTTAAGACCACGTATTGTGTTATATAACGAATTTCATCCTGATGGTGAGGTCATTGGAAATATAACAGAATCCGACCTCAAATCTAAACCGGATTGTCTTATTGTTGTGGGGACCACATTAAAGATTCCTGGAGTGCGCAGATTGGTCAAGGAGATGTCTAAGGTTATTCATGCCAATAGAGGAAGCATTATTTGGATTAATATTGACCAACCAACACAATCAATAGTTGATTATGTTGAAAACTTTGATCTCCTTGTCACTGGAAATTGTCAAACTATTCCAGAGTTGCTCCAAGTGTACCAGAAGACCCATGAAAAGAAAAGGAAGACAAGATCTCGAGCTACTCCTAAACCTAAAATGGAGTCAAAACCCACCAAGATTGCATAGAAAACTGTATATTATTTGCTTTGGAAAGTGTATAATGGGTTGATTTTAGACTGGCATTATTCTACAAAACATTACTCAAAGTCCTCGTCTGGCAACTCGATCTCATCTTTGGGTTCTTTTGGTTCCTGGCCCTCGTTCCATTGCGTGATATCATCAATGTAGCTTAAAATTGTCTTGAGCGACTCGTTGTTATCTTTGTCTGAACAATCCAGTGGTAAAAATTGCACCATACCAAAATCGTCCACCATCTGCGCAATGGCCTTGTTGAGTCTAGCAAATCTCGGATTTCCAGATATGTAATCTGTGTTCGTGCTTTCTATGGTGTCTTCTAATAGTAAAGGATCTGGGTTCAAGAACTTCTTCAGCTGTGCTTTAGAAACGTTGTCTTTGATTAAATCTGTTTTCGATAGAATATTGATATGCGGTAGTTCGAGAAAGATCATTGCAGACATTGCACTGAGAGCTCCTGAGAAGAACTTCGAGGTGTCGATCACAAATGGGGCTTCTAATAAATAAGTGCAGCAGAATGTAAATCCCAATTGCTGTTGCAAATGTTTGACGACAGCAGGTAACACAGGAACATGACTATAAAGTTCAATTTGGCCCGGACAATCGAAAATCAAGTAATCATCATTATAATCTCCAATTTGCTCTTCCAACCAATCAAGATTTTCCAGCAAAAATTCAAAACAATAAACCAATGATCCATTTGGACCTAATCCCAACTCTTCTTGAACATCTTGAAGCGAGATCAAATCTCGTATATCGATACTGAATTCGTATTCTTTAGGGTCTGCTGCGGGATCCAAATTGACTATATGTGCTTTTCTACCGATAGATTGCAACTGGGCAATCATCGAGTTACAAAAGGTTGTTTTACCCACTCCAGCAGGTCCCAACACCAACACTCCAACTTTCGACATGAGTTATTGTATGTAGTTTGGATGGTTTCGATGAATAGAATTTTGAGTTTTCAAGTCTTTATAAAGAAAATAGTTGAAAAAAAATGATAAAAAATTAATACATCTCTACACCACACCACCCGTTCTCAGGTTGATCTTAGTCAGTTTATTATTCGTTCGCTTATATATTAACCAATAGTACGCTCATAGAGACATTGTGAGCCAGTCCCAGTTGTTGGCATTACCCGAATTTCCAGAATTAGAAGGCTCGCCCTCGAGGGTGGAAGCCTCTTCACCCAAAGCTGGCTGTGGCGGTGCCTGCTGGTTGTGGGTGGAGATATTAAAGATTGAATCGAAATCCAGGCCTTCCATTTCCCGGCCCCTAGTGGACGGCTCGTCGTCGTCCTCGTCGTCCTGGTTCAGATTGTCGTCGCCCTCGTTATCGCTGCCAGATTTTCTGCTGCTTCTTGACGGACTATTTGCAGCAGACGATTTATTAAGAATGATTGGAGTTGGGTTCAAGTCGTCGCCATCAGTCTTTTTCTTGGCCTTTTTATTAGTGGTTCCACGTTGTCTTTTCTTGATCACGTCGGTTTTAAGGGATAGAGGACGCACAACACCGTGAAGTTTCAAAAAGAGACCGCAAGCATTGCACAATGGTTGACCTTCTGGGTTCCTTCTCCACAATGGAGTTGTTCTGGTGTGGCAATTGGTACAAGCGATAGTAGATTGATCGATGCCGTTGAAATTGTTTCCACTCATAGACGGCGTGCTGGCGGTGGTTGATATGAGAGGAGGAGTGGATCCAATGGGAGTGGTAGAAAACGCTCCATTCATTGCTGATGAGGAGGTTGGAGTCAACGAGTCTGAAGCTGTTCGAGTGTTTCTCTTGACAGGTTGTTTCCGCTTGGGTGCCACAGATTGCCGTCTTACAGACTTTGGTGCTGATGAGCCCAGCTTTCCCGAAGGTGTAGGGATGTTGGTTGGGGTGGCTGCCATTCCTCCGGCATCGATGCTGCTGGACATGGAATCGAACATGTTCATGTCGCCGTCGAGGTCGAAATTGTAATCGTCGCGAGCAAATGGTTGTGGCTGGGACTTGTCAAAAGAATAAGCCTGGAAGCGCGATTTGGAGGTGATTGAAGATTGGGAAGGGCTGTATAGAGGGTTTTGGCCGTTATTGTGGCCAAGAAAATCTGTGTGCGGGGTGTTTTGCTGTTGGTGGATGTTGACCAGACTTGGATGATGGTTAAGCGAGGTTGGCACCGATGTGGACACGGCATCGTAACCTATAGGAGAAGGAGAATGCTGATTTTCGTTCGTGCCAATTGATGGGAAAGGGAATTCGGGCTGGGCAGAGGACGACGGCAGCGAGACGGGGCCAAAGTCGAGAGAGTACGAGGACTGGTGATTGGTGTTCATGAAAGATTCTGATAATTTTGAAAATTGAGGATTGAGCACGGGGGAGATTTCTTTTCTTTTAAAGCCGGTGGACACACTGTTGTCGTAGCTGGAAGGAGCAGTTGGACTAGTTTGAGGCATTCCCGACAGCATTGGGTCGTGAGTTGCTGATGTTTGAGAGCCAATGGACTTGATATGTTCTATATAATCGAATTCGTTTGAATTTGGATCAACCGTAGAAATTGTATTCGGGGCCGCGGGTTTGTGGTCGTGGGACGAGTCTGGTTCCAAAAGATCCAGGTCTGGAAATTGTGGCCAACTTGTGTAGTTGTTTTCATTGGAGATGGTTGGAGGGTCCTGAACAGGATGGCCGAGATGGGATTGCAAGGTAGAAAGAGCCGTGGAGTCGCGGGACGGCTGCGAGACAGAATTCTGGCGGGGTCTATTTTTGTTGAGGTTGATGAACATTAGTCTCCAAGTGAGATTTTCCATCCGGGACCGGTACGGCAGACTTGCTTTAGCCTTGGAATACATTTTCCAAAGAGCAGTGGCCGAATTTTCGTCGGCCACCTTGGTGCCAGAGTCCTTATGGTTGTCCATATCTGTTTGAGCACCACCATCTTGCGAGCTGGAATGCGGCCTCCTGGACTCGGGATTGCCGTTAAACGGCGTATTCGGAGACTGCTGGGAAGCGGAATAAAACATACTCAAGGTGCATAACAACCGCACCACAAACTTTGCTATGGTTAAGAGGAACAAAAATACGCAAACCCTTTCAAACTTTTAACTGTCACTATTTTGCCTCGTCCAGCACTCTCCGTCCTGCACCAGATAAATCAGACTGAGGGACGTGCTTGCAGACTCGGGTGTGCGTTGATTGGCTGGATAACACCGCCTCCTACATATCGTCCACCAAGCTGTTATCTTCGATGTCGTCTGCCGCAACAAAACAATAGTAGGAACAATAGCTGCATGTGCTTGTCTAACTTTTTTAACACCCGTGCACGACCGTTACAAAAATTATCGAATTGCCAATTTCGGCCCGGGAGTTCATCCCACAGCATGCTGGCTCTTCTACATCCCTCCGTAAGGAGTTTCCTGGTTGGGCTTTCTACACCAGGCAAGATCGCCCTTCAACTTGCGACGCTTCGGAAAAAAACGATTCCCGGCGCTCTGCATATCCTTAAATCTACGTTAGCCGAGTTCTTCGCTCCTGCCGTCTGCATTTATTATTGTTTTCGGCCAGCCACTCATTTAGTATAGTAACCGCGACGGCATTCTGACTCTCGTCATCATCCTGTTGCGCTTGCGATGTCATAGAGTATGTAATTTTTTCATTGCCCAGTCATAATTAAACCTTTACACCCTCACTTCATGTAAAGAGTGTCTTTCGGAGTGGCACAAACACTACCAGAAACACTCGCACCGCCACTACTAGCCACGCTACCATTAGACATGTTCAACCTTGAAAATGAATCCACATCTCCATACCGACTCGTGGTGTTGCCCAGCATGTTCTTCACATTGGCATGTTCTATGATCGACCGCTGACTTCTCGTCAGCTCCTCGCCTGATTGGATCGTCGACGTAGACGATTTTCTATACATGGAGTTCTTGATCGCAGTCACCGTTGGCTGATTCTGCATTGAGTTTGTTCCATCACCTCGGAATCGTGGATGAATAGGAATCAGACTCGGTCCAGCAGATGCCCCAGGCATTGGACCAGGATAGCCTGAAGTAGGTACCATCGGATAGCCATTCATGGGCATGCTAGTCGGATAAAACATTTGCTGCATTGGCATCGATCCCATCATTGGTTGCATAGGATACTGTTGATATTGCATGTTATTTTGATTCGTTTGGAAAAACGGTGCTGGTTGCTGTTGCTGTTGAGGAAATAGCTGTTGCTGCTGCTGTGGCTGTGGTTGTGACGGGCCATACAAACCTTGCTCTTGTGCTCCCAAAGGCTTCTTGTTAGCCCAGTTGAAAACTTTATCGGTCTTGAGCCTTACGATCTCAAGATAGAAACTGTACAGCATCTCCACATAGGGAATCTTAATTTTTTGCTTTCCTGCTAATGAAAGCACCTGTTTCAAAGACAGTTCTATGCTGGTGTCAAAACCCATGTTGAAATTATAGACGCACGTTGCCAGATCCATTGCTGGGTCTTTTGAAATGCTATCGGAAAAGTTTGGAGAGTTGGGCGTTTTGATTGCACTCATGGGAAAAGATTGGTTAAAGTCTCTGATCATTAAATCCAACAAGTTTTTTGATTTTCTCTGGTCATTAGGATCAGGCAAATCTGGGGCTCCGAATTTTCTCCCTAGACTTAAAAGATCTGAAAAAACCCCATTCATTATTGTGGACTGGGCTGTATTCTGAGAGCTTAAATTTTGGTAAATCAAGCTCATTATCTCTAGAGTGATATATGGAATGATTCTTTTCCAAGCGTAGCTGTTAAAGGTGGGATTGATTCCTTTTGGAACTAAATAGCACGGGTACACTTCTGCTGTTTTCAACATTTCGGTTAGTTTATTCAATTTTTTGCCAACAATCCCATTTCCCTTTAGCTCTTCTGCCCCTGTTGAGTTGTCTAGAGTTGATGATCCAATAACAGTGGTGACATTATGACTTTTATGGTAATATTGGGCTCCGTTGGGAGTTTTGACAATTCGAACATCGGCATCACAAATCACTGCCAGTATTTTGCTTTTGGGAAAAATAGACTTGAGGTCGGACTCCAACTCTATTGCATACCGAGAATCCACAAGAATGATGGTGTTGTTGCCTGCAAGGGGTTTAATATCGGAAGCGGTCTTCTTCAGAGAGTCCTGGGTATCTGCACCAAGTAATATCAAATCGAGGTCTTCAAAATCTGATGCTGCCAACTTCAATTCTGAAACTGTCTTTGCATAATAGGCCGGAGTGTATGTGCCGTCTCCATATTTAAGCGATTTCCACAAAATTGAGTTGTCTTCCTCATCAATACAGCTCGACCCCACAACAATGATCTTACTCTTAGCTATTGATAGCCGCCATGCTAGAAAAGAACAACATGCTGTGTCTCCAACTATAAAAAATGTTAGTTAGTCTTGTTCAAGAGGGCGCTATTTAATCCCCTTTTCGCTCGCCCACTTACAACTTAATACATTAAAAGAATCCATGCTCTTGTTTTTTCCGCACTGTTGATCGTTGCTTGTGTTTGCTTGGCAAGCTGAGTCTCATCAACTGCTCTGATGTGCTAGTCCGCCCAAACAAATCGACAATAAACAAGTGTGTGTTCTTTTTAGAATACAAAAAAACTCCTTGATCCATTTATTTTTTTCCTCCCTTTCATCGGGGCTGGGCTGCACAGCCGTGATCTCACCCACCCGTGTATTATTTATGTACAAGAGATGTGATACTATTTACGAGAAATCCGTTTCTCTTTGAACTTGTGTTGCTCTTTGGGTTTGGCAAGAAACTGGAATGAGTCGATTTGGGCCATTTTTAGTATCCGATCACCAAACGTCTGAGGATCCTGTTTCATCGCATGTTTGTAATCTCTAGTGACTTTCAATTTCACCCGCATGGCATCCCGTTTTTTCTTGTTTCGAAGTTGATCTTCTTTATCCTTAAGCCTTTCAAAATAAAAGACATTTTCCTTTGGAGACTGCAACTTCGATTTGGCCCCCAAAGCCCAAAGATCGCCTCTTTCCAGCTTCCGAGCATCGTGATATTCTTGGCTTCCAACCGATTTCGAAATATACCATTTTTCCACGTGACCAGAAGGAGCACAAACATCTGCAACCACAAATCCTTTTTTCTTGAGTGGAGGCCCTAAAACTCGAGGAAACTCGTCCAAATTGGAGGCCTGGTGGCCTACCGGACGCACTAAAGTTTCCTGGTCTCGCTGACGTTGCAATTTGACTGGATCTTCCAGTGACCGTTCCACGATTAAATAGGAGAAACTGGCTGTTTCGTAATCCTTACCATTGAACCGCCCACGACCAGCAAGATGGACACTCTTGGCAGCCTTTCCACTGGTTTCAGAGGTCCATTTTGCTGCCAATCTGCTTCCTCGTTTCAATTCCATCAAATATTTGGGCCGTGCAACATCCACTGTGTAGCTACAAAAGCGCAATTTGGCTCCAATCTGACCATATTCATAATATTCTGGCTTGAAGAATTGTAATGGACATTTCCCATGATGCGAGCAAGGACCCACAACCTTCAAATTGATTGGCTCGGCAGTCGAATCTGCGTCCTCAACCACATCAAAATGCTCCAAAAGTTCGTCTTCAACAGGCTCAGTGTCCTGCAAAAAGGTCTCAACAGACATCTCGGCAGGAACTCTCATTGGCACAGATTTGCGATACAATCTTGGAATTTTGGCAGTCTTTCCTTCATGATTCTCCGGTCTCAAAATTACTTGTCGTGCTCTTGCTATGATTTCTGCCCCGAGTGGATTTCCACGCTCCACCAACACAAGATGACCTCCTGGGGCCAATCTGCGAACCAACAAGTCCACCTTGTCATCAACTTGATGTGGAAAATTCTCTTGGGCTTCCAATAATTGACGATCTGCAATAATCAAGTCATATTGAACTGTTTCTGGGCGCAACTTGTTCATGATAACCGATCGAATTTTCAAGAATTTTGTTTCGACTTTTCCAATAAACATGTAGTTTTCCTCTTCCGTCGTTTCTTCTGTCTGTTGTATCTGTTCAGGCTGTTCAGGCTGTTCCCGCTGCTCGTTGACCTGTCTACTCAACAAAATTCGTGCCCGTCTTTCCATATGGTACGTTCCATTCACCACCACGTCCTTTTTAGCTGCAACATATTCGTCACCCATCAAATCGTTCAAAGCAAGCATTCCAGTAGCAGGTCCATACCCATAACTCAAAACTCTTTGTGGATAAAATACAGTCTCACCTACCCGCTTGCGGAGCTCGTGCAAAACCTGGTAGCATGCCGCATAATCTTGTGCAAAACAGCTTGCAATGTGCACATCTGCATCTTCTTCTGTTTCAGTCCGCGTATCCAATTTGGCCTCATTTAGACGCATATAGTGCTCACTTGCCCGAATCTTTAAGTGACTCGGCTCGTATTGGAACAACATATGGTTATTGATACTGTTAGCTATTTCGTCAGGTATCTCAACTCGTTGTCTATTCACACGACCTGCCAACGTGTTCTTGTGCAAACGAGCCTCCTTACTAGTGGCTCCAGCCAGGAGTTCTCCTGTCCGGGGATCTCTATATTTAGGATCAACTCCTTCGTACGCTTCTTCAGGAGTAATCACTCGCCGGTTTAAAAGTGGATCCCTATCATGTAAAACTTCATTAACCAGTTGTCCAAACGTTTCTCCAGAAGCCCGATGTGCAAAAAACAAACTTGTGGCATCGGCTCCCACTCTTTTATCAAGAGGAATAGGCTCATAATCCGTATCATCATCGTGCTCAATAGTGATCTTTGGTTGGGTATTCATTCCACGTTGTAACATCAGACCCTTCCATCCACTTCGAAGACCGAATCCTGTTCGAAACTTCAGCATCTTGTAAGAATTCTGTATGTCTCTGTTGCAAAACACCGGATCGTATATTTATCAAAGTGATGCCCTGTGAAAATTTTATAATAAAAAAAAAACTTTTAATGGCAGTGCAACACCAAAGACGTCTTTGGAGTTGGTCAGCAATTACTTCAACACCAATGAAACGCCAATAACAGCCATGGGACATGCTCATAAACACACGGCTGATGTGTCCAACAAATCCAATTACGAATTCAGCCGCAAAAAGTTAAAGTTTAAGAAACCTGCTAAGCGAAAACACAAACCTATCAGCAATAGTTCAACTTGCAACGAACAACCGCAATTTTCCACGCCGCCAAACCAAAGCTCGCCCAGCGCTTCGTCCACACGAAACCAGCCCCAATATAAAGAATGGGGACCTGAAATTAACGGATACAAGTTTGTTTCCATAGAAAATCAAGACCATGTTCTATATGAAGACCTCAATTACCATCGTCATATCCCGTCTTCAGGAGATTCTGGATACACCCAAGAACTCCCAAAAGTGTCTATAGATGTCAGTTCTGGCACTTCTGACTGGAATACACCGAAAGACTCGTCCTACAAAGAATATCTCGAAAAATGGAAACAGTTTCAAGATGCGGGATTCCAGCCCCTGGCAGATCTTCCAGTCCCGGTGGCCTCGGGGAGAATCCAAGACGTGTCGTTGGAAACCGTACGGGAGTTTCTTCAAACCAAATCTAATTTTAAACAGGAACGAGTGCGATGGCATCCCGATAAATTGCTCGTTAGACTCAGACAGACTCCCGAATCCAGCACACATAACCTCGAAACTACCATCACCACGATTTTCCAGCTGGTCAACCAACTGTACGAAGAAAGTTAGATGTATAAGTAATCCATTCAATAGCATTAATTTTACAAACATTTATTGAGTTCCATTAGTGTTTTCTTTGTTAAGATCCAGAGGCGTGGTGTTTTCGTCTGCCTCTTCCTCATCGAGTTCGTCTTCGTCTTCAGCATCCTCCTCGGCCTCTTCTTCATCTTCTTCGGCCAGTTCCTCCAAATCTTCCTCCACGTCCTCCTCCTCAACATCTTCTTCGGCGTCCATTTTTCTCTTCTTGATTGCTGGTTCTTCACTTTCTTCCTTCTGCACTTCGTCCTCCACCTCTTCTTCCTCTTCTTCTCCGTCTTCTTCCTCCTCTTCGTCCTCTTCGTCCTCCTCTCCCTCTTCACCCTCCTCAAACTGCTCTGGATACTCCTCGTTCTCTCCCTCGTTGTCCCAAACAATGTTGAACCTCGTCACCCGAGGCTTCTCGGCCAATATGTTCCGCACAATATGCTCAACTTGAACTTTTGAAGGTGGGTTTTCACGCAACTCCTCGGAATCGTACTCATTGTTCACATAGTATCCAACCCGAACAAACTCACGCTCTTTATACGAGCAGCTCAATAGAATCACTGTCACCGAAACCAGCTCACTGGCTGGAATCAGCTCTGGAGATGGAGCATCTGCCGTCAAGATAAATTTGTTGATCCCCACAGGAACAGGACCCACCAAAATCGAGTCCAATTCCTGATCATGTTCTAAAGAACGCGAGGACCCCACGTACGTCAGTTTCCATTCCAAATCCTCTTTCAATGGCTCCAAACATTCAAACGTGATCTCAAATTCGTACGGATCCACAAACCGGGCCGGATTATTCAACACATTGATCCCCAAAAGCGACACGATCGACATCACCAGTACTTTGCTAGAGACAAACCTGACCCACTAGGTGTTTTTGCAGACGCGTGTGCACCATTTTTCACTCCCACCAAATCTTGTAAATAGACGGTGCACGGGTGTGTGGGTTTTTTTTAAGGCCTGACACAGCCTGGTAACTACTATTTACAAACTTCCCAATACGGTAGCAGATCAATTGAAATGGTACGAAACAACTAGAGTTAAAAATACACTTGGCGTCCTATCAGACAATCATACTCATTGAATCAACATACAAATACAGTTAATGGGACAACAACACAACAACGAGCCGGTTTTGCAGGCATTATTTGGTCCCCAGGTCGACTCATGGCCATACACCGAAGAAGCATTTAAATTGGCTCTACAAACACGGACCGAACAGGAGAAAACTAAACAAGAGTTCTACCGAGTGGAACAGCTGAACAAGACAGTCGAGCTTGTAAAACTTGCGCAGGAATGCAACATTCCTGGCGATCTAATTCCTCTATTGTTGCGCGATACGAGTCGAGCAAAACGGCCGGCAGCATCCAAGTCGATTGCATCCAAACCAGTTCTTCAGGTGGACACAAACCCCATGGCTGGGTTCAAATTCGGGTCTGGCTCGGCTTCGGGACGTAAAACCACACTGAGTCCCCAACACCAACTGTCTCCTTCGAAAATTGGTGCCCATGCTGTGTCGTCGTTGGCCAACGGTCGACGCACGTCGATTAGCGTCGACGCTGTTCGGCATGGTCGTCATCAACGAACTATTTCGCTTCCTCCACAAGTGACCATTCCAGAAACCGAGTCGATGGACTCTTCCACTCCCTCTGCAACACCCAACAAACGCAAACACCTGTCACCGCCGCCAGAGATTTTAATTCCAAATCTTGACACCACCCCCAGCCACAAACGTCACGTGCGCAGTCTCTCGGCAGACTTATCCTTGGTGTCACCAGTTTAGAATATATAGTAACTAATGGCTAGTTCGATACGACTCTTCGGCTAATTGCTCGATCTCATCCAAGTTGACAAACTCGAGTTCCTCGCCGTCAAGCACCTTTTCAAATACAATACTCGAACGTTGGAGCGACTCATATGTGTGGCGCAGTTCGTGGCTGAGGTTTCGTAGCACGGTGGCACTACAACCTCCGTCTGCTGACCTTAAAGTCCAAGAACATAAATCATCAAGCCACAAACGACAATAAATGTAGTAGACATCATGATAACGGAACAATTCTCGGCATGCCAATAAACTCTTAAGAACTCCGCGTGGTCCGCATCTTAGAGCAAAATACACATCTTCCCAAACCTTCTGGACCAAACGGAAGTTTCTCATTAGAGGATAACAAAGAGCACGTCGTGACATTGTGGTGACCAAAACGACCAACATGTTGGTTTCGGTTTGGTTATTTGAAGCTATTAATTGGTTATCCAAACAACTGAGTTGAGGAGCCAATTTACCAACTGTCCAACCACTTTCCACTGTGGTTTCTCCTTCGTTTGATCTTAATTCGTAGAAATATGCGTACAATAGACAAATCAATCCGTAATACAATGGTCTCGGATCGTCCACCAAATACGAACGTCGAGGTAAATCCACCATCAATTGGTTCTCTTTTTCTGAAAACTCTGGGGTCTGACCTTTTGCAAACATCGTCTTGAATGGGTTTTTCCATTGTAATAACTGCTCCATCACAGATTCGTTTGGGAAATATTTGTCAGTAAGATAATCATTTGCATAGTATTCAACATCAAACTTGATATTTTCCTTGATCAATCTTTCATTTACACGTTCATCAACTCCGGTGCCATCTGGATCACTCAACTCGTTGATATCGTTACCGTTTGTCACCGAAACAGCAACCATTCCACTATATTGGTTATTAAACCCGTACTTGGCTGTGTTTGCCAAAGCTTCTGTGGCCGGTTCTGGTTCATGCTGTTCAACTTCCCAATTATAATTCTCGGCTTCTTGCGCAATAGAAGCCAGAGAAGTATCTGGTTTAGTTTCGTCCAATTCCTGAATCAAGGGTCCTTTGCGAGCAGGCTGTTCGGTTCTGGCAAGAAGTTTTGCTGGCAAATCCAGATCTTCGAAATGTTCGCCAGGGGTTTGTTTGGGCATTCTTATACGCACACATTCGTCTTTGGCAACGTATTCTGCACTTGATCGTTCATCGTCCACCAGCATCCCCGGCAATCGTAGTCGCAGATAGTATGGAGGCAGTGAGAATATCAATCTATCTTGGTCGGCGACAATTTCGAGTCCTGTGGCCGAAAATCGCACATTTGCAATTTTAACCTCCACATACACAAACTGGTCATCCTGTGTGACTGAGAAACGGGGAGTGAGCATTTTTCAATGGGAAGAAGTTTGAACTGGCTAACGTGAGTAAAAAAACGGTTTGAAAAAAAATGTACTTCTTGTTGTGCGGCTTGACTGGAAAAAAAAAATTGGTGCAAAAAAAAATTTCAAGAGTATTGCTCTGATAAGAACAAATAGTTTCTGTTTTTTTATTCCGCAAAGACACAAAAACATGCCGGAACTTACTGAGAAAGTGCGGCCACGTAGAAGGTTTGCCGGCTCGAAAAGTGCAGGTGAAACAGCACCAGAAGAGTCACAAAAACGAGCAGTGGCATTGAGACCACCAAGAACAAAGAACATAGCAAGAATCATCAACCAAATCCCAGAAGATATTTTGAACGATGCAGAGCTCAACGAAGCAGCGCGGTTATTACCATCCAATTATAATTTTGAAATCCATAAAACTGTCTGGAACGTGCGCAAAAACAACGCCAAACGAGTGTGTTTGCAGATGCCTGAAGGTCTACTGATTTATTCAATGGTTCTAGCAGACATCATCGAGCAATTTTGTGAGGCCGAAGTGTTGGTAATGGGTGATGTCTCGTATGGGGCTTGTTGTATTGACGATTACACTGCTCGGGCATTGGACTGCGATTTGATAGTACATTATGCGCATTCCTGTCTGGTTCCAATCGACGTTACAGCCATCAAAGTGTTGTATGTGTTTGTGACCATAGCTATTGACGACACGCACTTGGTGAAGACTCTTCGTCGTAATTTTGCTCATGGAACCAGACTTGCAGTGTTTGGAACCATCCAATTCAATCCAACAATCCATTCTATCAAATCCAAATTGGAAAACCCTGAACCTGGAGAATCTCAAATATTGTATGTTGTTCCACCACAAATATCTCCATTATCAAAAGGAGAAGTTTTGGGATGCACATCAGCACGACTCGATCCAAATCAATACGATTCCATGGTATACATTGGAGATGGAAGGTTCCATTTGGAATCGGCTATGATCCACAACCCTGCAATTCCTGCATTCAGATACGATCCTTATTCACGTAAATTCACACGGGAACGATATGACCAGAAAGAAATGGTTCAAGTTCGAAAAGAGGCCATCGAAACTGCCCGTGGATCGCGCAAAATAGGACTAATTCTCGGAGCTTTAGGAAGACAGGGCAATCCGGTCACCTTACAAAACCTTGAGACACAACTACGTAAGGCTGGGAAAGTGGTAGTGAAGATCATCTTATCGGAGATTTTCCCAGCTAAATTGGCCATGTTTGACGACATCGACGCTTTTGTCCAGGTGGCCTGTCCAAGACTCTCGATTGACTGGGGTTATGCATTCCACAAACCATTATTGACACCGTACGAAACTATGGTGATGCTCCAACAAGATGCAGTGTTTTCCGAATCATTCTACCCGATGGATTATTACGGCAAAGACGGTTACGGCCGCGGTAAACAGCCTGCTCGGGAGCAACAATAGCATCTATCTATTTATTTAGCACAATATAATTCTATGTCATTGTCCAGTTCGTTGTTTAAGGTACGCATCTTCCACACCCAACAGGGTAGCAACCCGCATCTCGTCCCAACGGAAAACACCCAAGCGGTTACCATTCTCATCACAAAGATATTCAGCCAAAATTTGCAATAACTTGTGGTAAAAATCCACAAACCTCAAAGTTGACGTCACAAAAATGTCATTTAATATCACCGGAGAAAGTAGCTTATTTAACTCGTTGGATATCAAATATCCAGCCAGAAACTCCTGCAACTTGGCATCTGCGTTCTGGAATGTTCCAACGTTAAACAACCTGTTTTCCACAATCGGCTGGTAAACAGAAACTTCAAAGAAATCGTCTTCCAGTTTAAATATCATGTTGACCAAGTTGTAGATGTCATAAAGACCAGAATTATGAAGCAATTCATTGAATTCATCTTCAACTAGCGATTGAATCAAACTATCCAAAGTTGTCTGAACCTCATCCAATTTATCGCCCAATAATGCAATCACCTGGATCTTTGACACCACAAAATCCAAACAATTGATCTTGAAAATTCGCTTGGATTTGTTGGAAAATGGTAACTGTTTAGCAATCGAATTCACAACAGCTATTGGTTCATCAATCAATAATCGGAACAGTTCCTTCTGTTTTTCTGTCTCGATGTTCAAATAAGTTGAATCCGAAGGACTATGATAATCAAACACCACCAAAAACTCTGAATAGAAATCAATCAACCAATCAGGAAGACTCAACAATTCTTCATCCACCTCTTCTATTCCAGACTCCACCTTTACCTCCTTCAATTTCCACGTGATCAAAATCACAATCTTATCGAGAGTCTCTTTTTGCAATATATTCAAACATTCAATTAGATCGTTTTCTTTGGTTAACTTGCTGAACATCATCTTGTAAAGATCCAGAAGTTGGTACAATTCAATGATGACTGCTGGTTTGGTTTCTTGGCGCAGAATTGTGTCGTATGAACTTTTGAAAGGCCTGCTTAATGAACCCAATACCTTATTGACCACTGTTCTGATCACAGGTAACAAATCATTATTAGTGATTTCAACCTGGTCGAAATTGAACAGGCTTTCCACCAACTCCAGCTCGTTCACTATCACGTTGTGTAAATATGCTAAAATGTCACTAATAAACGTCTTGGAGTCGTAAGAAGACATAATTAATGGTTTTTTCGAACTGGTCTTGATTTCCTGCGAATACCCATTCAATTGTTGAATGAACTCCTCGGAAATGATTCGAGATCTGCTCTCAATAATCTCACCCACAATCGAATCAAACTCGTCCCTATTTTTGTTCAATATGTAGATCAGTGATTTATGAAAATTTCCAATGCTTTCTGTGTTTTTGTCAAAATCGTTTTGAATATAAATTGAGTTGAGATTTTTGCGCAACGACTTCGAGATCCGATCAATTGCAAGACCAATCAATCCCGACATCTGGTTCATAATCGAAATCCCAAGCTTATCATTATTCATGCTCAATAAGATGTCACAATTCGAATATATTTTCTCAACTTTGTTGAGAACCGCAAAGAAATCCTGATCGATTTGGCCAGAACGAAGAACATGATCCTCATATACACTCAACGTAAAGTTCACCTTGAACCCATTCAACAAACTTTTCTTAATTTTAAGAAGATCCCGCTGGCCAATTAAATTGGTCACTCGAGCTTTGAACTCTTTAGTGTCCTCCAAATTCTCACCCAACTTAGAATCGATCTCTTCAAAACACGAGTTTAAATCGTCCAGATCTTGTCGGATCAAATTCAACTTCTTCACCACCAATTGAAACTTCTTTAAAGATTGGAAATGTTGTCGTAGAAGATCGCTTTCCACATCCCCACGAAGCTTACGTCGTGTGATCGACCCCAACATGTTAGGGCTGGTCAAATTTTTGTAATCAACTCCCAGCTCCGAAGTGAGTTCCTGTTCTTCTGTACGTGTCTGTAGCATCATCAGCGATTGGCGAATTGACGAATCAAAGTTCGATTGATTCAACACTCTACTCAATCGATGTGCAAGCACGTTCGAGTCTGGTGTGTCTGTCGATGTGGTGGAAGAAGCAATTGTCCCGACAGCTACCGTCGCCAAATTCGACGACCCTGAAATCAACTCTAATGAGCTCCGAGCATACTTGTACGCGAGTGTGTCCTCGTTTGTATCTTCTGTGTCTTCCGTGGTTGTTTTAGTTCTTGAATTGATGTTTTTTAGAATCCCCAAGTTAGAAAACTTGCGGGTCAGATCACTTTGAAGTTGAAAGTTTGGGATTTTTAAAGGGGCAGAAGGAATCGGCAGCGGACTTAACGAGCGCATTTTTCCAGGACTGCCTTCCGATCCGCCATTATAGTTATCATCATAGGTGTCGAACACGAAGTCCATCGCACGGGTCCGTAATTGAAACTAATGGTTAGACGAAAAAGACACACAACTTTGATTTTTTTTATGGTGTTCTCTTTTTTTCTTCATTTCTATCGAGAATAAAGGACATCCTTACACGTAATATTACATAATACATTAGCTAGAAGTATAAGGGAGCAAAGTAGAGTCGTTAAGCGTGGATCATTTGAAACATCTATCAAGAACACTGAGAACCTTACCGTCCTCCTGAACAAAACCATTGTAGTAGCGGTGACTGGCCTGGGTGTATTCTGTGCGCGGAATGGTGGTGGAGCCGATGGTAGCTGGCATTGTGGATGGTAGCATATACGTTGGTTGGAAGCTCAACAGCTCAGGAGGCAGTTGAAACGTTGGCGGGGCTGAGCCAGAGAAATTTGGCAGCTGGAGGGGCGAGCTATTTATGGTCGTTGAACGGGGCGAGGGAGAGGTTTTGGTGATTTTAGTTCTTGAACCAGACGACTCTGAGGTTCTTTTGCGAGGGTTTTTGTCAAAAGATGTCTCTGATTTGGGTGAGAACGGTGAGCCTTTTCGGAAAATGGTATCTGGGTTGGCATTAGTGGTCTCGATCAATAAACTTTGTGGATAAATGCTTTTATCGATGACCAAGTCTTTGAACTTGGGGTCTTTAGACGGTCTCGTGAACGCCTTATTGTCTTCAAAATTGCTGTTCATGTAGCTGATCAGATGAACCTTGTCGCCATTGTGCAAGATTGTTGAGAAAGACTGCTTCACCAACCCGTCCGGCTTGAATGTAAACGAACCGGTGTTAGGATGTGTTTGGCGCATCTCCTTGTAGATGAGAAAGGAGCTATTGACACGAGAAGCGCTCCAATTACGGCCATCTGTCCATCGTTTGATCTTAGAGGAGGACTCGTTCCAAATAAACACTGCTCCCGGTCTAATCAGAACGATTCGTTCGTAATCGGACAATCTCCGATTGATGGTAGCAATGAGATTTTTCCTGCTGGCCTCCAAAAGTATCAAGGCATCATTTGGAGTTACTATCAATCCATGATACGATTCCATCTTGATGGCTGAACCAAACACGACAACACCAACAGAGGTGCCCTACTTTCCATATATATTTGGTACCAAGTGGCAAAATTTGGTCCCTGCCCGCTAAATCATGTTATCTCCAAAGACGGAATCTGCAACAGACGAAAGCGCAGAACAATAAGCCGCATAGATGCGTGATTTGCCATATTTTTCGAATTCGTTTATCTAAAGAGAACAAATTTGTACATGGTTTGTGGTCAAACAGGGGGGTTGGCCAAACCCAAAGCGTGTATGAAACAGGCTGAAACAAAATTAGTACGATAGGGTCTGAGACACTAAGAAACAGGGGCATGTTGGTACTAGCGAAACCGGCTCGGCCCAAGATTTCTTGCTGTACGGTGCGGAAAACTTTAAAAAAGTTTAATTAAGTCGGAAAGACCGCGAAAGAAAACCAAGTCTCGTATCCCGGATCAAGTGAAATGCCCGAACTTACAATAGGTCGCGGTGATTATTTTCTCTCAAATAGGAGCAGCAGGACAAGCTAAAGCAAGGCGGGTCCTAATAAGAAACCTTCTCTGCTTTTATCCTTCGGCCCTAATGCAATGCACGGCCAAGCATGCAGCTTCCTGTCGGGCCCAAACAAAGAATATGTCAATGTCCGGCGCATTTGCAATTGGCCGACATGTTTAGTAGTAAATTACTAAAAAATACTGAAAATTGATAGTTACATCACTCTGCATATCGGTTTAATATCTCATCGCTGTATCTAAACGTGCCACCGTTCAATTCGTCAGGAATCCCTTCAAGAGCAAGATTCGCATAGTATGCAGCAGGAACATCAGGAGACAACAACTCCTTGTTCGCATATAAGTCGGTGAATTTTCTTAAGCTTTGAGGATCCATATTTTTGCCAAATTTTTCTCTAATGTCTTCCTGCATTGATGTGTCCACCACGCCTGGTGCAATTGAAATTGTCCGAATTTCCGGCTCTTCAAGAGCCAAGCTCGCACAAAAATGGTTCAATGCGGCCTTTGAAGAACCATAGGCGCTCCACGCATCGTATGGCTTTAATGCAGCACCCGAGGACACGAACAAGTAGTTTCCCTTGCTTTTACCAACCAACGGAATTGTCTTGGAAACTAGCTCCATCACAGAGAATAAATTCACATCGTAGAGTCTTTTCACCTGAGCCACGTCTAATTGGTCAATGTGTTGAACAGGCTCCAGTACACCCGCATTGAGAATCACGGAGCTCATCTTACCAAAATGGGAAATTGTTTCATCGATAATCTGTTGTATCACCGACTGATCAGTGACATCTCCAACAATGCTCAAGACTCTGGATCCATATTCTTTCGATAACTGTTGAAGCTTATCTCCAGATCTTGCCACAGCAACAATTCTGGCCTCTGGAGATTTGCGAAGCACATATTTGCAAATTTCCAATCCAATCCCTCTTGAAGCACCCGTAACAACAACAACCGACATAATGTAATCTTTCCGTTGAGATAAGTCTCGCCTATTGATTTCCCCACGTAAACTTTTTTTTGATATATATTTTTCATCCCTCTTAACCATCTTTGAAAGTGCTTATGTAACACCGTTAGCACATTCGTTTACGGTTTTTTTCCTCTACAAGAAAAAGAAAAAGTTATCGGACTGCTGTAGCAGTATAGCAACAGCATAAACAAAACTCCATTTAATAATTAGCACCACAACGCACATAGCACCGGATATTCTTGTAATCCACGCTTTGATCTCAAGAACATGAGTAACTCTGCTCAGTATGAATGGGCGAAAACAATTCCGTGTCGAAACATAAAGATACACGGGTTCTGTAAGTGGGAGAACAAAGGATGCTCGTTTAGCCATGACGATTTGAACAAAAAGCCAGCCTCGGAACAAAAACCAACCCCTGCTGCAGTGAAAAGCGGCTCTGTGATGCAATCGGAGCCTTCTTCTGCATCCACTACACTTTCAATGGCAACAACCTCCAGTCTGAAATCGTTGAAAACCGGTAACGTTGGGGCCTCCAGCGGACCATTAGATTCTTCCGATTCCGGCATGAAGAAGAGATTCAATTTTGATACTCCATCATTTACTCCAAGTGGCTCTCTCGCGTCCAAATTTGCAGAGATGTCGTCGAAACTCAGCGATATTCCTTCCTTTTCACCATCGGGGAGCTCAAACGTGGCACCATTTGACCCTGAAACTGCTCCCATATTCACACCATCATCCCAGCTCAATGGATCACAACCGCAAGTTTCGTCTTCTTTTGCGTTGCCTGAAGAACCTTTCTACCAACAGACAAATTTGTTCCCAGTAAATTACCATCTCTATGCTGGTCAGCCACCCCCACATATACAATTAAACTTGAAGCCGCACGAACGTACTGTTTCCGATCTGTTTATTCCAAATGACTTGCGAACGGAAATTCAAAAGAAGAACGAAGAAAGTTTAAGGACAATTCCTACAAATCAATCCGGCCTTCCTCTCCATGTTAATCAATATCACAGCTTGTGTCCAATTGATCAAAAGTTCGAAAAAAACTCAAAGTTTTTTGGCTACATGTCTTCTGTCTACAAAGCCATGTCGAACCTGGACGGCAGACTTTACACAATGAGACGGCTGGAGAACGTTCCAATATACTCCGATAAATGTTTCCGGTTGGTCAAGAAATGGAAGACCCTTGAATGTGCAAACGTTGTGAAATTATACGAGGCTTTCACCACCCGTGCATTTGGAGACAATTCCCTGATTCTTATATACGATTACTATCCAATGTCTCTGAATCTGTTAGAGGCGCATTTTTTCAAGATTGGAGACAAGGATCCAGAACTCATCACGGAAAATCTTCTTTGGACTTACCTAATTCAATTCACAAACGCTATTTCGGATGTGCACTCTTTGGGCCTTTCAGTTCGGTCGTTCGATCCTTCCAAAATTATTGTCACGAATAAGGGCAGAGTGAGGTTGTCAGCTTGTGGAGTGCAAGACATTGTTGAGGCTGCCTCCAGCAGAGAATCTGAACCCAAAGAGGACCTCATTGAGTTGCAAAAACAGGATTTCCAAAAAATGGGTGTGTTGTTGTTAGATCTGGCCAAATCGTTGATTTTCTCCAAGATACAAAATCTAACGGCATTGGAAACTATCAACAAGTTGACTGTTTCAGACGACTTCAAGACTGCACTTAGGTATCTATTTGAACAAGATGCCAATCTTGTGGCTCTGCGACAATTAATTGCCCCTCAGATTTTGGCAACATTGAATGGATTACAAAACAGCTCTGATTATATGGAAGCCTGTTTGAGCAGGGAGATTGAAAACGCCCGGTTGGTGAGATTGCTTGCAAAACTAGACTTTGTCTGCGAAAGACCGGAATTTGTCAAGGATGGACCTTGGTCAGAAACTGGCGAACGGTATCCAATCAAGTTGTTCAAGGACTATTTGTTCCATCAAGTGGATAAGACTGGAAAACCGGTTGTGGACTTGACCCATCTGGTGAATTCTCTCAACAAGCTAGACGCAGGGGTGAAAGAAAACATTTTGTTGGTGAGTCCGGATGAGATGAGTTGTTTGATCATGAGTTACGAGAGTTTGAAGGAGTTAATTGATAAGGCCTTCAAACAACTGCGAGGATGACTGGTCCTCGGTCCTGTTTATGCGGGTGTTGTAATTTATCTATGTACGTTGTCTTGTTAATACAGGTTATTAGGGCCTGCTGCACAGCCCGGACAAAAAAATAGGGCTTCTCAAGTCTCTTGATCTCTAGACGCCGGTTCGAGTTATCCTCTTTTCATCCAAACGTTCTTTTCTTGGTTCCAGAGTACATTGGTGTTCAGAGCCTATCAGTGTTTTCGCCATGCTGTCACACTACCGCTCCTCCGAACTGCAATACAAGTATTTGAAGTTCAAGGTACATCTTCACCACTGGTGGAATAATACGGCAGGAAATGGAGATCCAGGAAAGGATCCATCAATGCTGACTAGGCGGCTGAGAAATTTGCCATTGATCTCGCTGAGAAACGCAGAATGTGCAGCCTATTTGGTGAAGCTTGGACTTGACAAGGATAGTGACCTGTATTTGGGGCTTCCATTAAACAACATCATACAGAAGCAAAAGGCTGTGAACCAAAAAATTAAAGATAAATTTGTGTATTTGGGGCTTACAGATCCAGCAGAAATTGAGGCTGATGAAGCTCTAGCAAAACGTCCAGAAACACGAAGGGCCAATCATAAATACCATCTACATGTGGTGGAGAAATTAAACACCACAATTGATGATTATATTGATCCGGATGCTCTGCGGTTACCGAGAAGCCGCGAGTTTCGGCCATCTGTTGATGAAAAGCCAGACGATGTGTCTTCGTTGGAGTCACATGAAGAAGAAACAGAGCAAGTACACCAGCCAAAGGCAATCCAGCCGTCCGATATGCCAGTGCTACCAGAACCTGAGGGATTGAAACTGAATGAAGTAATTCCAATCCAAGCAAGAAGAGATAGATCGCTGGCCAAGTTTTTTCCATTCAAAGCCAAGAAAATGAAGTTTATCAAGACCCCACCGGTTGAAGAGGATGTGCATCCTCCTCCACCTCCGCCTCCAAGTAAGCCGGGAAGGAGAGTTTCGATTATGTCTCCATTTCCAGAAACTGGACATTATCCGGAAGATAGAACTTTTTTGGAGGATAGTATAGCAAGAGATTATGAGATAGAATCGAACAGAATGATGGTGGGACGAAGAGCAGTTTCCGACGTCACAGACACTTCGACCACGATTTTCAGGCCACTTAAAGCAATTTTAAAGCGAGAACCTTCAATTCTCTCGTCGTTGGTGAAGAGACCGGCTTCTAGAAATTCTGCCAATGGTAGCCAGCCGAAAAAGAATGGAGCACAGAGTAAAGAGTTGTTCACCACAATCATCAATGATGTCTCGTTGAATGCTGCTTTGCAAGCCAATGGCCAACCTCCAAGAGTCAAGATCACCAAGCCTGTTAATTCTGGTTTTACCAACTTGAACGACTATTCTTCAATAATGAACAACGAAAATAAAGCTTTGAGACTGAGAAGAGAAAACAGCGGACTATCACTTGACACTTGTTTGAATCAAACAATCATGATTGAAGCCAAGCCTGAGCTCAAAAACCCGGATTCTTCACCGTTGGCGCTGGTGTTAGAGAGTTCAACCAGGAACCACGAGGATAACTACGCACAATCTACATTGGGTTATGGGATGGATATCATAGCCAATTATCAGTATGGTGAAGAGTCGATGGCTAGAAGAGGAGCCAGGGTTTCGGGAAGAACCTCGTTGGTGGAAACCAATCGAGAGCTGAAGAAGGTGAATGTTGTATGTGGAACCGATCCTGCTATTTTTTTCCCTCTCTTAGATGACACTGCGCCCTGAAGTAGGATATTTAATAGTCTATCATACCAGAGCAGAAATTAAAAGATAATGGAAATTAAAAGAGTAAAAATCTTGGGATTGGTAAATAGATGTGAATTACACTTCCAATATCTTCTTTTGAATAGTATGTAAAAGTTGGGCCAGGATGAAGCAAGAGAGTTTGGGCTAGCCAGTTTCGATGACAACAAGGCGATGCAACCATAAACCAGGTGAGAAGAAAAACACTTTGAGCGGGTTTGCGGCGTCGCGGCGATTATATGTATTTTTTGATGTTTCAGATGTGCAATTAGATGCACTGTTCAAGTTCAGGACGCTATTGTCTTCGGTGTTTCAGAATATAATAGGGTAGATCCTGGTGGGTTGGTTATGGCACAAATGGTTTCAGTTAAAAGAGGATCAAGTGGAGGTGGACAGCTCAGTAATTAGAGTTTAGATAACAGCCAGTGTAATTGAGACAGGTTTTGAATTACAAGATGGGCTGTGGGGCCAGCAGCGCAATGGATGAGGCCGATCCAGACTATTTGGAAAAGCTACAGAACTCGAAGGTTGAGCAGATGCTGATGCAAAGCCAGCAAACAGATAAAAACCAGATTAAGCTGCTTCTTTTGGGAGCGGGAGAGAGTGGAAAGTCTACGGTGTTGAAGCAGATGAAGCTGTTGCACAAGGGCGGGTTTACTCACCAGGAACGACTTCTGTACTGTAACGTGATATGGGCTGACACTGTTGCTTCAATGCAGACTCTTATCATCCAAGCCCGCAAGCTTGGAATTGAATTGGATTGTGATATGCCCAACTCGGAGCTGAGTCAATTCAAGAAGAAGATTCTTGCTTATAAGGCACTTGACAGCATTGATGCTTCTAAAGCTGGGGGAGTTTCGTTTCTCAAAGATTATGTTTTAAAGTACAGTGAAAATGGAGCAGCTAAGAGAAAGCTCATGAGCACCGGAAAGGCCAATGCTGGTTGGGATAGCGAATATGGTCTTGCAACCCAGTTTGACGAGACACAGGAGTACGAGGAGTCTTCTGAGAGCGTAATACCTGGTTTGATTGAATTATCTAGCAAGGAGCACAGTTTTTCGTTTTCCAAGCAAGAAATAGCACAGGCCATTCGTCAGCTTTGGATGCGTGACGAAGGAATCCGTCGCTGTTTCAACAAATCAAATTTGTTTCAACTCGAAGGTTCTGCTGCGTACTATTTTGACCATGCACATTTGTATGCACAAGATGATTACTTGTGCACGGATGAAGACATTCTCAAAGGACGGATCAAGACCACAGGAATCACAGAAACTAATTTCATAGTGAACGATACCAAGTTCAAGCTTCTGGACGCTGGCGGCCAGAGATCCGAGAGAAAGAAGTGGATCCATTGCTTTCAAGACATCACTTGTGCTCTATTCGTTCTTGCTGTTTCCGAATATGACCAGATGCTTTTTGAAGATGAAAGAGTTAATCGTATGCATGAGGCAATCATGTTATTTGAATCATTGTGCAATAGCAAATGGTTTATCAACACTCCATTCATCCTGTTTCTCAACAAAGTGGATATTTTGGAAGAGAAGATCCGCAGAGTTCCAATTCGCAAGTACTTTCCAGATTACAAAGGAAAGACCAACGATCTGGAAGACACGTTACAATATTTTGAGAAGCTCTTCTTAAGCTTGAACCGAACCAGTAAGCCCATATATGTGCATCGAACCTGTGCTACAGACACCAAATCGATGAAATTTGTGTTGACTGCCATTACCGACATGATTATTCAGCAGAATCTAAAGAAGAGCGGGTTTATGTGAGTCGGATTCATTGGTTTGTGTTGCAAGTTCCAATGATGATATTGATTGTGAATCCTTTGTAGAGTCTAATGCTGATGTCAGAATTCCACACCTCACACCACTATCAGAGCTCTTTTTTATTTTTCTTGCTCCTCTTGGGCCAAACGCAAGTTCGCCCGGACAGAAGAATTAAATTTGCCGCATCTTCCTCCCAATTTATGAATTTGGTGGCAGTGGCAGTGTCCATTTTCGTAATATTCAAGTTGAGTTCCATCTTTAAGAGATTCTTCGGATACACGGCAGTAACCAAAGAAATGTCGAAACAATCAGTCGAGAGAGTTCAAAACATAATCAACTCTCACAAAGTGTTTGTTGCCTCCAAGACATACTGTCCATTTTGCTCGGCTTCCAAGCGCACTTTGCAAGACTTGGTGACTGATGATTTGTATATCATGGAGTTGAACACTGAGGAGGACGGAGATGAGATTCAGGATGCTTTGTATTCTATCACTGGCCAGAGAACCGTTCCAAACATTTTCATTGGGGGTGAGCACATTGGTGGCAACTCCGACTTGCAAAGTCTTGGGAAAAACGGAATTTTGGAGAAGTTGAAGAAAGCCGAGTCCAAGATGTAGATTGATGTTTATATATGAATAGCATATGAATATTACTTGGTTTCTTATTTGACTTTGGTTACACTTTCTTTGTCTCTACAGGGATTTGGCAGCCCAATGATGTTCCTACTCCTCGCACCAGATGGTGAAACCGCCTGTCTTATCGTAAAATTAGGTGCGAAGATGTAAAACAAGGTGAGCATGGAAGAAGGAATTTATGTGGAGGTACCAGAGTACTTGAAGAGGGCAAGATGGGGTTTTTGGATTCCCATGTTTACACGGCCGTGACTGCATTGACCAATCGGATTATTGATAACTCAACGGTTGATGCTGATGACGGTTTAATTGAGACAGAATTACCTGAATTGTTGGAAGCAATCCGACTCCAGAAGAATATATCTGAGCCAGGTCCAATCGAGGTGGCTCGAGCTATCCGTAAGAAATTGAAGTATGGCAGTTTTAATCAGCAGTACAATGCGTTGAAGCTTTTGGAGCTGTTAGTGGCCAATGGAGGATCCGAATTGAACGGATTATATAACGACCAAAGACTTTTGGACAGATTGAAATACACCATCATCACCCAATCCGAACAATCAGGAATTGATCCCAAGATCCGCAAAAGGGCCATTCAATTAGTGGTGGGTTGGAGAAACGAATACGAGAGTTCTGGACAAAAAACTGGACTTGTGAACTTGTCTCATTCTTCGGCAGTTACTAGCAGCATCAAGACAAAAAAAAGAGTGGTTCCCGACTTTATGAACGATGAGGCGGATTCCACCACTCCATTCGAGGAAGTCTATGAAGAGCCACAGCCACACATTACGCCACAGTCGACTTCTCCATCATCTTCAAGAACACATCGGAGATCCAAATCAGCTCATACTAACAACGAGCTTGATAGAAAATACCGAATTCCAAAAATCAATTACGAAAAGGAGACTCCTAAAATTCTGCAAACCATTGCAGAAACAAACATTCTTTCTACGAATTTGACCAACACTTTGAACTCACTCGAACCTGGAGAACTTTCGATCCATTCTTCAAAAGCCAACTCCGAGTTTGACCAATGTCGTGCTATCAGAAGAAAGGTTTTAAGATATTTGCAATTGGTCAACAAAGAAGAGCTTCTAGGAGCCTTACTTAAATCCAATGACGATCTGGTCAATTCCTTACAATTGTACGAAAAGTTGAGTGAACCTCGTGATGATGATGACCAGGACTCTCTTGCGGATTACGAAACCATCAACTCCTCCAGCGATGAACAAAGCATAGTTTCATCTATTTCAGAGCCTCCAGCTCCTGCTCCTGCTCCTGTCCCTGCTCCTGTCAGAGCCAGGACCCGGCCTTCAATTCCTGCCAAATCACCTGCTCTCAGAACTCCTAAACCCACCAGAAATGATGATGATCCTTTTAGTGACGATAACGAGGTTGACTCTCCAACAGTTTGGCGTTGACCACCAACCTCCTTTCTAGCTTATGTAACCCATTTTTGAAGATAGTCTTTTCAGTCTACACAGCCGCAGAAAATAGATCTAAAAAAGTTATGAAAAATTTCAATTTGGCCAATTATAGGTGGATAGATTATAATTACAGCATTTGTACTTCAAAATGTACTCACAAGTTATGCTTGGTCGCTGTTCCATGATACGGTCTCCAATTTCCAGACCTCTGGGATGTCGGTATTTATCTTTCAAATTCCCAAAACTCCCAAAACTTGAAGATTTCAAGCTCAAGCCACAGCCTCCAGGAAACATTGTGGGGACGGTGAACGAGGCATATGTGGCACCATATCCCAACGAATATCACGGCTCATACCATTGGTCTTATGAGAAGCTGGTTACTATTGGTATGATACCATTGGTGATGAGTCCATTTGTGGCTGGTGTGGAACAACCTTTCATGGATTCGATTCTGGGCGTCCTTTTACTTTGGCATTGTAAAGCCGGGTTCCAAAGTTGTATCATCGATTATATTCCTCTTCGTGTTTATGGAATTTGGCATAAGGTTGCCATGGGATTATTGAGTCTTGGAACATGGATGTCCTTGTATGGTATTTACATTGTTGAGACCGAACATAATGGTCTCACCAGCCTCATTTATCAGCTCTGGACTGCATAGTGTATTGTTATCTGTGTATGTATATAAGCTAAATAAATTATGATTAATCTGACCATTCTGGAGACCGAGTCTGTTGAGGAGGAGACCTGGTTCGAGCCGAATCACGGAATTCTCGGCCAGGAGACAAGTCTCTAGAATATTTGCTCGAGCCGTTATCTTGCCCTGCGGATTCATAGGCCCCTCGATAGCCTCCATGCGACCCCCGGTAGCCACCCCCATTATCCTGACCAGAGTAATATCCATTGTATTTGCCTCCACGCGGGTATGGAGAGTACCGATAGTAGGGGGCTCCATTATATTCATAATCTGAATAGCCGTATTGTCCACCATATGACTGACGTTGGTAATAATTAGGCCTTCCTCTTCCACGATATCCTCCGCCTCTCCCACGGTATCTGTTGTTGTGAGATGATGACTTGTATCCGAATGTTTTATTTGGATAGTTCAACATTTTATGAGTAGCCACCAAGAAATCTTGGCCTTGCTGCTGTTTTGAAGGAAGCTTTGTGTAGGAAACCTTCCAGATGGCATCTTTAGGTCCTTTATTTTCCTGATCTATCCAATGTTGTGTGGCCTTGACAGGAATGAAATCAACAAATATCCTCTGTCTGCGAATCTCTTCTCCTGTAGCGGAATATTCCGGCTTAGGCTCTTCTCCAGAATCCAACGAAGGAAACCACTTGCCATTCAAATTCTTTTGGATCGTGCTGGCCCCAGCAATGTCCGATACTATCACTATGCAATGCGTTCTTCTGGCATTTAACCATGCTCTTTCCACAGACGAATTGGTTTTAGAAGCCTGCTCGTTCAAAAGTTCTTGAAATTCCTGGTTTTCAAAAGGAGGAGTCAAGTTTGCAATAATCAATGCCCGCGTCTCATTGAATTCAGGAGTCTCTTTAATCTCATAGAGCACATCGCTTGTAATCGATTTGTCGTAAACATCCTCAAATTCCGGATGCTGTGGTTCTTTGTGCGGATTGAAATCAACACCAGTGTCTCGGTCTTGCTCTTTTGAATTGGAGTGCTCTGAATCGTCCACAACTTGCCGAGTCTCTGCAATCTCTTCTTCCCGATAGACTTGCTCGTTGTCTATCTCGCTCATTTTCGATATCCAAACGTACAGTGATTGTGTCTTCTCCAGCTTTTTCAGGTCCCCCTTAAGCTGAAAAATTTTCGACAAGCTGTGAAGCTTCTATTTTTTCTCTCGGTCTTGTGGCTGGCTGTGCAAAATGCGAAGACCACAGTCTACTTTTTAAACTTATTTATTATATACAAGCTATCTATATCTTCAAGTAAGATCTCACAGAAGTGGCCTGCTTGTGGAGAAGAACCCGTTTGTCCAAAAGTTTCGATCTGTTGTTGTAAACGTTCAACACTTCCTCAGAAAGACGGACCGAAAATTCGTTAGATGCCTTGGACTCGCTGGCATCAACAATCCACAGAAAGGCCATTCTATTACGCTGTCTTGGAGTCAATGGATGTGGGACAGAATAGTTCTTGGCGAAACCGGTCTTGACAACTTTAGTCACCACCAGTGGTGCAACCTTATCCAAAGCTTGCTTCAAAACCTCCACCGGATTCTTTCTAGTTTCCAAATAGACCAAATATAACATTCTGTTGATGGTCTTTCTCGCAACCTGTTTCTTTCCATGTCTCATAATCAGACTCACACACAAGTTGAGCACTTCATCGTAATCATTGGGCATGGCTTGGGTCTTCAATGTTGCTGCCTCCTGTCTTTGATGCTCGGTGTACTTAGGTTGAAGCAAACTTTCTGTGACTTCGGCACTATCCGATGGAAACACAAATATTCCTGCCTGGAACTCTTGCTGAATCTCGTCCATGACTTTAATGACTTGGTCATAATATTGGTTTATCTCTTGGATTTCAGGAGACAGTTGGCTTTGATCCTCTTCTTGTAACTTCTTGATTTCCATTTGCAATGGTGTCAATTCAACCGCTTGTTGAGTCTCTATTTCTAGCGATCCCTGAAGAATCTGATCCAATTTCTTATAATTCTCTGATTCTGGATTGTTAAATGCCTCGTTAATAGCTCCAGTTTCAGTGTATGCCAATTCGTCCAGTCTGTTGACTGTCTTTTCCAATTCTTCTCCTGTTTCCTTGTTATTGAGTAGGTCTGCGTACTTTCTTAGCAACAAGCCAAACTCGGAATCAATTTTATCAATCAACTCAATTCCTTTACTTGAAGGGCCTTGTTCGTATGCATAACCAAGGACAGAGTCTAGCGAAAGACCTGTCATTTTCCCGGCTTCCTGGATGAGAATACTCTTCACTACCTTATGTTCAGAAGACTCAACATCATTCAACACCTTGTATATCCCCGACTGCTCGTCATGAAGACGGTTTTCCATAGTCTGATTGATAGTGTCAAGTTGTTCACCCTCTTCGAGAGTCTCAATCTCAGACAAAAGCTGAATAAATTCTGGATCAACCTTTTTAAGCACCTGATACAACTCAGAGCTATTTAGATCCTCATAGTTATCAAACACCTTGAATATCTCAGACAGTTCAATTGGCCCAACAGTTTGTGTAGCTTCTTGTTCAATACCCTGAGGATTGTTCAAAAGAATGGAAAGTTCTTCTAGTTGTTGATTGTTAAGCCTGCTGAGGTTTCCGGCCTCTGCCTGTTGCTTGGCAGCTTCCAAACTGGCCTCATGATAATCTGTTGCGATGACGGTTTTAGCCAATTCTGCAAATTTCGAATCCACATTGTAAATGAATTTGTACAGAGGTGAATTTTCAATCTCCGTAGATTCGGAATCCAACAATCTTAAGATATCTTCGACAAGGTTGGTCTCTCCAATTTTAAATTCAAATGGTAGTTCAAGTTGCTCATCAAACGAAGCTAGATTGCGTTCAACATCACTCTGTTGAGCAGTTAGTGGAGCTATCCGTGCTTGAACCTTCTCCTCCAACATTTGCTGCAACTCTTCAACAGAAACACCATTCATCTCTGCCAAGATGTTCAACTTCTCTTGGATCAACTTCTCTTTCTCTGCCTTAACTTGCTTCATATATTGGACATAATTAGAGCTGGAAAAATGCTCTTCGGTGTAATGATGATCCCTAACAAACCATCCCTCTTCATCCATTTCCTTTTCCTTGAGAAACTCTTCAAATTCTTGCACGAGTCCCTGTGGGTTTCGTGGACCCTTGGTCGAATACATCCGAGTCGCAGAGTTGCTCACACACACCCGCAAGGCCTGACTCACTCGCAAACGGATTCCCGTCTTTAAACTGCCTAAAATCATTGGTACGAGGCGTTTTCTTTCTAAAATCCTACTCCACTTTGCCTGTTCTCAATGTCCTAGTGATGTTCTCCAAACAACTTCTCCGGAAAATTTTTTTTAGACCACCAACTCCCTAAGCTTAATACATCTCTACACCATTTATATATCGCCTGGTCTCCACCTCAAACCAGTGAGGTCCGTTGTTTGATATCGGTGACTTGGGGCTCCAAGTCTGGAAACTCGGTCTTGATCTTGTCTGCCAATATGTCTCGAAACTGTTCATAGGCAAGTGACTTTCCGTTCAAATACTGGTTGATCTTACGTACCACGTCAACAAACTCTCTGGTATAGATGTCGGGATTACGTCCATCCTCAATGTAATTCAATATCTCCAACGGAATAGATCTGTCTTGCAAATCCTTCTTATCGGCCAAGGACTGAAATTGCGCAATCACTTTGTTGATATTGTTCGAAAGACCGGTTTTGGCCTCTTCTGTGCCTTGAAAATCGTGCACTTGGACCCCCAAATGTATCAATGTCTCAACTACGTTGGCCAATTCCTCCTGGACCACTCCCAACGGCGTGCTCAGATCTGTATAGGATTGTTCAGATGTCATGTTTTTGGCAAAACCAGTATCTTTCCTGTTTACTATTAGAAGAAGAAAGACTTGACAGACGAAAAACACATACTAATTTTTTGTCCTGAATGGTTTTTCATACAAATCGACGCGTCGACAAAATCAACACATCACGTGCAATTGTATCAACCAAAGACTCGTTAAAAGATTAGAAATCACAAATGTCAAGCTGGAAAATGTCCTCATGAGGTTAGCTATTCACCCTAACTTCATTATGAGTTCTGATCAAGAAATAATCATCACAAAGTTTCAGATCGACCATTTAAACCGCACCCTCGCAAAACTCAGTCCCCAGGAAATCCTCCAATGGGCCATCGTGACGTTTCCAAACTTGTACCAAACCACAGCCTTTGGTCTCACAGGATTGTGTATTTTGGACATGCTTGATAAATTGGAAATGGTTCCTATAGATTTGGTGTTCATCGATACTCTATACCATTTTCCCCAAACACATGAGTTGATTGACAAAGTAAAGCGCAAGTACCCTAAATTCAAATTACATGTCTACAAACCGGAAGGATGCACTTCAGAGGAAGATTTCAAGAAATTGTATGGTGACGAATTATGGCTGAAGGATGATCTCAAATACGATTTTGTCGCCAAAGTTGAACCTTTAAAAAGAGCACACGAACAGCTCAAGATCCGGGCTGTGTTCACAGGAAGAAGACGGTCTCAAGGTGGAGCAAGAAGCAATTTGCCTATCGTTGAGTTTGATGAGAATTTGAAAGTGATCAAGATCAGTCCGCTGGCTAGCTGGGATTTCGAAATGGTGCAAAAATATATTAACAATCACAATGTTCCATACAATGAGCTACTGAATCTTGGTTACAAGTCGATTGGAGATTGGCATTCTACAGAGCCTGTTGCTGACGGAGAGGACGAGAGAAGTGGTCGATGGAAAGGTAGAGCCAAGAGTGAATGCGGCATTCATACCACTTCCAAATACCAAGATTTTCTTCACAACCAAGTATAATTAATATTTATTTGATTCAACCCCAGGCATTATTATTGTAGAGCTTGTTAGGACATCCGTGCACCAGAGGTTTACAATGGATACCGATCTCTCTCCAAAACCTGATCTGAACTCGCGCACAACCAGTTTAGTTACTCCTTTTTATTTCTTCAAGTGGCAACGACACCTGTTTTTTTTTTCATTGGTACCTGGACAAAAGCTTTGAATCACAAGGTGAGTATGATGTATTTGCCAAGGAGACTTGGCGATCTTTTTATGTTCCCATCTGGTTCATCCAAGGAGAATTCCCATTGCCAGCCGATCAAAAGAGGCTCAGACTGTTTGGGGTAGGAATGGGCACGATTTCATGATAGTCAGGCACAAAGATTGAAATTCAGCAACCACAAATGACCCTTTTGTCAGACGAACCCAGCATACCCAAATGGGCACTTCCAAACTCGATCGCAATGTGCCGAATCTGGTCCCAAACCTGTTGTTTGTTACTTCTCGTCGTGGGGACGTGCATAACCCATTCCAAGACCCGACCCGCAGCTTAGAATGGCAGATAAGTTGTGGAAAAATGATTGACCAACTAGAAAATACAAACAAAACAAGCAAAAATCTAAGCCAAGTAACAGAATAGAATTTGGTTTTCGACAAATAAATTTGGCAAGAGAAGTGGGAATTGTTCTTGAAATCAGGTCGGAGAAATTTATACATTGACTAACGATTTTCTAGATGGCCGGATTAGCAGAGATTAGAAAAAAATTAGTTATTGTTGGGGATGGTGCCTGCGGTAAAACCTGTCTGTTGATTGTTTTCTCCAAAGGTGCGTTTCCTGAAGTGTATGTTCCAACGGTGTTTGAGAACTATGTTGCCGATGTGGAAGTTGATGGCAGAAGAGTCGAGTTGGCTCTATGGGATACCGCCGGTCAAGAAGATTATGACCGTTTAAGACCTCTTTCATATCCGGATTCCAACGTTATCTTGATCTGTTTCTCTGTTGACTCTCCAGATACCTTGGACAATGTCCAGGAAAAGTGGATTTCTGAAGTCTTGCATTTCTGTCAGGATGTTCCAATGATCTTGGTTGGTTGTAAGATCGACTTGAGAAACGACCCAAGAACCAACGAGAAGCTAGCACAGTTGAACCAAAAACCAGTTTCCACTGCCGAAGGTCAGGCTGTTGCAGAGAAGATCAAAGCTCTAACTTACTTGGAGTGCTCTGCAAAGTTGAACCAAGGCGTCAGAGAAGTTTTCGAAACCGCCACTAGAGCTGCATTAGAAACTAAGGAGAAGAGAGAAAGAAAGAAGAAGTGTGTCATTTTGTAAGGAAACTACACACACTTATGTTCCGTCCCCTGATCTCTCGACCCATTCATCATCAGCTACTCTACCTCCTACCATTCTCTTTTTGTTTTACTTCAGTTGGTTGTCTATTTTCCATCCTTAATCAATTGACGAATGAGCTGCATGTTGGAGAAGTTCACTGCTCTATATGTTTTTGATCCATCTATTCTACTTTTCTTCTTTTATCCTTTATTTAACTGCCAGGATTTTAATCAAAGGTGTTTATTGTTGTTACTCGTGCGACCTATATTAAAGCCTGCTGCTCGCTGCATATCACACAGCCCTAACTTTTTTTTTTTTTGAAAAGAAAATCTTGAAAACCTTCCTCTATTACGATTTTAAAGACTTCTTGATAATTGTACTGTTGACCGATTTAAAAATGGGAAAGACAAAAGTATCTAAGGGTCCTGAATTGTCTTCTGCGCTTCCAATATTGGATCTGCGGTTTGGAACCGACCCATTGTTTGCAATCAGTGCACATCCTTCCGAAAGCATTGTGATCACCGGCTCTGCTACTGGACAGGTAAAACTGGTCAAATATGATGGGGACAAGCTTGAAAATAGTGCTCTGAGCTCTTCCGAGAAGAAAAAGAAATGGCAGCAATTTACAGTTTCTGAAAAGTCTATAAAACCAAAATTTGAAGCAGAAGATCAAGATGCTATTTCTTTGGGATGGAGAACAAGACGACACAAGGGCAGCTGCAGATCCATCATGTTTGATTGTACTGGTGAGCATGTTTACTCTGCTGGTCTGGATAGAGAAATTAAAAAGGCAAAGACAGAAACAGGACATGTGGTAGCAAAATCTGAGTTGTTAGACTCTAATATTACTAAAATTCTCACGGTTCCAAATAAGAATTTCTTGATAGTGGGAACGGAAGATGGCGATGTTGTTTGTTACGATACTCGAGATTTGAAGGAAGTTTACCGTGTTGGCAAAGTTCATGAAGATGCCATCAATTCCATCAACCACTATGTACCAAAGTCAGATTACCAATTTGTGACCACAGGTTCGACCACTTTGGCACATATCGATATTCGGAAACAAGATCCCTTGAACTTGAGTGAAGATCAGGAGGATGAGCTACTATGTTCCACTTGGTTGGATCCAACCAATCCAAATACCATGTTATGTGGAATGGGAGAAGGTGTGGTGACTATATGGAAACCAGAGATGAACAGATTTAACGATCAAATTTCCAGAATAAGAATTAATAAGGAGCCTGTTGAATCTTTGATATCTGCTTTTGACAGTGAAGGTAATTGTGCATGGGCAGGATCTTTTAACGGCCAAGTTTCCAAAATTAATGCCAGTACAACTAAAATCATTGAAACAAGACAGCATAGCTCGACTGATGAGGTTTCTTTTCTGGATTTGGATTCTCAATATCGTTTGATTAGTGCCGGAATGGACAAGTTGAGGATATGGCAAAAGGATGGGGATAACGGTGACGATGAAGATGACGATGAAGATGAATTTGAGAGAAACAGTTCTGATAATGAAGAGGATTTGGATAGTTCTGGAGAAGAAGAATGGACTGGATTTTCTGATACTGAAGGCGCAAACACTGAGAAATCAGATGATGATGAATATGATTCAGACGATGATGTTAATCTTGAAGAGTCTCCAGATCTACCAGAAGAGTCCAATTGGTCCTCAGACTCGGAAGTGGAGCAGCCACCCTCTAAAAAGTCAAAACCAAACGAAATAGAGGATTCCGATGATGAAAAAGAGTATGATTATGGAATTGTGGAATTGAAGGATGTTAGAGATAAATTGCTGGCTCAATTAGATGAGTCCAGTGATGAAGAACCAAAAGAACAACCAAAGAGGCAAAAAAAACAGAGAAAACCCAAGAAACTCACAGCAAAGCAGTTGAAGAATCAACAAACACATCAACATGGAATCAGTAAATTCGATGGCCTATAAATTTTATAAAAGTCCGCAAGCCTAAGGTTCTGCTTTTGGCTGTCCTAATTCAAAGTATAATTGTCTGCAATCACAGGCTTTTTTTCTCACCAATCTTTTTGGATCGTCCAATGGCTTGAGTAATCCATCAATGATCTTAAGTCGGTAGGGAATTAATAGATGTAGATCAAATTCGGCCAATGAAGTCAAGCAATCCAAGGCTGCCGATTTGACACCATCATTCTTGCTGGTGTTCAATATAGAAAGAATGCTTGGAATCACCGAGACCAGATGCTTGGAAACCAATTTTGGAGCCTCAGACACTGCAATATTAAGAATGGTCAAGGCCGATGTGATTAAAACACTGAGATCCATTGTAAGCGATGTCAGAACCAAAGGAAGAATTTCCTCCAAATGAGGAATAACAATGGACTTGTCGACATATTTCAGCATCAAAGACAATCCAATGAGGTAATTTTTGTTTGCTGAAGTGTTTCTAAATCTAGAAATGAGCATTGGAAGCACAGTGTTAAATAGCTTTTGCTTATAGAGCAAACGGATGTTCACATTGAATATGACTGGTTTTCCCATTGGTCCCAGCTTTTTGCAAGGCTCGAAGCAATCCACATCTGCAACCAAGATCTCCAAGATCTTAGGGGTGATGCTGCAGAGTTCCGAATCATCGAGTAAAGATAACAGGAATCCTTGATACACTGGAATCAATGGATCTTGTTTCATGATTAAAGCTTTGGAAATCCAAATCAAAATCTCAAGTTTCTGCAGTCTCTCAGAGATAGCAATGCTGGAATCAGTGACTTGACCAGATAATTCCAGGAATTTGGTTTCTAAATATTCTCCTTCTTTTTTGCTGAACCATTTATTCACAACCAATGAGATACAATTTAATATTGGCTGTCTTTCAAAAGCACGAACATCGCCATCCAGGGATATCAAAAGGATGTCAACCAACTCGGTTGCAGGCATTGGCAACACAACGGCTTTGTCCAAAGAGGAGAGTATTTTGCTGAAAAGAATAAATAGAATCTTGTGGTCAGTTGTGATGTTCAATGACAGTGGGAGGGGTTTGGAAACCAATTCGTTGGATTGTGCACCGTTAATAAATAGATCAATCAAATCATCACAAGCACGCTGATGATAAGTGAATTCGGCAATACCGAGAACCTTTTTCACAATCCTTCCAACATACTCTAATACAATTTCGTCTTGATATACAATTGAATCGGTTTCAACACAAACTTGGTCCAACACAAGATACAGCAACCTAGGAACCAGTTTTCTAGTGCACTCGTTGGTTGATTCTGTTTCTGCAATTTTGTTGACTATTCTGGACATTGTTAGAAGCACCAATCTAAAATAACTTCTTGATGCCTTGACACCAACCAACACTTCCAACTTGCCCAGCAATCTCAACAACACAGAGTCTATAACAAGTTTGGATTCTGACACAGACGTCAGAATATCTAAGATCCGTTGTTTATTGTTGACCAGGTCCAAAGTTTGAACTTCAGTTTCCAAATCGTTGTCGGGCAAACATGATAGTAATTTTGGAACAGTAATCTCCAAAACCGCAGTCGAATAGTTTCTAGAAAGCTCCTTCAAACATTCTATAATTTGTGAGGATGTCGCATGATTATCTTCTTCAAGAAGGACATTTGTCAATAATTGGGTGGTCAACTGTGCTTCTTGGTCACTCAAAAAGTAGGTCAGTCTAACAACCTTGGTAACAAGTTTGGTTGCAAGACATCTCAAAGAAACTTCGACCTTGGATGTGGATAATAAGGATCTGTTTAATAGCATTAATATGTCATCTTTGAATGCAAATGAAGGGTTATCTGCTTGGATTGTCTCCAACTTTTGATTAAATAGAATGTAATAGGAATCCAACATGAATGAAACATTGGTAATTAGCACTCTTTGCGACCTCACATTTAGACTTTCAGAAGAGATCTGAGGTGAGAGAAGAATAGGCATTATATGTGGAACCAAAAGATTGTAAACTTTCAAATTTGCAGAACACATTGCCGATAAAATGACTATAGATTGTTTTGACTTTTTGTCTTCAGGATTCTTGATGAATTTGGTGAGTTCGTCCACAATAACAAATAAATAATCTTTCAAGTTCATATCGTCTTCTATGTTAGTATATTTTAGACTCAATGATTGGAACACTTTCAAAACAACTGGAATTATACGTTCGTCCTCGCTCTCAGCATTCTCGTAATACTTGAAGAGACTTTCCAGGTCTTCGGCAGAAGCAATTTCGTTGTGCAAGATTTCAAATTTCAGCGAATTCCACAACGTGATCCAGTATTCTTCAATGGTCTTGGTATCATATTCCCTGATACACTGATCGATGGTAACAAGGACGTCAAGTTTCACTGATGGTGAAGTTGAAGACAGTTTCTCAATCAAGTTTGGGAAACTATCTTTGGCGTATATTGGATTGGCACTTAAACAATTACGCAAAGCCTGTTTCAATTGATCACCGGTGATCTTATAAGGATCGTTTTCCGGGGCTCTAAACGAGATCGGGAAGTAGCAAAAAACAGCATCAAACATGTCTTCTGCAAATGAGTCCAGAACAAACTTTTTTGAAATCAAGCTCGATAATTGAAACGAAACAAGCAAGTTTTTGGGATCCTTTTCATTACGAGAAATGTGTAGATATGTCTTGATGACCTCGTTGTTGAGTTGTAGACAATAATCAAGATGTTTAGACACAATCGATTTCAGAAGCTCAAATCCTTGGTATCTGACTGAAGCCAATTTTCCTCTGGGAGTGTACTTTTCCAATAATTGGACTAACAAATTGTCTATGGCGCTTGTTTGAAACTGATCCATTTGAACTAGAGAAACCATTCCTCTGAGGGTTTCTTTCAAACATGGTTCATCTTCCAACTTTGACTGGTAGAAATCCAATAAAACATCTATATCTTGAGTGTAAAGCTTTTTTTGGTTGATGGTTGTTAACATGGAACTAAGTAAAGTCAAAGATTTGCATCGTATGGTGCTAGAATCTTCTGTAAGATAGTCTCCCAAAAGTTTGATGAAGTTCAACAGAGTCAATTGGTTGGTTTCGATCTGGACAGTGATTGACTTGATTGCCTGCAAACTGCTTTCCGAGTTTGGATCATCGGCCACCATAAACTGGTTGATGTTTCCTTTGGTGTCGAGCGACATGGCAACAGGTAGAATGGAGAGACAAGATAATCCTTCATAGTACCAAACGGTGCTAAAAAACAGGCGAAGAAAAAAAGAGCTCCGCTAGCTATCGACATCCGTGCACCGCAGGATTTGGCTGAAATTTAGATCAAAGCTTTCGAGAGTGATTAAGCCTTGTTGCTTGAGTGTCTTGTGTTTTTTGCTCTTCTGGCTCTCTTCAACACCATGCATTTGCGACTATCATATCTACGGAAATATGGGTCCAGACTGGCCGAGTATAAACCGTTGCTTCCTTTTCTGGTCGGATGGATACTGCTAATTTTGTGGTTTCAACAGGTCCAAGTCTGGGTTAAGATTTCGCAATGTCACTTTCCAACGACTGGCGAAGCCGCTTTTAACGCTCTTGTCGTTGCCGATCCCCAATTGATAGATAATCACACGTATCCGGGACGTAATTCCATGCTCTTGGGGCTGTCAAAGATCACTGTGGATAATTATATCAAACGCAACTTCAAAATGCTTATGAAGCATCTACAACCTGATGCGGTGATCTTTCTTGGAGATCTGATGGATAATGGAAGATCCAGCACTGATAAGTACTATGAGCACGAGTTGGAGAGGTTCAGACGAATTTTCAAGGTGGGCGACACAAGAACATTTTACAACACACCTGGAAATCACGATATTGGCTGGGCCAATGGAGTGAAGCTTGAGTCTTTACAACGGTTTGAGGCCAATTTTGGACCCACTAATATTAAGGAAATTATAAATGGTTACGAATTGGTGTTTCTCGATACCATCTCGCTTTCAAACACTGAAAACGAGGAGATCTACTCAAAGCCACGGAAATTCATGGATGAATTGGCGCAAGAAACAACTACTCGGCCTCGAATTCTGTTTGGCCATGTTCCTCTGTATAGGGATCCATCAGCAGAGCCTTGTGGTCCTGGTCGAGAATCTTCCACGTTTCCAATATCAAAAGGCTATCAATATCAGACAGTAATAGATCATGAACTTTCTCAAGAGATTCTTAAGAAAGTTGAGCCTGTTTTGATTTTCAGTGGTGATGACCACGATTACTGTGAAATGGTTCATGAGAGCCCAAAGTCCACACCCGAAGTGACAGTGAAGTCGATTTCAATGGCAATGGGCATCAAAAAACCGGCAGTCCAACTACTTTCTATTCCTTCCAACCATCTTTCGGATTATTCAATCTGCTACTTGACTTCTCCATATCTTGATGTGATTGTTTATGTTCTTTTTGCAGTGGCTAATGGACTATGGCTGGTGAGAGTCTGTTATGTTCCTCCAGTTTACGAAAGTCTTATGGAATCGCATCTGGAAAACATTGGACCATTAAATCTCGTGAAACGGATCCAGTACAAGTTGTTGGGCCATTTGTTGCTGGTGGAAGCTGTTCTTGTCATAATACTTTATTACAGTTTGATGGTATAGAAAGATCGTTATATTATATATTAATGAATTAGACACCTAGGGACTCGAGTCTCTGTCTCTTTAAATAAACGTTATTGTCGCCACCATGGCACGCCGTAGCACGTTTCATGCCACAGGCTAAAGCCTCATGGTATCTGTTCAAATGGAAAGGCTTCGTAGCATGAAGCTTTCTAATGTTTGCACCTCCGGAAACAGATGACAAATATTGATTGAAAACCTGCGCCAGTCTGGTTGTGACTACATAGCCAGTACCGACCGTCGCATAGGACTTTTCAACCATAAAGTCATCATGACGCGGAGATGAAGGAGGAGTCAGAACAGAACGCCTGGACTTGTCCGAAGACAGTTTAAACACCATGACGGAGCTTGTGATCAGCTCATTAAGTTTTGCATACTTGTAATCATTAACATGCAGTTCATAATCAAGAATTTTCAATAATTTGACCTCATTGGATGTCAGCTCGTCGACAGATAGTCCTGTCATGCGGTGCCATGTCTTCATCGTGTAATTCTGGTCTTGCAAATATTTGGAAGCCAAAATCAGGCACGAGAGAAAGCATCGTTTTGGACAGTTGAGCGAATCCCGAGTCTCATTTTCCATGAGGTCATGACGATGTCCGTACACCTTGAGTAGGTAAAATAGCGTGATATGGAGTACCGTGGCAGTGCTTTTCGACCGCTTCACTACCTCCTCGATGTAATGGTCCAGCTGGATGCTGGCTATGAAAGTCATTTGTAAAACCAGTGTGCACAAGCTTATCAGATTTTCCTCCGAAGATGTGTCACTTTTGTGTTGTCCACATGCTTCGGTATTTATCTGGAGTGGTGTCAAGGGCAAGGTCGCCTTGCTTCCTCCTGGCTCGCCCTTCTGGTCGGCTGGTGTTAACAGGTGCGGTTGGTCGTCCATCTGCCTGATTCTAATACCATCAACCTCCCAGGATCAATTATGCAAGATATGAAGTACTTTAGTGAGTGTTCTAAACAAATATGTGTAACAAAGTCAAACACGTAAAAGAAAAGGCCACCAAGTCCAGATTTTTTTTTTTTTATTTTTTTATTTGGCTCCCCCACAATTTTTTCTGAAAACTGTTCGTTGTCACGTATCCAACAAAAAGATCTGCAGCGTCGATCGACGTCCAGCCGTCTTAGTCACACGCAAGCTAGAAAAATAACATTTAGCTAAACAAAGAAATAAAACCCCTTGAAATTGGTTTCTTTTGGCTAACAACTAGATACAATACCAAAATGGCGTCGTTATTCCAATTAAACGACGAAACCAAACGGCTTTTGAATCTTGATAACTTTTTGAACGGAATGACTGTTCCGGAGTTCATTGAGACGTTGTCTAGAAATCTTTCCTCCAGATCGGAAGTAAGCCAGGGAGTTGAACAGTTGGATCCCAAACCTTACATCCGTACCTTTGAGGCTTGTATCAAGGAACTGAATAAGCTCAGTGAGGACTGTTTGGCAAAGAAGTCTAAATATGAAAAAATCTCAGACGTCAAGCAATCAGACCATTATACAAACGTGTTGAATTTAGCTCCCAAGGCCAATCAATTGAACAATCGTTTTGCACGGTTGGACTTGCAGGTGGGCGAAATAAACTCCAACATCCGTCCTCTTGGAGAGAACCTTACACAGACCAATAATTTGAAAGAAAATACAGTTTCATTGATATTTTTAACAAAATGCTACAACGAGTTTTACACGAAAAAGCAGGCACCAAAAGAACTTCTTAGTTTAGAGCCACATAATAGAGAACAAGCTGCTACTACGTTGAATCAATTAGTGAAAATGGCCTCTAGAATTGCGAGCAATGACTTACCGGAATCTAGAGAGTGTTACAAATTGATCCAGGATCATTGTAACCGTTTTGAAATCAATCTGTTGAATGAGTTCCATGAATATTATTCGTCCAAAAACTATCGCAGATTGCAGAATTTATCAAAATTGCTGTTCATGTTTAATGGAGGAGAAAATATCATTCAATTTTTCATTAACAAACACCCCATTTTCGGCCAATTCCAAGAAAATGAACTGAATGTGGAACTGGACTATTGGAATAATTTGAGCAACCCCGACTTCGAAGACCACAAGCTTGATGGGGTCACTTTGGCATTGATTGAAGCCATAGAAGATATTGTTCAAGATTCGGAGTTTGATACCATCAATCAGATCTTTCTACAGAACACGAAGACTATTTTAATCTCATTTCTAGACAGATGCTACAACGATTTGCTTCGCACCCGGATTCAGTATCTTTTGCGTGTTTCACTCTCATTCTCTAAGCTGTCAAATCTTCGAATGCTTCATATGCTATTCACTCAAGTGTTTCAAATGACCCAACATATCAAGAAGTTTGTTTCCATAAATGGCGTTGACCTCACTATAGAGCTAGATAAATTCCAAACAACGTTGTTCCAGGATTTTGTGGAAAAAGACTATTATTTCAATATTGAAAAGGAGAATCTGGTCGAGCTGATCAACAATTTAACCGCAAAGTTTGAAGAAAAGAACGAAAAAGTGGTCAACAAACATTTACTGGAAAACAAAATAATGCAACTCAAGGACAGCAATGGTGCATTTGCTGTGGATTATGAGAAAGATCAAGACACTTATATTACCATGTCTGACTCTCAGCCTCAAAGGGAGAACTCAACAAGAAGACTACTTTCCTACACCAAGAAAACTAAGAAACTCACTTCGATTTCGAAATTCATCAAAAACATGGATAGATCTACATCTTTCAAAGACAAGCTTTCTAAGACAAGAGCTCGTACTGAAACGTTCAATGATGGCTTGGCATACGGACATGCCAAAAGTAGATCAATTTCCGATTCTAGTGGAAACAATCATTTCCACGAGGACGAGTCTGAGATCTCTTTAGTGACTGCCGAAAAGATATTAAGGTATGTTGTCGAATCTTTAACCAGAGCAATAGAACTTGTTCCTGCCAAAATTAACGAATACTCCATGGAAATATTTGACATTCTCATAGACATCTATGGTCAATCTTATATCGCGATAGGACTTGAGTCGTTATATTACAATGGCATTCTAGTTCAACAGCAAAAGCTTGCATCATTTTTTGGTTCCAACTCCAGCGAGATCAATCTTAGGTTTTTGGAACAAGTTAATTTGATCTCGGTGCAGATATATCTGCTATCTATTGTGGTAAAGCGTTTCTTTTACCCATTGATTCTTTCGGCCGATATCAAAATCAGATTGAGCTCATTGTTTAATGCATATCTGCAAGATGTGGAGATTGGACTCAACATAATTGTTGACGAACTTCTTGATTTGATAGAGAGAAACATGAAGACCATTCTTAACAATCAATCAGTGGATGATTTCCAACCTACCACAACTGCTCAGTCTATCATTGATAAGACTGAAACTTGTGATAAACTGATCAAGTTCCTTGATACAGTGCTCAAAGCCTTAAATGAGTACCTGAATTTCAATCCAACGTTAAGAATTGATGTCACACGACGGATGCTATCCAATTTGCTAAGCTTGTTGATAAACCATTTCAGCAAGTTCAGAGTGAACTCAACTGGTTCTTTAACAGTCACACAGGATGTGATTCATTATATTTCGATTTTTGACTCTTACGATGAAATTGAAGACTTGAAAGAAAGTTTTACGATACTTAGAGAGTTGACCAACCTATTCTCCTGTCAGCCTGATTTACTCAAAGACTTGTGCAATGAAGGCAAACTGATTTATCTTAAAAAAGATATTCTCAAACTCTACATTTCTAAAAGATCCGACTTTAACGAAAAGTTCCTTCAAGGTGTATAGGTTGTGTTATGGGTCATAATATATTTGTATGCTAATTCATCATGTACTTGTTCGTTGCTTTCAGCCATTATTTAAGGACTGGTACAACTTCAAAGAGAGCTTTTTTGAAAACTCTATATCTTGTTTTAGTAGGCCCATGTCAAGTTCGGACAGGTCCAGCAAATGAGAGTCAACTTTTGCAATGGCTCCCTTGAAATCTCTAGAATTTTGTGTATCCTGGAATTTTAGAATCTTTTCATCAGATAAATTGTAATTCACGAGTAAGATTGATTTTAATTTCCATAGCGCAAAAATAGCTCTTGCTTTCAAGCTAATCGCAAACCAATGATCCTGGCAATCAGCCTGTCCTTCTTCAAGTCTGTTCATTTCTTCCATTAAAGAAGTGCCATCGGTTGAAATCAATTTTTCCAATCCGGACACAAGAACCAAAACTTGTTCTTGTGTTTTAAAAGTAACACTAGAAAGATTGACAGCATAATATCCAATATAATCATTGGCAAACTCAAGCTCACGTATTGAAGTTTTCGTATCCCTAATCGACATCGATTTTAAAAGCAGCTTCAATAGCTTTTTAGATGCAGTCTTGCTTCCACCTAGCACACTGAACATACATCTCAAAACTGTGGCTTCACTAAAGATGTCTTCTGAATATCTTTTACGATATTCAACAGCAAGACGCAAGCCTTCAATATACCCACTTTCAATGAGACTTTCATACTTTTCAAACAATTGCTCGTGCATAGACAAGGCTAAGGAACGGATCACAGGAATTTGTGACGACTCCAAAGCGATAATGGTTGGAATACAAATCTTTGGATTTGCAAAGCCAAGTTTCACAACTAATTTCAGGAAAGAAACGGCTCGAATTGAGTGTTCAGACTCGTCAATCAAACAGTTTTTTAAAATGTAGCCAAGATACCGCTGAACCAAAGATGAGCAAATTCCATCGTTGACATATTCACTTGATTCACCATGGAACACCTGAATGTCAAGCTTGACTTTTTTAGAGTCTTTGAATTCGAGTCCGTTTTTCTCAATTGTCGCCTTTTCTTCCAGTTCCAGAAATAATGACAAGTTTCCTGTAACAATATCCTGCAGACTTAGATCTTCAGATTCAAGAAAAACACCATCCAGAATACGAAGAATTTGCTCGCTCATAAAGTATCTTGGATGCGATATGCAAACATATATCAAATTCTTTGTAGCCACACGTTTCAAATTAGCATCCAAATTATGGTCGCAAAATAGCAAAATATGCTTGATGATGAATCCAGAAACAGTATCAGTTTCTTTGAAACCAAGTTTTGAAGCACGGAATAATGCTGCATGATTTTCCAGGTTGCAATGTCTACCAAAATTCCCAAGAAGAAACAAAAGCCGTTGGAGCTTTGCATCTGCCTGAAATTGATTCTCTTTAATTTTCGAAAGGTAAGGACGAATTAAGGTTAGAGAAGAAATGCATGTTCTGGCAAGCTTAACCGTATCATTTTTCATTTTGGAAAATGCCCACAAACAGGGCATTGCCTCCTCTAGTTCCTTTGCGTTAAACTTTGTCAATCTCCCAAGAAGTGAGGCCTGACATTGGTTTATAAATGTCATTTTCAAAAAGGACATTCTTGGAACAGTATAACGGAATACCTGTAATATGTTATAGCAGAGAGAGCTACCAGTGGAATTGTCATCTGTAAGATATGGCTGCAAAGAAACAAGTTGATCTTGTAAAAGTAAAGTACCATCACACTTCACCATAATGGCCAATAATCCGGTTGCACTCTGGACTTTTGGTTGATAGTTTTCCTCGTGAACATAATTGGTAATGAAAACTAAGATATTCTGTAAGATTATAGTCACTGCTGCTTTCATGCTCGAATTGTTGTTGCCAAGGAATTGATGGACAATCTTTTCCTTGAAAAATCTTTCAAAATAATCCCAACTCTTTTCACTGAAAGAGATAACGTCAATCATGTTCTCAATAACTGACATGGCTAAGGAATTCATGTCTGAGTACTCTGTTAGTTTTTCCCGTTGAAGTGAAATAAACCAGAGATCAATCAAACTGGATGTAGCCATATCAGTCACAAAATCTTCTTCATCATCCAGTCTCCTTAGAAGTTTTTCACAGATGAGACACTTGATCTTTGAATCCTTTGTGACTTTATACATCACTGTTGATAGACCAATAGCTTTTTTCCTCACTGCCATACTGTTATCTCCAATTCGATCACAAATGGCAATGTAAAATTCCGGAATGATCTCTGAATGAGACTGCAAACTGGATGCCAACAGATCAAGAACTGAGTCACGAACAGTTGCATAAGGCTCCACCAATCTTAGAGCAATTGATTGTCTAATTGTGGGTATTGTTAAAAGTGCCGGTTCGTAAGATACTAGTAAAGATAAATTCTTTACGGCTCTATTTCTAGATTTGGTTTTTGGATGGTCCATTGTTTTGACAATCAGGTTCAGGAAGCTATCATAATATGCAAATAAATTTTGAGATAGCAAGACCGAAACGTACGACGCGTGTGGATTTAGCTGGTCAGGGTTTGTGGTAATAAGCGGCTGGCCTAAAGTTCGATGGTAGACATATCTTAATAGATGAAGCTTTTTGTCTTGACAAAACTTCAAAAGTTTCTCAAGGTGAGCTTTTCTTCCATTTTCCTCTTCTTCTTGCCCTTCTTCTTCTTCTTTGATTTTTGTTGTGAGTTCAGATGTGAAAGATTGTAAATTGGCATATAATTTGAAGCAAAAGAAATCGTCGCCATTTTCCCCAGGTTTCTGATCCTCAAATTGTTTGACCACCATGAAATAGGAGTTTAACAAACTCGTAAGCTGCTCGATGCTCATATCAATTGAAAGCCTCAATGAAATGTGATCTTTCCGCAAAGCCAAAATTTTGGAACCAATCTTTCCCATCATTTCTAAGGCAAAGGCTTCGATCTGACCAGAATATTTATCAGAGTTGAAAACAAACATTAACGTATTCAGCATAGTTTCAAGAAGAGTTTCACTACCAGAATACTCAGGATAAGTAAGCATTATGAGTAAATCTTCTATGAAATTTTCCAATAACTTCTTGCTGGTAACATCAAAGTTGGATGTGGTTCTACTCATCAGTAAAGAGCACAACTCCTTTGAGATATTTGTCAGTTCTTGCATAGATTGTTTCAAATGGTCATGAATTCCCAAATTAATCTCCTCCAATTGTTTCTGGGTTTTTGATGTTTTAGACCCATCCAATAGATTCCAGTACGCCTCATCAAATTGGTAATCTCCAATGGAAAACGATTGAATAAAGCGCATAATCAAATAGGTGACAAGTTGAACACTGAAACCATTTGATAATCTGACTTGTCTTGCATGTATTTTATGTGGACATAATCTGTCGAAGTTGTTCACAATTTCATTAATCAAAAACATTCGTTGATCTGGACTTTTACAGAAAATCTCATAGATCACGTTGGAAGCTGACAACCGGGTTCTATCCAATAATGGGTTCATATAAAATGTCTTATTCTTAGTGGTGAATGGGTCGGTAAAACAAAGCTTCATCATGAAATATTCAAGACGGGTTAAAATGGTATCTTCCATAGTTTCCAATCTTGCGAAGCAAGCGATCAGGTCCAAAAACTTTGTATAATGTTTTATGGTTACAGATGCCAATTCATTCGCTTGCGAGATAGCTCCTAACGATTCATACTCTTGCAACTGTAACAATATTTCTCCCAGGGTGTAGAGCAAATCTAACAATAAAACTAGATGTGACTCCAAATAAATCTGTTTGTCGTCTTTTCCACATGTAAAGTTGAGCAGGATCAAAATTGCAGATTTGCAAGCATTACATGCGAGATGCAAAAAATGGGACAACTCGTCGGGATCTTTAGACGTACAAATGATACTCCATTCGACATCCAAAGATCTTCTTATTGATCGAAGACACAATTCGTTGAGGCGAAGCATAATTTCGGTATCCAACTCTTTAAGTTGGTTCGCATACCATAATCGATTCATGTTGTCTTCCAATGATTGTAAGATATCTATGTTGAGGAGACACCGTGTATCTTCGTCTGTAAAGACACGGGAATAAGATGTCCATATTTTTCCATCTTCAAAATCAATATCCATGTCATGAATTCCAATGTTTTTTACAATTGACTCAACAGTTTTCTTTGCAGTTGACTGTAAAGTTTCTTGATCCAGATGATTATTCAAAGTAATTTCCGGTCCATTATTTGATTCCTGCACGGGTTTCGGGTTTGGCTTGAACTCTCGATGCTCATAAACAATAGCATGATCAACAAATGTTCGTATTTCCTCGATTGAAGGATTACAGTCCAGCTTGATTCTTTTCACCTTAAGTTCAGGTTTGATCCATTGCTTCCTTGTAACAGGTTCTAAAGAAGACAAGATGGCCCTTTCCAATGCTGGCATATTCTCATCTTGTATGTTTGGAGAGCCTTGAGATTTTGGTTTTATCGCTGGTTTTTTGAACACGATGGAAGACAGCACTTTAGAAGGTGGACCAAGTTCTCGGATTAGTTCGCTGTCGTCAAAGCTGGTGGGATCTGCGGAGGGAAATTTGATGTCTCCCAGTGTCACTCCAAACGGTGCACCAAATGACACAACTGTTTTTGTTAGTAAAAATCAAACTGCATGATTCCATCTCGAAGGATCACACTTACTGTCTTGTTTGGGAACTATGTAATCGATAGGACGATTCAAAAGGGCAGATGCAAGATCATTGGGAAGCGGGCATTCTGCCTTTTCATGTTGAGGGAACATAGTGCCTTGATATTCACGCGTTTAAGATCATACAATGACCGTCTAAGGGCCCTCAAGTTAAGAAAAGAAACACCAAAAATGTAAAGAGGGCAGACCAAGACCCATTTAAAACAAAAGAGGAAAATTAAAAATCGTGTATTAACATCCGTACACCGCTTAAAACGTGTGGTGCTTACAAAAAAAATGATCACACAAGTAACATGATTGATAGAAAAGAATAAATGACGAACGAGTGTCTAAAGGCGGACTAGAATGAGCGCAAAAATCTATATTTGCCATCCTCCAGGGTCAGATGGCACGGATAAGAGCATTGTGGCCGATTCAAGGCGTGAACTGAGCTGGTTGGTGGAAGAAATCATTCGTCCTCAATTGCCATCAATCCGTGAAAATCTCACAAGTTGTTTGGAAAAAATCGATGAAAACAACGAACAAGAGTTCAAATTGCCTCTTTCCTCCCACAACTCCGAGGTGTTGAAAGGAGTAGTGACTAGACAAAGCTTTCGAGTAACCGGACTGAATATTACAATCAAATCAAAAAACGTGAACGGAAGCAAATTACTTGGTTTGAAACTCAAAGAAGACAATCCATTGATTCTGCGGCAGGTTTTGGATTGTCATGATTCCATATACAATTCGATCAGCACAATTGATAAGATTTTGGATAACACAAATTTAGAATCCTCGATGCTACTGAAGTATCTTAAGAATTTGTACAATCAAATCGATTTTGCCAATCAGTCACTGAAATCTCCAAAACAAACATACATGTTCCCACAGTATCGACTTCCCCCTAACTGTTTTGAACCCGAACTCCCGTCATGTGTCTCGTTGGATCTCGCTGTATCCAACAGCGATCTCGCAATCGATCTCAAAATCCTAAAACCTATTACCAGCAAACCATGGGATCTTATTGTGGACTGGGACAAGCGCAAATCTTTTGCCGATCATGTGAGAGCCAAGATTTCTCAAGACAGAAGCAGAAGCATTTCAACCATCTTGGTGGACGAATATAGGAAACTTTTGGCATGGCGCAAGAGCCACAACTCTGCACCAGAGGAAAACAACGTAGGAATAAGCTCGACATTCAAGTCGATGTTCAACACAAACGCCGATCCATCTTGTTCCACAATGCTCAAGATGGCTTCCAAGTATCTCGAGGAGTCGATCACATATGTTGATAATGAGGGAAATCCAGTGGTGGTGACAATTCTGGAGAGTTGCGATGTGATGACGTCTGATCCGGTTCTTCTTTCGATAGGCACTAAATTGGAGAGTCTTGAAAAGACAGTGGCCAAAATTGTCGAGAATTTTCAATCCTGTTTATAGTGAATGCACGAACAAACAAAGTTACAGCTTGTTTAATTTTTGGAGGTCAGCAACAAGCTTAAGTTTTTTTGCTCTCAAGTTATTCAATCTGGCCACCTCATCTCTCGAGCCGTTCACTTTTTGGATTCGTGTAGTCACGCCAGACTGTTGGCTTCTTGCTCGTTCAAGCTTCTTTTCCAGAGGTTGAATCTGTTTGGAAATACGATCCTGTTTCTTGACTAGATCTTTCATGATTTCTTGTAATAAGTCGTAATCCTGGGCCAATCGAGGTTCAACAAATGCTCGCACGCTCTGTGTTCTTTGCTGAACCGTTGATTCTGGAATTACATCAAAAACGGCCTTGGTCTTGAGTACCACCTCGTAACGGTGCGCGTCCGCTGTGACTTGTTTGAGGGGCTGGATGGCATTATTTAAAAACCCTATTGAATTTTCAAGCGAGATTATCGACGAGTTCAGGTCTCTGGCGATATCTGATGGCATAGTTTGGGTAGACTAATTGAGAATTAAAACCTTAGTTCGTTCGTTGGTGTCTGTTGTGTTTGTTTTTTTTGTCTTTTTGGCTTTCATCGCGCGACGCGTCGATGTGGCCAAAAAGCTATGTTGCTCGCTTATCGGCTGTCGAAAAAATCGGATTCGGCACCTTTTTGTCGGCCCGAAACGCACCTCGGAAATTTGGGACCAGTGACAGGTTGTTCTCGGAAAAATTGTGATAGTGCAGACTCATTGGTGGCTAAAATCCACGGATATCTGGCACCGCACCCCTGATATGTCAAAATTGCTGTTTCAGTTCCTGTAGCTCGTCTGGTTCCTGTCCTAGAATATACACACATGTGGAAATAGATGCCAAGAGTTCCAAAACTAGGGTTGCTTTTCTTTTTGCGTCGAAGTCAGCGATTGGAAACTTTGCTGACAGGATCGCACAATTGCAAATGAAGCTTTTTTTGGATTTAAGAAATCGCGAGATTGCTAGAATATAAACACTGTCTAGCCTTTGAATTGCCGATGTAGAAAGCGTTGTATAACCTCTTTGACGTGATGAATTCCAACGGTGGTGTTCTCTGGCTTAAAGGAAAAGAAACATTTTAGGCTATATGTAAAGGTAGTGTGCTAGCTGCATATCTGTCTTGAAGCGCAGGAAGAATGAGTTTCTGTGCATGACGCACATAATAAGAGTGTTGGGATGAGGTTGATATCTATGTTAATTGTTGCTCTTCTACGCTGCAACCGGTTGGTGCCCACGCACACCGTAGGCTTGAGCCGACCGAAAGCGATCAATAGACATAGATTTGATGCATGCAGAGTAAAATGATACATAAGTACTGAACTTTTATTTTTGTACCCCGTTCGATGCATCGTTCTTCTTATAAATAGCTCTGTTCACTCACATATCTAACTCGTGCTATTTGGACATGGGGTAACTATATTAATTGATATTTTCTCTAAAAGTTGAAGCTGATCAAGCTTATTGTTGGCTTCAAATAAATTGTTAATTGTTGTTACTGCTGCTTTCTATAATTGCAATCATTTGTACTAGTTTGGCATGCAAAGCTCAGAAACCTATCCTGTTCGAGGTACTTCTGCCCTGGCTCCAACCGCTCATTTGCCAGCACTTCATGGCCATACAGACACTGCCGGAGGCCACGATTCGGATCATTTAAACTCCAACTCGTTTGGTTCGCAAAATCATCACTCGCTAATGAGGACTGATCCTTCCAACGGAATGTTAATGGCTGATCTCAATCTTTTCCCAAACTCAAACTTCAGTGGACACGGAAATTCTTCTACTAGTTCTTCCACCAGCAGCCATGGTTATGGTTCCAATAGGTACAATTATAACTATGCTAGTGAGGACCATCTCAATTCGGACTTTCCGCCTAGTCCTACGTTTCTTCAAATCCACAGACCATCCAGCAATAATTTCAACAGACTCCCACATTCTGCAGAGCCAGGATTGAATCCTAAGCGAAGCGTGAGTTTGGGAGATCATGTTCCTAGCAAGTTGGACTCGATCTTGAAGAAAGATAAGGAGGATGAAGACCAGAATAATGTTCTGTGTTACGATGTTGAGTCCAAAACCTATAAACTCGTCAGTCGAAATACAGCTGATACTTGCAATGGTACTCTACAGATGGTGAACAAGCCTTTTGAAGGCGCCAGAAGAGAATCTAAAGCTTCCTCCGTTTCCAGTACATCGTCGCAAGATAAGGTTAAAAGATCGAGAAATGGCTGTCTCACTTGCAGACAGAGAAAGAAGAAATGCTGTGAGGCAAGACCTACTTGTTCCGAATGCTCTCGATTAATGATCCGTTGCAGATGGCCTGCTCCAGGAAGTGAACGTAAAAATAGGTCGAAAAACAACAATTTCAATCCAGACGAGATGAGACACGAGGCATTTGGAGTGATCAAGATTTTGAGAGGAGTTGTTGATTACCGAGTGGAAGGATAGATTCCTTCCAGGTTGTTTATGGGACATTTTTGATATAAGTTTTTGTATTGAATCGCAATTTATTTTACTAGTTATGCTACCAAGAAGTGTGCTTGCAACCAGGGTCACTTATTTTTTTCGAATTTTATTTGCAATATGCATAGAACTCTCGTAAAATTGGGCGGAAATCTGGCCCGCCAAATTTTGCCAAGCCTGGTCAATTAGTCCCCACTCGTTTTCAGCAAAGTCTGATTGCACCCCAGCCAGAACCACCACCGTTGGAACAGTTTAAAGCGTTTTTTTGCTCACCACCACTAGTCGTAAATCAGCCACCCAAATATTGTCCAGAACAATGCACAAAAAAATTCCGCGTGCGTATTTGCGACAATCTATTGTTATTTATGCTATTTTATTCACCTTGTTTTAAAAACGATTGCTAGAACACTAGAACCATGCATATTCATGCATAGAACAGTGTTGCAGAACCATGCATGCGGTTCTACAGACGAGTCTTGACTTGAGGGCTAGCAACAATAATATGGCTCCACCCATCCAACAGTACAGCACGATTTCGTTTGTTTCAACTATTTCTCCACATTAACCAGCATGAAAGCACTTCATATGTCCTGATTCTTTTATCCGTGGCTGGGCGTTCCTGGTTGGCGCGAAAAGGCCAAAGCGCCGAGGCCCCGGGCGTATCTTGAACGGTTGCCGTAGTTTCATGCCGGTGTGTCCTGTAGATCCACGCTCGGTGTCATTTCCGATCTACCAGCCCGTGAACCCTTTCAATTGAGTGGGGTCTAGAACACCCTGGACCTGACTAATTTTTCGACGTACTTGTTTTTTCCGTGCGTGATTTTATATATAAGCGATATGCAGATGGATCTTGGACATGGCGATCATTAGCCATGTGGCTCTATTATCGTGCGCAATTAAACCCATCCTGTCAACCATCTTTCTATTTGGGTTCGAGATAGCGGACGACTGGGCAGTGCATTCTGAGAAAAATAGCTAAAAATACATACATTTCGGGCCGATTTGTCATCGTTCGACAACCGATCGGCCAAATTCGCAGCACAAAAATGCGGCATTGTCTACTGGTCAATTGCACAAATCTCTTGGAATTCGGCATAGGCTGTGCACAGATTGTCATAATGCACTTCAAAACAAAGATTGTACACTGCGTAGTACCCACTGACCAGTGTCTGGATACGGTCATAAACCAAGTCGGTAGAGTAGAATTTGGAGTAGGCGCGCTGCAGGCTGTGCAGCATGAAATTTTTGGTGTCGGCGGGTAGGTCGATGGGTGTAGGCGGACTGTCGGCCATCAACACATTGGCCTTGCTCACAAGTTCGTTGTAGAGGATCTCTGCTGCAGCGTTGGTGAAGATTGTTTTCAACGAATTGACGTTATGGGATCCAATACTGACTTTTTCGATTTGTTGCACCAGACCACAAACGTTTTTGAAATCGATATTTAAGTCGATTAAATCGTCCACCGCATCTGGTGGAAATTGTAGACTAATCAATCTTTCTCGCACATTGGTGCATAGGATTTTGAACACTTCGTCTTTGAAAAAATGATTAAACCGATTGGACTCACAGTGGTCAAAATAGTTGCTTAAGAAGCCGTCCAAGTCGATCAACAACCGGCCAAAATCGACCAAATGCTGCTGCGTGCGACCCGCCAGTTGGTTGTTTGTGTTTGCAAATCGGGCCGAAAGGACAATTTGATTAGTTGCCAAAGAACTCATCAAGATGATTGACAACGATTGTAAAGTGATCAGACATCGAACCTGATTGCTCATTTCTAGAAATTGAATTGACAAGCTTTCAAGTTGTTCTGGAATTTCAAACGCTTTAGATGTGTTGGAGTTGCACATGAACATGGCAAATAGCCTGTTGTAATACATGTACAACTGAACTGTTGGGGCCAGGCCAGATTCCTGAACAATGCCGTCGGGGCGGTGATGACTATGCATCAATTTGAACAGATTTGGATACCTCAAATTGAGTGAAACTTTGTGGCTTGGATAGTTGCATTCGAAAATCTCACGCTCAAAATCGAGGATGTTGCTGCCCACAAACTTGAGACAGTTTTTGACACAAGTGTTCATTCCGAAGATCATACAATCCTTGACAAATTCGACAAATTTCTGAATAAAATATTTATCGATTCGATGAAGCAATTGGAACAATGTATCTGCTTCAGAACGCAGAAAGTCGGGAATTTCTCGAGCCAACACTTTCAAACTCATTTCAAAGTAGTCCTGCAAACCAAGTCGTTTGGTGTGCAACTTGTTTAGAACTAAAACGGAATCCGAGAGCAACGAGATGGCCCGTGAGTTTTCTCTACGATGAGCAGCAGAGTCTGGAAATACTAGGTTCACCGTCCGTGAGGAATCCTCAACCACAATGAACATTGCATACAGACATCTTTCCACCATCTGAACCACGTCCACCATCATGAATTGAACAGAATCCAAATACGATAATCGTTCAATGGCCTCGATACAGCCCTCATTATACGTTTTGAGTCCTAGCCAGCTGCGAACCGCCTCGATATCAGGCTGGACTTCTGCTTCAATGAAATCTGCCAATGGATCGGCATCGGGTAATGGTGACGATCCTCCCGGTGCATGTTGGTACAACCTGGTAGATTTGCCGGTGCGTAGTCGGGGCTGCACGTTTTTGTTTCTATAATCGAGTAACACTTTAAGCAGAAATCGCCGCCAATTATCAACAGAAAACGTGGGAGGAACCAATGAGACTGGACGAGTGGATTCATGTCTACTGCTGTTACGACGATTTGATCTCGACGTGGCTGATGAGACAGAAATCAATGGATTGTCATCAGTAAGCGAGCCTGAAAGCACTTTAGCCTTGTGTCGTGCCACAAATTGTGCTTCTAGATGCTCGATGCTTGCCAGGTCCATGTGGCCATTATCGGCACGCAATCGCCGAGATTGTTCCTTGTTGGCCTTAATGAACGACTCGCCCTTGCGAATCATGTACTTGTACTCATTGACTAGCACGTCATTAGCAGCTGTAATAGAACGCATTGTACGCAAAAACGTAAGGTGTTTGGTTAATCCATCGTTTGATTCCGACAATAATGCCAAACTACGGAACCAATGGTTGTACTTGAAGACTTGGAATGCTCCGTAATAACTTGTCATGAGAGCCTCTTTGAATGCAAACTTCTCGAAATCTGACCCATTCAGTTGAACCATTCGTTGAAATAACTTCCAAACGTCAAATGTAGCAGCATGAAGCTCTGCCACCAAAAAATCGTAATAATGGTCGTCGAGATGATGTTGCTTCAAGAGCGGGAAATCCTTCACCAAACGAGTAAAAAATCCTTGTCCTGCATTCAATCGAATCTGATACATCGGCCGCCTATTATACTTTTCAAATTTGTCTTTTTCAACCAGAATTGTAAAACCGAATAGAAAGCAACGGGCCAATAAATAATGATCAACTGATCCTGAAGAAGCATCCAATTCATCAAATAATTGGGCAATCGTCTTAACAATCGTTCGACTGTTGATAAATCGATACGCTGTATCAAGATCGGTTTGACTAACCGCCTCCTCAAAGTTGGCAATCATGGCAACCCGTTTAAGATTATCCCAAATTCCCAGGTTTTCCACCAATTTAAAGTTCTCTGGAAATTTATAAACTGTTGTTTCTGATAATTCATCATGACTTGGTTGTCTTTGCAACGCAATTTCCAACTCGTCTTCAAACACAGAAGCAGAACTTCCCGAGCAAATTGCCTTGATTGTGCTGGCAGCCACCAATTTTTTGTGGCTAATATATTGCTCTTTATTCTTTACTGCCCGGTTAAGTTTCTCAAGTAGACGTTCTCTGCGATGGATGCGCTGTTTGTCAAGACTGTTCATTTTGAATATAATGGACTCGGTGTGAGACGAGACTCTGCTGACTCGTTTATCAAGCAACTGCATCCTCCGCAGCCTATGGCTGTGTAAGTCCTCGTTGAGTGAGCTGGATTTGCGTCTGGGACTGTACTTCCCCAGCGGCGTGAGTCTTTTAATAACTCGAGGTGGAGGTGTAAGTGGTGGCGATGATAGCGAGATGGAGGTGATTTCTGATGAGCACGAAGAACCCGGCGGGGTGGTCGGCCCAACAATTTCTAATGGACCCAACGTCGGGGTTAATAACTGACTAGCCGGGTCGTTAATAGACCCAGCATGTCCACTCTTGCTTCCATCGGACGCGCCGTCTGTAGACCCGTCCGTAGGCATGTTATCCATGGTTTTCAGTGGTTGTAGCGAGCGGCCCGGAATGGGGAGAAACTAATGTTTAGTATTTGCCGTGTAGGCGTTTGTAGCAAAGAATATATTTGTGTGGAGGCAGTCTTCCTACGACAAGCCTATTTACCAGTACTGCTCACTTGATGATTTTGTAGATTTTCTATACAAACCAAGTTGGTTTCTTCACTCACTCACTGGTCTTTTTTTATATGAAATTAAGGCTTATCGGGTTATCTGGCTGACGTCAGCGTGGGGAAATGCAGGTGGCTGGATTTTAATTGGGGCTCCGCCGCCCCTGAACAAGGGCTCTGGTGTGCGGCGTAGGTGCCAAAGTCGACTGATTTTTTTCCATGTTTATTCCTGCGCGAGTCAGTCAGAAAAACCGTTAAGCAAGCCGGGGCAGCTGCAGGGGAGATAAAAGCGGCAGGCTAGCAGCTCGTGACATCAAAAGGTAATTGCAAAAAAACCCCGACTAAACAACAATCTCTGTCCACAAAAGCTTCGAAAGAATGTCCGCATGCCAAAATGACCACTAAGATGCCCAACTTTGGCAACTCCAAATCGGCTTTAGAACCAGACCCCGAAGGGCCTCCGTCGCTTGAACAGCTGGTGAGTCTGTGTTACTACGAACAAACTGCATCCACACATCAAGACCATGACGTTTACTGCTGCCAACGATTTCGAGAGTTTATTGATCAAGCTTATTGCTCCGAAAACTTGCGGTTTCTCGTCGACATCCACCGCTACGAACGACTTTGGAACTCCATGTCTGGCCAGAATTCCAGCTGTTTATGCTGTGAGTCTGCTAATTGTTCTGCTAGCACTTCTTCCAAAGAATCCTCCAGTATGGATCTCTCCACTTTGTGGAAACATATCATTGATACTTACCTCGCAGAAGACTCAGTCTCACAAATCAACTTGCCCAACGAAATAGTGTCGGAAATCCTTCAAGAAAACAACAAACAATTACAGTCAGGACAGTTCCACCATCCACAGACATTGCTCAAGGCCAAAAACTTCATCGTATTGCTGCTTAAACAAAATGTATACACACCATTTGTCCAGCGTGCCAAACAAGAACAACAACTTCATATTCCCCATTTCCATGGACCTTGCGGGGTTCCAAACCCCGACCCTCAACCTCCAGGTATCCTTGCAACTTGTAGATCGGGTCAGCCATTCCGCAAACCCACTTTCTTTGGAAGGCCTACCTTACGGCCACTGAAATCCCGGTTTTCCAAAAAACAGGGCCATCCAGCCAAATTTGCAGGCCCCTTCAGATTGAAATCCAACCATTCCATTAGAAGATACTCGAATTCATCAACCGTGTCCACAGCAACCTCATCCTCACGATCGCAGCCTCAAAGTCCTTCATTTGATTCGGTTCTAGAGCATTCGAATACTCAAATGGCTGAGCTCTCTCTTGATTTATCTTCCAAAGACGACAACCAATGACTTCTTTGTCTGTGTCACGTGACGTGGGCGAACTGACGAACTTTCACATAGAAAAATATAATTTAGGTACTTTTTAATAATTTTTTTTTTTTGTCACATTCTTAGAAAAGAAACCTGATAAGATTAAATCTACATGTCTTTATAGATGTATAACCGACCAATTCTAGCAATCCTGCTAGGCCTAGTGCTCTTGGGCTCTGTGTTGATTGGAACTGCCAGTATCATAAAACGATTCAATCTCCATTTGACAAAAAATCAACACGGCTTTAAACAAAATGATCTCAAAGCATGTCAATATATTGTCAATCTTTCTTATAAGGTGAAATCGAAATTACCAACCATATTCCCCTCCACCACATGTGTGATTGACCAAATATGGGTGCATCCAATCAAGTCATTTCCTGGACTGTGCGTCAAGAGTTGGACCGTTTCGGAATATGGTCTTGAGTGCGATAGAATGTACATGTTAGGTAGATTCGACTCAAAGAAAAACACCTATGTTGCTGTCACGTTGCGAGAATATGCCAATTTGAGTCAGGTCAAATTGAGATTAGAAAATGGATGTTTCATTGTGCACTACAATGGAAAAGATTATTTCGAGCTTCCAAAAGATGTGACCTCTGAATACTTGGATCAGGTCTCGGACATCAGGGAGAATGGCGTGGAATTATGGGGAGTCAATTTCCAAACTTTTGTACTTAATCGGCTATCATTGAAAAAGTTTCTGGCTGCTTTAAGATTACCAGATGATCTTGTTATGTTATATTCCTCGTCTGGAAAATTGGTGAAGACTAACAGTCCTAAAAATTTGACTCAGTTGCAAGGATATCAACATGGATCGAACTCGAAATTTCGTGTCACCAAATTCCAGGATTATTTCCCAATACTGTTGATGTCGACCGCAGATATTGATGACCTCAATCGCCGCTTGGTTGAGGAATACGGAGACTGTGCGCTTCTCACGTCTTCCATCAGTTTTAGGCCTAATATAGTGGTGAGAGGTCTTAAAACTCCGTATGATATCGACGACTGGTACAAATTCACCATCAATGGTAACAATTGGCTTGCCACCTCAAAATGTCCTCGTTGTACAATTCCAAATATCGACTTTATCACTGGTGACATGGACAAGAAAAGTCGAGTTTCGAAAATGCTGGCTAAATACCGACGTGTGGACTTAGGAAACCCGCATTTGGCATTTCTCGGAATATGTGCCATTCAGTTACAATACCAGTATGAAATTAAAGTGGGCGATCCGGTGAAAGTGCTGGAGAGACGACTGAACAGATATCAAAATCTGCAATAATTTTTTTACATGTGTGCACCGGACAACATTGCGTCTTTCAAGTTGAAAGGCTGGTCAAAAATAACGTCCCACACCTCATCAATATTGGTGAAAGATTGAGGTTGGAGTGCGTCGTCAGTAATCGGAGTGGGAATATTATTGTTAAACTCTGCTCCCGCAGTAAATCTGGGATTTGAATAATGATTCGGCGTGGTCAGCGCAAGCAAAACGTTAATTTCATCCTCGTCCATGATATTTCCAAAGAATTCACCCACATTAATTGAACTGTCAGGTCCTTGCTTTTTGGCTTTTGGAATCACTAATACTTCTCTCCAGTCACTTCCTACAGGAATATGTTTGAGCACCTTCAGCAAATTTGTGAATAATAGACCACCCTCTGGTAAACCGGATTCTGGTTTTTTTGCAACATCCACCTGTCTCTTGACAATCAGATTCCGTGTGTTGTTGAACAACTTCACCAATGTTTTGTGGACCATTGCTGCAGGTGGACAAGTCGCTCTCAAAGCTTCCAACACCGCGAGGACATCCTCTTTGATAGCGTCAATATATGCTAGCACATCTATTTGGAAGCTGAACGATTTTCCATTAATTAAAGCGTATAAAAGACTCACTCCACTTTGGTGCATGTGATAAACCACCAGATAATCATATCTGAGTCGTCCTGCTTTGTGAAGCTTTTCAAAAATGGCTATAATTCTTGTCGAGATTTCGAGCAACATTTCTAACTCGCTATGATTAGGCTTGGATCGCTGGTTGATTGGTCTGTAGAGAATTTGTAGCTGGAAGTAGTATTGCAAAAGCACAACGTCTGATGTGAAGCGAAAAGTCTCAAATATTCGACTAGTAGGGCTCAAATGTTGAAGGTTGAGAAACGTGCTCATTAACTGATTGGCCTCGGAATGACAAGAATTACTAAAGCCATCCAAATCGAAAGCAATGAAAATCGAATAATCCGGATTTGACATCACAGCTTGGTGAATTTGACTCTGAACCCGCCTCAGTTTGACAATTATTTCAGGGACAATGAATTCGTCACCATGCGGAAAAGTGCAAACCGAAGTGATATCTGAGTCTGATAAGACAAACGGTCTGTTAACATGGCAGGTTATTTGTCTTTCTAACCCATAAGTGCACCAGAAAACAACTCTGTGCAACGATTTATAAGACTCACAGTCCAAGTCATCAAAATCGTAATCCTTCAGGCTCAATGGTTTCTGTGTTGGGGTCTTGGATGAATAATGAGTTTCCAACTTTTTTAAAGTTACTTCCTTGTGTAAAGACATATCAACAGCAAGCAGCACAGCTGTCGAGATGGTGTACCAAACTCCAGGATGAACTGGTTCACGGAGCCCAAATGCAGAGATCATTAGAAGACATTGAAGAGTTTTCAATTGCACATTGTTTGCAATGATGTTAGCTTCCACCACATATTCTGGGATATCTTTGTGGACAAACTTGTTGAAAAACACGGTTGCTGTTTGGAATAATAATCTTGAGTCCAACTCGGGATCACTTTTAGGATCCCTTCGAAATTTGAGACTCAATGCCAATATCATGTATATAACGAATAAATCGTAGCTGTTGGCGATCTCAAGGAGACACTCTATATACTCAATCGTTGACATGCGTTCAGTATCGATTTTCTCAATCTCATTGAATAAGAGATTAATTTTCTTTTGAATTCGACCATCGTTTGATATGATAGGATATTGCGCCCAGACGAAGAGAAGGTAGTTGTCAAGCCGTCTCAATGTTAATTCTCTAGATGGAAGCTTGCTCAATTGATCCTCATCAACCTGTCCATACTTCACGGCCACTTGTGTGTCGGATTGTGAAACCCTATTCAACATCAGTAGTTCATTTGCTCTGTCTTTATTAACGTTAAAAGAAAACCCCCATGGGAGGGCCCAAGTAGAAGTCAAACCGACATCAAATACCTGATTTTTAGACGGTTGAGATTTCTCGCTCAAGATGTTCCAATTTCCATAGTAGTCCCTCGGTCTCAAGTCTCTAGTGATCGGATCTTGAACCAAACAATCGATATTTGCCTTCAAACATCGAGAACATTTTGGATATCTGAAATCACATCTGTGTTTCAAAGACCGGCATTTTTGGCACGCCGTTTTCACTCGACTCATTCGAGGCATTCTCAGTTTCAACTTGAGTCTATTTCGTTAAACTTGAGGTACGTATAACGTTGGGAAAAAGATCCCCTCTTTTTAAACGCAACGTTAATCTGTGCAATAACTAATTTGTTAAAATCGTTATCCTCTTTTGCTCCAGATTGATCCCCAGTATCCAACTGATTTTATTGCCTGAGTTGATGTGATCTCCTTTAATCTCCAAAAAGACAAAAACTTTTGAAAATGTCTCAATACAATTACCCAAATCTTGTGTCTCTGCCTAGTTTCTGGGCTCTGCTGATGTCCTTTGATTCTTGCCGTGCTTTGGACCTAAAAGACGCATGATCCTGCACCTTTACACCACATTGCATCCTTGCACCTACCTCCGCCTCGCACCAGAGGTGAAATTTCAAAGCAAAGCAATTCAAAGGGGAAATTTTTGTTAAGGGGCAGGATGAGATTTGTTTTTCCATTCTGCTGTTTTTTCTGTGATTGCATTGCTTCTTGCTGATTTGACACGCGATTGGTTATCCAACAGGCCAATTGAGCTTTAAGATCCATCGACACCATGTCAAAAGTAAGTAAAACCACGAACAACAATTGAAACAGACCACTAACATTATATAGCAAGAAACACAGACAAAGTCGGAAGAAGAGCCTGTTAAAATGCAGGCTCTGGACTTGAATGGTCCTGTGAGCAGAACCGACAAGGATATGTTAGCAGAGAGACAGAAAGCAGAAGATAAGAAAAGGAAGCCCCATGAAGCCGCATTCAGAGGTTGGAAGGAGGTTGCTGGTTGGGAAAGAGAGGATGCACTAAGTGAGCAAGACGAGATCATGGACTTGCTCACCCGTTCAACTTTCCTTGACAACTATTTGCCTGAAATTGCATATGGAGATTGGTTCCATACTGTAGGTATTGTGATTGTTGGAGGTTTATTCTCTTGGATTATAGGTTGGCTGGGCTTTTCGTTAGGTCCTGTTTTTGTGGTTACCTTGGTCACATCACTTTACTACCGTGCCTCCATCAGAAAATACCGGTTGAACCTGAGACTAGAGGCTCAAAGAGAGTTTTCGGTGAACCATATCGAAGACGATTTTGAGTCCATGGATTGGCTGAACATTTTTCTAGACAGATATTGGCTTTTCTTAGAACCATCGATCTCATTAATGGTTTGTGAACAAGCCAATGTGATCATCGCTGATCTTCCTATCCCTGCATTTGTCAAGCAGGTCTGGATCCATACTCTGACCATTGGAACCAAGCCTCCTAGAATTGACAAAGTGAGAACTTTAGAAAGAACCGATGATGATGTCACTGTTATGGATTGGTGGGTCTCCTTCACGCCACATGCTTTGGAAGACTCGACTTCCAAGCAAATGAAAAACAATGTGAATCAAAATGTTATCGTCAAGGCGAAAATCTTTGGTCTAACTATCCCAATCGTTGTTTCAAATGTGGCCTTCAAGGCAAAAGTCAGGGTCAGACTAAGAATGATGGAAAAATTTCCTCATATTCAAACTGTGAACGTTTCGTTAATGGAGGCGCCACATTTCGACTTTATTGCCAAGCCTTTTGGAGGTGATTCTATTTTCTCATTTGAATTGCTCAACATTCCAGGCCTATACCTCGTCATCAATGAGTTAGTCAAGAAGTTTGCTGGCCCAATGCTGTTTGATCCTTTATCATTCCAGTTGAATCTTGAGCAACTTCTCGCCGGTAACGGAATGGACGGTGCTCTAGGAATTTTGGAATTGAATGTCAAACACGCCAAAGGTTTGAAAGCTGCAGACACCTTTAACAACACCATTGATCCATATCTCACATTCGGTTTTGGTAACAAAGTTTTGGCCAAAACTAAGGTTATTCCAGACACTATGGATCCAGTTTGGAATGAAAGAGTTAGTGTCATGCTAAAGACATCCTCCGAGCCTTTGTCGATTGTTCTGTACGACGATAACGAAAATGACGGAAGAAAAGACAAGATGATGGGTGCAGTTTTGTATGATTTGGAAGAAATCATGATGAAAGAACAAATGAGAAACATCACTTTGCCAATCTTGAGAAACAATAGACCAGCTGGTGAAGTGACTTTTGACATGAAGATGATGAAAACTTTGCAAGGTTCGCAATTACCAGACGGTTCTTACGATCCTCCACCAGATCTCAACACTGGTGTGGTTTACTTGAAACTTTTGGGTGCAAGATCATACAGTGTCGATGAAATGAAACCTACTCCAGTGTTTGCCGAGTTGTACATCAACAAGGAAAAGAAGTTAACTTCCGGTGTTGCGAAGACAAAGGAGGCCTCTTGGAGTTTGAATTATGAGCACATCATCACTGACAGATCCAAGTGTACGGTTCGTGTTGTTTTGAGAGATTCTAAGCACAAGAAGATTGTTGGATCTTCCACCATGCGTTTGACCGATGTTATCGATTCCTCTTATGTTGGAAACGAGTGGCTCACTTTGACAAATGGTATGGGAGAAGTGAAAATGTCTTGTAACTGGAGTTCGGTTGCTATGACGGGTGTTAAAGGTTCCATTGGTTACACAGCTCCATTTGGTGTTGTTCGTTTTAACATTGGTCAGGCTACCAACTTGATCAACTTGGAGAAGATTGGTGTTGTTGATCCTTATGTGAGACTCATGGTCAATGGTATCCAAAAAGGTAGAACATTGACTAAAGAGTCTACTACCGATCCTGTCTATAATCAATCGATTTATGTTCCAGTGTCATCTCCAAACCAGAGAATTACCGTTGAAGTCATGGATGTTCAAAGAAGCACACCTGATAGAACATTGGGTTCATTCCAAGTGAGACTTAACGAATTCATCGAATATGACGATAATGGAGATCCCATCGAAACTATGGGAGAAACCAAAGAAGGAAGATTGGTTCATCCTAGAAGAGGTGCTAAAGGAGCAGTTACCTACTCCATGGCGTTCTTCCCTGTGCTTTCGGTGATGACTCCAGACGATATTGCTGAACGCAAGAGACTAGCTGATGAAAAATCCAAAATCACTGAGGAAGAGAAGGCAATTTCATCAAAGGAAAAGTCTAAAAAGAAGAAACATGAAATTGAAGAAGACGAGGAAATGGAAGACTCCAAGCCTAAGATTGATCTCACTTTGGATAAAGTTCCTAATTACAGCTGTGGTGTTTGTGTCTTTACCATGTTTGAAGGTACTTTTAGCAGAGAAGGTTATGTGCAAGTGTTTTTCGATAAGGCTGGATACCCGGTGTTTGAGTCCGGTAAAGTTTCATCAAGAAACAATCAGATCAATTCTACTGGGGATGCCCTAGTTAAGGAGTTGAAATACTCGGTTGCTACAATCAAATTGGTATCCAAGAAGGGAAGCAACTACAAACAGGATGCTCTTTCTGAAGTGACCATGCCAACCTTGGATCTCATTAAACAAACTTATGACGAGCCACAGACAGTGAAATTGCCAAATGGAGTGAGTGTCAAGATGCAAATGAGATGGACTCCAGTGTTGATGGAAACTCTTCCGGAACAAGATTCTGTTGGAAACAGCGGTTCTTTCACCATGAAGATTTGTCGTGCATCAGGCTTACCAGCTGCCGACTCTAATGGTAAATCTGATCCATTTACCAAGGTGTTCTTGAACAGTAAGGAGATATTCAAGACCAAGACTATCAAGAAAACTTTGGATCCTGAATGGAACCAGGAGACCACTTTGGAGATTGAAAACAGAGTTAACTCGGTGTTGAGATTCAAAGTTTCTGATTGGGACTTTGGACTCGATCAGGACGACAAATTGGGTGAAGCGATTGTCAAGATGAGTGACATTAATCCTTTTGCCGAAGAACCTCAAGAAATGACTCTTGCTTTAAAAGATGACGACGGACAAGATGCGGGAGAGCTTGTGGTGGTGTTTGAATTTGAGCCATACTACATGACGTTGTTGAGTGCTCAAAAACAGCTGCCTAATGTTGCCAATTTGGGTGGCTCTGCCATTGAAGGAGCCGGTAAGGTGTTTGGTACTGGAATTGAAGGTACTGGTAAAGTCGTTGGAGCAGCCGGAAAGGTTGGAGGCAAAGTCCTTGGCACTGCCGGTAACATTTTCAAAAAGAAGAAATGAGTTTTGTATGTTTAATTAGCTTTTAACATTGTTTACTTTGAGAGATTCTATTCCATTGCGATCGTCCCCGACTCTTCGGTTAAATAAGTCGGTGCTGCTTTAAGGGTCTGTTGCCTACACGTGGTGCGGCTCGGGATCCAATTTTGCACAGCCAGGAAAGCAAAAAAAGAGAAAAAAAAATTATTTAATGTGAAGAGGGAGGAATGGAAAACAAAAAGACAAAGAAAAGAGATAGAATTAGCAGCAGAATAGGTTATGTACATCTGAAGTGGTGTGGTCATAATGAAGTTTGCCAAACTTTTTCAACAGGTTCTTGAAGAGGAAGGGTTTCCGGAAGAATGGACAGAGAAGGCGGTTCAATATAAGGCTCTGAAAAAACGAATAAATCGAGTTGTTCAAGAGTTGGAGAGTGTAGGGTTGAAACGTGAGGAGATGACGTTTACTTATGAGATTGGACAGCTTGAGCGGCGACTGAGACCATTGTTGAAGTTGAAGGCTTCTCCACTTTTAGAGAGTTTGGTTATTGACAAGTTGAAAGAAATGGAATATAGTTACACTGTCAAACCACTTGAGGGCGAGAAAGTGATGGAGTTGACAACAGCAGACGATTGTGGGTCATTCATTTCTGCAGATAATCCTTTTGATGATACGCCGTTTTGCGAAATCAGCGTGAATCTTCACGAAGATACTTTGTTTTTCCAAATGTTGTACGAGGAATTGGAAGAGCTGGGAAGATTTCAGGACGATCGAGAGCATGAGATTGTGGGAGATGTGGAGAAAATTGCATCGGTGATTGGAGCAGCAGGATCTCCAAACGTGAAGAAGTCAGATATGTATCAATGGCGACAGATTTTCCAACTTTATATTGAAAGTGAGGTGTTTTTCAGCACTAGAGAACGCAGTTCAGGTAAATTGGATGTTTCATTATCGAGGAAACGTCTGGAAGAGTTTCTGGAAAAGGTTGATCAGCCGTGTATGGCCAAAGGTTTTAGACATAAGGAGTCGGTGAGTGCGCTATCCAAGTTTAAGGAGCTGAATTTGCAAATTTTGAAAGTTGCTAATTATCAGGCCATGAACAGTATGGCAGTGGTGAAGATTTTGAAGAAATTTGACAAACAAACAAAGCTGAACTCATCAGAATTGTTTCCAGAGCTTGTTACAAGTACGGCCAAGATCAACATTTTGAAAACATCGGTGTCGAAGGATGTTTGTTCGATAATAGCACAGAGATTACTAAGTATCATTCCGCAGATTGATGATTACACTTGCCCGATTTGCTGCTCATTGGCGTTCAAGCCGATTCGATTGGATTGTGGCCATTTGTTTTGCGTGCGGTGTTTGGTGAAGCTACAGCGTAAGGACGATGATAAATGTCCGTTATGTCGACAAGCTGTTGTTCGGGAGGCTGACGAGCGCAATTTGGATACGGCCCAGATGGCGTATATGAAGATGTATTTTCCTCGCGAGGTGAAGGAGAAGCAATCTGAGAACGAGCGGGAGATCTTCAAAGAGCAATACGGTCATATTGTTGATCCTGATAAGTCGACGTGTGTGGTTATGTAAATGTATAATAAGACGAGCGAGGACTACGCGTGTCCGGATACGATGGGTGTGGTGTAGAGGAGTCAAAAAATAATCTGAAAATAAAAAAGTCCGGGAAATATAATCAATCTGTTTTATCGTAGAAGAAAGCTTTACACCCATCTGGCAAAGCAATTGATTATCAACAATGGAAGATACCGAGGTGGGAAATAAGTATGATCGGCAGGTGCGACTGTGGAAGCCTGCAGGGCAACGATGTTTAATGGAGTCGAGTATTTGTGTGATCAATGCCACCACAACGGCGTGCGAGACTTTGATGAATCTTGTTCTTCCTGGCGTGGGAAGAGTAAGAATTATGGACGAGAAAGTTGTTGATGAGCAGGACGTTTCATCGAATTTTTTTCTGGAAACTGGCGATGTGGGCCAGAACAGAGCTATGTGTGTTTGTCGGACTTTAAACGAGCTGAACAGTGATGTTAGCGTTGATTATGAGTCGCGTGGTCTGGTCGATTTGATAGCAAATTCTGAATATTGGAAGCAATTCGATTGTGTGATAAATTGCTGTTTGAATGAGCCACGCGAGTTGGTGGACATTTTATGGACTCAGAACATCCCATTGGTTCATGTTTATTCTGTCGGATTCTATTCAATGGTGCGCCTGTATTATCCGGAGCAGACGATTGTGGAGAGTCATCAAAGCAATGTCGAAGACCTACGTATTGATCGACCTTGGGGCGATCTTCAGATTTACATGGACGGATTTGATTTTGACAACATGGACGACCAGCAATTTTCAGACATTCCCTACAGCATCGTGCTGACTAAAGCTTTTGAGCGATTTCAGAGCACCAACGCCCGTCGTCCTTCAACAAAAGAGGTCCGACATCTGCTCAGAAACATGAAACGTGCTGATGAAGCCAATATGGAAGAAGCAGACAAACGGGCTGCTTTGGTGATGAAAGATTCCACAGATGTTCCGGAACAAATTCTTGAGCTGATGAACACCGCCACTGATATAGACACCGCTACGCCTATGTTCTGGGTGTATGTGGCTGCGCTTAGACAGTTCTATCAGCAACATCAGACCTTGCCGTTAAGTGGCAGTCTACCCGACATGTCCAGCAGCACATCGCATTATTTGGAGCTTCAGGAACTATACTTGGCGAAACATGAAGCTGATAAAAAGGAGATAGTCCAGAGTGTTCGCAATTTATTGGCCAATGCTGGACGATCTGATCAGCTGAACATGGATGAGATCACGACTTTTGTAAAGAATTGCAGTGTTTTAGAGGTTCATCGTGGATCTAAAGAGGTGTTCAATTCGAATTTACTGGTGGAATACGAACAAAGTCCATTGTTAGGTCATCTCAACATCTATCTTGCATTTCTTTCAATCAACAAGTTCGTGGAGGAACATGGCTGTTTTCCACGCTTTGAGGACCGACCAGAGGTCCGTGCAATTTCAATTGCAGTACTATGTCAATATCATACTGTTGGAACCTTTCCAGACGGTTTGGACCACGTTCTGGACGAATTATTACGATCCGAGGGTTATTCTTTGCATAACGTTTGCTCGCTCACAGGAGGTCTTGCTGCACAGGAAGTAATCAAAATTCTGACCAATCAATACGTCACGCTAGACAATTGTCTCACGTTTGACGGAATCAAGTCCGAGACTGCCACTTGGAAGATCTAGCCGAGCTACGCCTGCACAGCCTTGAACTGGTGTGTAAATATTTCTTGCTCATATATATTTTTTTTCAGCTTTCGTTCTTTTCGTATAATGGATAGCAAATTTATATGGTGACCAGATGTATTATTCGGAACAAATTGGACTTCCCAAGACCAACTCTGACCATTGGAAGTTGAATGTGAGTGATCTTGGAGCCCAAAGATGGGAATATCATGATTCAATTCAACAACAGACCGATCTGGAAAAGTATTTACTGAACCGTCTCGAGGCCCCGATTCGGGACCAACCAGACACTGTTTTTGAAGCAACCTGTCATGGGGCCGATTTCTTTTCAACATTACAAGACAAAAAGTCTGGAACTTGGCCTGTGCAATATAAAGGACCTATGTTCATGACCATTGGATATGTGGCAGTGTGTTATTTCACTAACACGCCTATACCAGAGGCTATCAAGACGGAACTTGTTCGATATATTGTCAACACGGCACATCCAGTGGACGGAGGTTGGGGATTACATGAGGTGGACAAATCGACATGTTTTGGAACTACAATTAACTATGTGGTTCTGCGGCTACTGGGATTACCAGCAGACCATGTCGTGTGCCAGAAAGCTCGTAAAACGTTGTTGGACATGGGTGGTGCCATAGGAGCTCCACATTGGGGGAAAGCTTGGCTTTCTGTGTTGAATTTATATGAATGGGAAGGTGTGAATCCTGCTCCTACAGAGCTGTTTGCTTTGCCATACTGTTTACCAATCCATCCGATGAAATGGTGGGTCCATACACGGGCCATCTATGTTGCTTTAGGATATCTTTCATCGGCAAAAATCCAATGCAAAGACACGCCATTATTGCAACAAATTCGGTCGGAAATATACACCAGACCGTACGAAACAATTCGGTTTGAGCGCAACAGAAACAACGTTTGTGGAATCGATTTGTATTATCCACATACCAAGGTTCTAGACATGGCCAACTGGATAATGACCAAATATGAAAAGTATGTGAGACCCGCATGGCTTTTGAAACATTGCAACCAAAAAGCATATGATTTGGTGTTGAAAGAGTTGGAAAACACCGAGTATTTGTCAATTGCCCCGGTCAACGGTGCATTCAACACTCTAGTTTTATATCTGGAAGAAGGCATACATAGCTCAAGATTTCAAAAGTCGCTTGACCGAATGAGTGAAGAGTTGTTTCTAGGACCGTTGGGAGCTACAGTGATGGGCACAAACGGCTCACAAGTCTGGGATTGTGCTTTTGCAGTTCAATATTTCTTTGTTGCCGGATTGGCACAACTTCCTCAGTACCATGATACCATTGTTAGAGCTTTCAAGTTCTTAGTGAGATCACAATTTGATACAGAATGCCAACCAGGCTCATTCAGAGACCGTCGTATAGGTGGCTGGCCATTCTCCACGAAGGAACAAGGTTATACCGTCAGTGATTGTACTGCCGAGTCTGTCAAAGCCATCATTATGATCCTCAACTCGGATGAATACAAAGATTGTCGTCGATTTTACGACCCGAAAAAACTGCATAATTCAATCGATCTCCTGCTCGCCTTACAAAACGTGGGTTCATATCATCACGGTTCATTTTCGACATACGAGAAAATCAAAGCAACTCCTTTGTTGGAGTTGTTGAACCCGGCAGAAGTATTTGGAAACATCATGGTGGAATATCCGTATGTTGAATGCACCGACTCGTCGATCTTGGGATTGACTTATTTCAACCGTTTCTTTGATTATAAGTCTGACGAGATCAAGACTGCTGTGTCCAAAGCACTCGATTATCTGGCCCATTCACAAAACCCTGACGGATCTTGGTATGGTTGTTGGGGTATTTGCTATACTTATTCGGGCATGTTTGCTTTAGAAGCGTTTTCTGAGGCTGGCCAGTATTATACCAACAATAGTACTGTGCAAAAAGGATGTGATTTCCTGTGTTCTAGACAGCTTGCTGACGGAGGATGGGGGGAATCCATGAAAAGTTGCGAAACACACACTTATGTTAGCACTAAGAAATCTCTGGTGGTCCAAACGGCATGGGCATTGATTGGATTACTTCTTGCGAAATATCCAGACCAAGGGGTCATTGAAAAGGGAATCCAGCTGTTGCTTAAAAGACAGCAAAAAACAGGAGAATGGCTTTTCGAAGAAGTTGAAGGGGTGTTCAACCATTCATGTGCCATTGAATATCCAAATTACAAATTCTTATTCCCAATAAAAGCGCTTGGACTGTATGTCAAGACATATGGAGATGTCAAGATCTAATTATTTTGCAGACTGATAAGCTTGTTTCTCCTCATTTTTTGTGAATTTCCAACAAGATTCTCCACGTACGAAGAAAATAAAGCATTGTCGTTCTTCTCGTCGCCCAACTTCTCCGCCCAGCAGCTGGCAATTTTGTATAATTCTTCTTTCAAGTGCATCAATTCTGTCTTTTTGGCTGCTAATTCCTCGGGTTTCTCTGCCAAAGTCTCGTAATACGACACCGATTGCAATCTTGAGTAGTATTCTTCCAGCAGTTTATCTGTGTTTGCAATCAAGATGTCCCGCTCATCTACGCTGATATTCAATTTCTCAAAGTTTGGAATCTGTTGCATAATCTCCTGATCATTTTTCAATCCGGCAGTGGCGCTGCTATCGTAAAAATTGCTAAGTCGTCCTGTATTCACTGGAGGTAACACCTCGTCCAAATCGATTGGAATCTGTAAATTTAAAAACATCTGCCGTCTTACAAGCGACTTCTTCCAATTGATCTGTCGCAAATTTGGCGGTTCCTGGGTCAAACGCTCGTAAACATTCAAGCATCGATCATCCAACTCCATTTGGTTCTGTTCCATTTGCTTTTTTTCCACTTCCGGTTTGTCTCCACTAAATATCTTATCTGTAAGTTCATGTATCATATCCTGCGCATCTTCAAAGCTTCCATTAAAAGCAAACTCTGTCTCTGTGCTGGGAACCTCCTCTGGAACCTCAAAATCGTCAAACTCATCGTCTTCGCCCTGTCCAAAGTCGCCGAACTCATCATCTTCCTCGTCTTCTAAAAGCTCAATTGGTGAATTTCCAGTCACACCGGTCTCTGCCAAAACCTCAGAAGCCTCTTCCACAGCATCCATGATCGATAAAAAGTAATTTTTCAGCCAGAAATACTAAACAAATCATTTGAATCATCTATTTGTTCTCATATCTATTTTTTCTTCTGAATATGCCGAGTGTCAAGCAAAAAAAACAAGTTGCTGACTCTGAGGATCGAACTCAGGACCTCCAGATCTTCAGTCTGACGCTCTCCCAACTGAGCTAAGTCAGCAAGCTTATCATTATTAACTCTGATGACCAACCATATATGAATACTATGTATCCAACTTCGAGGAAAATTGAATGACTTGTTCGGAGAAAACCGTGTGAAAAAAATACGATAGACTCTCGAATTTGAAAGTGGTAATTCAGACAATTACGCAGCACAGGAACAAGCAAATGTACTCAATAGGAGCAATCGACTTGGTTATTGGTGTCATGGAGAACCGGGCCAACTTTGAGCAACGTTAAAGTGGAGATTGCTTCAATCACTCGCAATCCAAGATCTTTACAAGGCTATATGGGGTCCCCATTTTTCTACTTTGGGGCCTGATAAGTCATGGGGTGCAGCCATGTGACTCGCGTTGAATCATATGTTTTTTTAGTTGGCTATACATGTGAGTCTAAGACGACTCAGGCTGGGAGGGGAACGATAAGGTAAACCAAAACAAAAGATGGGGGAAACGTGCTGACCAAATGAACGATCATGGAGAGTCAAAGATGTAGATCCCAGCTTGGGATTGCGATAGATGGACAGGTGAAAGCTGATTTATCGGACATATTTGTGGCCGGAAAATCGCTGGACAATATCCGTAGAAAGAAAAAAAATCTATAGAGCGGTGCACAGCCTTGTTGGCGGGCTTCGGGTACCAGGTGGCAGCAAACATCGAATGACCTTCTCTGCCTGGAACTCTAGATGAGCAAGCAAAGATAAGTCATCGGTGATCCAGCAGGTACTATCTAGATATACCCCACCATTAAATTGAGATAGTCATGTTATCTAAGATATATGTTTACGTTTCGAGTGTAGGTAGCCGATAGCCGGAGTCTGATGATTTTTCAGCTCAATGAAAAAATTCGTGACCAAACTTTTCAGATCATGCATAGAAACAATAAAACGAGGGGTGGTGGCATTGAAAAACTCATAGGAAAACTATAGGTGATGCCAAATTTTTCGTACGAGTCCCACTGGCTGAGTAAGATTATGCACTTCTCGCTAAATCTGCCAATATTAAGTGTCTGCACCCCCCTAAACTATAAAAAGCAGGCGTTATTCCCTGTACCTGGACGTTTTATCAGAAGTAGAAAGTAGAAAGTGGCAAGAAACCAGAAATGTCACTCTTAAGAATTAGAACCGTTGCACTAGGAACCAGAGGCTTAAGAAGCTTTTCGTCTACTTCGGTCAGACTCTTTGAAAAAGAATCAGAGTCGCAAGCTCAGGCGTCGGATGCTGTCTCGTCACCACACGGAAGATTCTCTTCGTTTGCACAATACAGATTAAAGATCGTTCAAAATGACCCATTGTCGTTGCAGACAAGAAGAAGCTTCGTCTCCCACAACACAGCAAACCATGAAAAGCCATTGGATGCTGATGTTGTTAACGAAAAGTTCAGAAAATTGGCAAAGAAGATTTCTTACAGGGAGCCAGAAGTCAAGGTCTCCGATCTATGATGACATTATTTCGCAGAACCTACTCTCTCCTTGCTTGTTTAGCTGGCCTATGAGCTTTTGAGTTTGTTTATTTTCCGCTTTTCGCATTTATTTTAGGGTTACGATATATCACGGTTTGGACGTTTCAAAAATAAAAGTTTTTCTCCATTATTAATATATGCAAGTTCGTAATGTTCATCTTGATTCACCAAACACCTTTCTTCACTCCTGGTAACTCTCCAGCAAGCGCCTGTAATCTAAATTGGTATCTGCACAGTCTGAAGTCGTGGATCACAGCTTTTGCACGGCCAGAGTCCACACATCTTGATTTAATTTGCGTAGGTCTTGTGTAGTTTGGCATGGCTGTGAGTTGTAGTTGGGCTTCTAGACGAACCTTGTGAGGCAAAGCAGCGTTTCTTGCGATGAATTTGAGTGCTCTTGAGGTGACTTCGTGTTGGGCCACCATTTGTCTTTTAAAATTGTCTCTGATGATTCTTGTGTTTAGATACCCAGAAGGTAAGGTTGTTGGCTGCGGAAACCGCTTCAATGTGCGAGTGACGGCCGAAGACATGATTGATATTTGTCAGAAATGGTCTGGCTTCCTGTTCATTCTTTCTGGTGAAGAGTTTTTTTTTCATCCTTGGAAGTGTGTGTGATTTTTTCGTAGTTGCGTTGCGAGCCCCGCAGATTTTTAAATGTGCACCCGTGCACCTTCACCATTAATATTCTGGGTATTTTGATTGGCTAAATCCAGGTGAGTAGAGGAGTGTGGTGTAGTTTTGAAAAAAAATTCCATATACAAAGAGCCAATAGACATCGAACCAAAAGCTGTAAACAGATTCTTCATCATCAGAAGCCCGTTGGTAGTGTAATTGAAGATGTTATCTAGAAGATTCTTTTCGTCGTCAAGAAGCGTGTCGAAATCGTTGGTCACCAAGCTTCCAAATGGTTTGACAGTGGCCACTAAACCTGGCAGCCACCAAACCTCGACCATTGGTTTGTATTTGAATTCTGGATCCAGAGCAGAGAACCCATTCAACTCTGGTGTGTCCACTTTGGCCGGAAATGTTCTTTCTTCTTCCAAGACTGCTTCTGAGGCCTTTGCATTGTCGGGAGTTGAAGTCAGCTCGTCCAACCAGAAGGAGTTGACCGGATTGGTGGTGACTTCGTTTGCCAAGGGTAACTCCAAGGAGGCCTTGAAGGCTGTCAAGTCGATTGTTTCTGGTATTGAATCTGTGGTGTCTGATGAGAAATTTGTCAAGGATGCTGCTGCCAAGGCTGCTGCTTTCTCAGAGGCTTTTGAATCACAACCAAAATCAATGGTTATCGAACACATGGTCTCTACCGCTTTCCAAGGTACCCCATTGGCTCTACCAACTTTTGGTAAGGCAGACACCATGAAGACTTTGGAATCCATGGACTTAAAGAGCTTCTTGGCCAAGCAATTCGTGTCCTCGAATGTCGCCTTGGTTTCTGTTGGTTCCGATTTGGATCACGAAGAATTGGTCAAATTCGCATCATCTTTGTCTCTCCCAACTGGTTCCAAGCCAGCGGTTGAGCCTTTCCACTTCCTCGGATCCGAAGCCAGATTCAGAGATGACACTCTACCACAAGCCCATGTGGCCATCTCTGTCCAAGCTCCAGCTTTGAACTCTCCAGACTACTACACCGGTTTGGTTGCTGCCCAAATTAACGGAAACTACCTTGGTAAGGAGTCTCCATTCACCGATTTCAACGGTTCCCAACTCTCCCAATTCCTCACCTCTTACCACTTGTGCGATGAGTACGAACACTTCTCTTTAGGCTACTCTGACGTTTCCTTGTGGGGTGCCTACTTGTCTACCACTGCCATCGAGCATCTCGATGAAACCGTCCACTTCACTTTGAAGAACTGGAACAGATTCTCTTCTGGAACTGTCACCGACACAGAGATCGAAAAGGGTAAGGCCGAACTCAAATTGAAATTGTTGGGTGCTGTTGAGTCCTCTGCTGCCGAGGCCGACAAATTGGCCTTCTCCACCTTGGTTAAGGGCTTCGAAGAAACGGAAGGTGAACTTCTCCAATCCATCGAAGAAGTCAACCACAGCAAGATTGTCAAATGGGCTCAGAAATACTTGTACGACCAAGACATTGCTGTTTCGGGTACTGGTCAAATCGAAGCCTTGTTCGATTACAACAGACTCAGAAACGACATGTCCATGATGAGATGGTGATTTCTACTTAGATATAGTTCAAAATTTCAATATAAACCTGTTATATATTCCAACTAGGTGGATCCCTCTTAAATTTTTGTGCACAGCCTGGAAAAGAGGGCTCGGATTTTCTTTTTGCAAAACGTAGCAAGAAAAAAAACAGCTCAATGTGATCGCCCTTTCATTTCGTTTTGTTGTGATTGTCCTGGTATATTACTTCTCGTCATGTTCAGACTGGTTGTTCCTTCCTCAAGAACATTAGTTCCTAAAATCGGCCGTGGTCCTTTGAAATCGGCCGTTCAATCGTTAAATCAAAAATACCATTACTCTTCCTCTTCTTCTTCGTCTTCGGGCCAAAGAAGTAAACATTTCTATCCACTGCTACTGCTGGGAGGTCTTGCTGTTGGTATCACCTATTACAACTTGAACAGCTCGAGCAAACCTCCAAGGGCTTCAATCGATCCAGCAAGACCTCTGTACGACGATTCGGAAATCGACGTCATTTTCGTTCTTGGAGGCCCAGGTTCCGGTAAAGGAACACAGTGTTCGAGATTGGTGAAAAATTACGACTTTGTGCATCTGTCTGCGGGAGACTTGCTCAGGGCGGAACAGGCAAACCCAGATTCTGAATATGGTGCATTGATTGCCCATTATATTAAAGAAGGACTTATTGTTCCTCAAGAAATCACCATCAATCTTCTAAAGAATGCGATAGTGGAAAATAACAAGAAATTGGGCAAAACCAAATTCCTCATTGACGGATTTCCTAGAAAAATGGACCAGGCAATTTCTTTTGAAAACTTAATTGTGAAATCCAAGTTGACCTTGTATTTTGAATGTCCGGAAGAAGTCATGCTTGCAAGATTGTTAGAAAGAGGAAAAACTTCTGGAAGAGCTGATGACAATCTCGAAAGTATCAAGAAAAGATTCAGAACTTTTATCGAAACCAGCATGCCTGTTGTGGACCATTTCGATGCCCAAAATAGAGTCGTTAAGGTCAATTGCAATCAACCCGTCGAAGAAGTTTACAGCAAAGTCATTTCTGCTTTCAAGGAAAAGGGAGTCACCAAATGATATAGATCCTCTTCCATATTTTTAGATCAAACATGAACAAAAAAATATGATTAGTTGTACAAATGAAAAACTAATGTTTTGGCTGTCTTGCACCTTCAAACTAATAGGGTTTATTTCATTTCTGCAAACACTGATTCGAATCTGGAATTCGGGTATTGATCTTTGATCTTCTGGACTAGAGTCTGGTCTAATGCCGGACTAGATTTGTATTTTTTCAGCGTGCCGATAGCAATTAATACTCTATAAGCAGACTCTTCATCCTTAATTAATGCAGGTCCAAATTGGTTTAAAACGGGTATTAGCTTCTCATAAAGTTGTGCATGTTTTAGCTTGTAGATCAGAACCGAATAATTCATGATAAATGTGGCCACTGTAATTCCCATAAGCTTTTCAGAACTGATACCTGTAAGTAAATCATCAAGAAAAATCACAGTCATGACGTCAGGATCTAGAAAGATCTTTTCCCCCCATGGACGAGCGCTGAAAATGTTGGTGAGTAATCTAATGGTCATCATGACGACTTTTGGAGTTTGGGATATGAGACCAATTTTGATCAAATCAAACAATGTTTCAAATGGAGGAGTTTTAAGGATTGTGGATCTAAGGATATCAAAACCAAGCAACCTAGAGGCACCATCCCAGCTAGTAATAATCTGGTTCGCAAAAAGGGTAAGTTTCTTATAATCTTGACAGTTAATACACGTCTCGAATTCATAGGGTTCAATTTGTTTGTCCTTAGGCTGATTAGAGTTCAATTTTTTGAATCCGGCCAATAGTTTTGGCTCGTCCATCTTGGCAAAAGTCAAATACTCCGTTTGCGGTAAAATACCTTTTTTAGAATATGCTGGATCTTGATATGGATCTGAAGAAGTTGCTGCAGAACCCTGTTGCTGATCTAAAGTGGCACCACCGGTGTTTGACAAAATAAACTCAACGACCTGCTGTAGATATGAGGATGGAAGATCATTATCGACGAGAAACTTGTCAGCAACTTCGTATGGACTGTCACCTGTATTATAAGGCAATTTTAATGCAGGCTGTCCATCAGCAATGTCAACATCAAAAATGTAATCGTAGTATTTTCCCTTGTATTCTTTTTTCTTATCAGTCGAGGTGGAGCTCACAACATCTCCAATTTTAGACCATTTCCCAGCATCCCATTGATACACTTCCACACTATTGACATCTGTTTTTACCATTTGAGTTTGTCCTTCTGTCTTTCCTGGGACTTTCAGTGCTTCTTTGCCAGGGATATCGTCCTTGTTCACATTGTAGACGCTTTCGTTAATGGTTGAGTTTTTCAAATCTGCTTCGAATTTGTCCAGCTCCTCTCTTGCAGCCACCCTGCTACCTACTCTGGAAAAAACTCTAACTTTTGAATCGCTTGAACCGGCAACGATGTCTCCATTTTTCATCACAATCACCTTCCAGACGGATATACATGGTAGGGTGATCACCTGGACACATCTTCCATCTTGTGTCCATATTCTAATAGTTCTGTCTTCCCCAGAACTGACAATTTCACCACTTGGCAGCAGTGCCAAAGAGTAGACAAAATTCTGATGACCAGTCAAGGTGTTGAGTAATTTGCCGTCTCCAGACCAAATCTTGATGGTGGTATCGTTAGAACAAGAAACAATATTTCCATTAGGCAGGGCCAAAATATCTCTCACCACATCATCATGTGCAGTCCATTTAAAATTCTCCTTACCGCCATTCCATTTCCTAATGGTGCGGTCTGCTCCACAGGTGAGAAACTCGGTCTCAGAAACCACTTGCACTCCCCAAACAGAATTTTGATGTCCTTTCAAATCATATAACATCTCACCAGTCTTATTCCAAACTTTCGCAGTCGAATCCCAGGATCCACTCATGATGAGGTTGTTGTGTGAATGCAAACTGCAAACATTGGATTCGTGGCCGATTAAAATGTATAGAGGCTCGTTCCAATCCATGGTTGATTGTAAAGAAGTCAAGTTAATAAGACAATCGTTGCCACCGCTCACTATAAACTGGTCAAATCCATCATTATAGTACGTGAGACTGTTGACGAATTTGGTCGACTTGTAATTGATAATCGGTTCAGACCAGGATCTTGAACCGACTCGACGCCAAACTCTAACGGTAGAATCTCTTGATCCCGACACAATAGTCTCGGAATCGGGCGAGATCAAAGACCTCACGTCATCCTCATGGCCTTCCAGAGTTGCAGAGAGTCGAAAGGAAGGCATTTCTCTGCAGTTAACTGGCCAATTGAATTCTACTGAAGAACAAAAAGGGTGTACACGGTTTTTTTGTTTTTTGCCACACAGAAAGAACGCTTGTGGAGAAGTAATTTTAGCGACGCGTCTATCGACTTTATAAATCCTCCCGGTCTAGCACCAAGACCGGGTAACAGCCTGTCCGCCCCAAAAACAAAAAAGCTGCAGATCTTGCAGATCCGCGTGCTGCATGGAATTTGTAAAAGACCTCCTAGTGTCCTTTAACCCGTGCACCACAGAGAAAGAAGTGAAAAAAGAAAATCAAAAAGTTGCATTACGTGTGGACTTGACAAATGAGGTGTTAATTGTCTTTGCACAATATTATCGACTCACAACACAATAATAGTGTTTCAGAGCAGGAGCTGAAGAACTCACGCTAGACACGACAAGACTCGAGTATTTGGGAGCAGCAGCTACTTTAGATTGCAAGCTTTGTAAGTGTGTTCTGTTGGGAAATTTGCACGTTTCTTTCCTTTTGTCAGAAAATGGCTGTTAGACGGTCAACTAGATATCTGATAGCTGCTGTGCTGAGCATATTGATAGTTTATGGACTTATCAAGGCCACGGCTCCAGCAGAGGCTCCTTTGGAGTTGCACCCACGTGCCGACAGAAGCAAGAAGTTAAGCAAATATTCGTCGTCGGTGTCGAAATATGGACTGAAGTTCAACGACAAGTTGATGGGAACTTCCAAGAGTTCGACTCAGGACGTGCTGATAGATAAAGATCGGGATGGTAAACTGTCTCTTAGCGAGATCATGGAGGTGTTGGAGTTAAACGACTCCAACTTCAACATGACCAGTGACGATATTGTGATGGAAAACATGGATTTCTATAGAGAAGTTTATTCAAAGAAGGTGACGGAGCCAAAGTTCTCGAAATTGACTTACAACGAGGTTTTCGATGAGAACGGGTTGAAAAAAGTCATGACTAAAGATGAATATCCAAGAGCAAATGCCACTCTATTGACTCTTGTGAGAAATAATGAGCTGCGTGCGATTGTTCATACTATCAGACAGATCGAGTCCACATGGAACTATCATTTCCATTATCCTTACACTTTCATTAGTGATGAACAATTCACTGAGGAATTCAAAGAAACCGTGAAAAGACATTGCTCTGGTGAAGTGTTTTTCGAAATCATTCCGCAAGAAATTTGGCAAAAACCCTCCAACATTGATCCAGTTCTTGAAAAACAGGGAGTGGAGAAACTTGTTCAAAACAATGTCCAATATGCAACGTTGGAAAGTTATCATAACATGTGTCGGTTCAATTCTGGATATTTTTACCGGTTGGAAGGCTTGAAGAAGTTCAAATGGTATTGGAGATTCGAACCAAACACTGATTACTATTGTAACATTGATTATGATATTTTCAAGTTTATGGAAGATAATGACAAGACTTATGGATTCACTATCTCACTTTACGACGATCCATTGACCGTTGAAACTTTATGGCCAGTGACTTTGAAATTTGTGAAGGAAAACCCACAATATGTGCATCCGAACGGTGCATTCCATTGGCTGACGGATGCAGTGCAAAATCCAGAATACACCAAACAAGCAAACGGATATTCGACGTGCCATTTCTGGTCGAATTTTGAGATTGCAAACATGGACTTCTACAGAGGAGAAGCATATTCCAAATGGTTTGATGCTCTCGAAACCGCTGGCGGATTCTACTATGAGAGATGGGGAGACGCCCCTGTTCATTCTGTTGGAGTTGGACTGTTTGAAGATAAATCCAAGGTGCACTGGTTCAGAGACATCGGCTACCATCATTCTCCCTACAAATCCATTCCTAACTCGGACAAATGTTCTGCTCCAGACGATTCTGGATACTTTGCGCCTGAGGACGTGCATCGTCAGAACTGTTTGTCCAACTGGATCAAGTATGAGATGACTCGCAAGGAGTTGCAACAATACTGATGCATACTGTCCAAATTAGAGGCCGCTAATTTTTCTGCGTCTGTGTGTTTTTTTCTTTTTTTCTTCTTCTTCCTATTTCTGTTATTAATCTACCTTTCCACTTCTACCATCATACGGCCTCACACAGACTATTATAGATATGTCCTTTACATTAATTATCTTACATTTCTAACTGCGCCGTAATTTTTTTTACTCCCCGCGATGCGGTGGCTGGTTTATAGGGTCTAAAAAAAAGGTGCTAATTAACAACTGCACTAAACCACAACCCAACCCAAACTAATGTGGTGAAGATTGCAAGCTAGTCATTTAGTCAAAGTATACAATATGGCCCTAATCAAAAGACTTGCTTTTTAGGCTCATTGCTGCATATCTTTTGGGTCTTCCCGTCGAAATATAAATCTCTGCCTCTTGACCTGCACCGCAGCTTCTCCCCGGATAAAAAAAAAACGGGCTTGTCCTCGGGTTTTGCGGCTGTGCAATTTTAGTCCCAAATGGCTGGACTGCTAATACCTCAACTTTTGGACTCTAATGCGGCAGCAAAATGGACCTGCTGGTTTGAAACCGGACCAGACGGGAAAACTGTAGGGCTGGATTCTAAAAAGCTATTGCTCGTTGGCTTATAAAAGTCTGTGCAATGGCACCTAAATCTAGCCCGTAAGCACGCAGTGGAAGCCTGTAAAAAAGCCATATCCAATTGTTCTCAAATGAAACTATCCACTCTTTCACTTGCGGCTCCTTTGCTCGCCTCTGTCTCTACGGCTTTTGGAATCTATACCAACACTTCGTCAGTGGTGGAAACCACTTCGACCAGTGCAAGCTCCACCAGTGCCGTCGCGTCGGCCGTCGCAACCACCTTGACGCCCTGGATTGAAGGCTATCTAGATAGTGGAAAACCTCGTTTTGCCATATTCGTCCCTACCGAACTAGGACCTTGGGACTCGCTCTCATTTGTGTCCACCGAAAAAACATCGAACTTCGAATGGGTGCCCGAAACTTCCGAGTTTCTTCTTGGGTCTGGAGATAGCTATCCAGTCACCATCAAATCTGGAATCGAAGACTCATCCACCGCGTCAACCGTCGATGTCACACTCAATTACAACACCACAGCACTTAGCTCATTCTCCACTCTCAAATTTATTTCGCCAGAAACCACCGATCTGGAAAATAGCGTCTTTACTGCCACCTTCGCAGTCGTGATCAATTACGACTCCAGCTTGGCAAAGAGAGAAGAAAAGGTGTATTATCTTACTGGAACTGTCAGTCTCAACCAGGCTCAGTCCTCTTCTGAGTCCTCTTCGTCAACAGAAACCTTCACCCAATTGGCCACACTCACCACAGTGTTGACCACCACCTGCTCGGCTGGAAAATGCTCTGAAGAAACTTTGACCGAAAAATTGGCCTCTTACACCACCACCGTTTCCGGCCAAGAGACCGTGATCACTGGATACTCCATCCTCGCTGGCGAGTCTTCCTCCGCCTCCACCGTGGTCACCACCTCCTCATTCTCCGGTTACAATGCAACCTGCTACGCAAACTCCACCCTCACTCTCACAAACACCCTTACCCAAACCCAACATCTCTACACCACAACGACGGCCATCGACGAGAAGACCGTTACCGAAACTAAACTGCACACGCTCACCACCTCTGTTTCGGACCCAGCTTCTTCAGCTTCGTCTTCTTCATCGGCCTCAATTTCCACCTACCAAGGAGCGGGTGTTCGTAGTTCTGCCAGCGGCGCTCTGGCCACTGCCTTATTAGCCTTCTGGGTGCTGCTCTGCTGAAAAAAAAAATAAATATTGTGAATAAATATCTATGTACACATAACTCAATCAACACATTTTGTATCGTTAGAAAATAAGTTGATTTCTTAGAGAACTTGCATTTAGCTCACTCATTATGCCAACTCGTCTTCTATTTTCTAGCAGACGAGGTTACTCCTCAGCCATTGAAAAGTATCTATCACTTAAACAAATCGATTCCAACAAATACACCAACGCAAGTGAACTTGTGGTGCCATTTCGAGGCCGTGGTCTTTTTGGAGGAACTTTGGCAGCTCAATCAACACTTGCGGCTCTTCTCAACTCTAACACCCCACACAAAAAATGGAAACCCATCTCGTTACATTGCCATTTCCTCGTGGCAGCACAGCCCGGAAAACCACTGGTGTACGAGGTGGATGGTCTTAAGAGCGGCAAGAACTACCAGACAAAAGAGGTGCGGTTAATTCAAGATGAGCGTGTGATTTTCAAGGCAACTGCTACTCTTCAGGCGTATCAGCTTGACGGTTCTGCTGCAAATATGAATGGACAATTGCATCATCATCGTGCTGCTCCAAAAATAGGACGGGATATTGATTCTCCGGACCAAATGATGTCACAACAGGAAGTTTTGAAAGTCTGGGCACAAAAGGCCAAATCAATTCCACATCTGGAATATCTGATTCCTCAGGAACAGGATGTTCTGGATAGTTATAATAGGGAGCCATGCGAATGGAAGCTTCCTTTGGATATGTTTGATTTGGATCTGGTTCCAGAAAAAGAGCGTTCAATGCCTGTTAGTGACCGCGTCGTGAGATATTGGGTCCGAACTAAAGGTCAACTGTCAGATCCAGATGTTTACAGCTGGGTAGCTTTGGCATATGTTTCTGATTATTTCTATTTAAGCACCAATATGAGACTCAACTTGCGACCAATGTTCACCACTAAATTTTCGGTTTCTTTGGACCATACTATTTATTTCAGCGAGCAAATTGACCCTGCAGAATGGTTCAGCCATACCGTGCGGAGTCTTAAGGCTGGTGAAAACCGCACCCTCATGATGGGCGAGTTGTTTCAGAACTCGAGTCTGGCTGCCACCACTATCCAAGAAGGTCTTTCGGTCCTATATACAGACTAAATATTTATTCATCCAATTGTGTTCTTCGGATCAATTCGGCAATTTGTCGCTCCTCTTCCTGTTCAAAACTCTGGTTGATTAGGGTGTCGCCAACACGTTCTTGGTCAATGTAGTCAAAAATGGTTGTTCCTCCTTTTGGAGGCAGCACGTCAAATTCAAAGATCTCATGTTCGGACCAGAACTGCGACGGTAGGCGTGCCATTGCCGATGTTTCATTTGACAGAATAACATGACGAAGCAGGTTCTCCGGTGGTTCTTTAAGGTCGAAGGCAGTTTTTGTGGGGTTGCGGCTCACCAGCGGTTGCAGAACTGCACTGAAAAATTGTTTGATTGCCAAATCATCCATCATGAGGTTTGTCCGTGTCAGGTACACAGCCGTGCTCAACTCCCAGTAAGTTGACGGTTTTTTGAAATTCCATTGGCAACTGTCATCCAACTGTGCTAACAATCGGTTACCCGTGTACGGATAAGTATTATAAGCACGTTCAAGAGCATTGGTAGCAGCATCCAAATTGCCAAGCTTGTAATGACACAAAGCCATCGAATATGCCAACGAAGGGGTGTACCATTCGCAATACGTCGTGACCAACGCAGAATCCACAAAATCAACCAGATATTGATATTCATTGGCCATGACTGCATAGAAATCAATAAAGTATCGAACTCCATAAGGATCATCTGCGGGATCAAACGATAATAGTAGTCGACAGTAATTCATAGCAGTGTAAAAGGTTGACTTCTGCGTAAGCACGCTAATGTATTTAAATACTGTCAGGTAGATCTGTCGGTTGAGAAAGAGTTCAAATGGTAAACGACATAATCCAGAACCCAGTTGGAATCCGGTTTTGAGACTCCAATCAAACACAAATAAAGCCCGTTCAATTAGACCATTGGTGTTGGAATTGTCACCTTGTCGCTGTAGAACCGCAGTCACTTGAAGAAGTGTTTCCAGATGATACGGGGCTTGTTGAAGCAATTTGATTAGAGCTTCATGATCCGGAATCACAGCTACCAAAATGTAGAATTGGGTAGTCAAAAGCCGCGTATGTAGGGGGCCTTCGACTACTTGAAAATATTTGATTCCAATTTCTGTTTCGTGCCCAATTTCTCCAGCAATCACATCACGCCAATCATCAGATTTACTTTCAAAAAGTGCCTGCAATGCAGATCCTGTAAGCTCTTCCATTCCCAATGGCTTCCGTGCACTGGGAATCCAATCATCACGGATCTTGGTCATCACCAATTTACGTGAAGTGCCTGGAATTGAACGACGATCACGTCCACACCAACCACGAACCCTCTTACTTAATTGTTTGATCTGCTTCAACACCTCGGGACTCACGAACGTCGACGGAGTCGAATCGGCGTCGTCAATAGCAGCGGTCGAAAGCTTCCCAAACAAATTCTCGAATTCCCGATCCGGGTCCAGATCACGTGCATCAAACTGTAACAAACCCATGCTTTTCTTGAACCGCTTCACAGTGAAAAACTTTCCACCGCGGCCATACACCAACTGCGGTTGTTGCTCGTCGTCTTCTTCTTCGTCATCGGTTGCAGAATCGTTCTGTTGAGCCTGTTGCCGGTCTCGTAATCTGGCCTCTTGAAGAATCTTGTCCAACTCGTCTTCTTCATATGAATCCACACTTCGCTCTGTTTTGCGTGTCTTTTTATTCTTTTTCTTGTTCAACCGGGTCTTCCCAGTCTCAGTCGTGATAGCACTATTTTGCTCCACTTCTCGAGTAGTTTGCCGCTCCTCAGACTCGGAGACAGATTCCTCTTCTTCGCCCAACAATTGGAATGCATTCACTTTTTTGGTCTCAACAACAACATCTACTTCATCTTCAGAGCTCAAAGACTCCTCTTGCTGCTTCTGAAGCCGCCTTAATGCCCGGCTGCTCATAATATGGTGTCCTACACTGCTTCGACACTACTCAAAACTTTTCAAAAACTCGAACTTTTTTTTTGATTTTATCCAGCCAGTCTACACAGCCTTGTTTCTACTCTCTGGTTGCACATCTCATACATTAAGTATACATAAACCGCTCTTGGGGATATCGTTAAACAGTCTCGCCAGTGTTGGAAGCGACATCCTCCTTGAACTCGCCGGCAGGAGTTTTCTCCTCCTTGGCCAAACCCATTTCTTGAGCAAAAGTGGTGGTTGGTCTCCATTTGGCAGAAGTCAATGGAGTAGTCTCTTCCAACATCTTGTCGACTTGTTCCAAAGTCAAACCCTTGGTTTCAGGAATCAACAAGATGGAATAGACCAAACAACAGGTACAAAGAGAACCCCAGATGAAAAACACCTTGGCTCCCAAGTTACCCTTATCAGAGTCCACCATGTATGGAGTGATGACAGCAATGATACAGTTCCAAAGCCAGTTGGATGCAGTGGAGAGACCGACACCTCTGGATCTAATTGGAAGTGGGAAGATCTCACCAATGATAACCCAGGCACCAGGACCCCAGGTGGAGGCGAAGAAGAAGATGTAGATGCAAATGAAGGAAATCATGGCGGAAACAGCCTTAGAATCGCTTCCGTCGGTAACACCAATGATAGCGACGATAAACTGACACACAACCATACCAGCAGCACCGTAGATCATCAAAGGACGACGTCCAAATCTTTCAACAGTCCAGAACGAGACAGGAGTAGAAACAACGTTAACGATGGTGGTGATCATGGAGATCAAGAAACTGTTGGAAATGGTACCCAATTGGTCGAAGAAAGTGGTACCAAAGTAGAAAATAAAGTTGACACCAGTCCATTGTTGCATCATTTGTAGCGAGGTACCAAGGATAGTCTTTCTCAAGTTAGAAGATGGACTTCTTAGGCCTCCCGAGAAGCAAGCAGCCCAAGATTGGAAGTAAGAGCGGGTAGGAATGACAGATTGTTCGTACTCGTGGTTGGCAACAATTTCAGCAAGCTCATCTTGGATGTAATCAGACTCTTCAGGTTGTCCTCTAAGTCTTGCCAAAACTTCTGCAGCCTTGTCGATTCTTCCTTTCTTAACGTAGAATCTTGGAGAGTCTGGCAAGAGGAAAAGACCAAAGGAAAGAATGATAGCCCAAAGCAACTGGATCGAAATTGGAATTCTGTAGGAACCAGAGTCGGTTCTGTTTTCAGTAGCATAGTCCACACACGAGGCCAACATAAGACCAATGGTGACAAAGAACTGGTATCCGGAAACAATAGCACCTCTGATCTTTCTTGGAGAAATCTCAGACAAGTACAAAATAATCACTGCAGAAACAATACCAACACCAAAACCAGCAATGATTCTTCCGACAGCAAGAAGAGCAATGGTAGTAGAAGCGATTTGGAGAACGACACCGACAGCGAAAACACCACAGCCACCAATAACAGTGATTCTTCTACCGATCTTGTCAGCAATGTCACCACCAAAAATAGCACCAAAGAAAGTACCTGCAGATAGAATAGAAGTAATAAGCGATTTTTGAGAAGAGGAAAGAACAAAGTCATCTGAAGAGGTTTCAGATTCCACCTTACCAGTGAACTCATGGATGAAGTAGTCCATGGCCATGACACCGGAAATGTATCCCGAGTCGTAACCGAAAAGGATACCACCAAAAGCACCAAAGGCACACATCAAGTAAGCCTTAATGGTCAACGGAGCCTCGACTCTGTTGACATCGACTGTTCCTGCAATAGCAACTGCACCGCCAGCCATTATTATTAAGTTTGATTAAAGTTTGTAGAATATTTGGTCTGATTCCACTAAATTAATTCAAGTCCAAGTGGGATTCTCCTGGTCTATTTATACTTGTTTGGATTTTGCTACGCGGTGAGCTGGGAGCAGAAAGTCCCCAGAAATTTGGAAAAAGTGGGGCAAAAAATCCGGTCTATTGTTCTCAAAAAAAAAACTCTGCGTCACGGCACCTCTTCAAGATCTTCCGTTAGCGGACACTATGCATGAAACTTCCTAATACGTAGCAACAAAAAACAGCCTGTTGATTGCACGTTTATTCGTGCTCGCTTAAAGTGATGGCTGGGAATAGGTACATTCCGAGAACGTCCAAATGAAATGTGTTGCTGTTTCAATAAAGGGAAGATCCACACCCAGATTTTGTTTCTTGCAAAAGTCTCGACCAACAGCAGGAAAACTTTTCGTCGTATTGTAACAAATCTCACGAACCAGCATGGACTCGGCCTATTGTTCCGGAAAAAAAAAATTTCCGAATCGTTCCCTGCAGAATAGGTGAACAATAGTTTGTGGTGGCCCCGCAATTAAAGCCCGATTCCCCACCAAAGGAGTGCCTGGACCATCAGACAGGCCATTTTTCCCCTGGCTCGGTTTTCGCTCCTACAAACGCTAGTGAAGTCAGAGCGAAAAGGGTCCGTTATTATGATAATCCAGCTCGCGTCCGCATTTTCATGGCAAATTCCCAGCCATGCTGCCGGATTTTTTAATTCTCCATTTGCCCTTGAGAACGGCTTGTGCATAGCAAACAATACGTCTTTTCTCTGGGGACCGATCCCCAGCACTCAAGATATTTCCGTAACAATACATACCCCACAGCTGGCCAAAACCCAACAATAGCGATTTTCAGCCAATAGCAACCATCAACCAATGAACGCTTTGCATTCGGATAATCCAGCCCTAAAACGACCCGGGCTAAATAACAAAATGCGGTGCGAGGTGTTACATTCCCGAAACGGCTATACCCTCTGCGAAAATGCGCACCTAAAAATACAGCCTTAGAGTCGCCTTGCAAAGCAATTTTTGCTTTGCGGGACATGAAACGGCCAATAATAAACCTTGTGTGACGCAGTTTTCGGACTCCTGGCTTGGCAGGATCATTCTTTAGCCCAAGTTCATGGCGTGAAAACATTCCATCTAACATGTCGTGCCATTTAAGACGCCTTCTGTACGTCGTGCTAAACAGCGAGCAGGCCACAAAAATGGGGAAATAATAAATAATTATTTCAGCTTGTCACGTAAATTATTAAAAATCTCCGTGTGGGGTTAAATCAGATGAGCTCACTTGTCGATGACTGATCCTCATTATTTCCAAGATCCGATCCGTCAAACTGGACTCAGTGTTCGGATAATTAGATAGGCGCATCGGCTAATTAAAATTGTTATACGAAAAGTCTACATATGTAGTCCGCCAGAAGACTTAATACTGGTGATCACCTTGAGTTTGTCGTCCTCTTTGTCTGAGGAGTGCTCGTACATTTCCTCGACTGTGCCGGGATATCCAACGCCGTTGATCGGCTTGTCATCCTCAAAAAACCCGTTGAACTCGCCCATGTACTCCCAGGTTTTTGGAGCATCGATGTGGCTGTCCGGATAATACTTTGGCTTGAACAGCAGACCACAAACAGAGTGCAGGAAGAAACAAACCAAGAATGTGTACAACCATCCACTGTCGTAGATATCACTGGCCGGCTGGCTCAATTTATCCGGATAATATGCCCGGTACAATCCAGGAATCGCAATAACTGGAGAGACACACCAACAAGCAATTGCCCAGATATTGCAGCCTTTCCAAAAATGGTATGCTCCTTTGGGATCTTTGGTGTACAGGGATGGAATGTGCAAGTTTCCGCGGCGCACCACATAGTAATCTGCCAATAGAGAGCCCAACAATGGACCCACAAAGATAGAATAGGATCCAAGAAACGTGATGAACTTCGTGGCGTTACTAAGGAACTTCCATGGAACAATAGCCCATGCAAGAAAAGCAACGAACACTTGGGCTCTGATGATGGTGAAATATCTTGGCACGAGACCGGTCAAATCTGCAGCAAATGGAATCGAGTTGGCAAAGATATTGGTTCCGGCCGTTCCCATAGCATATGCAGTGGACACAAAGAAAATGGCAGTTCTTGCTCCTGGGCCCCATTCGTTGTCAAGAATGGCACCTAGCAGTTCCCACATGTTCCAGTAAACTTCTCCATACACTCTATACAAAGAGCATGCCGAGACCATTCCAAACACAAGCACAGCAATCTTAGGTGGAATGAAACCGATTGCTTGGTGAACAACCACATTCTTCTTGTTAGTGGCGTATCTGGAGATATCTGGTTGATTGATGATCATTGGCGAAAGAGTACCAAACACAGTGTTGATGGTACTCATCCAAGCTGTACCGGTAGACGTTGTTTGCTCGACATCGACTCCAATTTCCCAATTTCCAGGGCCATGTCCCCTGATAACACAAAATAGAAAGAGACCCAGTGTGGTTAATGGCATTACGACAGCTTTAACGGTGAAGAAATGTCTGATGCTTTTTGGATGACACCACATGAGTGGAAACTGGATCAACCAGTATAAAAAGAAAGCGAGCATCACACGAGTGGTGACATCTGCGCTTGCAGGCAAATGGTTTGGAATGTCTGTCCATTTATGGCCAAAAATACACCGCAGTGTCACGTCAAAACACATAGCTCCATAATAGGTCTGGACTCCAAACCAAATACCAGCCACAAACAAACGAACAAACACAAAGAAAAATCCAGCATACACTCCAAAAACCGATCTTGCAAGGGCTGGATATCCAATCTTGTAAACTGCACCTTGTCTGGCGTTGACCACTGTAAAGAAACAGGTAACGAAGATCCCAACTATGGCCCCTCCAATGACCTGTCCATGAGGAAGACCAGTGGTTTTAATTAGCGACGCTCCGGTGTTCCATTCATTGACGTTGAATGTGGATTGAAACCAGACAAGAATGAAATTGTAAGCTCTCCAGGTTCTTTCTTCAGGAGGTGTTGGTTTCAGGTCGTGATTGGACCTGATTAGCATCGGGTCTTCCTCCGAGTCATCTTTAACTTTGACAAAATTGTCAGCCTTTTTCAACAATCCCATAGTTATAGATCTGTTTGTTAGAACAAAGAAGCTCGATGGTCTTGAACAAAAGAACAGCTACGGTCAGGGCTTTTCTATCAATCCAATTGACAATCTTATCTTATGATTTATACAATTGATATCTTTATTCATGCAAGATGCGGAGGCTCCGACTGCAACTGTTTTTATTTTTTTTCTTATCACTCTGCAGCGATCGGCCACATAATTTTCAGCGCAAATATATAAAGTCAAATACCGGTTTTTTTTAGACCGGAAATCAATACGTACGTGATCTTCAAAAAAAAAGACGTGGACTCGATGACTGTTTCTGATTCTCTATTCAGTCCTTTGCAATTAGGTGACATCACTTTGAATCACCGGGTCGTGATGGCCCCACTCACCAGATACAGGGCTCCAAACTATGTTCCTGGTGACTTGATGGTGGAATATTACAAGCAGCGTTCCACTGCAGGTGGACTCATTATCACCGAGGCCACGGCTATTTCTGCTACCTGTGGTATCCATCCAAGCAACCCTCGTGTTGACACTCCAGAAGCCATCGAGGGATGGAAGCGTGTGGTTGATGCTGTTCATGAGAAGAAAGGTTACTTGTTCATGCAATTGAACCATTACGGCAGGTCTGCTATCCCTAAATACAACCAGGGTCAGGGTCCTTTCTGTAGCACTGCTACTACTTTGACTGGAGAACCTCATTGCTACGACGATGAGAATCTATGCTTTTCAAAACCAAAGGCCATGGATGAGCAGGATATGGATCGGGTGGTGGAGGAATTTGCCCAAGCTGCGTGCAACGCAATCTACAAGGCAGGATGTGATGGTGTTGAGCTTCACGGAGCCAACGGATACTTGATTGATCAATTTTTGGAGGATAATATCAACACCAGAACCGACGAATACGGTGGAAGCATCGAAAACAGAGCTAAATTCCCGTTGAGAATTCTGGATGCCGTGATTTCCAAGGTGGGTGCCAGCAAGGTTGGGTTCCGTCTCAGTCCTTGGGATATTTTTCAAGATGCCAATGATAGTGATCCTGTCGGACATTTTTCGTACGTTTGTGCCGAGCTGGAGAAGAGAAAACTTGCCTATGTGCATATTATCGAGGCTCGTAGTGACAGCAACGGTGGCCGGGAAAAGGATGCTGAAAAGGCCAATGAGATTGAAAGTGAGCTTACGGATGGTAGTGCAGGCATTTTCAAGCGTAATTTGGCCACTACTCCATTACTTTCTGCCGGGGGCTGGAATTCGGACAATTGTAATGGAGCTATTGCCAGTCAAAAGATCGATGCTTTGGTGTTTGGTAGACTATTCATTAGCAATCCGGATCTTGTCCTGAGATTAGAAAAAGGTCTACCTATTCAGCAATACGACAGAGACACCTTCTACTCTCATCTAGAGCCACGGGGATATATTGATTATCCGTTTGTAGAGGCATGATATAGTTGCAAGATATTTTGGTAGCATATTTTATAAATGAATAATTATTTATTACTCAACTTTTGTTCTCGACGGCCACTTCCACCACTTCAGAAGCTGGTGATTTTGGAGCATCGTTTTTATGGCCGTCTTTTCCGAACACCGAGAGCACGAACATGAAGCCGGACAAAGCAGTCATCGTGATGATGACAGTAATGTAACTATGTAAGTATGCATCGATTGCCAGCTCGGCAACTTCTGTTGACTGTTCTCTCATGAGTGATGGGTTTTCAACTAGCTGGCTAATGAGAGAAGAGTCGGATATGAAATTTCGCAGTTTGCTTTTGAACACAGCATTGAAAATAAGACCGCTGATAACCAGGCCAATTGCTCCGCCAAAGGAGCGGAAAAAGTTTCGCAGTCCGGTGACAATTGACCGGTCTGAATTATCCGAGTGGGACAGAAGGGCCAGCAGAGTGGGCTGGAAAGTGAAGCCAATTCCAAGTCCCTGGATCAAATTGGCCCCCACCAGTAGGCCGATCGAGGTGTGATGATTGAACAGGATCTTAAGTCCAAGGCCCAAAGTCCACATGGCTCCACCGAACCATAGACATTTGGCGTACTCGCCGTAATGGCTGTTGATGAAGCCTGCTGCCACTCCAAAAATGCTGCTGCTGCATGTTCCCGGTAGCTGGATCAGTCCGCTCACAATTGGTGACCAGCCTCGCACAGTCTGTAGATACAACGGGAAGTAGTAGATGTCTACAAAATAGGCCCAGCCCATCAAAAAGCACAGCAGAAACAACATCGACCGGCTGAAATTGGAGAACAGTCTCATAGGAATCATTGGTAATTGAGCGAGTCTGAGCTCCGAGAATATGAAACCAGCTGCTCCAAGAACACTGATCACAAAGAGTGAAATAAAAGTTGGCGAATTCCAAGCCCAATCCTCGCCGCCGCCGGACATTGACACCAAAAACAGAATCGTGGAGAGCATAGAGAAGAGAAATCCCAGCCAGTCAATCAGAGCCAGTTTTTTGAGCAGCGAGCCTTCGACCGGTTTCAAAGGAACGTAGAAAATGACCAGTATTCCACATAGCACGCAGACCGGACAGCAAATCCAAAAGACCCATCTCCAGGAAGCTTTTGATGTGAGAGCTCCGCCAATGAGGGGTCCTAGACCGTTTCCCAATGAGGTGGACGCAGCAACAAAACCAAAGTACTTGCCTCGTTCTCTAGTGGTGAGCAGGTCGGAAAAGGTGATCATCACAAGACAGTTGATTCCACCACCTCCCAGACCACTGATTCCTCGAAAGACTAGCAAAAAAGCAGGGTTAGTTGCAAACCCGCTTACAAGATCACCAACAAACAAACATGCCAGACACACCAGGAAAACCTGTTTACGGCCAAAAACGTCCGATATTCGTCCGTACAACAACTGAAAGTTGGTGTTGGTAATTAAATAGCTTGTTCCTACCCAGCTAGTAATAAGCCGGGTATTCTGTAGGCTGGACCCGATATCAGGAATAGCAGTAGTGACCGCTGTCTGATCGAAGAAAGAAACAAATAGTGACGAAGTGAGACATCCCAGCGTGATGAAAAGAGTTTTTCTGGGAAGTCTTAGAGACTGGTCTTGAAGCTGGGATGTCATTGCAATTGGCCTTACCTGTTTGGAATGCTATGTTCGACAGTTTGTTGAGCTTATCAGTCTTTAAAACGTCTGGTTCGATCCACAATTTTTTATCCTGCAGTGCAGCGGGACCTCCGCGGAGCATCCGCCCAAAACCGCATGTAGCCCGAGACCTTTTTGAATTTCGCGCAGCTGATAACAACTAGTTCCTTTTTTTGTGTAATAACGTGTCCCGATTGGGCATCGTGCTGCATGTCGCTTCGCCGCAGCAAAAACGGTGTGTACGACTAAGAGAAGCGGATCGGCCAACATCAAGAAATGGTTCGGATTCACTGCAGCGACGGTATAAATAATTGGACAAGCAGCTTTCTGGGCCGATTTCCTAGTCTTTAGTACTAACTATCTCCCTATCTATTGCAATGTCTATCGTGTCTCTTGATGTCGACCAGTAAGTGTAATCTATTTTCATGATGTCTCTTCACGGCTCCTGCTAACACTATGCAGAAACAACCCTGTCACTGTTGACGACCTGATTGCCCAGCCAGCCAAATTGGGTTTGAAATTGCTTCCAAATGAGATTGAAGACTACCATCTGATTCTTTCTGCGCTGGATAAGTCTGCGCGTAAGATCATGGCCATTGACGACTTCTCGCAGCCAACACAATTGGAACGGTTTCCTAGAAAAAACATTTATCGTCCCACCGGATCTGAGAATGCCAAGGGTGCTTGGGCATATAAAGTGACCATTGAAGACACCAAGCCGGAAATGAGCAAATGGCGGCCGCTTGCAGGCAAAACGGTGTGCTTAAAGGATAATGTCGAATTGGCTGGTGTTCCGCAGATTCTGGGCACCGACGAGTTCGAGCCGTGGACTCCAGATGCCGACGCGACGGTGGTGACGCGGATTCTCGAGGCCGGTGGAACCATTGTGGGACTAGCCACCTGTGAAAACCAATGCTCCAGTACCTCGTCCAACACGTCAGCCACAGGTAATGTGGAAAACCCGTATGGAGATGGCCATTCGGCCGGTGGAAGCACGTCTGGATGTGGATACTTGGTCGGCTCTGGCGAGGTGGATCTTGGAGTTGGTGCAGATCAAGGTGGAAGTATCCGTATTCCTAGTGCACATTGTGGCCTGGTTGGTCTTAAACCAACATTTGGGCTTGTTCCATACACAGGACTTGGATCGCTGGAAACCAACATTGATCATGCGGGTCCAATGACCACCACGGTGCTGGACAACTGTCTACTTTTGCAGGTGATGGCCGGCCAGGACGGTCTGGACGATCGTCAGGATGCTGCTCCGTTCCCAGGGCAGGTTCCTGATTACGTCAACGCGACGAAAAATTCCTCCATCAAGGGAATGAAGATCGGAATCCTGAAAGAAGCTCTGGAAATCCCAACAATGAGCGAGCCAATGAAGGCCAAGTTCTACGAGACAGTTGAACGTCTGCGGGCCATTGGAGCCGAGGTGGTTGAAATCTCGGTTCCTTGCCACGAAACTGCCCCGGAAATTTGGATGTTGGGCCAACGGATTTCGGGTGCTTTAAGAAAAATAGGTATGCAAACCGGCCGTAGAATCCTCAAAAGCTCCAAGTTCATCGAGCACACCTTGCCATTGACACAGGAACGTTTTGAAAAAATGCCTGTTCCAACCAAAAACGGTCTTATCAACGGTCTCTACCTGCTGGAGCACTTCCCAGGACTGTATGCCAAGACCGTCAACCTCCACTTCGAGGCCAGACAACAGTATGATGCCGCCTTGGACCAGGTTGATGTCTTGATCACTCCAACCGTGCCAGTTGTGGCACCACGTCACGGTGTTCGTGAAGGCTCTCCGCTACAACTGATTAAAAATACTGTTGGTCTCAATGCCAACACCGGAATTTTCAACATGACAGGCCACCCTGCTCTCAGTCTGCCTGTTGGATTCCTACCCTCGCTGGAAGACCCAGACATGAAGTTCCCAGTGGGACTTCAGATCATTTCCAAGCACTTTAATGAACAGGCAATCTACCGTGCAGCTTACGGTTTTGAGTCCAATTACAACTGGAAAGACCTCTAGCTTTGTTTCGGGCTGTGCAGTATATATACTTTATTTAGAAACGTGAAAAAAAAAACCTGATAAGCGGTAGACTTCCGTTGGACTTTGGAATAGTGTTGTTGTTGTTCTTCTTAAAAATGGGGGTACCCAGCAACGTTTCGGGGCATGAATTAGACGACTTAGCAACTCAGGCACGTAGACGTCAAGATCGTGTGTTGATTGCCTGTGAAAGATGCAAACTTAAAAAGAAAAAGTGCGACGGAAACACGCCGTGTTATACTTGCAAACGAGCAGCAGCAGAATGTATTTACGGCCGGCATGCGGTTTTGAGCCAGTTGAACGACGAGATGAATGCTTTGCGGGCCCATAACGTAGAGCTCGAGGCTCGGGTGCACGAATTGAGCCGAACCGTAGCTATCCAACAGGCGGAACTCGCGTCGCATGTGAAACAGGACGGGTCGACGCCGGACGAAAAGCCCTACGATCAGTTTTTGGTGACTCTTTCAAAACTTCTGCTTCGGCAGGGAACCGAGGCAGATGAATATATTGGCTCTTTTGCGGTGATCTCGATCGTCAAGGCCATCCGTAAAAACTTGTTGGGAGACGCAGACACAGACGAACGGCCACCAGTGGTGATGGAAACGCGGATGCAAGACGATGTTCAAATCCCCAAACAAGTGGAACAACAGTTTATTCAACGGTTTTTCAGCACGGCACATAATCGATACTATTTCCTGGACAAAATATGGTTCTATAAAATGCACGCTCTACCAGAGACTGAAAAGACAGCATGGGATTTGTTTGCTACCAACATGGTTTTGGCCACAGGGTGTCGATTATCGGAGCTGCTCCGAGTGACTATATTCCCGCCTCCTGAGGTGTATTTCAAACGGGCCATCAGTTATCTGGCCCAGACAAACATGACCACCTTGCAGCAGGTCCAGGCTTGTCTGATGATTGCAATCTTCATTGGAAAGACCTATAACCTCTCATTTCACGTGACCTCGTGGGAATTGACTGGTGTTGCTCTGCGCAAGCTGGTGCAAGGAGGTTTCCACCGCAAACAGCAGCTGTATTACCATCAAACGTTGGAGTACGAGTTTCATAAACGGCTGTTCTGGTCGGCATATGGTTACGATAAACTGTTGTCATTGTCATTAGGACGTCCTGCGTTTATCAACGAGTGCTTTATCGACCTACCGTATCCTTTGAGTGTCGACCTGAGTGTCGAACCGACCGAGGAGGAAGTTTATCATGTCTTCAACCAGCAACTTTTACAAGATGCAAATCCTGATTTTGAACAGCAATTGAGCGAATTCACTAGCTTTATTAACACCTGCAAGATTCGACAGATTGAAAGCAGAATCCATTTGTTTTTCTACACGGTGAACCAATTCATGCCCAAGACCGACGAGTTCGACTCGATCATCCAAGAAATTGAGCGTTGGAACAAGAAGTTGCCTTCCAGACAGGAATTCGAGCAAGAAATGAGAGGTAGAGAGAGCTACGAGTACTTGGAGCTACTTTATTACCGTGCAAGGTTGCTACTATTTCTGCCCAAAATCATCATGGCGTCGGAATCTGAGCGTGCTCCGTTGCTGGACAATGTTTGTCTCTCTGCCGGTGGAATCTGCAACAGTTACAAACAACTTTATCGAGACTCTGTTCTGGAATTCAGTATTGTTTCCTTGCACACAACGTTTCTTGCCGGAGTCACAATGGTGTACTATTTACGCAACAAAGGTTATCCTTCGTTCATGAACATCCAGAACGACATCCGTGCATGTTCCAGTCTGCTTTTTGTGTTCACCGAACGTTGGCCCGAGGCAAAAGTGTATCGTGATCTGTTTGATAATTTGCTACAGGATGCGGAAAAGCACCGCCAGAATGAAGGTCATTTGCAACAGTTGCAGGCCAATCGGCCAGAATACCTTTCCGTCCGTGAGACTCTACGAATTTCTCCGGCGTTTGCCGACAACAACCACTCGCTCAGTCTGGACGAGGACTTTTGGGATCAAATATTGTCCAATATCGCACCTAAAAATACATCGCGCTAGTCGCATTTGTACGGATACTTACTGCTAAAATGGTCGGCTATCTCTGTCCGTGTGCAAACCCAAGCCGATTGTTTGCTGTCGACGTACTCGACAAATCTCTTAAGAGCCTGGTAATAGCCCGGCTTTCCAATAATCCGACAATGTAATCCAACAGTCATCATCTTTCCTTCCTCTTCGTACAACGTATCGAATGCGTTTTTAAGATGCTCATAGAAAGCATCGGCAGATCTGAATCCGTTGTTACTCAAAAACCGGTAATCATTGCAATCGTACGAGTACGGAATCAACAATAAACCTTTGCGTTCATTAGCAGGAAGATGCTGTTCAGCCGGAACATCAATGTATCTAGGAACATCGTCTCCATACCAATCACTACACCATTTGAGAGGAAGATCCAATTCTTGGTAAGTTTCGAAAATCAATGCCAAAGATTGTGCAGACATCCGACCCATGTACCATCCAGTAACGTTCTTACCGGTAGTTTTCTTCAACACCTCCATTTGTTTCATGATGTATCCTTTTTCCTGCTCTGGACTCATCTCTCCATACGGAATCCATCTGTAAGCATGCGATGCAATTTCGTGTCCATCTCTTAAAAAGGCTTTCACAGCATCTGGATTCCGTTCAAAAGCACGTCCAACAGCATAAGCTGTGAGTTTAAACTGATGTTTTTTAAACAGCTTCAAAATCCTCCAAACCCCGGCCCTTGAACCATAGTCGTACTCAGATTCAACATCAAAAGCACGTGCAGGATATGGAATTCCCTTGCTAGGCGTGCACAACGTGAACTCCGAAACCTCGTCACCAAGAGCCAACGATCTCTCACCTCCCTCTTCGTAATTCAGCACAAACGAAACTGCAATTTTTTTTCCTTCAGGCCATTCGCAGTTCAAACTACTCTCTCCATAACCAACAAGATCCCGTGTAAAATCGTACTTGGTTCCTTGATTTTTGTCTGTGCTGATTTCTTCAGGATATGGCTGCGCAATAGTAGACTCCATTGGGGCGTGGCTTTTGGTTTTTTGGTTTTCGGGGGAATTGAATTGTTGTAGTCGTGTTCCGTTCGTTTGTCTTTAATATTCCTTAGTCGGTATCTAATCTTGCACAGCCATGGAACCGATAAGAGGCTGCAGGTCGACAAAGAAAACAAACCGCTCGATATGCAAGTTGAAGGAGCATCCGCTATTCGGTGAGACACTACTAAGAAATTTCGGAGAATATCCGACGCATCGACTATATTAGGCAGTCCTGGTTTTTGTTTAAGTGCGTGCAATCAAATTAAACCTCTTCATCCTTGCACTTAGAATGCAGACCAGCATCTATTAGGATTGAAGACTTTGTAATTGTTACAGTAGACCGAGTAAGGAACCATCAACATGGAATGTCAGTCGACGAATAATCCAAAGATATTCAAGTCCCGCATTGATTTCGTAAAGATTTGATACAATGGAGCTAACGAATGAGTTAACTGCTAATCATAGCACCAACTATGCGGATACATCCGCTAATTTTTTTGATCAATGCCTTCCCGATCTCAAAATCAATATCAAATCCTTCTGTGAGCGTGAATTGCGATTTTGTCGCCATCTCTGGCAAGGATATTGACTAGCCACCCAACCCTTCTTTTGTCATTGTACCCTTTCTCTAGGAGAAACATGGTATTCTTGGCCATTTTGTCTTCAAGCAAATAGAATTCCTCTGCTTCTTCCTCGTACTTCAGCATAAACTAGACGGCTTTTTGGGCTCACCAGACCATTCTAGAACACTTCAATTGCTTACATTCCCAATCAAGTCTCTTCTGTGCCTTGAAATACGTACTAAATCATATTCTGGGGCCTCGATGGGCTGCTCTTCTTTCCATAATTCAGTCCTTTAGATCTGTTTGTTCGGTGCTGTTTTGTAGTTGCTAGTTTATAATTGCAGTCATATTTGATTCTTAAGTTTCAATCAACAGCGAGCTGCTAACAACTGCCGCGGGTGATCCGCAGCTTCAAATAGGTCTCATCAACAGTGCCAAGCAAGACACCTTCAAAGTTCGTGGTCACGTGATAAAACGCATTTTTGTGGTGCAGGGATGTTATGTTCTGCTATTAGTTTTTCTTTGGCTTCCCACAAACCGATTAATTGGTCTGCTAACAATAATTGTGAATCCAGTTAGGTTGTCGCAATATACGATAGAAGATCAATCGACACTCTAGAAGGTTTTAGAAACACGAGCAAGAACAGACTATCCGAAGGACTGAACTTGAATAGTGAGCTGTTGCTGAAAATACATACATTGACAACTGGAAAAGTGGGGTATGAACAGATCAACAGGTCTATTAAATCTTTGCAAAAGACGGACTGGACTGCGTCTGCTGCACTCTAGTAGGGTTGTACGGAAAGTGGACATTGGGGCAGAGCAAAAATGCCGTGAATTGTTAGACAGCTTGCCAAATTTTGAGTACATTTTCCAGAATGAGGACGGTTCTAAGAGAGTCCCTTCAGAGACGGAATTGAAGAAGATTGCGTATTTGAACAGCTATGCGGGTCAAAGAAAATTGAGTTTGAGCGAAGTTTTGTTCAGTTTTCCCAAGAAATATGAGAATTTGTACTTGTCAAATGACCAGGACTTGGTGAAATTGAAAGCTTCTTCGGGTCTGATTATTGATAAGATTCCGTACGAGGACACTTCTACTGGGGAAATCAAGTGGAAGATCGTGCGGGAGGGCGATCAAAAGGAGGGCTGGGAGAACTTGGCTCATTATGGGTTTGTTCCTGCGTGTGTGTTATTGCTGATTGTGTTGGTTTGGAGAGATGACATGGATATCACTGAATGGGCCAGAAGAGAGCTACTTTACAGAGTCAAGACGAAGGCCATGCAGGAGAATGATGTCGAGGCTTTGGAGGCATTTAAGAAACAGGGGGATGATCCACGGTCGTTCGACTTTGATTTTGTTGGGTTCAACAAGAATGACGATGCGGTTGTCGAACGGATTTTGAGTGGAGACTATGATAGATTGGCCCAATTGAAGAAGAAGTTGGACAGCAAGTGAGACCGGTGTGCTTATTGTTATAGTTATTTATTTATTTATTTATTTATTTATTTGACTGGTTGATCCTTTCCGCCTTGTGGCCAGCAACCTGATCCATCAAAGCTCGCTCAGCACTGCATCGTTACGCTGTACCGGGATCACACAAAGGCGCTTACGTAATTGTGTTGATGTGTGGTTTTTTTTTTCCTGCTCAGCTAAGCAGTGCGCATCGAAAGGCGCAGTATTCCAAGATTTTAAAACAATTGTTTGTACGACGTGCCTATAAGGCAGGTAAATAATTTCAAAAGCAACGCAAAAAAGTATAAATAACACACCCTTTGCAATATCAACAGTTGACCCACAGATCCTGGGTTTTGAGCTACCAAGAACCGCATTTCTCACCGTTCTTTTGCCGTACAGGCTGTTTTGCCACCTATGAATGCCGAACCATTTCCTGTTCCTTCGTCACCGGAAAGATTGACTGTGTCGCCCACCACGTCACAGACTACCAAGGACCACAGGCGTAGACGCTCGTCTTCGCTCATTTCCAAGGTGGAACCGGAAACCTTCGAAACAAAACAAGATCAGGACATTCAAAGTAACATGAACGCCAACTGGGTACATTTCAAAGGCGCATGGATTATTCACATTGTGATAATATTATTGTTGAAGATGTTCTACGATCTGATTCCAATCTTTAACATTGAGATGAGTTGGACCCTTACCAACGTGACATATGTGATTGGATCATATATTATGTTCCATCAGATCAAAGGAACTCCTTTTGATTTCAATAACGGAGCTTATGACAACCTTACGATGTGGGAGCAGATAGATAACGGCGACCAGTACACTCCTGTGAAGAAGTTTTTGGTTGGAGTGCCGATCTTCATGTTTTTAATATCCACTCACTACTCCAACTACGATATCAACCTCTTTGTCGTCAATTTGGTTGCCTGCTTGTGTGTGGTCATTCCTAAACTTCCTTACAGCCACCGAGTCAGAGTCAACATTCCATACCTCACAGACCAGCAGATCATCACCTGAGCACCATTAGACATTTCTATCCCACCGAATCGTACGATGCCATTCTTTATATACAATTAATAATTACACCCGAAAATATAAGATTTCACGGTTTTCTTTTCCGATTTCTTGTGATCTTCTTCACTTTGACAAAGCGTTGCAGCACCTGGCACCGCACCACAAGCTCGCTTGCTGAGCATCCGAATTCTCTCTCCACCCGGCTCGCATCAAACAATCGGGCATTCTTCGTCGCCTGGTACAGTCGTAGATGTTTCATCAGCTTGTTCCAACGCCGCCCGTCCCATTTCTCCAAAGAGTCCAGAGCTGCTGACGAATCTAAACCGCTAAACCGCACGTCTGTCGGGACGCCGGTATTTGTCGCGTGACTGTGATCGCGTGACGGGCGAGTGGACTCGATAAAAGGATCATCTGTAGTCACTTCTAGTTCCTTTCTTATCTTTTGTTCCATCTCCTTCCGTTTAATCTTGGCCATTTCCTCCTGTTCTCTTTTTATTCTCTCCTCTTTTTCCCTCTTCTCCCGCTCCTCTTCCACTTCACGTTCCAACTTCTTCTTTCGCACAAAATCCGTCACTTTCAATATCGTTGCCTCTGCATCGTCTTGCACAAACTTCTGTACGGCCTCGTCGTCTGTGTCTTCAAACTCGCTATCGGTTAAGATTGGCTCAATACCTTCCTGAAGCTTCTCTTCAACTATCGGTCCGTCGTCCATGTCAACGTCAGCCATATCAATTGTTCCCATCTGGGCCATGTCCTTCTGCAACTTTGGAGTCACAGGTAGCTTGATTGGCGACATCACACTCGAGTTGAATTGATCATAATCGTAGCTTCCGTCCGACTCGGAACTCGTTCCATCCAATTGAACATCGTCATCAATATCCGATACAAGACTGACTTTACTTTTGCTTCTTCTTTTCACAGGGGTTCCTTTGTGTAGCGGTTCCCTTTCCTGCCAGTCGTTAAGTGGTACCTTTCGAGACTCGTTCTCCACAGACAGGTTGCTGGACGACTGGCCAGTCTTCTTCTTAAGATTCGGATATTTGAACGGAGAAAACTGGATCCTGGGACGTGCCATCCTTCCAAAAGCAATTAGGTTGAGATGATGTATCGTTCACAGTTGCAAAACTAGTCAGACGTCTGTGTTTGATCTATGAAACGCGTTCGTATCTTGTTTCTCTTGCTGGTATACGTAAGTGCTTAGGTCAGTTTTTGGTGTAGGAAATTTTTTTTGTTTTTTTAAAACCTAGTAAAAAAATTTTTTTAGTGTAGCAGATTGATCCTTCTTGTTAGTGTTTCTTTCAAAACAACCAAAAATGGCCACTGGAAAGACCGAGAAGTCCCGTCGTGAAAGACAGGGAGACTTAAGAGATGGGAACTTGAGAGTGAAGGGGGAGAATTTCTACAGAGATGCGAAAAAAGTGAAGCATTTGAGCATGTATAAGAGCGGAAGGGCAGTTCGTAATGCCAAGGGGGAAATTGTGAAGGCTGCATATTTACAAGATTCTAAAGCTCCTGTAGCCCGTGTGGATCCTAACAGAAGATGGTTCGGAAACACTCGGGTGATTGCACAGGATGCTCTTACCCATTTTAGAGAAGCCATGGGAGATAAGAAGGATGATGCTTATACCGTTTTGTTAAAAAGAAACAAGCTTCCAATGTCGCTATTAGATGAGAAGGATACCAGCGAGTCTCCAGGTGCGAGAATTCTTGAAACAGAGTCGTTCGAACATACTTTTGGTCCAAAATCGCAAAGAAAAAAACCAATGGTTGCGGCTTCTTCTTTGGAAGAGCTTGCCCAGGCCACTAATGAAGACCAGGATAAGTATGAAGAAAAGCAGGATTTGAATGCCACGCTGGGATTGATGGGAGGTATCGATACGGACGAGTTCACAGCAGAAGCTAAGGAGTTTATCTTTTCTAAAGGACAATCTAAAAGAATCTGGAACGAATTGTACAAGGTGATCGACTCTTCCGACGTGGTCATTCATGTGCTGGATGCCAGAGATCCATTGGGAACAAGATGTACATCTGTGGAACAATATATCAAGAAAGAATGTCCACATAAACATTTGATCTACGTGCTGAACAAGTGTGATTTGGTGCCCACTTGGGCTGCGGTAAGTATACTAACTCTATTAGTGCTCTATTCAGCCGGCTGGCTACATTTGCAACTTTTTGCACCAAAGTTTCTAGTCAGGACGTTCTATTTTTCTATTCATATGGTTTGTCTGTTACAACTTTGGGAGATTAAGGTCCACCGCCATTGGTATTTTCCCGTTTTGGGATCATGCCAATACCGGCTGTCTTCGTATTGAAGATGGCCACCTGGTGATTAGGGATTTTATGAGTTGAACATGGTCTTTTTCTGTGACCATTTTCGTAGTAAAAGTCCCTACAAAAGTCGCTGAATAGAGCTTGTAAAAGTATTTTATTTTCTCAGTTTGTTACTAACATTTTCAAGGCTGCCTGGGTCAAACATTTGTCCAAGGATTATCCAACATTAGCATTCCATGCCTCAATTACCAACTCGTTTGGTAAGGGTTCGTTGATTCAATTACTTAGACAATTTTCAGTTTTGCATCAGGATAGAAAGCAGATTTCTGTGGGATTCATTGGATATCCAAACACAGGAAAGTCGAGTATCATCAACACCTTGAGACGGAAGAAGGTGTGTACTGTTGCTCCTATTCCAGGAGAAACCAAAGTTTGGCAATACATTACCTTGATGAAGAGAATCTTCTTGATTGATTGTCCTGGTATTGTGCCTCCATCTACAAAGGATACAGAGTCGGACATTCTTTTCAGAGGAGTGGTGAGAGTTGAGCATGTTTCGAATCCAGAACAGTTTATTCCCGACTTATTAGGAAAGTGTGAACGCAAGCATTTGGAAAGAACCTACGAGATCAGTGGATGGACTGATTCCAAAGACTTTATAGAGATCTTGGCTAGAAAACAAGGACGTCTTTTGAAGGGAGGTGAGCCTGATGAATCTGGAATTGCCAAGCAAGTCATTTCCGATTTCAACAGGGGAAAAATCCCATGGTTTGTGGCTCCTCCGGTCGACACAGAGGTGCGTACAGGTGAGGATAAAAAGGCACATTACAAGAGAAAGCGGGCCCAGCGGGAGGAGAAGAAGCTTGCCGAGGAGCAAGAGGCTTATGAAGACGAGGCCGAGGATCTGTTGCCGGAGGACGAACAGCAATCTTCTAAGAAACAACGGACGTGAAAAAGTGGCTATTACACTTTTGTGTGTTTACGTAATTTTGTAGGTAATCGTATTGGGAAGTTGGATACAGGTTTTTTTTTCCACCAAGATTTTTCTTGTTGAAATGCAAAAAACATAAAAGACGAACAAAGCTTTATGGATATTTATTGATTGACACCGAATGCAGAACACACAGCAGATTGGCGGAGGTGGTGGCGGTGGTCAGCCGCAGCTGAACATGCGGTTTATGTCGCAATTTTTGAACAATCCAGAACTGCTCCAACAGGCAGGTAATGCAGGGACCCCAGGGACTCCTGGGCCGGGGTCGACGGCTGCTACGGTAGCTGCTGCTGCCCAAATTGCAGCTGCCCAACAACAGCAGCAGCAGCAGAAACAAATGGGCATGATGATGTCTCCACAGGTTCATAACAGGACGATTCAGCAGCAAGTATTGGCTGCTACTCTCCAACAACAGCAACAACAACAGCAACAACAACAGCAACAACAGCAGCAACAACAGCAGCAGCAACAGCAGCTTTTGCAACAGGTGCAACAACAGCAGGCAGCATTGGCAGCACAAAGATTGACACAACAGCAACAGATGCAGCAGAAACAGCCACCTGCCGCTCATCATCAGGCACAACCAATGGTTAGAGAAGTTTGGAAGGATAATCTGGAGAGCGAGATGATGGTTATAAGAGAACTTGCAGAAAGATACAATTATATTTCTGTGTCCACAGAATTTGCGGGGATTGTTGCAAGGCCAATAGGGTCGTTTAGATCGACGAAGGATTATCACTATCAAACGGTGAGATCGAATGCGGATTTGTTGAATCTGATCCAAATTGGTATCACTTTGAGTGATAGAGACGGAAAACGTCCTGAGGGTGTTCCCTCCACATGGCAATTCAACTTCAAGTTTGACTTGGATGATGAAATGTTTAGTAGAGAATCGATTGAGTCGTTGGTGACCACTGGGCTGAACTTCAATCGGTTGAAAGAATATGGAATTGATGCATTTGAGTTTTCGCAGGTGTTGACCGATAGTGGATTGTGTTTGTTGAAAGACAGCACGTGGATTAGTTATCATGCTGGATATGATTTTGGATTTTTGACCTCGTTGTTGATCAACCGAAAGATGCCAATGAGTGAGGAGGAATTTGAGGAATGGTTGCAGATCTACTTCCCAAATTACTACGATATCAAATTTATGTCTGTTTCTAAAGTGTTTGCTGGTTCCCAGTATAAAAACCGGTCTTTGGAGACGCTTGCTGAGGAGCTTGGTGTGATACGCAATGTGAATCTGAATCTTCTTCAAGTGGGTGGCCAATCCATGCTGACCCATCTATGTTTCTGGGAGTTGAAACGACTTATTGGTGATTCCGGTCTGGAGTCGGTTAGAAACCAGATTTGGGGGCTAGCTGAGGAGCAGTCGCAACAACCTGCCCAAGGCCAACAACAGCAGCAACGGGTTGTCTCCAACCAATTTGGCACGCCTCCTCCTGGAATTGCGTCTGATAAGAACCTAGTTTCTCCAATGTATTATAGGGGTTAATCAACGAATGAATATAAGACTTTGTGTAGACCATGCAAGGTTGTGGTTGGCGGTGGTCGATCGTCGCGTCTGTCTAGAACGACCCCTCGCTCCTTAAAATTCTTCAGAATTCTATGCGCTTGGTGAAAAAACTCGGTCAACAAACAGGCTTTCTCCACAGATTTCAAGCTCACCTTCCAGTGTGGCAACTAAGGTTAGCGGTCAAACGAGAGTTGTAATTAACCAGGGGTTTCTTACGCCATGCCTTCCTCCGACATAGACAAAGACCCAACTAGAGTTGCTATTGCCTTCATCGACTACTACTACAACCTGGTTCACAGTGGCCATGAAAACCTGTACCAGTTGTACTCCAAGAGTGCCATTTTAAAACATAATGACTATATGGACCCTTTCAATGCGCAAGCAACTAGTATTGTTGGAAACGGCAACATTAGAAAACATTGGGGCGAGTCCAAATTGGCAGGATCGAAGGTGATGATCCAAACGATCGAGGCTACCAGCTCTTATAACGAGTCGATTTTGATTGTTTGTGTTGGAGAGCTTGCACCTAAATTGGATGACGACTCGATATCTCAGGCGTATCGGTTTGTTCAGACATTTTTGCTTGTTCCCACTGCAAAAAAGGCTGTGTACGATGTGTTCAACGATGTTCTTACTTTTCTTCCAGATATCGACCTCAAATACGAATCGGAACCGGAACAAGAGCCCGAGGTCCCTGAGACCGAGATGAAGTCTCAGGATTCTGTTGAGGCTCCGGAAGTGGCTCAGACTGCGGATACTGTGACCTCCGGTCAATCTCCAGCAGTGTCTTCTCCACTTCCAGAAAGTGCCGAAAAAGAAGAGGTTTTCTCTCCAATTTCCCACTCGAAAGAGTCGACTCCTGGTACTGGCGACGAGGAGGTTGAGGATGATAAGCAGTCTGAGAATCCAGACCGTCAGGCCAAACCAATGAGTTGGGCAGACCAAATTGCTAGTGCAGCTTCCACAGCCAAACCAAAACCGGCCACCAGTTCTGCATCTACAACCAGTGCTACTGATGCCAAAAAGTCGGTGAAAGAGAAGAAGAAAGAAGAGGAAGAATCAGATGCAAACACATCTCGGAAACATAAGACTCAAGTGCTCAACAAAAAGGGCCAAGTGGTGTATCCGATCTATATCAAGGGAGTCACCAGCTCGATCACCGAAGATGACATTAGACAAAGTCTCGAGACCAATTTTGGCCATGTCGATCTGTGCAGAGTGGACAGATTGATTGCTTTGGTGGACTTTTCAGACCACGAGTCACAGAAAAAGGCCATCAAAACTGGTGTTTTGACTGTCAAAGGAGTGGAAATTAAATTGGAGCCACGGGCTAAAAGAGAATCCGTTGCTTCTTCAAGTGTTCCGTCGCCAACAAATGCCAGCGTGAACAAAAAGAAACGCAAGAACGTGAAAAATGTCGGCAACACCAACGTTGTCAGTGATAGCGACGGGTTTAGAAAAGTGGGAAAGAACTAGGCATCCATTCATAATAGGCTAAGAAGAATCCATCGATAGTGGAAAACTAATATAATAGTAATTAATATATACCATCCTCGGGGCTTACGTAACAGGTAGGTGGGGTCTTGATTCACCGCTCTATAAGACCAACGGTGTTCCCCTCAATGGAGAATCTCGTCCAAAACAGTTTGTTGTGTTTGGACATCGTCGATCCGAATTTTTTTCAAGTTGAGTTTCCTCAAAGCAGCAATGATTTTATCTCTTGGGAACCCCATATCCTCGAAAATGCGCACGGTGGCTCTGTCGATGCCATACAAGGCACATTCGTCCTGTTCCTGCTTGGCAGGCTGGCCGAATCCACTATACTCGCGCTGGGCCTCGGCCGAGGGCTTGTAGTTGTCGTTTGGAGCGTAAATTCTTGTCCAGTTGGCCGCAGTCTCAGCAAACTTCTTGGGGTCACTCATGTACACCTTGGCCACCTGGGCGTCCTGCGGGTCGGTGGGCTCTGGAGATTGCAGCAACGATTGCAAAGAGATCAACGACGACTTGAGAGTCAAAATTGGGGTCCATGCGTCCTTCAAGATGTCGAGACAAATGGCACCGGTTTGAGACGAAATGTTGGGATGGTATATTTTGGTATCAAACTTCATGATTGGAGGTTTGAAAGGATATGCATCTGGAATCTGGATGTCCACTTCAAACAACCCTCCTTCGTATGGTGTTCCCGGTGGCCCAACAAAAGTACCTTTCAAATGTGAAAGGTCGTCTTCCGCAACCAGACTCAGAGTCACTCCCGAAAGACTATCTTTCTTCACGTCCTCCAACTCCTTGACTATTCTCTTGATCCTTGACATCCTGCCGTTATACTATTATCCTTCAATACAGTCGGGTGACGGTTGGTCTTGCGAGTTTTTGAAATCGTGATATGTGTGCGGATTTCATCGCGCGCGAAGCGGAAAATTTAATGCGTCGATCGACGCTACTGGCCATCAATTCCTCGTATAAATACATTACTTTTGCTCTGTATGTCTCTACAAAACCTGTCTGGTCTCCTGGTTCAGGCTGTCCAAAAAGGCATGGTCGGTCTGCTTGCGGCTGAACACATGTTTGACCAAAAAAACAAGCATGAACACAACCGAAATGCCTCCAACCACCAAATAGCAGATCCCCAGACTCATATGTCTTCCTCCCAGCACACTCGACGTCGAAATGATCACCGACTTGGTGCCTCCAAAAATCGACACCTCGTAGTTCAGCGTGATGTCCATCGTATATGTGGCCTTTGCAAGAGACTGCGCAGTGTTGCGACCATACAATTTCATGAATGACGGCAACGCCGCCGTCTTCATCCAGTTCATGAACCGCTCATCCTGTGCAATCGTCTCCAAGTCGTCGTCAGTGTATCCATCTGGATACTTTTCGACCCAATTCGCAGGCGGAACTATGTCCGACACATTGTATTGCGATTTCTGATACAACGAAAGATCAGACTTCCAAGCTATTCCACTCGCACTAAACTCATATTCTTCGTCAGTGTCGGTATTGACTGGATTCCCAATTGTATCATTGAACATTGAGTTGGCCACCAAACCACATGGATACACAATCTTGTTATCTCTGTATCTCATTGGTGAGCAGTTCGACGTCACGTCGTCGTATGCAACTGCATGTCCTCTCAATTGATCCCAATCGTACGATTCCACATATTTCCGATGGTTCTGGTAAAAATTGGTCAACTTATAATACAGATACAGCGGGCCTTCGATCTCCACTGGAACATCAAATCGGATTGTGCACACGGTATCTGTTGAGTTCGAAGTCTTCTTCCATTCAACGTCAGACGTTTTTCCTCCTTTGAAATGATAATTCACGTATTTCGACGGAATCGTCGAATACGAACTTCCAGCCACATCCTCACATTTGCTGTAATTCACCTCAAGCTTCTGGATACTATATGTGGTGAATAAAAACCCAATTCCAATTGGAACACAAATCACAGCCACCACCAGTAACATCGGCAGCACCACACGCGGCACCAGAATCGGCTGCCAAGCTTTCAATCTCTGTTGTCTAAATGCTGTGTTGGGCGGTCTTCTACTCTTTGTGAGCTGCGAATCAGACTCCTTGAATGGATTCTCGTCCTCACCATCCTCTGAATTCCTTCTTAACCGACGACGCAGCGTAGAAAGCATTTTTTGACGTCTATTTGCACCTTTATACCTGTCCGATCCAGCTTATTTTTTTCTTCAACCTAAATTCAACCAAGCCTGGCTTGGGCTTTACTTTTCTTTACATGTTAAAAAACTATGATGGTCGTGTACAAAATCCCAAAAATATATGTCTAGCAATGTTCTTTCATATAAATACATTTATTCATCCATCCATCAAACACCATTTCATGCCCCGGATTGATGCTTGATATACAGCAACAAAGAATTAAATAGCCTCTCTAGCTCAGTAGAGCTTTTGGTGAACGGCAAATCGAAAAATGCATACTCAGAGTTTTTAAGTAGCTCCGTAAACGTGATCAATAGACCCCATGGATGAGGCTTGTTGCAAATGATTCTTTCCAACAGCACCCTGGTGATGAGCTGCTGGACATCCAACTTACTATTTCCCCAAAGCGTGTTGGATCCGAAAAAGTGCAAAACCACACAGCTAAACCAATGAGTGTGCGAGTTTGGATATCTTAAATTGTTCACTATTGCTTGCAGAAGCAAGAATTGAAGCTCTACGCTTCCCTCTTGCATCATCGAGCTCAACATCATCACCTGTGACGATTTCTGGTTGAAACTAGAAACCGTCTTCGATCTCTCCTCAATCGCACAAATTCCAAGATACATAACTAGGGCATTAATCTGCTTCACGTTGTATCTGGTCTCCTTATAACCTATACCTGCTTCTGTGATGGTCTCCTCCAACTCCAATGAAACCATTATTTGTTTCAACAAGGCACTGGAAGGAGCCCTTAAATAGTTGTCGACAGGTTTCTTCAAATTTTTCTCCTGTAGTATTGGACCCGGCAAATAGGCAATCGGTGGAGAATTTCCAATGTCTGGTAGTCTGTCCACCTTCAAGCCTGGTTGGAAGGGATCTGGAATATCCATTTGCTTAGGAGCAGCAGACAAGACTATATTTCTCAATTGAACAAATGCAGGAGGCATCGAGCTAACAAGCAGATTAGAACATTCAACCAAAAACTCTGGGAAGTCATGCAACAGCACAGAGAAAATTCTCAGCGTACCTTTATACACCACAGTAATAGCTTCGGGGACGTGCTTCTCCGAAATATACTTTCCTTGGAATTTCAATAATGCCAGCAACAACGAGGAGAATTTGAGCACACAGGCATCTTTTTCTTCCTCCAATTCTAAAATCATAGGCAAAAACATTCTGTGGGAAATCAAACACACCCATGCAAAAGTGAAACCTGGGAATGTGTCTGGTTGCAAAGCTAAGAAGAAGTCAGCCAATATCAAATAGAATTTGACATTGAATTTTTTCAATTTCTTGATATCAGATTCATTCTCAGTGATGCTGGCAAAGTCACTTTGGTTGACCGAAGCCCATTCGCAAAGCAAAGTCGAAAAGAATCTGAAATATGGTCTCTCATTGAAGTTAGCCTTATTTGTCTCGTGCTCGTGTGCAAAGGCGAGCAAGATGATGGAAAGGATGGACTTCAAAAACTGAGTTCTAGAAGGATTGGAAGATAATGCATCTTCCTGCACGAGAACAAGTTTAATAATCAGGTTGGCCAGCGCATCAACAGATGTATAAGTCTCTATAGACGACTTCTTATAATTGTCACCTTCTCTGATAAATGACAAAACAGAAACCTCCATTGCAGTCGTGAAAAACAGCACGGTGTATTCAGGCTTGGATAAGATTCCAGTTTCATATAGCTGGTCAATGAAGGCAACTTGCAGCTCAACATTACCCTCACCAAATTTGAAGAGCTTCACCCACTCTGCAAAAATATATGCAAAATAATCTTTCATTTTGGAAGAGTCCAATGTTGTCGTGCTGAATGCTTCCGGTTTCAAAATGGCATTCTTTCCCAGCTTTTCAAACAATTTCTGCATAGAGTCTGTCGTCTGATTGTCTAGGGACTTCAATGATTTAAGAGTGTTCAGGAAATCTGCTCTCAAGGCAATTGGAGTGGTACCGAACACAAGACTGGACACCAGCTCACATGCAAAATTAACAACACTTTCGTCTTTTCTAGAAGAAATAGCCTTTGCAAGACTTAAATCCAAATCATGCAGTGAGACCATGCCCACCAAAACTAGAGAAGCCATAATCTTCTTGTTGTGTTTTCTCGCATCATCCGCATTTAATAACCATGCAGTGACGAACTTAGCAACATAGGAAGACATTTCGCAGGTTTTGTCCAGAAGGAAAATTAATGCCTCTATCAGGAGTTGTGGAGTATTAGAAGAGCTGAATAATGAGTTCATGATCAACTGTGCGAATTTCATGTACACTTCACTGTGGTTGATTCTGCTCAAAACCTGGATGAACTCTGTCAGATAAGCTCTCAATGGATGTTCAATGCTGATCTCTCTCAAATGAATCTCCTTCTCTTGGCTTTCATCAATGGACTTCAACATAGCATCTAGCAGTTGCTGCATGTAGGCCAAAGACTGCTCCAAAGAGCGCTGATTTTGCTCTGCGGGGACCTGTTGTTGTTGCGGCAATTGTGACAGTTGAGGGTTTTCGGAAGAGGTTAATGCACTTGCACGGCTCTGGTTACTGCCACCTAGTTGCTGTCCTTGGGTCTGCATCTGCATTAATCTTTGAGATAAAGCATCCTGGTCGACATTGGCATTGGAGGATGGAGGAGACACCACCGCGTCTGTCGCAACACCTGCTGCAACTGCTGCCGCTGCAACAGAAGAGTTTGCAAACTGGTTGTAACTTGGTGTAGGTGTTTTATGTTTGCCAAATTCAGTGTAAATACCAAATTGTTTAGAAGTAACACCTCCTGGTCTAATACCCAATGGATCTGGAAGAGACATTGCATACCTTGAAGCATGTTGAGTATCGCAAAAAGCCTGGTCGGGTCTTGATTCTCTGAATTGTCTTCTCAAAGCGATTGATGGAAGCATCATTTCGTCTAAGTCTTGCACAGACTTTTCCATTGCTGCCTTTTGAATGATGGAGCATGCCAAGTCCAAATTATCATTAATGGCCTTGGGTAGGTCTTCCAAAATTGCAGAATCAATTTGTTGTCCCAAAGATGTGATGTACTGGTGTAAATTCAATTGAATGTTTTCACGCAGCAAATCACGACACGAGGCATGAGTCAGGGACTCCGAAAGATGCCTGACGGTGTTGATGTAAGCTTTTCTCAACTTGAGTTCATCAACCTCCAATGCGAAATCCTTCAACACCAGCGATTTGGTAGTGACAAGGGCCACGGAGTTCGTTCTGTTCACCACCGGTGGTAATATCTCACGAACAGCCTTTGTGATTGCAAATTGGAACAATCTTCTCAAATTTGGATGAGTAACAAAAACAGAATTACCATTCAAATTTTCGAAAGCAGAGCCTTGCTGCTGTTGGTTTAATTGGCTGTTAACTGAAAGGTTATTATTGGCAGTAGGAGATTCGTAAGCTGTGGCAGCTCCCGTATTATCTTGCGGTAACTGTTGAGCATTCTGTTGAGCAGCCAGCAATCTTTGTTGCTGCAATTGCTGCAAAACATTAAGTTGCTGTTGAGCTGTCTGTTGAGGAGGCATCATGGATTGGTTCACTCCGGACATGTGACCCACAGGAGCTCCCGAACCAGAAGGTAGAGAGTTAGGAATTCCTCTAGTTTCGTCGAGACTAATTCTGGCAAGCTTAATAATCATCTTCTGGGACTCAATAAATTGTTCTAATTCGCCAGGCTTGTGGTTTCTGACAATGCTTGAAGCCTTGATCGAGTTCAAACTGACTTTCAAAGAGTTGCAAACAACTTCAATCTCAAACTTGAGGTTTAGTTTGAGGCCCGCAACATCATACAACTCTTTCAGGACTTGAAGTATACCCAAGAGCCAAGGGTTCGGGTATTCAAACACTTTCGAAGACTTGGTTTGATCCAAAATTTTGCAGACAAAAGGAATCACTATCTCCAATTTCTTTCGGTCAAACGCTTCTACGAGAAGGTTTTTCACGGCTAACTGTTTATGCTGAATAGGCTTGTTTCGGCTCAATGTGAGCTTACCTAGCCACGCACCCAGATTCTTCAAGTGACCTCTTTCTGAAGAGCTCAATACATCCGCAGAATCATCTTGATCACCAGCATCGTGTGCTTTGTTAAGGAAACCGACTATAAGCTGGAAAGTCGCCTGCAAAAGGTGGGCATCAAACAAGGAAGAGTTGAAACCTTCTGCAATTTTGGCATACAAAGTATGATAGTTTGGTTCCAGCTTGGCTCTTTGATTCACCAAATAGTTCGAAAACCATCTGAAGTACTTCTCTGCTAACAATTCCTTGAGCTCATCAATTCTGGCACTTGAATTGTCCTCAGTCAGATTGTTAACCATAAATAAAACTCTGTCCAAAATTTCGTCACCCGGAGTTTCTTGTGAAACATCATTGAGTATCTTATTTGGAACACTGACAGAAACAAACTTGGAAACCGTGATTTCAGATTCTAGCTCCTTCGTTTTCTCTAATTGAGATGCAACGTTTGCACTACTGACTTGTGGGGAAATGGTAGGAACAGTGCCACCTGTAGCAATGGCTTTACAAGTCTCATAGAGTTGAGGCTGACTCTGAAGAGATGGGATCTCGCAAAGCATTGCACAGAATTTCGGAAATTCTCCCAAACGTTTCATGAAAGAGTATAGGGCCTGAATGGCAAACTTAAACATTTTGCTGTCAGGAGGTTGTCTTGCAGAATCAATAATGTACCTTAATGCGATAGACAATGCAGGGCCTTCCACTAGCCTGAAGAAAATAGTGTTACCAAACAACACAGATGTTGTAGCCAATGCATCCACTGGATATTCTGGAAAAAAGCGATACTCATCCAAAAGAGAATGGATCATACATGCAAAAACATCTTGATCATGGGGATTGTCGCTTACCTTCAATCTTTGAAGCATATTAATAATGTCTTTGATTTCAATTTCCTTGTTGTACATCTTTTGATAGTACACTTTCATTTCCTTTTCAACATCAATAGAAAATGTGTTGGTAGAGCTGTTCATCAAAATCGCACTATCATGTCCCTGTCCAAAATTTATCAATCTTGGATAAGCCTGTAGGCAAAGTGCTTGAAGATTTCTGAATTTCTCAAAAAGGTCGGCAGGCATCTGCTTGTTACCTAATGTTGTCATCAAGAAGTACACAGTCTCCAAGTTCAAAGATTCGCCTAATCTATGGCCCTGTTGTGCACTTTCATATTCGAGTGTCGCCTGACTTTCCATGAATTCGATGATTGTTCCTGAAACAACATTTATGTTACGGTCTAGCTGTGTCAAGACAAACTCCTGGAACCTTTTCCAACCATATTGGGAGAAGATAATTGCAAAAGAAAACGCATTTTTGAAGTCTCCCAAGTTAGAAAGAATTGACATTATCACCGTATCTTTTTTGAAAGAGGCTGTAAGACTGGCAATCTTGTGAATGGAGTCGGTAGATTTTCTAACTTCATAGTACTTAACTAGAAGCTTTCCTAGTTCAATTGGATTGAATTCCTCAAACTTGACGAAGATGGCACTTAGATAAGGAGAGCTAACGTCCAGTAGAGACACAACAAAATTTTGCATGATGTTGACAACCACATCGTTCTCTTTGGCTTCCGGTTCATCATGAAGTATGTATAGACAGGCAAGGACAATGTATTCCGGAGCAGCTCGATAGTCCCTGCTAAAAATGGAGCTCACGGTAACATCATTTATGTTTTCATTTTGAAGCAGCGCAACAGTCTTCACCTCCACCTTAACTATTGACTTGTAATAAAGCAACAAGTTTCTTGTATTGACTTCTGATGATAAGATTGGCTCCAACTCAAAATCAAAGAGATTGATTGCACCATCGTTAGGCTCTAGGGAGTTAAGTTGTATAAGCAAATCCCTCAACAAGAAGGAGCTCGAGGTTTTGCAAGCCAAAGACAAAAACAAGTCGATCAGTTTTTCGTTTTTTAAAGAAGACAAAAATTCTGAAAGTGATGCGGTGGTCATACCTGTTGAGGGACTAGAATTCTTGAGAACAATATCAAACACCTTTTGCCAGTTGGGCTGTGTCTTCAACTTGCTAAGAATGTTACCCATTTGTGCGCCTCTGGCAGTGGCCTCAGGCACACTGGCAGGTGTTAAAGCTGTGATTGGATTGGTAGCATTGTTGGCTAAATTCTGAGATCCAGGGTATAAGATTTCCGTCAGCAGTAACGCAACCGCTTCATCCAATTGACCTGGTTGCTGTATGCTAATGAGGTCATTGAGAAGCACATCTGGAAGAAGTTTTGAAGGGCCAATCTGTAATAATGTATCTTTGAAACTCATTTCGCTAACTTCATCAAAATATCTATCGATTGCTGTCTTAGTGTGTTTGAAAAGATTTGTGTTCTTGTGTTTGCTGATAATCTCGTTGAGACGGCCAATTGCTATGAATTTATGAGGCAGAGAGAAGATCTTTGATTTCAAGAATAAATCGAAAAAAGTTTCAAACTTTTCTTCTTGTAATTCTGAGATCTCACTGGTTTTGTCTAATTCTTCTAGAGCAACAACAACGGCAGGTAGTGACTCTAAATAAATGGAGGGCAATTGACTGAGAAAATACTCTTCGTTAGGTTTGAGGTATAGTTCAAGAGCTAAACTGATAAGAAGCTGTTGGAAAGGAATTAATTCAAAATAAGAGAAAAATTCCTTTAGAGTGAATAGCTTGAGAGTTTCAGAGTCTTGTTTAGAGAAGCTTTCCCAAATGACTTGAACTTTTGAAGGATGAACTAAGGTGAGATAATCAAGCTGATGTTTGATGAGAATATAAGTGTTTGATGTAGAGCTCTCTGTGTTCCAGTCTCTGAATGAAAACAATACCACTAAAAGATTTTTAAGAAAGTTCGAATGTACCTGAGGGTGTTGTTCGATGATGTAATCAATCTGCTCAATAACTTGGTCCCGATTTGAATCGTCTAGAGTGGCCACTGCTAAAGTGAATAGTTGTGAAAGAGTTGCCTGGGTTAGTTTTTTGGCAAGAGAGCTTGGAGGTTGTAGTTTTTCCTGCTGAGGCGTTAAAGCCTTTGATATATTGGCCCTGGAGCCTGTCGAGTCTTGAGCTGACACTTGTAACGTGGTTGGAATGACAATGGGGATGCAAATGTCTTGCTGGTTAGATTTCAAGACCCCAATTGTTTGATTATCTGCTAACACGCTCTTCTAAACTTACGAAGCAGTCAGCGAGTTTCGGATTTGACACTGCTTGAGCTCTTTCCAAAACAAACAATCAACACAAACTGATCTAATAGAACTCGACAATTCTTTTGTACAAAATGTCGATTATGCTAAGTAGCAGACTCGATGTATCCACTGTGAAGGCGTCTGATCTATCCCCTTTATATTATACTAATCAAAAACACAGCTGGTTTTGCTTGTTCCCACTAATAACTCGCATTTTTTCTCCTTGCTCGACAAACTCTGTCAGCAAAATTTTGTGCAAAGAACCCGGTTATGAGTGATGGCAAGGCCCTTGCGTCGAATTTATTGTTCATCAGCCACCAGCTTAGCCACCAAAACGGTTAGTTTGAAACCACAGAATAATATACTTTGGTTACTTGTCTTGTTTGGTTTGCTTTGATTCAGAACATTAAAACACTGCAATGTATCTTGTTACTGTTCGAATTTTGCTGGCTTTCTTAATGTTTGGCTTGGGTCTGTGCCATTCGGTGCCGCATCTGGACCAAAGAGCTCTAGTCGATGTTCTTTCCTTTCCCGATTTGATCGACGTCAAAAGTCTTCAAGATTTGCATCCAAATTGGATCAGTACTGGAGATACGGAGTTTGAAGAAGGCAGAGTCTTACTGACTCCAACTCCTTCGATGTCGCCAAAATATAAGAAAGAGCTGTTGTCAGGAGCTGTTTGGTCTACCCAAAAAACTAAGCTTGACAAGTTCTCTGCTCATCTAACCTTCAGATCAGTTGGATCATATGGTCTGACTGATTCTGGTTTCTCCTTCTGGCTTATTGATAGTGAACCAGGCTCCGATACTGTGAACTTCGGTGGGCCTCTACAATACTCAGGGCTTCAAATCACCCTGGATGCCAACGATCCCCATATGGGACCTGTTTTCAGAGTGTACCTGAACGACGGAACCAGAAAAATCAACTTGAACGAAGATTATATCGGTGCCTACACTTATAATTTTCAAGACTCCCAGGTTCCTTTTACTATGAAAATAGGTTACGAACACAATTGGCTCAAAATCACTTGTGATAACAAGCTTCTATTTGAAACTAACAAGATCAATCTCGATCCTATTCTCAACAACTTGAAAGTCGGTATTACTGCCACTGCTCCAAAAGACATTCAAAAATCAGAACAATTCGAAATCCTCATGTTCAAGTTCTACAACGAAGTGCTAGAAACCTTAAAAGCTGAGTCAACAGAAACCTTATTTGCCAAGCATGCCCAAAAAGATCCTTCTTTAACTGCAAAGAACTTTTATGCACAACAGCAACAATTGAGGAAAAACTTGGCAAATTCGAAAAGTCACTCAATCACTGAGCTATCTGAGCTGGGCTCTAAAATTGACCAGTTAGAATCCTCACTGTCCCAACAATCAAACCAGGCTCCACAGATTCTTCAAAGACAATTATTCGACCTCACAAAATCCATGAAGCTTATGAATGATAAGATAAACTCGGTTCATTCAGAACTGAAAGAAAGTTTTGACAGTTTAATCAAACAAAACGAACAGCTGGGTCTCAAATACGATTCTCTAAAAGAACTATTGTCTAGACAAAACCAACTCTTACAAATGACTGACGATAGATTTTCCTCATTCAACAGCTATTTTGAGGGGCAATCAGTTAATCACCAAGACATTAATAACAAACTCAAACAATTACAAGAATTCTATTCTCAAAATTCCAATAATGATGGTTATCAATCCGAGTTCGAATCCAAAATGAACAAGTTCGTGTCAGGTGTGAGATTAATTTTAATGCCAGTTATCATCTTGTTGATCGTCATGACTCTCTTGGTGTACAAGCTTAGAAATGACATTAAGCATGCAAAAGTTTTATAGTGTACATAATAGTCAACTTCATAGAGCATATGGAGGTTTCTTGCATCTGATATTCGAATAGCCCAATGTGTTGGGGTTCGGCTTTCTTCTTATTCTGACTATCTTCGAATTGATAATTCCATCGGTTTGTCTCGCCTCCTGTAGCATCTGGTACGAGTTTTGAATACCGTATAGTCGATTTTGGAATTCCATCAACTCCTTATCATCGATTCCCAGCTGTCGTTCAATAATGAGCTCTTTATTTAAATTGACTGGAATCTCCAACGATTGGAATCTCGGGCCATCAACTTGCTCTTCAGGATTCTCTTGATCGTCATTTTCAGACATTTCGTTGTCTTCGCTTTCGCTGCTTTCATTTGGTAACTCAATTGGCTGAACTGGCGAGGTTCCATTGTAGCTTTCCATAGTTCGTTTTCTCAGTTCAAATTCTCTTCTCTTTTTCCTCTGCTGATGTTCCATCTGTCTCTTCATTCTTCTTTCGACACTTTTTTGAAAGTTTCTAACCGACTTATAACGCACATTATCGTAGGAGAAATCAAGCCCTGCGCTTAACTTCTTTCCTCCACGCTTCTCTGCAAAATATAGGAGCCACTGATAATTGCGCATCAGTCTTTTATTGTTCAGAAATTGATTGAGGATCGTCTCTCCATGTAAATATTCGACATCGTCAATAGTCTCATTGAACTGCATGGAAAAATGAGAGCTATTGGTCAGCGACAAGTTCAGTTTCGACTTTTTCTGATTCAAACATCTTATTTGTTTATCAACAACTTCCTTGTCATAATAAGGAAGTCCGTTCACCAAAGATCTTCTTTTGTGTTGACTTTTTTCTGTTAATACTGGCAATCGAATCAGCTTTGCATTCAATGCTGTCGAATTCACAGTATTTCCACTCAAAGAAGATATTGAATCTGAGGTTCCTAATCCGCTCAAAATACTCTTCACCTTTTGCGTGGCATGATGTTCGGGATCTTCGTGTCTGAATGTCCATTGATAAGAAGGAATCTTGTTGATAGAAGTCAATGGAATTCCAGCATTTCCCACTATACCTTGTCCGACAATCAAGTTTGACTGGTTCGCCAAGTCCAACGAGGAAGGGGAGTCACTCAGATTGGCAGAAGAGATGAAAAGAGTGTTGCGATAGTTCTCCAAATTGTAGTTAGAATTTAAAACCGTCTGGTTTTGGCTAAGCGTGGTCGGAAGCTGATAAGCATTGGCAAGCTTATTCAGCTTCTGATTCAACACATCGTCGTGGACATCGCTTGGAAACATACTTATTTCTTGTAAACAAATGCCTTTGATTGCCTTGTTAATAATTAAAAATACAAAGGAAGCATTTCTGCTGAGAAGCCAAAAAAGTAAAAGCTGTAAATATTACATAATCTTTTTCCGGTGAAAAAGAGAGTGGAGCTTAAAAAAGTGATTGTCTCTTTATTCTGGTGGAGCACCGGTCCAAATGACCTTTCCTTTGGAATTGAAAGTGGCATTCTCATCGGTAATGTTGATGACGTCTTTGAGCTTCTCGATCTCAATAGATGACAATCCCATTGGGTCTCTAGGAATCCAGATGGTTGGACATTTGGCACTGACATCTGGGCATTCATAAGCATGTTCAAGCCATTCTTCAGGCTCCTCTGGAAACTCGTAGAAACTTTCAGGAAGATATTTCTTCACGTCTTTGAAAGAGTAAAAGGTTGCTGGTCTCAAGAACTTCATGAAGAAGTTGGTAGGAACATCTCCTGCAGAATAATCTGCACCATCAGCAAGCAAAGGAGTTTCAGCCAACAATTTTTGAGAAACAGAGGGCTTGGTGCGTTTTTCGGTGTCTGATAAGAAAACATTGTCTTTAGTATCCATACTTGAATCTTCAATTTGGTATTGCTTGGCGTTTTGAGATTGGCCTAATTTGTAAGGAGGACACCATGAAAGAGTCTCTGTCTTGCCGTCCAAAGGTCTCATGACTGTATTAGGAACAACGGTCAACAACCGATCGTAAGCTTGATTGAATTGAAGATGAACAAAGGTGGTGAAACCAAGTGCGATGGCCTCTAAAACAACACATCCCCAAGATTTGGAAACTGCAAAAATTCCAAGCAAACAGATCTCACCCATATAGATTCCCACCATGGTTTGGAACAAAGCTCTTGGGTAAAATTTTCCTAAAGAATCAGATGCCTTGCCAAACACATAAGTTGCGTTATGCAAATAGGCAATGTAAAGGAATAAGAATCCAAAAAATGCAAAAACCATGATGATTGGAGAAATAATGCTATAGGTGAGGAAGATGACAGTTAAGTTAGTGTAAACTGGGAACATTGTACCCCAAGCATAGGTTCCTAACCCATTAAATCTGTTCCATTTCTTTCTTGGAGTCTTATCCAAGATTGCACCGAGAACGTAAAACAAAATTAAGCTCACAATTTGGAAAAGTGCACCACCAGAAATAGAGAATCCCTGTAACACCATGTAGGAAACATAGAAATTTGAAGACTTTGGCAAATTAGTAGACAAGAGAGACAAGGCACTTTCCGGATCCTCAAGAATCTGGGTGGCCGTCGATGCAACCGAAGACGAAATGGTGGTGACCAAAAACACTTGAACTAACTGGAAGCCAAAGTATGCCTGCTGTGTGAAATGTTCAATGGCTTGAGCAGTCAAGCATCCAGCGACTTTGGCCATTCCTCTTATGAAGATAGGTAAGAACATCATCAAAACTGCCAACGCCACAGTTGGAAGCAAAGATGTCACAATACCAAGAAGAGCATCAGGCAACTTGTAAATGAAATCCAACCAACTCATCTTGTTGGTCAAGTATGTTAAGTTAGAAATCACACCAACAAATGCAACTGGAACAGCCCAAATGATAATAAGTGCAATAATGGCTGCAACAGCTCCTGTATTTCTAACCATTCTTTCCCACCAAAACAATCTCATATTTGGCCAAAAGATATCTTCAGGTTCAACATTGGTATGTCTAGGAGAAAATCTTAATGGTTGGTCATGAATAGCTGCTTGCATGGCGAGCTGGGCATAATACTGATTCACAAATTCCACAGCAATCGAATTCATAGGTCTGGCAGTCTTATGCTCACTCTGGTATTCGAGAATTTCGCTGTTTAGTTGTGGAATTTTTTCTTTACAGTAATCAATTGTGTCGACCTTCTTTCCAAAAATAGGAGCCAGTCTCATTGTTGGTCGTTTCTTCTGTGGAACATAGCAAACAAGTTCGTTTGCCGGCTCAATGATGTGGCCTTTTTTATCAGCCTTTTTCTTGGCCTTGACAGCACGACTGAGTAGTTTGGTGAGAGCACCTTCTAATTTCATTGCCAACTTATCTCTTTGTTTGATCTTTCTAGACAAAATCCGCTGGCTCCGCACCACCCAAATGCGTTTAACTCCGTCAAAAAGTTTGAAGAACTCTTCTTCGTCCAAATATTGATCTGTCACTGTTTGGAAAATAACTGTCCTGGCGCTGAGTCTTTTGGCATAGGCAGGAGTAGAAAGTACCACGTTTTTCAAGTTGCTGTAGAATGTCAATTCTCTGAAAACGATAAAAAGAACGGCACCGTAGTAGATCCACGACACAAAAACGTGTGCAAAGTATCTATTGGTGGAATTAACATTTGATATTCCCAATTGATCCAACCCAGTTTCACCTTTTCCATTGACTGCATTCACTGGCAACAGGATGATCATTGTAAACAATCCTCCAAAAGCCAAACAGGTCATGATCCATAGATATCTCAAAAAGAGATATCCATCCACACCTGCTTGTTGGATGATGAAAGAAGGAGGTTTTCTTAATAAAATATAGATCCATGACACAGGGTCCTGGGGCAACGGTGGAGGTCGTTCTTTTTCGTCAACGATATCAAAACTGGACTTTGGTCGGTAGATCCTTTTGAATTTCAACCTCAAAATAAGGAACAGAGCCACAAACACCAAAAAAATGATTCCGTTAGTGGCCAAAGACGTCAACACGTCTTGGGTCGAGGTGTCGGTCGTGTCTGTTGTCATTTTGTTTGTTGTTTTTAGGCCAAGGACGAGTCCGCAAAAATACGTTTACTTGACTTATAAACGTTCCAAAAACGCAAATGCAGACCAGTTGGAAAGATGGCAATTCAATGGCAACCTTTTAACTGATAATATATACAGCAATGCTGTGTTTTGACTAAGCACAAAAGAGCAAAAAAGAAAAAAAAGTAAATCAAAATCTACCCCTGATCCAAAAATTTTGAGGCGATGGAAGATCTGGGCCTGCCACGACGTTCTGATTCAAGCAGTATATAAGATGACGTAGGGTTTTTTATTCATAGAAAATAATCTGCCATTGGTTTCTTGGATGGCACTTGGTCACAATCCTGCAGCATGCTGTCAAAAACTGTGTAATTTCGATTAAGATTGTCATCCAGAGTGAGAACAGCAGCAACGTTTCCGCACCGATAGCAATAATTAGGAGCAGACCAAACAGTGACCAAACCTCCATCAAACACTTCCTTGTAGCCCTCCATGACCAGCTGGTGAGCCCTTGCAATGAGACTTAGATTGTTTTTGAATAAAAATCGTTCTGTTTCTGTATATCCAAACAGATATCCAGCCCCACGCGGCGAAACAGCCCATGCAGGGATATTTTCCTCGGGGTCTGACCACAGCAAATCGCACATCGAGCCGTCATGCGGAACTTCTTGTTTTCGGTCAATTAGTCTGATCTCATCAATCGTCTCAATTGCAGGACTCAGTCCACCATGAACACATAAAACTCCCCCCTCGTTACGGTTGGTGCTTTGAATGTAAGCCCCTAAGGCTAGGTAATCAAACACATCGCAGCAATATCTCCAAACATTGGCAGACCCATATTTTCGCATACATTCGTCATAAAATCCGTACACGGACGTAATTTGTCGTGATTCATGATTCCCTCTAATGAGGAAGATCCGGTCTGGATATCGCACCTTGTAGCATAGAAGTAACAAAAAAGTCTCCAACGAATAAAATCCCCGGTCCACAAAGTCCCCCAGAAATAGATATTTAGCATATGGTGGTTCTTTCGATATCCGAAAAAGTCTCAACAAATCATGTAATTGGCCATGGATGTCTCCACATATCGTGACCGGCGGATCGATCTGTTGGATGTTTGATTCTTGAATTAAAAGCTCCTGAGCCAGATAGCACAGCTCCTGAATATCATTTTCCGGTACTATCTTGCACTTTCGCACATCCTCGATGATCTTATCTAAATTCAACATCAAATAAAGTCTGTACAACACTTGATAAACCCCAACTTCACTGCTCTGAGGTGGCAAATAATCAAGAAATTAACCAACGGACCCACTATTAATGACTGTTTAAACCTCAAATATAGGTAATCTGCACTTCCTTAAAGACCCTCAGCACTTGATCATTCGTCAACCCGTCTCAATTAGGTTATTCCTTCACCTTCTAATCAAGTCACTCTTTACTTTTTTTCACTATTCCCTAAATTCTCGTGTCTGGAAATTTTCCGGTGCAGGGGTGTGCAACGTGTATTTTTGTCGTGGTTTCGAGTATACTTTAAACAGTTTCATCTGAAGACCCCCAGAAACTATAGAGCCTCATACTATCATAAGCATCTTCTTGACCCTATCCAGCTTAAAGCTGTATACCCAGCTTGAACCAGCACTTTCTGGTCACTAATAATCTGCCCCTTAATTAACCTTTAATACTAAATTACAGGTCTTTTTATGACGAAGTATGAAAATTAATGAATACATAAATACATACATACATGCAACTCGATGTCCTTGAACTGAACATCATTCATGACTTTTCGACGGGATTGAAGTCGGCCAGCTGGTTTTGATCATCCAAGACCGACCCACGAGAGTCGAAAGAGTCAACGTCTTCCCAATCAACCACAATTCGTCTATTTCCCCGTGAGCTGTCAGTATTACGTAGAATCAATGGCTTTTCGTCTTTCCAATCTTCATTAACATCCACAAAACCAGCGCTGTAGATTTTGTTGTAGAGCTTGTAGACAACTTCTTCCTTTTGTAATCGTTGTTCTTCCTGGGCCATCCATTCCATATGCTTAAGATCATCATTCGATGGCTCGTAAATGTGCCAGATAACATAATGCGGCAAGCCCACCACTGCATATCCCATTCGTTTGCACATCTTTCCAAATCCTTCAGTCTCTGCATGCTTTTCAAAAGAGAAAGCAGGAAAATGCGCTCCGCTTTTAAACACATTGGCCTTGGACAAAATGGACACCCCTCCAATTCCATCCAACACCATTTCTGTTTCTGGATCTCCATATGGATCTCTCAAATAAGCCAAATGTGGTCTCCATGTGGCATATTCAACATATCCCTCCACGATGACAGCGTCCTCATCCAATGTATTGGCCAACTGTAGTCCTCCATCACTCTCCTGCCATGAATTCAAGTCGTAGGGTTGCTGATTTCCCAACCATTCAGGTAATGGTCTCCAAACGTTTGGAACTATGACTTCTTTGTTGTGATGCATTAGATCTTCAATAATAGTGGGTGAGATGGTCTCGACGTCCACATCTCTCCAATAAACCCACGAATGATATGGTTTTAAAGCAACTGATGAAAGCCAGTTTCTTGCCTTCGCCATCATCTTGCGTCGAGGACCTTGCGCTGCAAACCCGTGTCTATCACTGAATCCTTGTCCTATTATCTGTCCGAAGTCCTTCTCAAAGATCTCAATTTGTCCAAAATGCATATCCGAATCCGGATCAGACTGGATTTCTATTAAACTGCTTTCGAGCAATGCCATCGTATTGTCTGATGAGTCTGACACAAGAAAAGCTAGATCAATCAAGTTATGTGGATATGTCATGTTTTTCAAATGGTCAAAAAACATGGGCAGATGGTCGGCCGCATCTCTTAAGGGAACGCAAAATAGAACTTTGTCATCGGTCATCCATCCATTTGGATGGCTAGCAAAATCGCGTAAATCATGGAAATAGGTGTCTTGTGCATTGTTGTCGGTAAATTTTGGCGTGTAGGTGAACATAGCCAATGGGGGTATGATGAAAACGAACACGGTCACGACAGTCGCTAGCATCGACGCTACCACGATTCCATACACCCAACTTCTTGTCTTGCTGTGTTTTTTGCTGCGAATGTCATGTCGGAATGTCTTTGGCGACCCTAAAAGCTCCTCCATGCTGGATATCAATCTCTTCGAATTGCCCTTTCCAACTTTTAAATTCTCTTTGCCTTGTACAAATCTTTCTTTGTACTCATACAATAGGTCGGTGATGTATGTAGTAGAAATTCAATTGAACTGGTCGTCTCACCAGCCCTGTGGCACTTATAGAGATAGCAGTTATGCCTGCAAAACACCCGGTCCTTCTTGATTCAGCAATATATTGAGATCAATGGCCGAATCATCTGCTGTTGTCCAAGGGGAAAGACCCTTCTCACAAGCCTTAAATTTAGAAACGGTAAACACGAAGCAAAGGTAGGGTAACCATAAAGATGGGAAAAAGAGGGCATACAGAAATTACCAAGGAAAATACCAGAAATAGCGGCAGCCGAACGACAGCTAAACAAAGCTTATTGCTCTGAAGGATTAGCTGGAAAGAAACAAAACTAAACAATTTCATTGTTGATTCCCCCATATATATGTTTTCTACGGTGGAAAAGAAAAAATTATAGTTGAAGTAGAATATGCACGTGACCACAGATCACGCGTATGCACTAGATAAACAGCTCGCTAGTTGAAACCTGTCTGGAAGACTTTCTGATAGCTGGCGGGGTTTTCTTGGGTTTTATAGGCCCATAGGACTTCTTGTAGTCTGCTGGAGGTGGCTGTTTTTCAAGCTGGGGAGAGTCTAATTTTGGTAATCTTCTTTTAGGACCCTTGGCTCGGGACTTGGTCATATGATCGAGTTTTTGTCCTTCTTTAACGAATTCCGAGGTGTCGCGAGTCTTGACGGTGGACAGCGTGGGTGTTGAATTTGTTCTCAAAGCCAAGAACTTTTCAGGTGATGCAAGGCCCGGCAATGCGATCCCTCTGATAGGTTCTGTTTGTGTCTTTTCTGGGGCCTTGAAAGCTGGTGGTTTAAAAGATTTCAACGCTGAAAGCTTAAGCAAAGCTTCGGGTTTTGCGGGAATTGGTTTGGGAATAGGTTTAGATTTGGCCAATGTTGAGAATATTGAAAGAGCCTCTGGTTTTTCAGGGGCCTGTTTGACCACAGACTTGGCAGGTTTGAGGAGTGAGAGCTGATTCAAAGCCTCTGGTTTGCCGGTTGTAAGAGTAGTATGGTTGTTGAATTTAGCAGGAACTGCTGGTTTTTTGACTGGCGATAATGTGACGTCGAACAATTTCTCTCTCTGCTCTTTGATTGTAGGTTTAGGTTTTGTTGGAACTGGAGGCGGAGTATGTTTATTGGAAATATGCGAGTTTTGTTCTTTTTTCAACGGAGAGACAAGGGGGGACTTGGTTCGTTCCAAGGTACCTTGAACAGGTTGCGAATTTGGAAGATTATTTTCCGACTGTCTTGATTCCAAGCCTATCGAAATCTTTGATTCTTTAATGTTATTTGAGACTTTCCTCTTATCTTCAACTTTAAAAGCACTTTTGTGATCATTTGTGGTCGACACATTGATGTGAGCTAAATTAGAGCTTTTCTTGGGAACAAGAGGAACGATTTTCTTTTTTTTGGGAGAAAGTTCATACTGCTTTCTTCTCAGATCGACTTCTTTTTCCAAAGAAGACAATCTGTTCTGAGTTTCCTGTTTTCTGGCCGAGTTCAGCTCGTTGAAGTTGGTCAGAAACCTCTCGATGTCGGAATCCGGCGACACTAAAGCCGACATTATTATATATTTGATAACAAGATTTGCTGTACTAAATGTTTTTTTTGAGAGGTCGAATTTATGTTTATTTTATTATCAGCATTTGCAGAAATCGTATGACATGTAAAATGTTGTATCGACGACTATATATAAATAATGTATATATGCTAGAATTATCATTCTTCAGGTTCATTTTCTTCTTCTATCGTTTGATCAGCCTTGTTGTCTTTATCTTTGTCTCCTCGTTTGAATGCAAAGCTTAACCTACGGGAGAGCAGACTTCCCGATGACGGAGAATCGGATCGGTTAGTCGCATCGTACACATGGTATTCTCCCGAAACGTTGCTATTAGCATCCGAATGACTCGTATGTCCTGAGCCAGTATGGGCTGAAGAAACACTGGATTTTCGAGATCCCAATTTGAAAAACCTGGATGATTTCGAGCCAAAACTGCTGCCCAGAATCCCAGAATTCGCAGAACCGGTACCTGGATGTAAAACATCTTCATTCTCGACACTTATATCATCTAATGAAGATAAACCATTACCAGACTTGTCACTATTCTTGGTTGCCGTTTTGGTAGGACTCACACCAAACTTGAACAATCTATTTTTGAAGAACGATGGAGAAGAAGGAGGAGCATGCCCACTTGAATCCATCTCTGAGTCCTCAGTATTGATAGACGAGCCTGCAACTGAGGTACCTGATGGTTCTTCCAGTTTATTATTATTTTCACCTCCCGCTCCTGACATCGAACCAAGAAAGATTTTCGGGGTCAATTCCGCATCATTAATTGACAGCGATTGCGAAAGAGGTCTCGAAGAAGAATGTTGCGAAGGAGGAGTTGTTGTAATAGCAATAGGAGCTCCCAAGAGGTTAAACTGATTTCCCCAATTTGGATTGTTAGTGTTGGAGTTCCAAATACTAGATCCAAAACTAGTACTTCTTCCTCTTGTCAAATCAAAGTCCATATGGCCGGTTGGTAGATCTTGAGACGAGTCTGCAGAGGGTAATTTCTCGGTGCTTGAACTCGTTGATCTCATTTTGCGATGACTAGCTGCAGAACCAAAAAACTTGGATTGACTCGAGTCGCGCAAGTTGGGTGAAGTGGGAATGCTATTGCTGTTGTTAGTGTTGAATGCATCAAACATTCCCTTTTTGTTGAAGCGGACATTTTTCGCACTAGACTCATCAAAGTCGGAGGAGTTGGGATAATGGATGGTGTTGGAATATGATGGAACCTGCAAGCCTAATGGTGAATTTGGGTTGAATGGCGAGTTCTGCGAATGAATATCACCAAACATAAGACTATCAGTTGCGGGCATTATGGATGCACTTATTGATTGTGGAGAACCCAAAATGTTCATCGGAGTGTTGTTTGGTAGACTTCCAGGCATAAAGTCATTGGTGTTGGAAACATTGAGACCATTTAAAGAGGCAATTCGAGAACCTTGCGGTGTATTAGAGTTGTTGGTTGGCAAGCGTTCCATATTGGCAAGATCTGAGAAGAGTCCATTGTTGGCAATCATGTCAAAGTTAGACACAAAAGGAGCCCCCGGAGAAACAGCATTCTGTGGTGTCTCTGATGATTGGGGCATAAGAATCGAATGCTCTTTATAGCCTGACTGTAAATTGTCTCCTTCAATTAAATTTTGAGGCAAAAGCATGTCAACATTTGGCTCTGTATGTTGGGTGCTTAAAGGAACATTCATCGATTGTCCCCAAACACCAGTTGCAGTAGGACTTGAAGCAAGAGTCGTGGAGTCTCCATTAAATGGAGCATAGCTATTATTGTCTGGAATGCTAATTCCATTGTATGACATTGATGAAGCTCCTAATCTGCTCATAGCTGTAGACAAAATGCTACTGATTGATCCGTCATTGTAAGAAATATTGTTATCCACCATACCATTCGAGTAAGTCCTCATATACTGTGGACTCAAGCGCTCGTCTGCATATTGGGAAGTCGGTCTGCTAGAACGCTTGTTTTCCTCTATTTGACGTTTCAAGGAATCTATTTTTTGATGCTCTTTTTGACGTAGAGTCCGCCATTGGTTTTCTGTTTCCATATCCAGTTCTAGTTCTTCTCTGAGTTCTCCCTCCCATTCAGGTTTGATTTTAATTAGCTCTGCAAACAAAATCTGTCCTTCTGGTTTCAACAAGCCAGTATGCTTATCGGTCAAAGCCCTCATATTTTCGAAAATAGGTAGTATTTGATTTTTGATTGTGTCCATTTTCTTTCTATTGGCAAGCTCGTATTTGATATCTTCCTCAACATCATGAATTTCGGTTTGTAGAAGAAAAATCTCTTTATTCAAATTTTCAATCTGTAGCTTGACCTTTTCTAATTCTGCAGGCTCTTTAGCAGCAAGAGCCATTTTCTCTGTTTTTTTTGCAGAAAGAATGGCCTTCCAGCTTTCCATTTGTTTTTCTTTCTCCTCAATTTTCTTCGATCTGTTGGCCAGTTTAGTCTGATCAGATGCAATTCGGTTTTCTGATTTCATTCTTGTTTCTTCTAGAAACTTGATTTCTTGACGAAGACTCGATCTATTTAGATCTTCAAGTTTTCTACGCTCCTTGGCCTCGTTCCGCGCTGCTATCAGATTATTCTCTTCCTCCAAAAACTCCACCTCAATTTCTTTGCAAGCCTTGGTTAAACTACGGACCGCGTCCAAACCAGTTTCCAGCAAGAATTTAAGCTCGTTGATGTCGGTGATCAAATGCGGATGAATTCGGGCCTTTGGCTTTTCTTGGTCTCCTAGAGTGTTACTGCGAGATCTGCTTGCAGGAGATGATTGTCTAAATGTTGACCTTTTGGTCATGTTATCTTTTTCTGTTTCCGGAATCAACAAATTCATCAGTTCATCTGGATGATCCAAAGCACTCATATTGTTTTTTCCAGTTTTCACGTATATCGGCGACGACTTGGAACGAAAGTTGGCCATATTGAACGCAACAAAGTCGACCTGATAGTTTCTATCAGGAAGAAGACCATTAATAATACAGGACTGTTGTGATCCAGGAATCATCGCAGCCTGGATTCCGTTGATATATAACACATAATGACTGATAGATTTGGGCGATGCTTGTGCCAGAATTGGAGGACCATCTGTTTGGGAATCGAGATCGTTCAATTCTTCATTCGAATTGCTACAATCCCAGTGCAAAACCATGCTGGAATGTGTCACTTTATCGATCGAGATCAACGGCACATTGGGAATTGAGACGTTCAAAGACTTGATTGACTTCTCCAAAGGCACCGACATCAGCAAGAGAAATCTGTGTGTCAACCACAGAAATCCTGCCAAAGATATCAACAGCAGCACAAACATGACAAAATGTCCACAAGCCACTTGCTTTTGTTCCGATTCATACGCAGATGTCTCGAGTTTGCGACCAAATATTGAAATGGGTATTATTTCGTTTTGTTTGCCAACAAATTTTTTCCACCGTGCCCTGGCAAAAAAAGCTTTAGCTGGCCGGGCATTTTGACAGGAACAGCCTGTGCGCGGCGGAACATAAGTCGATTTATCACTACAAACCTTAATTTTGTTATCAACTTTTTCATTAATAAATAGCGGGGTCTATTTTACATCTTCTTTTGACTTCTGTACAGCCTCACAGCTCCTCTGGAAACATACGGGTGTTCCAAAGAGTGCTGATACGCCTCAAGAATCACCTTTTTCAAGTTCTCCACAGCCTCCGGAGAGTTCTGGAAATGGAATGCAAGACGATTTCCCATCACCTTGACGTTATATTTGGAGGCTAGCGACGACATCACGGCCGGATCGATCTTGACCTTCTTTGGATCTAAAAACACAAAATTCGTGTCTGCTGGAGCTTCCAAAGCAATGCCATGTTCTTGACAGAACTTAGCAACGTCTTTGGCATAAGCATGTGCTTCTTTTAGCCGACAGAAATTCTCGTCAATTGCCACACTGGCCATCCGCGTAAGCATACCTGCTTGTCTAATACCACCACCATTCTGTTTTTTGAAATGATTGGCCTTCTCAATAAATTGTCTTTCTCCAACAAGAATCGACCCGACTGGAGCTCCAAGCGATTTGGATAGACATAGCGAAACAGAGTCGAAGTACTGGCAGTACTCCTTAATGGAAATTCCTGTCTCGGCAGAAGCATTCCATAGTCTGGCACCGTCCAAATGAAGCCGCACGTCATTCTCTTTACACCACTCGGATATTTGTTCAATTTCTTCTAATGGCATCACAATTCCGTGAATTGTATTTTCCAAAGAAACAACTTTGGTAGGAGCCATGTGGATGTCTCCATCATCAGCAATAAAATTGTCTATTATATCATCCAATGTCAAATACAGGCCATTAGATGGAATCACGGGAGTCACCATGGCTTGCGACAAAGTGGCAAGTCCACCAGCCTCATGTGCATAAACATGTCCTCTGTAGTCACACAGAATACGATGAGGTGGTTGCATTAAATGGGCTCTCAAGCCGATTTGGTTGGACATCGTTCCCGAACAACAGAAAAGCGCAGCTTCTTTACCAGCCATCTCGGCCACTTTTTCTTCCAAATTTAAAGTGTCTTGATCCTCCTTGTACACTGAATCTCCAACACTACATTGAGACACACAGCTAATCATCGACGCAGTTGGCACAGTGAAGGTGTCACTTCTAAATTCGTTGTGACATGGATAAAGCTCTGGATAAGTCATATTGATACAAAAGATATTGGATCTTGTTATTGAATGGCCGCTGCCCCCGAAATGCTGGACCTGGATGCTTTATAGTCATCGCATATCTTGCTGCGCTATTTGAAAGCTGAAAAGTTTTTTGCGACTCGTGCGGCTCAAAAACCCCGAATCTCGTCGATGAAAATTACCGAAACACCCCATTTAAACGCTATTTAAAATGTTACAAAATGGCAATCATTATACTCATACAAAAGCGCCAACTCCGGGCTATCTTGTGGTATCACTGGGTTTTGTTCATTTGGTCAGCCCAATAACTTATGTCCAACTTTAGTGTTTCTGGTCGTGTAGACTCCAAACCGGCTAGAACCTTCCGTGAAATTTCATTGGACGTCTAAATCGTTGCCACTGCGTCCAAAAGAATTCCGACATGGTCAGAGCAATTTAAATCAACTCAGGATCATTCCTTGTGTTAAAATAGGTGTTTAGAGATGGTTCCCCATGTCAACTGCATGTTTTGTAGATAAGAGACCAGCCCTGAATTCGAATCTGCAGGAAATTAGCGATGAAAAGCATGGAACCAAAACCTTTGACCGGTTTGCATTGTTTTTCTGCACAAGAAGTCAAGCTACACCTCCCACCTTTAACAAAAACTTTACAAGTTATTTTTAGTCGGACTTGAGTGGACTTGGATTGACTTTAGCATGTAAAAAAACTTTCCTGTCTAACTTGAATAGGGGTGCCAACAGGGCACATTACGTAAAATAAAAGATGCGATAAGATTCCACAAGTCAACCAGCTCCACGGTGCAGAGATGTACCTGTATTATATGGGGGATTCAAACCGGACATTAAATTATGCTACCAGTGTCTAAGACCAGCATTGAGATAGAATACTACAGTAATATTTTATCCAAAAATGATCCCTAATACATTGATACTTTTCGTTTATACGTCAATATCTAGTCTATCAAGCCTTCACTTCTCTAACACCTGCTTCTCTAAATATAGAGTCACCTTCTGAGTAAGCTCTTCCAAGACCAAATCCAAGACCAAGCCAAACAGGGAATGCTCTTCTTCTGAAAAATAGAACGGACGCTAGGACACCAGCACCAAATCCAAGACCAGACTTAACAATACCGTTGGAAATGACCACGTCCCACTTGGCATTCACCAAGGAGGTCGACGACGTTGGGATAGTTGCAGCGACTTCTGGCATGGTACTATAAGATGTTAGTATATCCAACTAGTAAAACAACACACTGATAGTGCCACGACGCCAAATTAAATACAGCTGAAACGCAAAAGCATAAGATGTCACAAACTCGAGAAAGTATGATAAATACTCGAGTATTCGGTTTTTCTTTTCCTGCTGACCTGTTCCTTGGATGGACAAATTGTGCCATGTCATCATGTCGAGGTTAAATGTTTGAAAAAATAGATTTGTTCATCTGTCATATTGAGAAGACTTTTGTACGTACAACTTGGTCATTGGTCCGTAAAAAGAAGCGGGTACTTACCTCAAAGGTCTATATTTAAATTGCCGTTAACAAACGTGGAGTTTCCAGCTTATAAATAATATTTAAGGCAGCTTAATACGGTTAAGTTAGTCCTTTTGGCGAGCCTTGTGTTTTCCAGTTGTTGAATCAGACGAATCTTAATGGTTTGGCATAAGTCTAGTGTACAAAACCTTCAAAAAATTTATGCAAGTCGATCGACGCGACGAAAAGTGGCCAATTATTTCTTGAGAGGGTTTGGTAACCCTCTACATTAAGCAGATGACCAGTCCTCGGACAAGAATTTTTGACTTGAGTGATACACACCCGTTCATGAATTCTGATTTCCTTGTAGCGTATTGAAAAATTTTTAGTGGTCTAGCTACATTGAAATCCAATTAAAGGATTTTGAAAAGTTGTAAGAAAGGTTTCTTTAACACAGGACAACTTTAGAAATACCGACGAAATGGGTATGTAACATGATTAGAGAAAGAAGAGGAGAGCTTGACGAAGCAGGTGTTCGATACAGCAACTTTTAAGACCAGAATTCAGATGATCAAGAATTTGAAAAAAGGTCTGGGGATGTCCATGTCAGATACCACAGCTCAAGCTTTTTCTTAGCATTTTATGGCTTGCAACCAATACTAACGACATTGTCTTTTTACAGGTAGAGTTATCAGAAACCAAAGAAAGGGTGCTGGTTCCATTTTCACCTCGCACACCAGACTCAGAAAGGGTGCTGCCAAGTTGAGAACTTTGGACTACGCCGAGAAACACGGATACATCAGAGGTGTCGTGAAGCAAATCTTGCACGACCCAGGACGTGGAGCTCCACTAGCCAAGGTTGCCTTCAGAGACCCATACAAGTACAAGCTCAGAGAAGAGACTTTCATTGCTAACGAAGGTGTGTACACTGGACAATTCATCTACGCCGGTAAGAAGGCTTCTTTGAATATCGGTAACGTTTTGCCTCTTGGTTCTTTGCCAGAAGGTACCATTGTTTCCAACGTCGAAGAAAAGGTTGGTGACAGAGGTGCTTTGGGTAGAACTTCTGGTAACTACGTTATTGTTATTGGACACAACCCAGACGAGAACAAGACCAGAGTTAAGTTGCCATCTGGTGCCAAGAAGATCATTTCCTCCGATGCTAGAGGTGTCATTGGTGTCGTTGCTGGTGGTGGTAGAATTGACAAGCCATTGTTGAAGGCTGGTAGAGCTTTCTTCAAATACAAGGTCAAGAGAAACTCCTGGCCTAAGACTAGAGGTGTGGCCATGAACCCTGTTGATCACCCTCACGGTGGTGGTAACCATCAGCATATTGGTAAGGCCTCTACTATTTCCAGAGGTGCTGTTTCTGGTCAAAAGGCTGGTTTGATTGCTGCTAGAAGAACTGGTCTATTGAGAGGTTCCAAGCAAAAGTCTGACGATTAGTTAATTAGTTCATAAACTATAGTAATAGTATTTGGAAAAAACATACTGTAAACGTTTGGATATCTTTGTATGTTCTGAGTTATTGATGGCTAGGTGTCGTTCCAACTACTTACTAACTACTCAAGTTCGATCTCTACATGTCTCTTGTCTTGTCTCTTTTTATACTTGATTATTAGTATTGAATGACTATAAATTCAAATATCACCTTTATTGGGCCTTTCCAGCAGCAAGAGCCTTAGCAGTACCGTGCAAAGCGTATCTGTGATTTCTCTTGAACTTGGCATCCACACCCTTCAAAGATGGGTATCTGTGGGTTCTTGGCTTCTTGATACCGTTTCTGTGAGCCTTTCTGGTTTGGTTGTGGGCGGTATGGTTCTTGGATTTAGCCATTCTAATAACGTTAGTATTTGGTGTTGCAATCTCTTTGTAGAACGATGTTCAGACAAACTGAATAAAAAACCACTTTATTTGTATGTTGTTCGATCTCACAAATGGTCACACGAGGGTGTTTCTTCAAATAACAGAATTGTCCAACGCTAGTTCTCCAATGTAGTCGCACTTACTTGTTTTATCTGTGTTCTAATACAATTTCGTTATTATACAACAGAGTTAGACTTGTGTCTTCATTATATTTTTCATTTTCCTACACATACGAAAAATTTCCGCACCGACAAGTTGGGCCCCACAGGTGGGGCCGGCACTAGGACAGGAGCCTTACCGCGCGAACCCCCTGCCAGGAAGGCTCATGGTACCGTGCAAAAAAAAATACCGGTGGGAGGTGTGACAAAACACAGTCACACGGTGCAAAGTTGTACATTTTAGAATCTGGAGCCTGGTTTTGGGCAGTGTATAGGATACCGAAAGTCATAAGTGTATTAAATAGCTATTCTAACTAGTGAGCCACTGGTTTTGGTTGTTCAGATTGAGCCAATTTCAATCTCTTGGCAATAATGGCCTGAGATTTGGCACCCATCACACCTCCTCCCCAGTGTCTTCTAGATTGTTCGTACTTTTCTGCAAAGTTAGCATCGATGGTGGAAACAAGTTTGGCAAGCTGGCTTTCATCTTCAGCTGCCACCTCGGTCAAAGCAACAACAGCAGATGTCTTCTGATGCACAAGGGCTCCAAGACGGGCCTTACCTTTCACAATTGCATAAGGCACACCCATCTTTCTACAAAGAGCAGGAAGGAACACCACCAACTCAATAGGGTCGACATCGTTAGCAATGACAACAAGCTTAGCCTTTTTGTTTTCCACCAACGAAACGACGTGGTTGAGACCGTACTTGACCACGAATGGTTTGGAAGAAACATCTTCCTTTTGCTTTCCTTCTGCAATGGCAGCAGCTTCTTTAGTTAATCTCTCCTTCTTCTCGGTACTGGTTTCTGGTCTATATTTAGTCAAAAGCTTGAAAAGTTCCACAGCAGTGTTTCTATCCAAAGTGTTTGAAAATTGGGAGATTGCTGGAGGAACTTTTAATCTCATAGACAAAACCTTTTTTTGTCTTTGTAATCTGATGTATTCTGGCCATTTAACAAATCTGGAGAGATTTCTCTTTGGCTGAACAGCTTGTCCAATACCGTAGTTTCTAGGAGTGGAATCAACTAAAGGGTTTTTTGGTGCGATCTTTGCAGATTGCTTAGTGGCTAAAGGAGCTGGAGCGACTTTCTTTGCAGGCTGTGTCATTGAGGCGAGAAAGTTAGTATTCAAACTCTACTATTCAAAGGTATTGCTATCTTCGAATCCTAGCGAAAGGGTCATTGAGTTTTATGTAAATACCAACCATTTTCTTTTGTCATATTGTCTTTGCCTCTACAGCTTGTCTTGTAGCGATTTACAAAACAAGCTCAGCCGTGGAATATACATCCATCAAAGAAAAAGGCGTGCGCATGCACACCCACCGTTCAGTTCCTAGAGATCATAGTTATGTCCAATAACCAGAATTCAAAGAGCGAAAACGGTGAATAACATACACACCCTTCTTCTTTAATTGATGTCTGTTCCTGGTATCCAAGAGAAAATTTAGACAAGTTTCAATTAAAAAATTAGGAGGTACGATCACCCATAAACGTCTTTAGATCCTTTAGCCGTGTTTTTGAAACAAACTTACCATTTTTGTTATTGTTTTGTGTAGATGTTACTTTGAAAATAAACATTAAAAGTCGACCTTTAGACTGAAAATTTTTTCTCATATAAATTTGGCTTGGTCAAATCTGTCATTTTCTGGCAGGGCCGTTCTTTGTGACCGTTTTAGGAAATTCGATAAAGTCATCTAGAACTAGGAACACTTTCATTCAAAGTATACAAGTTCCAAAGCTCAATGTCATCTATTTTGACCAGTCTGGGTGCACAGGAATATGTGCCCTCATTAATGAGAGCCAGACTATCGGGAATTGCAGGCTCCACATCACTGGCCTGTTGGCTAGTTCTTCTCTTTCCGCAATTGATTGAGCAATGGAGATTGAAAAGTGCAGAAGGAATATCTGCAGTATTTCTACTTTTATGGTTTGTGGGAGACATATTGAATCTAATCGGAGCAGTTTGGGCAGGACTTTTGCCCCAAGTGATTTTACTTGCTGCATGGTTTGCTTTTGCAGATCTGTTTAGTTTGGGATTCTACTACTATTTCACATATATATACCCCAAAAAAACCAGAAAACACCTTCTTTCATTGGACGAGGAAAGTCCTTTGCTTCAAGCATCTAGAAGAGCTTCTCAAAGAAGCCGTTCAAGCAGCAGAAGAAAATCCTCCACCATTGAAGATATTATTCTTCAACCAGAGAACCATTCCACCTTTGTCAAATATATCATGCCTTTGTTGCTCGTGTTCCTTGCAGGAATTATTGGCTACTTGTGCTCTTCTCCTCCAACAGACAACAACGAACCAAACAAACCAGAAGATCCAATATCGATCGGAGCACAAATTTGTGGTTATTTATCAGCAATTGTCTATTTAAGTGCCCGATTGCCTCAAATATTCCAAAATTACACCAAGAAATCATGTCATGGCCTAAGTCTACTATTTTTCTTGTTTTCGACTCTTGGAAACATCACATATGGTCTCCAGATCTTATTCTACAGAAGTGACTGGGATTACATTGTTCTCAATTCCAGTTGGCTGCTTGGCTCTCTTGGAACTATTGCCGAAGACATGGTTATATTTGTCCAATTTTACCTGTACAAGGACATCCCCCCGTCAGTTTTCCATGACGATCATTGACGGTCACACAGATGTACAACTTGGCTTTTATTGATTATGTAATCACATATTTTCTCGCTTTGTAGAGAGACAAGAAAAAGAATAGAAGTGTACGGAAACACACTACACCGGGTGTTTATGAATTAGTTCAAAAGACCGGAGGAGATGTCGCAATTGAACGAAGAAATCTCGAGAATCTCGGCACAACTTGAGTCACCGATGGTCTTCAAGCCGAAAAATTACAAACCAACCAAGAAAAGACACCGGTTTCTCAAACAGATCCTGAATGACGACTTCAAGCGCATACAGTTGAAGCAACAGGAAAATCACAACCCCGATTTGGTCACATACCATTCGCTAACTGCTCCCCCATCGCTTAAACCAATCAAGACTTATTGTGATCTTACTGGGTTACCTACGAGCTACAAGTCGCCACATAATCAGCTGAGATATTACAATAAGGAATGCTACGAGATAGTGAAACATATGGCTCCAGGAGTGGACCAGCAATATTTGGCTTTGAGAAGTGCAAACGTGGTTCTTAAATAGTGTTTATATATCCCAGTTTAATGAGAACTATTCCATGCTACTACTGCAGCTTTCACTTTTTTGTCAAAGGAAGCGTTGTCGATTTCGTGAGTCTCTGTGTCAATGGGTTTGAACGGATTGCACAGAAGAGACAAATATGCTCTATGAATGTCCTTGAAAATCTGATTCAGACCCTCGTCTGTTCCGAGCTCGTTTTCTTTTCTGGATGCTCCAACCACAATCCGTAAACCCGTGTTGGTCTGGTGTCCAAAGACAAACACTCCATCCTGAACAAATAGTAGCTGATAGAGTCTGGAAGGATGTATAGCTTCGGCAGTTGCTTGGTTGAATGGCGACTCAAAAATGTCGAGCGACATGTGCGAAAGAAAGTTATATTTGAGCAGTTCATTGGTGTTGCGTTCTTCTATAAACGAGACATTTTCGGGTTCTGATGGTTGGTCCAGAAGCTTCTCAAGCGGTGAGAAAGGTTGGATGTATAATGGACGGTTCTGATGAAATTAGTAAATAGAATGCATCATGGCAATCAGAAAGATAACTTACATCTCTGGAAATCAGAGAAACAAATAGAATTGCCATCTTGGAGTATTTATAGAGTATCAGCCAGAAACAGCTCTTTATAGGACGTGTAGATCTAATGGGAGAAAAATTAAGAATAACTATATTTGCACCGTCGCGTCGATAAACGTAGGAGATCTAGGTGTCATATTTATTATTGTCGGTTTCTTATTTATTAATACAACATTGAGAGTTCAAATATAAAATTGAAATTGTCAACAATCTAACTTGCCAAATGACAAGCTGACATACCAAGGTATATTGTGCATAACCTGCTTTCTAAATATAGGACGGTATATGAAATCGACGCGTCGGAAACTGTGCAACAAAAAAAAATTTATCTGAGATGCTATTGACGTCAAGATTCCCTACGGTATTCTTTTGAAACAATCACGTTTTGATGAAAACAAACATGTACGAAGACGAAATTAGTGAAATAGCGGTGGAGCTGAAGAGTGCTCTTCACCAATACCCAAACTTTCCTTCTGAGGGTATTCTTTTTGAAGATTTCCTTCCGATCTTTAGAGTTCCCTCTTTGTTCAACAAGCTTGTGAGAGCTTTTAAATTGCACTTGGAGTCCAAGTTTCCAAACCAAACCATTGATTACGTGGTGGGGTTGGAATCTAGGGGTTTTCTTTTTGGTCCGACTTTAGCTTTGGCTTTAGATGCTGGATTTGTTCCTATCAGAAAGAAGGGTAAGCTTCCTGGTGAATTATATAGAGCTGCCTACACCAAGGAATACGGTCAAGATTTCTTTGAAATCCAAATTGAATCGATTCCTGAAGGCTCAAATGTTGTTATCGTTGATGACATTCTTGCTACTGGAGGGTCTGCCAAAGGTGCTGGAGAGTTGGTGTTGAAATGTAAGGCCAACATTCTTGAGTTCGATTTTGTGATGGAACTAGATTTCCTCAAGGGAAGAGACAAGCTACAAGCTGAATCTTTTACTTTGTTAAGCGGCCAGACCGAATCTCTTAAAGAATCTAAATAGTGAATATAATTTATGTGTTCTGACACTATACAAAATCACTTCTTTTTGAACACGAGATTTTTATTCATGTTCACAGGCTTCTTTTTCTTAAAACTTGGAACATTATCCACCTGTCCATATGGATCAAATGCCTTCCGTTTCTTCTTGACATTTGTAGACTTCGAATCTACCATGATCTTTTTAGACAAATCCAGTTTTTCTTGCGAAGCCGTAGCATTTTCTGCCTTGACTTTCTTCTGTCTTGATTGATGTTTGCGTAACGTGATTATTTCATCACGATCTGGGGATTCCTTCTTTAATGGTTCTTCAGAGCTTGGCTCTGCGGAAACAGAGGAAGTGTTTTCATGCTCATATTCTTGCCCTTGCGTCTCTGCAACTTGCACTGCAACTTGATTGTGTCCTCTCAAATAATCAACAGCCTTTTGTAATCTCTTTCTCATGGTTTCTAAGGAAACATAGTTGATACCCCCATTTTTTGAATAGTTCACCGATAATGAACCAAGATCTTGGGAAGGTTTCAATAGAATTGACGCATTCTTTGGGTCTGAAGAGAAGTTCCGAGTCTCGAAATTTGACACCAAATCGGTGAAATTCTTTTCCAAAGACTCTAAATCTTTCTGAGATTCATATCTGGGAAATTCGTCCATTTCAAGTCCAGAATGAATGTTTTTCTTCGTTTCCTTATCATAGATAGAATCCCACAAAGTCGAGTCCAATTTTTTCAACTCTGTCAAACAATCTTTGATCAGTGTGACCAACTCTGGCAAACAAGTTCTGAAAAACTGGGAACCACCAAATCTAGAAGAGGAATTGATCACATTCAACACCACACTTTCGGTGACAACAGCAGGATCTGTATCTAAATTGAACGAGTTAACCAACGAGATAAGCACAAAGTCAGACATGATATATCTAGGAGATTCATCCTGAGCTCGAGCCTTTTCATCTCTCCATTTGAAGAGAGCCTCCAAAAGTGGTCTCCTTGTCAACGGGATGGAGTTCGAATTCACCAAGTTTGACCATGGTAGGTCAATACTTTGAGTCAATGACATGATTGTGTTATTAAATTCTGGTCGTTGTGGAACTGACTGGTTTGTGCTGATCACTTCTGCACCACTTTGGAACCCATTGCTGCTCTTGACACTCTTGGGTTTATAAGTTGAGTATTCAAACCGTCTGTTGGAGACTTTTCTCGATTCATACAACACTCTCTTCAACTTTTCAGAATCCTTGACTAATTCTCCATGCATTTTGTAAAACACTTCAATTAAAAAATGTGTATCTGCCTTGGCATAATTTCTCATTTCCGTATTTAAAGGCCTGATTCTCCAATCGGCAAGTTGCCATTTCTTTGATGTTCTAAACTTCACATATGTTTCCAGCAAATGCGCAAGAGAATGTTTCCCTAATCCGAGCTCTCTGGCAGCATGATAGGTGTCAAATAGCGAAACCACGTACAATCCTAAGTCCCGTTGTAACCAAATGATATCCATGTACGACCCATGAAACACTTTGACGATGTTAGGGTCGGTAAAAATCACATTCAAATTCACCAAATGTGGCCTCAATTCAGGGCTCAATGGATCTATCAAATAGTCCTTCTTGGTCTCTGTGGTGATTTGCATTAAACAGGTTAGTCCGTGGTAAGTTCTAAAGTCGTGGTGTTCCAAATCGACAGCAATCACCTTACTTTTCGACATCTCGACTAATAACTCATCTAATTGGTCTGGTCTATCTATCCATGTTGGCTCTTCGCTCTCCTTCCAAGGAATAGACTCAAATTTATCATCCAAGGTTTTCAATATCCACTCTGGATACTCTTGGTGCATGATTTCATATCGATATGGGTTTTCATAATGTTCGGGGACATCTTCTTTGGCCGGAACAAGAGTAAGACTCTCTTCCAAAGAAACCAGACAATTTGGTTTTGAGGTTATTAGCGGCTTGAAAGGAGAGCTCTCAAAATTATTCACAGGTGTTTTGAACTCCAATTGGGGTTTCGAAATGTTGCTTGATTGAGAGATAGGTCTCTTTGAATTTGTGTTAGATCCTGAATTAGAAGCATCGTTCTCGTCCAAATAGGTATAATCATCCTTTTTGTCCACATATTTGCGTTTCTTTGCAAAATCTTCAAGAGCTATTTCAGTATTCTCAAATAGCGAGTCCAACACACTGGAGACAATGCGCCAATTATCGTCTTCATTTTCCTGTAAAAGCTCTTTATCTTCATCCTGCTGATCCAACGTAATTGATAAAGTATTCTGGATTATCTCATTCAACAAGTCGGTCAATTGAGCAGTCACTCGACTACTTTTGGTCTTGACCTCCGCATCTATACTGTTGAAGAACCCAATGTCTTGAGAGCCCACCGCCGATGATAATCTAATAAGATTAACCAAGGAAGGAGCTATAGACTCAAGTGGGGAAGGCATGTTGTAAGGCTATCTATTACCAACTAGTAGATCGATCCTTGTTGCCTTATTTGTTTTTATACCCACATCAAATAGAACCTTGCCTAAAAATTTTTATCTGGGTATAGAAATCAGCAGCACAGCCAGAAATTAAATTAATACTCACACACGACCAAAATCTCATCCGAAAATCTAGCAGTGGCAAATAAACAAGAGAGCTGTTGAAGGTTTGGTGGATGAAACAAGTTTGCAGGGTCAACAAACAGCACCAGAAAATATGAATACAATGGATACGGATCCATCGACCGTGTTGATCACACTCAGAGAGGAGATTGAAAATGCTGGAGACTCAGAACTTGTGGGAGTGATGTACAACCTTGAGGATTTGTATGATAGAAAGTTATGGTTCCAACTGACTGAGCTGTTGTCTCAAGAATTTTATAAAAATGAGCATTCCAAACCGATCAGGCTTAAATTGTTTGAGAACTTCATTTTAAGATTCAATGACAAGATCAACCAATTGAAGTTGATCGAGTTCTTATTGCTATCTATTCAAGATTGTGATCTTAGAGACTCGCTAGAGCATCTCACGAATTTGAAACAGGTCATCAGCAACATGAAGAATGTGAAAAAGACAGATGATGATGACATTGCCGACATAGACATTATCCAGGCGCTTTTATTTGTGGAGTTGGAGATAGCTGCAATCAAGTTGAAGTTGGATTTTGTTGACGAGGCTTCTGCAATCATTGACGAATGCTCGAAAAAAATTGATCAGATCAACTGGTCTGTGGATAATCGAATCAATGCCAGCTTTTATTTCACCAACGCCAGTTTAATGAAGATAAAAGGCGATTTCACCGAATTCTATTACAACTCGCTGTTATTTTTGGCATGTATCGACAACCTGGAAGATCTAGAAAACAAGCAGGCCATTGTCAGAGACATTTGTGTCAGCGCATTGTTGGGAAACAAGATATATAATTTTGGAGAGATCATCATGCACGACATCTTCAAATATTTGGATATCCCATGGCTTAAAGAATTGCTACTATCGTTGAACTCTGGAAACCTCCAACAATTTGAAAGTATCATCAAGAGCCCTGAGGTTTCGAATATTCCTGAAATAGCAAACAATATCACCTTCTTGCAGCAAAAGACGTGCATTATGTCTTTGATGGAACTTATTTTCAACAAGCCTACACAGAATAGAACATTGAAGTTTGACGAAATTCTTGCCCAAGTGGGACTCGTGGCCACTTATCATGAGGTGGAGCACTTGCTTATCAAGTGTTTCAGTTTGGGATTGATCAAGGGTTTGATTAATGAAGTCAACTCTGAGGTTGAGATTACGTGGATTCAGCCTAGAACCATGACCGTCGACCAGATCCATGCGATGAAACTCAAACTCGTGTCTTGGAATGACAAGGTCAAGGATTTGAATAAGCACATGGCGGTGACTGGTAAAGAATTATGGGTATAAAGCTATTCTTCAGGCTGTAAAATCTCTAAATAAAAATATATGGGTGTGTAAAGATGTGACCTAATTAATTATATGCTCTGACTTGAGAAACCCGGGCTTCAATGAATTTTGGGTGGATTTTCTTTTTTTCGCCTGAGGATGGGAAATTTTTTGATAAGTGGCAAATGGACCAAACAATACAATAAACTTGTCTCTTATTATTATTTTTTTGATAGCGACTCATTTGTATTTCCATATCTTTGTGCCAGGCATTTCTTTGAACTAGAGTTTGGATTTCTCCTCCGTTCGGAACGGCAGTTTACAGGAAATTTTTCACCAGTGTCATTTACCTCCAAGAGGGAGAATAATCTGTTGACGGGATGCGGGACTCCAACAACAAGTCTATCACTGCAAACAAGGCTGCTTTGTCCATCACATCTACTCTGTATGACAGAAGGGCATTGGATTGTACAGATGACAAGCCGTTGGTGAATTCGTTGAACCATCTGACATTTCTTGCATCCACTTCATTAAAGGTGCGTGAGGCTCTTTCGCAGGATGGTGGGCTGGAACGGCTGGTGGACATACTGTACGAATGTCAGCGGCCTACCACCGAAAAGGAGAAATGCATCTTCGCGTGGAAATGGGTGTTGGCTTTCCAGTGTTTAGTTCTTGTGGGCACCAGAGGCAACGAAAGAATCCGCAAGAAGGTGGTTGATGCGGGCATGATTCCAATCATAGCCACCATTCTGGACAATTATGTGATATCGAAAAAGACCACATGGAGCTCACATTTCCAAGCCAACAAGGTTAACTATTTGAATGTGGGTACATCTAATACTGCAAATACCACTGCAACCACTAGCAACATGACTGCCAACGCAACAACAAATAGCACGACTACCGCAGGTACCTCTGATGTCACAGAGGAATTGCTGTCGAATTTACCCCCGTTTGCTAATGCAAACCTACCTGAAGCTGGGCCTCAGTCGAATACAATGCATGATATGATGACAGATCAAGAACAAGCGGGACAGGCAACTGATCATCAAGCAGCCAACACAGAGGCTTATGAAGATTTTAATAACGATCAAATTAATGAAGTTTTCCAAAATGTGAGAAGATTGGTTGAAGAAGCCAACCAGACCGTTATGGAAGCCGAGGCAGAAATACAAAAACACGAAGAAACCAAACGAAATGTGATGAGCGATATCGATTTCAATGACGATGATGACGGCCTGGATGAAGAATACTCCAAGATTTTGAGGTCACTCACTTTTTTGAAATTTTTGGACAAACTGAATACCACCAAAGATTTATCAAAAATCAACCAAGAATTGTTTTCTAATTATAGCGAGCTAACCAGAAACGTGGTTTTTACCAATCAACTAGTGAACAACCCAGAAATTTCAAATATTTTGAAGGACAATATGTCGAATGCCGATTTGCCATTCTTTAAGAATATGGAAGAAAAGTTCAATCAGTCGATACCACGGAGCTTTGAAAACGGGATTTTGATTCCGAAGGAAGATGATGTTATTTGGTCGCTACAGGTGCTTGCCTTTATCTCCAAATATACTTATTTGAGATATAAATTGGCCGATACCTATATCGTTAATGGTTTGTCGTTGAGAAATTACAATATTCCACCACCATTAGAGACCGACAGTGAGATGAATGATAATGTTGACTTGATCAATGATATTGGAGATGATGATGAAAGCTTGGATGATGAGGTTGTTGCGCACGATTTAAATGAATTTATAATTCCTGAAGAGGAACCATACAATGTTGGGCATTTTTCACAAGGACAGTTTTTCCAAACTCCATCTGTCAGCTCTTCATGCTCGAAGCATAAAAAATCGAAGTTTAGCGACTTGAGAAAGGATGATTCCAAATATTCTTACTTATTACAGGAGTACAATGACTTGTTGAATGAGCCTGATCGCATTAAAAAGGCTACAAAGCTTGAAAAGTTTGCATTGAACATCTCAAGATTCTCCCACAAAGAGCACAACATTCTTCGTTTACGGAACAAGCAAATCTACAATGAGAAATTACAAAATTATGCATCCAAATGGAATTATGATGATTGGGATGATTTTGAGATGGGTCCGCTTTCTCTTATGTTCCCTCATTCTCAAAATATAGATTCCGACATCAAACCAATCAAAAGAGTTAATATTTTTCCGCTTGTTGAAAAGTTTACAGTGAAGCATTTACATTCTAAGGATATCACATACTGGGCCTCTGTTATTGTCAGGAACTCTAATAGGAAGGATGAGTTTAAAGGAGGGAGAAGACAGTGTGCCTATTTTGGATGTGGAAAATGGGAAGACGAACCTCGTCAGTTTGCGAAGTGTCGTCGCTGCAAGAGGGCCAAGTACTGTTCGAAAGAATGCCAGTCCAGGGCTTGGACCTACCACAAATATTGGTGTAATGTTGCCGGTGGTTCGTCGAGTACTACCAGCACGTCGGGAATTACTGAATCGGTTGCACCTACCAATACTTCCAACATCTCTCGAACAGCTGCAGAACAACGATGGGCTGAGGCAGGGAATTTGGATAATCGCGAGGGAGCTGTGAACTAGTCATAGCGATAGTTTTGGTTTATTGTAATATCATTCATTAGAAGTCTATTCTATTTCGACAAATAAACATGTAAGTTTTTCAGAAAATGGATTAAGCTAGTAATCTTGATTCAACAAAGAATGCCAGTTTCATTGTCTGTTCCATGAAGGTCAATGTCAGAACGGTATGAGGGGCTATTCTCAACAATTGGGCACCAAAACCTTTGTAGAGTGCTCCAAAACCTTCGCTCTTGACAGTCTTCACCAAACAATCTATTGGTCCTTTATATTTGTTGCCTTTTTGATTGTAAACTCTGGTTAAAATGACATCACCTGGATTCATCACAATACCGACACCCAGACCTGCAAACATACTGGAGAGTAAATGAAGATGCGGTCCTTCATTGACCATTCCACTTCTTTGCAGCTCGTGCTTGGCAAAATTGTAGATTGGGAGTTGAACGGACGACCCCATACCGGTTCTAATAATTGCAGCATCGACTCCTTTAAACAGCCCGAAAACTCCTCCTTGCTTGTAAATAGACGACAATCCATGCCACGTCGAGCGATAGTGAGTCTGTTCTCCAATCTGAACCTTCGAAGAGTATGATTGCATTCTGGTCTTAATCAGGTAGAACGGAGAACCAACCATGGCACCAGCAATACCGGAAAGACCTCCAGCAACAATATTCACTGGAATGCTTTGAACTTTGTGAGGATCTAAATCAGGAAAGATCAACCCGTTGAAAAAAGTACGCACTGGTTCGTACAAGCCCAAACGACAACCGTTCAATCCCAGCTGGTAGACATATGCGCAAACCAAACCTTTTTGGGTTCCTCTAATTCCCTCATTTCTGAAAATCAGCATCAAAGCTTGAAATGGGTTTTTGTAAGTCTTTGGAAGATTGCTCGCAGTTGAAAGTTCACCCTCTAGTTGCATCCGTGTTTTGACCAGCTCGATCGGATTAGTCACAGTCACTGCTCCGCAGGCCGCAAGACCTCCGGCAAGAAAACCCCCCACAGTTGACACCTTCTGAGATGCTGATTTCTTGTCTGACATCTTGATATTGTTTCTCGATGGTGATTTGTAGTCGGACTATGATATCGGCAAACTTTTTTTTTTTCTGTATCTTTTTATCTGAAAAATTCAGAGCAACACCCCCCCTCGCTCGCGCGCTCGCTTCCAGTTTATTTTTTTTTTCTTTCGCACCTCACCTTCTTCGCTCGGCCCGATCAATATCAAATAATGCCATTGTGGAATCAAGTCGGCTCACATTTTGGCCTTGATTCCATTGAGTCTGTATTTCACATCCTTAAGAATCTTCGACTCGGGATTCCATTGGTCAAACTCCTTGAAGACCATCTCAATTTCTTGATCGCCGTCCTTTAATTTCTTCTTGACGTCAAAAAAGAGACCTCTGGCACACCAAGGAAGTGTAAACGGGTTTAGACCCACTCCAGGAATGTCAATGCTGGAAAATTTAACTGGCTGCTGCATTGCCAGCGGCGAATCCACAGTCTTGAGTGCGAAATCAAGAGCAAGCTTATACACTTCAGGCCTATTGTATATTCGGGAATGCCCTCCACCAGTAAGAGACCCTGCCAAAGCGTAACTCATTTCGGTAACTACCCCATGATCATTGTATCCCAAATTTTGTAACATACAGGATAGTTTGGCTATTCGGGTAACAAAGTCCGGAGTGTGGGAATCACCGTCAATGTAGACCGCTTTGAATATGTTCGGATGTTTGACATGGGTGGCAATTGAAGAATACAAGGGAACCAATTGATCATTGACTGATCCAATGAAGGTGATCTTAACATTATGTGCAATCAAATTGCGCAGACTTTCTAGGTATTTGCGACTCTGTAAACTTTCAAAATTTTGGAATTGAAACAACTCAAGCATCGATTGATGCTCGATGGAAGAGTAAGCTCGAACGACAAGACTTTGATCCATACCATAGAAAGGCCCACTGTTAATTCCCGCCATACCTAAGATGGCAATCTTTTTTCGATCATCGATGATTCCATATTCAAGAAGCTTGGATATCAATATGATCGAAACTGGAGTCCCTTGAGAGTGTGCACAAACAAATATAAAATCGGATTTTCGAATCTCTTCTTCCCATTTCTTCATCACTTGGAAAAAGAACTCAACTCGATCGAAGATCTTTCCCTCCTTTTCCAAAGCAATCTTTTGCATTTCAATGTTCATATTGTTATCTTTTGCCCACGTAAAAATTGCGGATTCAGCAGCCTGAGCAAACCGAGCAGAAGTTCCTGTTGGTTCTCCAATTAGAGGCCTGATCATTTTAGTAGGAAAAAAGCCATGAACTCCAATGATTAGGACTCTTTTGAAATGCGTTGCAGTTTGTTTTCTATAGAGATGAGGCAATGTTGGCGGATCGTATCCCATGATTACCTTTGCTCTGCTATATGCCATACGGACCGTTGTACTTGGACTAGTGATGGGAAGCATGTCGAAAGACGGCACTATTTTATTAGGTTTCGATTCAAATCTCTGTTTTTTCTTTTTGGGAACATGCTCCACCTGATCTATTTGAGTTGTGCTCAAAGGCTCGGAAAGAATGGCGTCTTTGGTTTGGATAGTTGCTTCCAATACCACGTTATTTTTATCATCTGAAGCACTTTTGACGTTTTTGGAAGTATTGGTTCTTGACCAGAACGACCAAGATTGCGATCGTTCCTTGGTTGGAGCAGAATCAGTTTCTAAGTCTTGTTCTTTTCCGTCGATTATCAATTTCTTCACCTTATCAGCCTCCGATTGTCCTGGGTCTGGAACAGGACTCTCAAGTTCTGCAGTCTCTGGGTCTGTAGATTCCAAAGGTAAACTATATTCAGACCGTGCCTTGGATCTGGTGGATCCTGAATCGAGCATTGAAAACGCCCAAGAATTTAGCCCTTTTCTAGGCTGTTGCTCAGGGCTGTTCTGTGAAGCTCTAGTATTTTCGGTTTCCCTCGTATCCTCATCAAACACTTGACTTTTTACTGTCTTTAACAGATTATCAATAGTCCCCCTCTTGGATGGTTTTTGTGGTGACGAAGTGTTTGGGTTACTCATTGGTTTGTCTCTTTTTGCCTGATACTTGCTTGTTGCAAATTGTCTTGTTCGGACTGCAATCTTAGTGTATATCAGATACTTGTAGCTCCGACAACTCAACATAAACTGACAGACAATTGTCTACTATGCCGTGCTTGCCACTTTGTAGTTCAATGTAGTCCTGGTGCTGTAGTTTTGTTTACTAAGACTAAAGAACCCTTAACAGATGCTCTTGTTTTATTTTGACGGATCTAATTTCCTGTCATCGCCACACGGCTGTGCCACTTAATTTATTGATACCGCGCCACATCATACCAGACGCGACCCCGGTTCATAGAATTTATCAACTTGAACATCTGCCATCTTGTAGTTTCTTCCACTGAGATCCATGCTCATCTGCTCACGTCTGAAAGTATACACAAGAATGACTAACCAGAAACGGACAATCACCGACTTTTTTGCGGTTTCCAAAAAACAAAAGTCGACTCTCAGTTCAGGAAAGGAAAACGCGATCACCCAGGTCAAAACAGTCGATGTCAAAAGCGTCAACGTGGTGGCCAGCGTCGACTCTTTGGCCAAGTTCGATAAGACCAAATGGCTTGAATCGTTGAGTCCAGAAAATCGACAATTGCTGGATCTGGAAATTAATACAATGCATGAATCTTGGTTGTCTCTGGTGCATCAAGAATTGACCAAACCTTATTTCCTCAACTTAAAAAGATTCTTGGCCTCGGAATGGTCCTCGAAACAACACATTTTCCCTCCAAAAGAAAACATTTATTCATGGACCAGGCTCACACCATTGGATAAAGTTAAAGTGCTGGTTTTGGGTCAGGATCCATACCATAATTTCAACCAGGCACACGGTCTGGCTTTTTCTGTTCAAGAACCAACCAAACCTCCTCCATCTTTGTTGAACATCTATAAATGTCTCAAAAAGGAATATCCAGACTTCCAGATCCCTACTAAAGGAAACCTCACAAAATGGGCCGAGGAAGGAGTTCTTCTTTTAAATACTTGTCTTTCCGTTAGAGCACATAACGCAAACTCGCATTCAGGTAAAGGCTGGGAACAATTTACTATGGCTGTCATTAAGAAACTAATCCAATACAAGAACTCGAAGAAACAGGGTCTGGTGATCATTGCATGGGGATCTCCAGCCCAGAAGACCGTGGCCAATGTTGGCAAGATTGATTGGGAGTTGAACCTATTTTTAAAATCTGTCCATCCTTCTCCATTGAGCGCGTCAAGAGGCTTTTTTGATTGTCAGCATTTTACCAAATGTAACTCCTGGCTTGAGAAAACATACGGAGAACCAATTGATTGGGCATTGGTTGAAGGAAACACCTTATTTACCAAGACTGAGTAGCATGGAATGGATTGTTTTAAGGCTGTGCATACAATTTTTTGAGTAACGCAAAGATTAAAAAAATACACGAGATAAATTTATTTAATCTCCTTTTATAAAAGAAAGATCTTTGTTCCTAAGCACATGGATTACCAAAAAGTCTTCTCCTATGGGCTTGATGAGCTTTTGGAGGCAGATACGTTGGTGTTTTCTTTGTTTTATGTCAGTCCTTACAAATCAAAGACTGAAATTAAGAATGAATTAGATCAACTATTACTCTATCTTTCTATCGAATTGAGGCCCTATATCAAATATTATCCCTGGTATGTGAAGCCAGTTGAATTCCAACTTGTGGATGATGAAATTTCGATCTTTATTTATGGGGAACTGGAATATGGAGAGTCGTTAGATGATTTATGGCTGGTGACTTCCATTTTGTTCAAGTTCACTTCGAGAGATCCCAATTTGTTTGTGCACGTTTTTGACCAAGACAATGAATTCATTCTTGTTGAATGTCCTGAACAGGTTCCTGAATGGTTGACTCCTGATTGTGCCTCCAATAGAGTGTGGTTCAATAGTCAACGGGTGGTTCTAGTTCCACAAGAATACTGTAGAGACCGAAATTTGGAACTGCAAGAGGCTCTGGCGTTTCTACAAACAGCAAGCTATAAGTTGGAAATTCCTTCAGAGCTCACAAATTTGCTGTTGAAAAGAAAAATTGACTTGTATCCCCAACAGGCCATCAAATACATCGCCATTGAAGAGCTGAGTGTTGGCAGCCAGGTTGCAGGCCAGATTTTAAACAGCCCCGTCTATGTTGCTGGGTCTTCAATATCTGCATTCCTGAGAACTGCGGGGATTTTAGGTTTGAAGCACTCTGGAAAATGTCTAGAAGAGCCGATTACCATCAAGATTCGGGTTTCTCCTATCACCCATTTGGATCTTCAAAAGTATGTAATGGGAGCTCAGGATCAGAAAGTTGCCAAGGGACTTGCATTGGCCGGGGGTCTAAAGCTTGATGGGACGATCATTTCAAAAGACTTTAGAATGGCGGATATCTCTGAGCATAATCGATGCATTGAAGAAGATGAATTGCAACGGGAACTATTGCGATATAATGTTTTAGATAAAAAGGTCGAAATGGAAAAAGTGGAAGAACTCAACAAGGAGAGCGCAGATACGCAAACGAGCAAATTTGAGCAAGATTTGATGGCAAAATTGCAGACATTCATGAATAAGGAGACTGATTTTGCAGGGGTTGAAGACGATGATTATAATGATGTGAGTGATTACTCGTCGGACGAAGATGACATAGCTTTGAAGAGATATTTTGCAAAAGAAGGGGTTGACATTGATGAAGACGACTTTTTTGAGTTTTTCTGTAAGGAAGCATTAAAGATGACTGACGAGCAAATGGAGGGTTTCAGAATAGAGGATGAAGAGGATGATAATAGAGAGATGGGAGGTGATAAGCATGACGACGACGACGAAAATGACATTTTTAATTTACATTCACAGCCGGACGAAGATGAAACAGAGTTATTGGAAAATGCTCTTAAGTATCTGAAAGTTGGTGGTTTGGACGGCCCAGCTGCTACACTATTCCGAAACCTTGATAAGGAGCATAATACATAATGTATAGATATGTTTTTACATCCCTGCACCGAATAATATTTTACACCTGGGACCGGCTCTTGCTGGCAGCTTTTTATGAATGAAATGATAACAGAAAGAGATATTTTAAAGGGTACAAGGAACAAGGAGCACTAATACACTTGAAGAGCGAAATTAAGTGGATAACAGAGCATCTGGAGACTGTGTCGATTTGGAGTTATAGACAGTTTTGCAGAGCGGCGATAAAATAAGCTATTTTAAGCAAGAGAATCTTATCAGAGGCAAAGTATGTGGGGCTATTTTTTTGGAGGAAACCCCAAGCAGAAGAAGGAGCTGCCAAAGAGGGCGATTGTGGAGTTGAGAGAGCACATTTCGACGTTGAATAAGAAGTCTGCTTTTATTGAGCAGCAAATTCAGGAACAGGATGCTATTGCTCGGAAGAACGTGACCGCCAACAAGAATCTTGCCCGTTTAGCGTTGAAGAAAAAGAAGAAGTTGGAAGCAGATGTCCTCAAGATTGATAACCAAGTGGAGTCATTAGAAACACAGTTGAATGCTATAGAGTCTGCCAACTTGAATTTGGAGACCATGAAGGCCATGAAGCAAGGAGCAAAAGCTATGAAGCAGATCCATGGCGATTTCAATGTGGATAAAGTTGACCAGACAATGGACGACATTAGAGAGCAGGTTGAATTAAGCGAGGAGATCTCGGATGCCATCAGTAGGCCTCTTGGAAACGATATGATGGATGAAGACGAGTTGGACGAGGAATTGGCCATGTTACAACAGGAAGAGCTCGATAGCAAGATGACTAACACCAAACAGAACGTGGCTGCACAACCTGCGGAGGCTGTAAGTAAGACCAAACTTCCAGATGTGCCAACTGGCCAGGTGGCAGAAGAATTGGAAGACGAAGACGAGGATGAAAGGGCATTGAGAGAACTCCAGGCTGAAATGGGAATGTAATCTATTGTAAGCCACTAGTTGCTTCATCTTTTTTTATTATCTTTTCTTATAATATATTGAAGGTTAATCGTACATATCATGTAGGATGCTTTCTTTGGAACCCATGCTTCTTTGTGCACAGAACAGCATCAGCTTTCCTAGCTCTTTGACTAGCGTGTATTCGGCTCTGGCCAATTTATTGCCCAGCAACTCCATCAAGCCTGTGATGTTCTGTTTGTTTGTCAAACTATCCAAGACTCTAGCCCATTCCAGCAAGTTACCGTATGCATCTGCTCCAGAAGTCTGTGAAAAACAAGTGTGGAGCATACATCCAGATCTTGTAGTGAACTCTGCCCTCAGTCTTCTCAGATAATCGTAGCCAGACTCTTCCCTCGTATACAGTAAAGGATTCGAAACGTCTGCCTCTATTCCACAAGTAGAGTAGACATACGACCACAATAGAAGTGCAGACAAAGAAATGGCATTGGCCCTGAAAAAAAGGTCTGTATCAGGCTGGTAATCATACTGATATTCAAACTTGGAATCTTGGGGCGATAAAAGCATCTCAAATAGAAATAAATAACATTGCACCACACACACCTTTGCGTGTTTCGTATGAGTCCAATCTTTCACTCGTTTGCAAATTTGTTCTCTTTCGAAATTTGAGGACGGTTTCACACTCATTCTCCATGGAGCACCAGCAAAAATCACATAATCATAATGAGGAATCGACATGAAGATGTGTGCAACATGATAAACCGTACATTTGCAGCGAGTGTCATTCGTAGAGAACTGAACAGAGTTGGAAGAAGAGGTAGGATCGACAGCAGCACGAGATGAACAGCAAGATTCGCCTATATCATGAGCCCAGATGGAGAATGCGGCAGTCATTAATTCTCTCCAGTTGTTGTTTTGGTCATTACTGCTGAATTTATCAAGTCCGAATGCCAATTGCAAATCACGCTGCTGGATCTGGAACATCAATGCGCACAATCCAGAAACTAGTATCTTCTTACCGAAAGGATCCGCCTCAGTGGGAGAACCATTCAAAAGGTTTTTTAGAACAAGCAAAAACGGTTGTGGTCTCTTTGAGTTCTTCACAGCAGCTTTGAAAGTAGTCAAGTCAGCCTCCCAAACTTGATCAACCACAGGCATTGTCATCTGCAATTGATGTGCGGATATGTGCATCTGGTGGCCAAATGAAACAGAGTCAACAGAGTCGAGGTAGAAACACATAAAAGTAGCTCTCTTCAATGACTCTAACTCTATCCATTGGTACCAGTTGTTTGCATCTTCAGGCTGGGTTAGTTTCTGCGGAGACCCTCCCAAAGTTGGCATTCTCCTTAAAAGTTGGACGGTAGTTCCATGGTGCAAATGGGACCGTTCATGGAGCTTTCTGGAGGTGCAATTTTTTTCGTAAAATTCCAGCATAATCAGACTCTGGATAATCCAAATTTCAGCAGGAGGCTGGAAGTGTTGAGAAGAGAATATATGCCATCTAATGGGATCTGCAATTTCATCTGCCAATCGTCTTGGCTCAAAAATCTTATCCTGACTGTAAAGATCTTGAGAGCCCAAAGAGAGTTGTGCACCCAGCATAATCATACATAGTAGCAAAATTCCTGGGGTCTTCTGAGCAACAAACGACGGTTTGTGTAGAATTGGAAACCTCGGATGATAAAAGCTCCAGTAAGTTTTCAAAAGACTTTCAAACTTGGACTTACTAAAATCAGGATGAGAGCTTAGATTTGGAATCAATCTTTCAAGTTCGCTCATTTTAATATCGTCCAAATCATAAATGGCTCTGTTATCCACTTGAATACTTGAATTGCCAAATAAGCTCGATCCATTTGAGGACAGATCGTCAAATCCATCTTTAATGAAGAAGTTTTGGCCATTGTTAACCAATATGTCATTAAAATCGATATTGAGATCGTCATTCTCAGCTGCGGGATTAGGAGGGTATGACTGATATTCATTGAAAAGCCAATTGATGAGATTTGGTGTCATTTCTTCGGTTCTTTGGGCAGGTTGGATGGGTTTTTCTGTGTTATATTGTTGGACTATTTGGTTGACAGAGGTGTGTCGATCTTTGAGAGTGTCGTCTGGATCGAAAAGGTCATCTTTCACAGGGTTCAGTGGATCTATCCGGTTGTAAAAGACTGGTTCTTGTGTCAATCCATCATGTTGTTCTTCGTGGTTGGTCTTCTGTTTGACTTCATGACGTTTCTCGTGTCTGACAAGTAAATCATGTCTGACAAAGGTGCGATCGCAACCTGGTCTGCCGCAACGGAATATTTTCTTCGGGTTGTGATTGAGCTTGTGTCTGGAAAGATGCTCAGACCGTTGAAACATCTTGGTACAATCTGGATAGTCGCATACGTATGGGGGTCCCACCAGTTTCTTTCTGCCTCTTTTGCGCAAACCCGAGGGGGGCAGGCTCTCCTGTAGGGAGAAGCTTGCTTTGGTATCTATAGACATGGTTGGTCCAATAAAAGGCTATTAGTCTAAAAAATAAAAGCCCTCTTAAGTTTGAATGTCTATGAGCATTTGATGGACTCGAACTCCTCAAATATAACTTTGAAAGTTGTTCGAACAAGGAAGGCCAAGAAAAGTTTAGTGAGTTTCTATGCGGTGGACCCGCATTTTGTTTTCTCCGCGAAAATCAAAAAAAAAGAGGGACCGAAATTTATGCAAGCGAAAGAAAACAAAAGACAAGGAACAAGTGATTCACCTATTTGATATCACACAGCATGGATCCGCAAACACTTATCAATAAATACAAGAGAGATGGCTTGTTTGACACAAAGCGGAAAGAACTTTTGGACAATTTTTCCAAATCAGATGATACTAATCTGGATGGACTCCTGGAAAGACTGATTGATTTGAAAGTGCAGAAAGACCCTGGGATTCTGAACCAAAACCGGGGTCGCCTGGTGGCAATGATTCAGACTGAACTGTTGAAACAACAATCGGCAAAAATAAGCTCCTCCGAACAGACTGAGGAGGAAGCAATCATGACAGAAATCAATAGATTGTTGTCCAATTATGTGAGCACTACAGTGGACGAAAATAAAACTCTGAACGAGGAGTTGAACGGTAAATTGAACGAGATGAAACAAAAAGCGCAAACTTAATATGAATCGATGTTTTCTAATATACAATATATGCACACGATCATGCCGTACTTCAGTTACTCTTAGTTTTCTTCAACTGTTCTCTCCAGGCTCTGAAAAACGGCGGAATGACACCAGACTCGGAATCCAGTAGCCTCTGTGTCACCTCAGGGAGGTTTTCTTTCAAATCCAAATAGTTTGGGTTGGTAGCAGAATCAAATGTCAACCGATATGTCTTGGTTTCATCCCTTGGAACATTCTCATTCAGCCAGTTGATCAGTCCATTAAAGAATTTCAGACTTTGCATAAACCGGTTTTTGGAAGGATTTCTATTTGGAACAGGATTGTTTTTCACCAGCACAGGAATCTTTTCAGTACTGAACTCCTCAACAGATCTCAAAATCAAATTATCGTCTCTAAAACCGCATACAATCTTGGGAATCCCAACCAAAAAACATTGGGCCCAGAATTTGAGCAACTTATTCTCAAACGAGAAAAGCGATTGCGGTGAATCAATGATTCGAGTCGTCTTCAATTCCACGTAATGTGGTAATGGATCTGCATCGTCGGGCTTGAAATCGTACACTCCATCAACCTCCGCACCCATTATTATACCTGTCTTACCAAATGAAGTCTTGACAACAGTAGCATACTGTTCAATATTGTTCACTTGAGCCTTAGATCTGTTTTCTATTTCAGAACGAGAACATTGTGCCCATGGTTTGGGCAAAGTAGCAATTTGCTCGAATTTGTATCCAGAATACATCTGTCGTTCATTGAGTTCACTTCTTTTGAGTATCTCCAATTCGGCTGTTTCTCGTGCATGTGCAAAATCTTGCTGAATGAACAATTGTCCATCGAAAACAACAATGTTCAATACCACTTTATCTCTATTGAAAAAAGGAAGAAGCATTAGACTTCTCATGAGTCCTCTCCAAGTTATTATATCACATTGAACTTTTTCCCCATTTTTTTTCTCCACTTCCTCAATAGCCATCAAAAGACCTTCGAAATCACCAAAATCTTCACCATTTCTGCGGAAATCCTTGAATCCTCCTTGCAAATCCAGTCCTCCAGGAACATTCAACTCGCTGTCTGGCAAATAATAGAAACTCAGTTGTGAGTTGTCAAGATGATATTTTCCTTCGATATCCCTAGAATAACCAATTAATTCTTTGGGTTGTTTGACCGATGCATCCTGTGCGCGTGATTTCAAGGGGTATACCTTCTGAAGAGTCGACATTTTGCTCTTCCACAAGAGTTGGTCTCGATAAATTGTTCTTTCTACTTTTTTTTTCTCTAATGCATTAGTACCTCGCTTTATGTTGCTTACCTAATCAAGATTGGTTGACCAAGAAAAAAAATTTGCAAAATGTCATGAACTTGTGAGCTATCTGAAGATAGGCTGTTGATTTTATATACAAAAGCAATGACATTTCAACTTGAGATTGCCGGCCGGGCTCCATTGGTTGATTATGGAGTTTTGACCGCTGCTGCATTTGTGAACTCTGGCAGCAATGAGGCTGTGAAAATTGATTTCATTGACGACAAGGTTGTTTCCAAGGAGGCAAATTCTGGTTTGAAATTGGCCAAAGAAGGCCAAAGCTTCACCAATGGACCTGAAGCTCTTTCATTTTTGGCAGATAGTTATCCTGAAATTCTTCTTGCGAAAAAGGAATCTGAACAGTGGGTGAAATTTGCTTATGAGAACTTGACAGTGAAAGATTTCAAGAAACTTTCTGTTGATCTTGAGAAGTTGGATTCTCACTTGAACTTCAGAACTTTCATGATTGGCTACAAAATTTCTGTGGCTGACATTGCTGTTTGGGGAGCTTTAAGAGCCAATGCTGTGATGGGTTCGGTCATCAAGAACTCTGTCTACATCAACATTACCAGATGGTACCAATTTTTGGAGGCCGATAAGAGATTTGGTGGAATGGTTGAATTGTTAACCAAATCTCTTGCAGAGATGAAGAAACTATCTAAGGGAGGTAAAAAGGAAGTCCACAAGGCAAACTTTGAAATCGATCTTCCAGATGCTAAAGACGGCTCTGTGGTGACCAGATTCCCTCCGGAACCATCTGGATATCTCCACATTGGACATGCCAAGGCTGCTATTCTGAACAAGTACTTTGCTGATGCTTACCATGGAAAGCTCATTATCAGATTTGATGACACTAACCCTTCGAAAGAAAAGGTTGAATTCCAAGATTCCATTGTGGAAGATTTGGAACTTCTGGGTATCAAAGGTGACAAGATTACTTATTCCTCTGATTACTTTGAAGAAATGTACGAGCTTGCAGTTAAGATGATCAAAGAAGGTACAGCTTATTGTGATGACACTCCATTGGAACAAATGAGAGCAGAAAGAATGGATGGTCTTAAATCTGCCAGAAGAGACAGAACTGTTGAGGAAAACTTGAAGATTTTCACTGAAGAAATGAAAAACGGTACCGAGGAAGGTTTGAAGAACTGTTTGAGGGCGAAGATCGATTACACTGCTTTGAACAAGACCTTGAGAGATCCTGTCATCTACAGATGTAACTTGACTCCTCATCACAGAACCGGTACCGCATGGAAGATGTACCCAACATATGACTTCTGTGTTCCTGTTGTGGATTCTATTGAAGGAGTTACACATGCATTAAGAACTATCGAGTATAGAGATAGAAATGCGCAATACGAGTGGTTCCTCAAGACCTTGAAATTGAGAAAGGTTCACATCTGGGATTTTGCTAGAGTCAACTTCATCAGAACCTTGCTTTCCAAGAGAAAGTTGCAATGGTTTGTTGACAAGAAGTACGTTTCCAATTGGGATGATCCTAGATTCCCAACTGTTAGAGGTATCAGAAGAAGAGGTATGAGTGTTGAAGGTTTGAAAAACTTTGTCATCTCCCAAGGTCCTTCCAAAAACATCATCAACCTTGACTGGAACATCATCTGGTCTGCCAATAAAAAAGTTATTGACCCAATTGCTCCAAGACACACAGCCTTGGCAGCCGAAAACTTGGTTCCAGTCAAAATTGTTGATGGCCCTGCTGAAGATTATGCTGAAGAGAAGCCAAAGCACAAGAAAAATCCTGATGTGGGACTCAAGAAGGTGTACTATTCTTCCAACGTTTTGCTAGAACAAGAAGATGCTGCTGCCATAGCTGATGGTGAAGAAGTTACTTTTATGGATTGGGGTAATGTCATTGTGGACAAGGTAATTAAGGATGAATCCGGTCTGGTGAAGCAAATTGAGGCCAGATTGAACTTGGACGGAGATTTCAGAAAGACTTCCAAAAAATTGACTTGGTTGGCTGCTGATAAGAACGTCGAGGTGGAATTGATTGATTTCGATCATCTTATCACTAAAGACAAGTTGGATGAAGGTGACAACTTTGAGGATTTCCTGACTCCAGAAACCGAATTCCATAGTAAGGCAATTGCCGACATCAACATCAAAAATATCAAAATTGGAGATGTTATTCAGTTCGAAAGAAAAGGATACTTCAGATTGGATTCGATTGATAATGGCAAATATGTTTTCTTCACCGTTCCTGATGGAAAGTCTGTCAACAAATATGGTACCAAAGCTTAAGTATTTTATCTAGTTCTGTGAATAATCAAATATCTAATCAGGATTTCCAGCACTGAAACAAACACACTCAACCCAATAGCAATAATCAATATCATTGTAATTTTTGTCATGGTTCTCTCTGCCAATGAATCCTCTAATATGTCGAAAAAGTCCAAAAACACTTTACAGCGGTCATTTATGACTTCAACTCTTTGGTCTATCTCCAAGTACTCTCTAATGGCCGAGTAAAGAGGGTCTAGTCCGGGCTCGATGGACCAGAAATACTCGGGTTTATCTAACACATTTGAGGATAGGTTGACTTCGTTACGCAATTGGAACAACTTGCCAGTCTTGATCAAAAGCTTTTTTCTTGTGTAATTTTGTAGCTTTCCAGTCAAGGCCAAAGCCTTTGGTAATCTTGAGATAGAATTCAAAATGTTCGACATTTTACTCTCGAACATCGATAACTTGGTGGACTGTGCAATTGCATGAGAAATTGTGAGCTTAATCAGATGATCACCGGATTTAAGTGTAATCATGTCGTTGTAAATTCTAGGCGTTGGGATTTCGCTAATATATTCAAAATGGAACTCCTCAGTTTCAATGTCATGCTCGGGAACTGGTTTAATGATAAATGTCAGTGTCTGGTTGGGAGGTGACGATTCATCAATTGCAGGATTATTAGTCAATTGATAATTAATTCCAAAGTCTTGGTCGTTTTCTTCGTCATCATCTTCATCTAAATCAAAGTCACCAGGATGGATTTTTGCAAACACCAGGTCCGCCAAAATGTTCTTCTCATGCACTTCGCTGAAATTCCAAAACACCACCACACCATAGTCCAAAATAAACATCTCAGCATGCTTAGATAGATCTGGAAGATTGGACTGATGCTTACGTTTGTAAGAACCAGAAGAGCTGCGTCTTTTGGATTGGTTAGTTCCATTATCGTCGACTTCAAAACTACTCTTGGATCCATCTGTAAGTCTATCTGCGGCTTCTTCAGAGCTAGACTCCGTGCTGTTCTGCGTGGCATCTGGCGTATCATCATAAAAAACTGTGCTATCTGATTCGTTGCTGGTACTTGTTCCTTCTGTGGACTCTTCCCTGGCCTCCTCCTCTTCTAAAATACTCTCCGTTGGGCTACTACTGATGAAAAATTGTGGTTCTGAAGGATCAAACTCGTTGTTGTGCTGTTGAGAGGAAGAAAATTCTGAGCCGACCAGGCTTCCAGCAGGACTCAATTTTGGCGATTTCATGTTGTTTTCCATTTCCCCATCTTGACCAGAATAAAATTCATAATGGTGGTCACGTTGTTCTGTTTTGTCCAAAAAATTCTCCATGAGGAGATTACCATGCTGCATTTTAGCAGAATTGTTCGATTGCACTCGGTAACCATTTTCACCAGGCAAGAGAGGTAATGAGTATGGAACGTATAATGCCTCATCATATAATCTGGGAGACACCATATGGTATTTTGCTAAGAATTTCTCAGTAAGAGTCAAATTAAAACCCTCAGAAATAAGATAGGCTGTCACTCTTGGATAGACATTCGTTCTTTGTTCCTTCGACACTTTCTCTGCTCTTGTTCGCACATAGTTACTGTTAAATATATTATCGGTAGTGGTTTCTTCTCCCATATCTTGATCTCTGCGCAATTCTTGCTCATCAACGTTGCCGGGGTATGGAACCTGTTCATGATCAGGAATCAAAACGAGCTTTTGAGACATCTTCGATGTTCTTGAAGGAAGAGTTCTGTAATATTGCGGCACCATTCGAGGACCAGATCTTGATAAATTTGAAATGAATTGGGCATCGGAGGCCACATATTTGGGAAGGTCCCGTTGTCTTGAAGATGGGATATCACTGATGTTTGAAATGATATTAGAAACCGATATATCGCTAAATTTGGATGCAGAAGCTGGTCTTCTCAATTTTCCAGACTGCTGTGTCCAAGTGGGAGGCCCAGCCTTATCTGAAGTTCCCGACCTCTGGATCTTTTCTAATCGATGGCCTGCAAAAGGCGCCTTATTCTGGCTCTTTCTCGCATCCGTCACGAGAATTGAGGGAGATCTTTTAGCTGTTGAAGATCGAGGACGTTTATCTAGCTGTGGTTGTTCTGCAACATCGCCGGGTTGTCGTAGCCGCGACGTATTTGATAACGGCATCTCGGATGCTGAAAGCGATGTATGTTCAAGATCAGCACAATGATGACACAAACAAACTAGGAGCATGCATACTGCATACATCTCCCTCCCTATTTTTTTCCTTTAGTTCCAAACTTTTTAGAGGCTGTGCAAAAAGATGCGTCCGGGTAAGAGGGTGATGTTTTTTGATGATTGCCTGTGAAGTTTTCAGTTCGAACGAAATGAGACAGGCAGGAATGAAAGAACACGGAACATATAAGAAGACTTAGAAAAAGAATGAGTGACAGTGATGATGACTTATTGGCATTGGCTGGAATTGGATCGCAAGATGATGAGAGCGATTACGAACCAGAAATCCAGACCAGCTCAAAAAGAATAGGAACAAACAAAAGGAAGATGGTGGAGGAATCGGAAGATGAAATGGAAGCAGAGGAGGAAGATGAAGAGTACGGAGAGCAAGATCCATATCCACTTGAAGGAAAGTATAAAGATGAGGAGGATAAGGCCAAATTGGATGGGATGGATGAAATGACTAGAGAACAAATCTTATACGACCGTATTCAGGAAAGAGAGAAATTTAGAGAAAGAAGATACTTGGCTTTGAGAGCAAGACAGAACCGTGCTGAGAGCAGTGCCATGAAGTCGGGAAAGAGTTCTACCAAGAAATTACGGACCAGTAAGCTTTCTGAGTTGAAGAAACAAAGAGAACGCAAAAGCAGACGGGCAACTGGGGCAAGAAGAGGCGACTCTGAAGACGAGGATCTCGACGATATGGATGAGCAGGGCCTGGAAGATGAAGGTTCTGAAGCTGAAGATGATTATGATTATTATTCCGATACTGACAGCAGAAGGAAGAAGAGTACGCAGCCGGATTATGACGATAAGTATTACCAAGATGCTGGAATTAAGGATATCAACGCAAAAATGAGATCAAGTCGGTCTGTTTTGGCCAAGTTCATGTTCAGAGATGAATTTGATACCGTTGTCGAAGGCACTTTCGTTAGGGTCAACGTGGGAGTTTCGAGAGAGACCGGTGCTCCACAGTACAGAATGGCAAAGATTGAGCAAGTCAAACGGGGAGGCAGATTATATGATCTACTTGGAAAGCCATGTGATGTTTATTTGCAAGTTTCGCAAGGAGAATCGAAAAAGATCATCGACATGAAATGTGTTTCGGATTCACAGATCTCGGCCACAGAATTCGAGACCTACAGAAGACGTGTTGAAGACTCGAACTTTTCGCTTCCGTCTTTGGGTGATGTCGAGTCAAAGTTCAAGGAATTAAAGGAGATGTCATCTAGGAAACTAACAAATGAAGATATCAACAATTTGGTTGCTAGAAAAGAGGCTATTTCCATTGCCGTTATGGACTCTGGAAACAGAGTCAAGAAATTGGCAAGACTTAGAGAAGAGCTTCAGGTTGCAATTGAAAGACAAGAAGTGGAAAAGGTCGAGCAACTCACCAAGCAAATTGCCGACTTGTCCAAGTTCATCAACACAAGCGGGGGGCAGCTATCTAGAATGGATCAGATTAACTTGAGAAACAAAAAGACTAATGAGTCCGCTATCAGAAGAGCCGAGAAAAGAAACGTTGAGAACAGACAGAAGCAATTATTGAATAAAAACTTCAATGATCCATTCAGCAGGTTAAGAACAAATCCGAAGATTTTTTATACTTCAGCACTAAACGCACAACAGCAGATTAGTGCAGAGCAAGAAAACCAGGAAGCTAATATTGAATCACTCAAAAAGGAAGATCCGCCAATCAGCTGCTGTTATAAAAGAGAAGGTATTGATTCTGTAATTAAGGATGTCCAGTTCGATATAGAGCTGGAAATCTAAGAGGCTTGGATCTAATCTATAATGTACCATAGTGACTAATTCAAATTTTGTTTATTATCAATTCTATGTGAACGCAACAAATTCAGTCAAAAACCGTTTATCTTCTTCATTGAGCCTTGTGCTGTAAATCTGCTGGAACCCTGAAGTGTTTTTTGCAGTGCATTCTTTGAAAAAGCCAGATAACAAGTGTCTAATGCCATCACCATGAGATTCAACAGGACTTCTGCCTGTTTCGTCATCTTCATCGACGTACTTTTGTAATTGTTCAAATGACGGAATCCCAACATCTTCCAAATCCTCCCATCCTTCATCATCATCAAGCTCGTTTTCATCCGCAGTCTGAGCTTTCATTGGGATTTCTTCCTGATGGCGGGCGGATTTTTCCTGGAACTTGAACTCACTAAGCAACAGTCTAATGATCTTTACATCTGCGGATATCTGTTCATATTGCAAGGGCATTTTTTTGGCCATCGATCTGGTCAAAATCACATCATCTGCTAGTTGATTAGGCAATATGTCTCCCTTCACCATGATGCTTTGAAGTCTTCCATCATTAAGCTTAAAAATTTCGATAAAAGCTTGGATGTTGGATAGAATTTTGTCAAAACCTCTCATGACCTCGAAAGATTGTAGCCATATAGGAACCACCTTCTGGAGGGCCGGAACATTTTCCTTCTCATAATTAGCTAGGAAGTCAATAGTTTGCTGCGGTTGCATGACGGTCAAAGTGTTGAAAATAAGGATCAGATTTTCAATGGTGATCATCTCATGTGCGGCAATTAGCCTTGAAGTAACCGCCTTCAAAATATCTTCAAAGTATTGCCAAATTGAAGATTCGGTGTTGAAATTCTTAATCAACAACACGACGAGGTCTCCTAGTCGGACAATAGCTCGATCGCTCATTGCAGGTGATAAAAATTTCGAAACGATTTTGAGCAAAAGATCATTTCCAGAAGCCCCTGTTTCGGGATCCTGATAGGTACGAATGTAGTGAGAGGTTTTAGATAAAAATTCGTTGAATACCTCTGAAGAGGTTTGCAAAACTTCGTCATCATCACAAGACAAGATGAGAGTGCAAATTTTGGGGAAGATGAATTGGAAAACACTTTCAGGAAAATCTGGGCTATCTTCTGATGGTCCCCTAATGAAAATCGCAAGAATTTGCAAAGTAAGATCCAGCTCTGGAGAATATTCACCTCTTGACTCAGAAACGATCTTCAACAAATTAGGGAGGCCCTTGTAACATAAATTCATGAAACTGTCCATTGATATCTCGCGGAGTAAGTCTTCTATGCATTCAATAGTTGAAGTCGTCAAAGAATGATTGGAGCAGTCTCTAAATCCTATATTCAGGATAAGCATCAAGGTTGATTCGTCGGTAGCCAGAGCTTTGTTATCGATGTTGATCAATATAGTCAAGCTTTCTAAAAGCATTATATTTGCGTCTTCACTGGCATCTTCCATAAGCTCATTTACCAGACTTAGCAGCTTCACTTGCATATCACGGTTGAATTCAGAACTTTGAATGAAATGATTGAAGTACTGGAATGAAATCAAAATGGAGCTTTTTATGATTTTCTTATCCGCTTGTAGTTGGATCGCGTTAGCAAGAATTTGTTCCAAGGCTGGAATGCTATATTGTTTGAGCTTTGTCTCGTACTTTTGCAAGAACCTCGGGATCATAATGATCAATCTTGACACAAGAATCTCATCATCGTCTGCAGTAGCAATCTTATGGTGGATTAAAGAAAGGACATACTGCAAAAACTGTTCAAGTTGGAATGTAGGTAAGTTCACCTCGGAATCATTGGTAAACAGGCACGTGAGTGCATACACAATAGACTCTGTCGTAGTCCACGGATCGTTTGAATGTGTAGAATCATTGAATTTTTTCACCAACTGCTGGATCATAAGCTCATTGATACTCGAACCAACTCCTTCCAACACATCACGAGCCGAGTCCCGCACAGCCGTACCTGTTTCAATACTCAGCTCGGTTTCAACGCTCACAAATTCATTAAAATCATCTTGGTAATTAGTTTCTAATTCCAGAGGTAGTTGACATATGAAAGTCAAGGTTTCACAAATTGATTCCAAAAGGTGTGGCGGGATTGAACAGCCCTGTGTGTCAATAAGAGATTGCAAGAGCCCCGTCTGTGTGGATATTAGTCTGGTGATTACATCAATTGGCTCCACTCTTTCAACCGCACTTTCGAAAAATTCCTTGGTATCGATGATATTGGCGGCCAGCACCTCTTCGATATTAGTGGTGGAGACCAAACGCACGTAGATGGAGCCAATATCGTTCAAATCTTGGGTAATGGTTTCTATCAATTGACCATAAACGTTGCAAATCAATTTAGAAAATGAAGAAGAGATTGTCTCTAGGCATGCATACAATTCACTCTTCAGACTTGCCATTAGAAGGGACTTTGTGTTAGTTTCTTTGTCGCGGACCAGGGCTATTGCCATGGATGTCAGCAATTGGATCACTTGTGGAATCACCTGTTCTACAAACTGTTTTCTTCCAGCGTTGTCGGACACTTCTGCGTTATTCAGAATTTCCAGTACGGTTTTCAGCAACTTCAATGTGTGCGCCTTGATTAAGGTGGTGTACTTGCTTCCTGTGAGAATCATTTCGCATGTTTGCATAATTTTGACAGAAACTCCGCCTTCAAAAAATTGTTCGTCAGGAATGAGATCGTCGAACAGGTCCTGTAACACTGTGAGAGATCCCAGGACGCGATCCAAGGATGAATTAGAATTGACAGTGAAGTCATATAGACTGTTTAATAAGTCAGGCCACTCATCAGGATAATCCACTGCCGCAATTTGAGTTATGGCATAACTTGAGCTGCTTCTTATTTTTGAGTCTGGATCACCCACCAGAAGAAGAAGATTGTCTCTAATGTGTCGTTTAGCCTCTGTATTCACAGTGGAGGGCCCCACATAGGAGTCGAACGCTGGAGACCAATATTTAGGGACCAAACGCTTGATATGCAGCAATGCCAATTGCCGAATTCCCAGTTCTAGCCGAGAGGTGGTCCCGATCACTACCAGAAAACACAAAACTTGGCTTGGATCAGACGAGACAAGCTGCTCGAATTCGCTCTCAGATTGCTCCCTAATCGCATTATTAGAACTTGTCTGAAAGGCAATGAGTTCCACTAGCCTACCTTCCATCGTAAAGATGTTTTTGATAGTTCAATGATGCAAATCAAACGCGTTCCTATAGAACGAAGCAAATAAATTGAAAGTGTTTTTTTACCACTCCCATTTTTTAAAGTCTGCCAGAATAAGATATGGCACTCTCAATTTTCTGTGAGAAGTGGAAAAACAAATGGCAGGAAAGGGCAAAGAAAAAGAAGATAGAGTAGAGAAAAATCAACAGTTTACAAGGAGATTAGAATACCTGACAACACCTTGTGGTGAGGAATTAAACCTGAAGTATACTTTGTGATTAACTAAAGAATGTCGCACGACAGTTCCAACGAAAATAGCGACTCCTTCATCACAGACGACGAGGAAGACGTTTGTCCATTATGTGTGGAGGAGATGGATATCACGGACAAAAACTTCTGGCCTTGTCCGTGTGGATATCAAGTGTGTCAGTTCTGCTACAACAACATAAGAACAAACCCTGAGTTGAACGGAAAGTGTCCAGCTTGTCGAAGATTGTATGAAGACAAGAACATAGAATACAAAAGTGTTTCTGCTGAAGAATGGAAGACTAGCCAGGCCAGAGTGGAGAAAAAGAAAAGAGAGAAACGGCAGGTGGAGAAGGAAAGGAAAGATGCCGAACAAGCCAAAAGACATCATCTTGCAGGCATGAGAGTGATTCAGCAGAACCTTGTGTATGTTGTTGGATTGAATCCTCCATGCAGTTCAGAAGAACTATCAACAGTGCTACGATCCGATAAGTACTTTGGCCAATACGGGAAGATTTCGAAAATTGTAATTAATAAGAGAACTCCAAACCCAAACAACCCTCATCACACCAATCCTGGTTATGGAGTTTACGTGACATTTGCCAGAAAAGAAGATGCTTCCACATGTATAGCAGCTGTTGACGGATCGATTAGTGATGGTCGTGTTCTTAGAGCTGCCCATGGTACTACCAAATACTGCTCTTCTTATCTCAGAGGTCAATCTTGTCCAAATCCCAATTGTATGTTTTTGCATGAGCCAGGAGAAGAGGCCGATTCTTACACCAGAAAGGATCTATCCACCAGGTCCATCAATAAGAAGCTGGAAGAGAGAAGTGCCACAAACGGTTTGATTCCTCCTCCAAACCAATATCGTTCAGAGGAATATCATGCAGAGGAACCTCAACATGAAGCAAGCTCTTCCTCTGCTGCTGCTGCCGCTGCTGTTATTGCGGCTGCTGCCTCTGTAGCTCAACAGAACACTCATGATGATGAAAACACAATTCCTGCATTACCAGCTACAGCTTCCTGGGCTAAAATGCAACATCAACAACAACAGATTCAACAACAGCTACATGGCTCAAGTACAAATCTATCCTCTATCAATGATTTAAATCCTTTGTCTGGAACTCTATCTGCATTTCCAACTCTTGGTGATGCTATTTCCCAAAGACCTATCAAGACACACTCTGTTCCATTAAAGAAGAAGGACAAGAGAGACAAAGATCAGATTTACAGTTTGGAAGAGACATCTCAATGCTTCAAGATGGTGGACGATTCTCTCAAGAGTTTGAATTCCCAAGATGAATTTTCCTATACCATCAAACCATCTTTGAGAAATGCTTCTCAGCAACCATTTTCCATGTTCCATCAATTGAATATGGACGATATGGATGCTTCTTTGAACAGCAGCGAGGAAAATAAGCAACACATGATGAAGTTGGTGGAATCATTGATTTTTGTTCCATTCAGCAAAAGTTACAATTTTAAATCTTCGACGTCAGTGCAGCAGCCATCAGTTGAAGCATCTAAGCCAGTTTCGACTCCTGCAGTTCCGCAAGCACAGGCCTCCATGCAACAATTCTACCAACCTCAACCTCAAAGATACCCAAACAATATACTCCAACAGACTACGGGTACCAATAAGCCTCCTCATCAGTCGAACCAATCGACTCAACAATTTTTACAACAACAATTCATCCAAGAGCAACATCAAATGAAGTTGAAGCAGGGTCAAAATATACAAGCTAATCAGCCCCAAGCTGCCCATCTACGTCAAAACCCGGGTAGCACTGCAACTCCTCCACCTCCTGGACTATTCCCTGGAAATGGAGCATCCGGTTCTGAAAATATCAAGACCAACAGTGCAGAGCTACTCAGTCAGTTGATGGGAGGCAAGAAAGTGGCTGTTTGATACGGTTATAGTAAATCATCCTTTTTATTTTGCTCGTTCAGTCTTTGTCTGTATAGTTACTTGTTAATTATCTGATACTTTTCAGTACTTGTCTCGGTTAACAAACCTGCTCAATGGACTGGCTTCGAAACCGTGTATTTGTCTATAGCTCACGTTTGAATCAAACCTGACACTGGAACCCCCTATTTTCATGCTGTTTGCAGCTGGAGTGTGACCTTGATCGTCCTGTTTGGCACTCATAAGAGCAGCTGGCGGAGTGAAGTAAACAGAGGAGTCAAGAAGCCGTTGTGGAGACCTCATTGGAGAGTTTGTGATAGGACGAAGTTCGGGGGAATATTGTAATTCTGTATTGTGGGCTGTTGCGTTTGCAGTGGACTGTTCTGGGTTGAAGTTGTAGTAATTGTTGGTAGTTGAGGAGGATCTAAATTTGTTGAACAAAATGTTAGGAACAAGAACGCTAAAGAGCACCAAGAATATGATCCCAAAAAGAGTTCTGAAGCTCAAGTTGTGGAAAAAGGCGTTCATACAATCGGCCATTATTTCAAAATATGCAACGGTAGTGATCACTGCTTCAGGATCTTTGTTCATACAATTATCCCACTCATTGCAGGAATCTTCCAATGCCGGAACACGTAACTCAGGAGAACAATTGTTTCTAAAATATTCTCTTCTGCAAAGACTGATCTCGTGCAGAACTTTGTTAGAGTAGCCTTGGATCTTTCGGTCGGCATCACGTTTGACAGCCAAGAAAGAAAAGAGTATTAGCATCATAAAACACGAAAACACAAAAGTGTTAAGGAGAATTTGAATAATAAAAGTGACATTGTTAGCACAGCGAGGATCGGTCAAAAGATTGTACAATAGGTTGTAATACGATGGCGAGTCAGATTTCACTTCCTTAGATTCTTCAGAAATTGTCAGTTTTGATTTTCGGGTGTCAAGACTTGTAGGTGGTTTATAATTAGAATTGGAAAGACGTCTTCTTTTGCGAGTCAAAACGTTTAAAGGTGACCCCGAACCTCTATTGGGGCTGTTCAATCGCTTGTCAAATAAATTGTATGCTCCTTTGACTGGATTCAGATGTCCATCTTGTGTTTTTGACATCCTGAGCCCTGGTTGGGAGTTCACAAACTCTTCAGTGACACTTTTCTTGTCGGAGCTGTTGAGGATGAACGAACTGTCGAATTTGAAATTCTTGAGGATTGAGGCTGGAGTCGATTGCAATAATGAAAAAGAAACAGGAGTCGATCCATCCTTTTTTCCTAGATAATTGTAGCCATCGTTAAGTTTTTCAGGAGCCAAAGTCTGTCCCAATTGTGCTTTCCGGAGGGTTTCTGTGACCTCTTTTCTTTCATGTTCTCGTGGATCTTTCACGGGAGTCAGATCAATTTGAATTTCATGGCTAGTCCCTGTATTTTCATTAGTCTCCTGGTCATTTCGATGTCCACCGTTCATTGTCTGGAGGGCGTTTTTGTGAGAGACGACGTTGTGTAGATATAGGTAAACAGAGATTTCATAGATCGACGGAAAAAAAACAAACTCATGTGTATCGGCGCGACGATCGACCACAAGCGGTCTGTCTCGGCTTGAGGAGGAGGAATCCTTGCGGGGATAACGAAAAGGGCAGGCAAGTGAGCTGTTGATAGATCACAATCAGCTGATGACAAAATGTGGCAAATTTAAACAGAGAATAGATACGAAGATGGAAGCGACGTTGGTGCTGGAGAATGGTAGATGAACAATACAAAAGATATAAATCTAACCGAGTATTCAAAAATCCACACGATGGATTAGCCGATGGCTGCTTTGAATCTCCCCCAAAAATACCCCTTTAGCCCCTGCAACATTAGAAACATTAGCACACGCAGGATTCCTGCTGTAGATATTACACGTCATTATGGAAGAATATTTTATTAGGAAAGCTCAACATTGTAGTTGCAAGTAGTTTGCACTGAAAAGAAACAGTTTGGAGTGGGAAATTTGATAGGTTATTATGAACTCGTTCTCAGTGGTGTTCCAGCTAGCAGATCCAACACACAACTATAAAAGCGTTCATGTTGCCGGATCGTTCAACAAATGGTCTCCGAGCACGCATCCTTTGCAGTATGATCCGATGCAGACACAATGGGCCGGAGTGTTAAAATTGGATCATTTTGCCGTGAAGGACAAGGTCTACTACAAGTTTGTGGTGGACAACAACAACTGGTTTTGCAATGATGCTCAGCCAGTCGAAACCGATGAATCAGGCATACAGAACAACGTTTTAGAACTCACTCAAGAAATGGAGGAAGAGGGATCAAACGACTCTTCTACTTGGGTCGAGGTGGACGGAGACGAACAAGAAGAAAACAAACAGGCAAGTTCCCAGGAAGAAGATTTGCATGACAGCACAGTTGCAGTGTCTCCAAATAAATCACAAGAAAACTACTATTCTTGGCTGATTTCTGTGGCCAAATTGCTTGATTCGCTAAGATGGTTCTTCAAATACTATTTAGTTTCTCTTTTTACCAAGAAGCCAAGATCATAATAATGTCATGTTTGTCCCATTCATTTTCCATACATCTTCAATTCTATGTATCTAAAGACCGGATACGAGATTCCGGTAAATCCAAACACCAGAAAAGTACCAATGTCCCCACCATATTCTCCCACTTTCCTAGCAAGCACTCCAATGTAGTACACCTGATTCATTCCCAAGACTGCTCCAGCAACACCCATTCCAAACGCTAATGCTGCTGCCGCCCCGTTGGTCTGCATCATCTCGTTGTCCCATATATTGAAATTGTAGTACGGTCTTGATGCAGTGGTGGCATACGGTGGAGGCCCCCCCACATAATCCGACAACGAGCCTGTCTCCAGAAATTCCGAAAACTCGGCCTTTTCGTCAACCTTATCCTCCTCATTATTGGCGCTCAGAGCAGGCTGGTTGGGTCCAAATTCCACAGTGAAAAGCTTCACCAAGCTTGTCGACCGGAAAATCAGGTTTTCTTCCAAAAGAATCGTCACATAGATAGATATCCAGTATCCCAACATCGGCAAGAAGTTGGAAAGAATCGTGCTAAATTGGTCTTTACCAGCCATGGAACAAATCAAGGTACCAGCAAACACTAGCAGCACTATAAACCATCTTGGAAGATTATGATAAAGCCATTTGTCCATCATCTGGATTCCTAAAGCACATGAATAGGTGTTGATGATATTGTTGGTGACCAAAGAGAGCCAGAGAACAACCAAAAGGAATTTTCCGAAATTCCCCCACTTGTCAAACACCAAGTTCAAAAGTCCGCCTAATGATTCTTCCTCATAAACAGTGTACCACTCATCTATCCCCACAGCTGCATTTCCAATTAAAATTCCAATGATGGCTCCCACAAGAGTAGGGATTGCAATAGCAAAAAAGGTGAAAATGAAAACCTTGACTTGAGAAAAAGATTCTGGGAAAAGAATGTAATAGTCAGAGGCCAACCCTCCCCAGGTTGATGTCACTGAATAACAGAGAGCAAAATAGCTTAATCTGTTTCCAATCTTGGTCAAAGAATCATCTCCATAGGTGGAGAGACTGTGGAACTGACTTATCTCGTTGTGAGTGATTCCATACATTAGAATGACCACTATGAACACAAAAACACCGATGATGGCTTCAGTTTTTAACACAAAATGGATCCCAAAGATTGAAACAATCAAGCTGATCAAACTGATGATTAAAATGCCAATTTCTAACGGCACAGACCCCCCACTTAAAGATTTCAAAATCTCACCCCCTAAAACGCTATTAGTCACCGACCATCCACTCACCCCCACAACCGACACCAGGCAAACAAACCTTATTCCAAACCTTCCAAACAGATATTTGGAAGAGCACATCTGCCGAAGACCTGATCTGGGTCCCATGGTGGCACAATAAGCTGCAACCACACATCCAAACAAAGTAGCCAGGATTCCAATTAACATGGCATCTTTGTATCCCATACCATATAGCAAAGGTCCTAGAAAATATGATGACATTGAGGTAAGTCCCCCACATCCAGAAACCCACAAGCCGGTAACCGAGAAAATGGTTTTAGTGAAAGATTTGGATCTTTCATGGGGCATACAACGATGAACTCCTCTCTGTTCAACTCCAAAAGAATCGATTTTTTGAGAAATCTTTTCCAATCTTTGTAGCATACTGGGTTGGTTCGTAAATTAGCCGTTCATACTTCGTCAATCAAGAACCGACAAGAGAGAGTTGGATATTTATAATGACTCTAGATACGGCCCTTTCATAACCGATGTATGCATTGCGATAATCGAAAATATTTGAACGAAAAAGTCGCTTGCCGATCTTGAAAACTGATATTGAAGGGATTTATTCTGGCTCGCAAAAAAATTTTCGCCTGCCCCTCCAGTAACTGATATTCAGGCGGTGCATATCGCCAATGCTATAGCCGTTGCAACCTTAAATCATTTTGGTCTTTCCCGGAAAATCGATCCAATTGAAAAGGATACTATATATAGAAAGCAAGAGAAACAAAACAAGATGGGATTTTAAGGTGTATAAACAAAACTCAATCGAAATGCAAAAGTAAGGAATACAAAGTACATGTTTGGAAGAAGGCACTGTGTGAAATGAGCAGCAAGATGTATCAATTTGTTTGGTCGTCAGGTTCATGATTAGTTAAAATGATTCCCATAGGATTGGCCTTTGCATATGGTTCAAAGACACCACTATCGTTATCATTGTCAGAATCCTGATCGTCGTCGTCGTCATCGTCGTCTCTGTCGGAAAACTCGTAAAACTGTTGGCCATTAACGTCTCCGATGATTTGCCCTTGAAGATGCTGTTGGTTTTGGCCCTGCTGGAATTGTCGAGGCATGTTTCCACAGCGGTCTTTGCCAAAATTGATCTTACATTTTCTATAATCTTCATTATTTCTGATTCCGTCGATCGCCTTGATTGCGTTCGAGATGTTGGTGAAATTGACGAAACAACAGTGCTTTTCGTCGTAAAAGTTGATCTGTTCTGTTTCACCGAATTCTTTAAAGTCATTGTACAATTTTTCTTTGGTAAATTTGACTTCTGGGATCTTGTCGAGTCCGCCAATGTAAATGTTTCTAGATGCTCCATTTCCCACTGCCAAGTTAATTGAGCTGGGCAATGGGCCCGAATGTTTTCCCCAGCCCACTTTGATCTTACGATTGTGGATGATCAAACCATGCAATGAGGACATTGCGTAGAATTGAGCAGCCGAGATCGGGTCGATAAACGTGATAAAACACACGTGACGTTCGTAGATCAACCTAATGTTCTGCAGAATACCTCCTCTAGCAACGTTACAAATCTCCTCGATTGTCGAATCCGGATGCAAATTGCCCAGATAGATAGTTCTGTTGCCAAGATTGGCTGCTCCACCTGCAGAAGTGGCGATTATAGCGGCAGCGTTTGACTGTCTGACCAAGGCGTTGGCTATGAGGTCTCTATCGACTTGGTTCAACAGGTTTTCAGAGTTCGGGTTCAATCCCAAATATTGGGCAGCATTGTGCTGTTGGGTCTTGGTGATGAAGGCACACCTGTCCTTTCCGTAGAACACTTTTTTGTCACTGTACTTGTCAACCAATGGAAGAGCCTGGATGCATCTGATGGCCGATAAAATGGAGGTGAAATGGACAAACGCAATCTTTTTCTCCGGCAAGATCTTGATGGTATCGATAGAGCCGTACTCCTTAAGATCTTCAGCCAGTTCCTGTTCAGTGACCGAGTCCCATAAATTTCCTAAATACACATTTCTGGTAGCATTATAACGGGCGACGCAGGAGGCAACAATGGGTTGGACTGGGGTGGGTTTTCCCCAGCCGATTTTTAGCTCATGGTTATTGATTGTGAGTCGCTTGAGAATGGCATCCGAATGGAATAACATTGCAGAGTTTTCGTCCAGAAACGAGATGAAGGCGCAGTTCTTCGACGGTAAGATTTTGAGAGACTCCACCGTGCCCGATCTCACGTGATTCAACAGCTCGTGGGTCTGAATTTCGGGTGGAATGTTGCCTAGATACACAGTTCGGGAAGGATAAGATGACAGCTGTTGAGGTTGGTGTTGCTGCATCATCATTGGTGGATATCCCATGTGCTGCTGCTGTTGTTGTTGTTGGTACGGAATTTGGTGCATTTTCATCGGCGGTTGCCCTAGCTGCGAGGCTTGATGGTCTGGGACCATTCCGGTGTTAAGATGGGGCGACGAATGGTAGGAATATGACTGGTGATAGTCGTAGTGTTTGGGGATTCGGGACTGTGAGTCGGGAGAGGAGGCCAAGGTGGATTGCTCCATGGAATTGAGTGGGTAATATTGTTGATGATTTTGGTGAAATAAAGGGTTGGAAGACGAGGCTGAGGACGAAGAGGAATGGTTGATCTGTGCGGAGGACGAGGAGACCTGATACAGGGGCTCGAGGTCGACCTGGTCCGGAGCTTGATATGGCTGTTGGAAAGTCATTGACATGATGGTTCCATATAAGAAGACAATATTTCAACTAGTTTTTTCGTTTTTTCAAAATTTAATGTTTGCTCTTGCTCGCTGGCTCTGGCTGATCTGCTACGGCGATTGCTGTGATGTTGAGGCCGTCAATTTGCTGCCGGTTTGCTCGCCTAGATGCTCTCGAAAAAAATTCGTACTCCTCACAAAACTCAACTTGTTGTCAAAAGCAACTGTGTCGAGTCTCTTTAAAGATCCGCAATCAATGCTTGTCCACACCACCCGCCATTGCGGTGTTCTTCTTTTTTTTTTAGCTCCAATTAGTCGCGCCTGCAAGAATATTTCCGTCAGCAAAAGAAGCATTTCCTATGCAGCATCGCGCAGCGGGCTACAGCACGTCACCCAGTGCTCTGTCCACGGCTACTTGATGCGATCAGCTGCTGGCCGGTTGGTTTCGTTGTCTGTGTTCTCAATGCCCAATTGCAAGCACAAACGTCTTTTCCAGACCGACTTGGGCCGACGTTACTCTTTTGCTCGGCCAGTATTCGACGCGTCGTCTCTTTTCCAGCATGAGCCACCCCTCTCTGCCCCTCTCTGTGTCTTTCTTTGGCAACCAAAAACCTGTAGCGTCTTGTTTCTGTCTCAAATCCTTCTTCGTTCTTAAAATCCCTGTCTTTTCCTTCTCTTTGTTCCCTTCCAATTAAATCTTGTTGAAATTTAAAATTGCATTGATTTTCGCCTCCACCATATTTTAAAACCCCTTTTTTAGCTCAATCTCTTTTGCCCCTACTTTCTTTCTCTCCAACCAATCGTCTTTTCAATATCCCCCAACCAAAGGCCCACAGACATGCTTCCAGTTCGGCCGCTCTACTACACATTACACCTTTGCACCACGACTAGCGTTTTGTCGCATAGTAATCGACGTTTCGTCGATCGTCTCACCTTTTTTTTCCAAAAAGTCTAAAACAATCTAATCTGATAATGAACAAAGATTCTTCTGAAAAAAGCTACAAAGTAACTTTGGATCTGCCAGGTTTCTGTGAAAGTTGCACGAAACTTGATTTGATTGTGCCCTCATTAGCTTACGCTTTTGTGTTTGGTTTTTCATTGGTCATTGTGGTTTTTAGATAGCCCAACAAGAATCAACAAGACAAAACAGGTTCCTGGAGTCTTGCAAAAATAACACATAGATTTGGTCCAACAGACTGCACACTGTTTGCCGACCCACTCTCAACAAGCATTTTATAGTTTAAGCCACTGTTGGAAGGATGATGGGCAGTGTTAATGGAAGCTCTGCGGCAGCTGCCCAACAGGCCCAATCGTCCGCAGGAATGACTCCAAATAACACTCAGGCGTATATGATGAGGCTTTTAAACAGTATCAAGCCTCCTCCTGGAATGACTAGGCAGCAACGTTTGGAGCAAATGATTCAAAGTGGAGAGCTGAAAGATGAGGATATCCTGTTGTTGAAAAGACACCAACAAATGATCAAGCAACAGCATGCACAAGCGGCAGCTCGACAGGCCCAAATGCAGGCCAACGCTCAACAAGCAGGCCAAGCAAAGCCTGGTGCGCTTCCAGCCGGCCAGATCAATCAAAACCGCTTGACACCACAACAACAGCAGCAACTGATGCAGAAGAAGCTGGCTCAGCAACAGCATCAACACGCTCAGCAAAAATTGCTTGAACAACAGCTACAACAGCAGCCTCCTCGTCACCCAAACCAAGCCAATCCCTCTCAACAACAGCGGAATTTCTTGGGTCTTACTCAGGAACAGCTAGCAAAGCTGAACCCTCAACAACGAAAAATGCTGATGATTCAACAATTACGGAGACGGGCAAAAACGCAACGGTTTTATGAAAGCGATGAAGAAATTTTGAAGAAGTTTGAAAATTATCCAGCTTCGTTAGAGTTCCATATACACGAAAACCATTACAGATTTGGAAATCAGGATGCAATTATACCCAAGACTTCGAGCACTGTAAAAGAGTTTTTGGAGTATGTTGCTAAAGGAGAGATTCCAGAGCCATTAGTGGAGGTGATCAAAGATGGGGGAGTACAATTATATGATGGTAGTTTGATATTGAAAGTTTATGATCATCGAAATCTGATTGAAGTGAAAGACAAGCAACCAGAGCCAAAGAAAGAGTCTTCACCTGCCCAAATCAAACAGGAGGATCTTTCTTCGTTCGATCAGAAGCTTCATGAAAATGATAGTGAACAGATCGGTAATGAAGAACGCAGAGTCAAGGAGGTGTCTAAGACGCAACCCAAAGAATATAGAACGGTTTTGAGATTCACTCAATTGGCCCAATACGATGATTTATCGTACCAGGCGGATAGCCAACAGTTCCACGACACTTTTGCTCTTACATTTGAAAGCGAAGTGCTGACGGCCACCAACAGGAACATCAATCTTCAGCCGATTTTAAATCCATACCACTTTGATGAATCTTTGAGACCGTTTGATCTTGTTGTTCCAGAATACGACCCCGATACGGATTCGGTAAAATTCCCACACAGGCCTGATGCAAGAGAGGTTTCAGGTCCAGAAATCAGCAGTTTGACATACGAAAACTATCCTTATAGACCATTGCACGAAGATCTTCCACACACAAACTCCAAATACGAACAATTCATGTCCATTCTGAGCGAATCATATACCCATAATAGCAAGCTGTCTGAGACTTCGAAGGCTACCAACAATGAGCCGGGCCAGTTCCAGAGACTCAGGTTTGTGGAGATGTGGAGACAAAAAGTGAAGTTGATTAAGCAGGCAGCTTTGAGTGGTGGACTCAATACAGGAATGAACGATCCAAGCATGAACGGTTTACTTGGAGGTTTGACACAACAACAGAGAGCTTTGATCAACCAAGAAAGAATGCTCAACCAGCGGCAGAAGGAGCAGATGGCATCTGCCGTTGCAGCCGCCGGAAGTCAGATGAAACATTCACTTGGAGAAACTGCAGCCGATCCAATTGCCCGTGGAGGCACCTCTACACCGATCTCAACGATGGGATCTGGACTTATGAGTAGGGGAGGCTCGACCCCGGGACCAAGTTCTGCAGGAAATACTGAGGATGCTACTCCTGGTAGAGGCGATAAGAAGACCAAGAAGATCCGCAAGCCAACCAAGAAACAAATGGCTGTTCAGGCTGCTCAGACAGCAGCTGCCTCGCCTGCTCCAGGAAACCCGTATCATTCGGTCGCAGGCAAAATGCTTCCAGGAATGGCGTATTCTCCAGGCTCCCAGGTTCTTGAGGAGCCAGCCCGGAAAAAAAGAGCAACATATAAGAAGAAAAAGGAGCAGGGCACTCCATCTTAGTTCAGCTAATTCCCATCTTTTCGTCTTCAAATATCCTATATTTAATTCTCTATACAATATTTCAACACCTCGCAAATGTAGTCTCTATCGGCAGCGTCGAAGATCCACAGTCCAAATGTTTCTCCTTTCATATCTCTCACTATAATCAATTTCTCAGTGTTTTCCACTATCAAACCCATTTCCGCATCTATCAAATGCTTGTTTGCTATCACCCCAATGCTGAAGTTCTCGGGCTTGAGTCTATTAAGAACTAACAGACCAAATTGATAATAATTGTCGTTCTTCAACACCTCACTCACATCCAATTTTGTTCCTTCAGCCAATTCTTGGAAATTTCTAGAATATACCGCCAATGGTCCTTGATATTCCAGCTTGGTCCAGTCGTTCAATGAATCATCAAACTGATATACCACACAATATGACGTCAGATGAAGCAGTTGATTAATCTTGGGATCGTATTTGGCTATCACATTGAACGTCAACGCCTGCTTATATATCTCCAAAGTCTGTTGTTCCTGATCAATCGACTGTTCCACATCCTTAATTTCACCACCCTTCTTCGTCTTATCCTTGGCCATGATGTTTTCTATTAGCACAAAGCTCTGTTTTCCTCCATTGCCAAAAAGGATTGTCTTCCAGCTCTTAAAAACAAAACTAAATTTTCCAGCTGGGTTCAGCACAGCCTGAAAAACTACACTGTAAGCCTTTTTTCATACAAACTTGATTTATATACAGGTAGAATCAAAACCAAAAATTGGTAATGCAACTTAAATCTATTTCTGTTTGTCTTTTTTCTCTGCCTCATCAATCAACTCAAACTCTTTCTTCCACACATCGTTTCCAGCAATCTCTTCAACGTCTCCGAATAGCTCCTTATAAACATCATCATACCAGTCCGCAGCCACAGGCTTCACACCTTCCTTAACATTGTCCGGCAACTCATTCCAATCAGCCAAATTGTCCTTAGGGAAAATCACAGTGGTCACACCAGATCTCTTGGCCGCAATGGTCTTTTCCTTCAAACCTCCAATTCTCAACACCTTACCAGTCAATGTGATCTCACCTGTCATAGCAACATCCGGTCTCAATGGCTTGTTCAATGCTAACGAAAGGAAAGAGGAAGTGATGGCAACACCAGCAGATGGCCCATCTTTAGGAGTCGCACCTTCTGGACAATGCAAATGGATCTGCGCTTTTTCAAAGAAACGGTTGCGAGGGTATCCTTTCGCTAAGTACATCTTGGAAAATGAATATGCTATTCTCACAGATTCCTTCATCACATCACCCAATTGTCCAGTCCTCTCGATCCGCGCAGTCGAATCCTTGTTGATTGCATGTTCCAGGACAGATTCAATATATAGCGCGGAGCCTCCAGTAGAAGTCCAAGCCAAACCCATCACAACACCTGGAGGAGTCGTAGCATACAATCTGTCGGAGGTATAAATTGGAGGACCGACATAATCTTTCAAGTTGTCAGAAGTAATCTCCATCTTGTAACTTTCTGGAACAACAATTTGGGGAACTGGAGCTTGAGGCTCTTCTTCGGCTCCCTCTTCAGTTGCTGCAGCAGTATCCTCTTTCACCTCATCTGTCTTGTTAGATTGCTCGTCTTGGATCTCTTCAATTTCTTCATCACCGACTTCCTTAACAACATTAAGAGCAGCCTTTCTGTAAATTTTCTCGATGTGTTTTTTGAGATTTCTAACACCACTCTCTCTGCAATAGCTTTTGATCAATTGCTTCACAGCCTGCTCTTGTAAGTCGACATTGACGTGCTCCAAGCCGGAACCCTTTCTGGCATCTGGTGCCAAGTATCTTTCTGCGATCTTGATTTTTTCATCCTCAATGTAGCCACTGATCTCAATAACCTCCATACGATCCAATAATGGGCCAGGAATAGTGCTCAAGGTATTGGCAGTACAGACAAATAGAGTTTTGGACAAATCAATTGGAACGTCCATGTAATTATCCATGAAACTATTATTTTGTTCGGGATCAAGTAACTCGAGCAGTGCAGAAGATGGATCACCACCACCAACGCTGCTACCATGAGAGATTTTATCAATTTCATCAATCAAAATCAATGGATTCTCAGTTTGAGTCTTTTTGAGCGCCTGAACAACTCTTCCAGGAATAGCACCAACATAGGTTCTTCTGTGACCTTTGATCTCCGCCACGTCATTCAAACCACCCACTGAAAATCTATAAAACTTTCTGTTCAAGGCCTTGGCAATGGACTTACCAATAGAAGTTTTACCAACACCGGGTGGTCCAACAAAACAGATGATTTTTCCGTTTATCTTGTTGAGCAATTTGCCAACAGCAATAAATTCCAAAATTCTATCTTTGACGTCCTTCAATCCATAATGGTCTTCGTCCAGCACTTTCTGGGCATACTTGATGTTGTATTGATCTTTCGATTGTTTTCCCCATGGAATTTGGGTTAACCAATCGAGGTAGTTTCTGGTCACAGTGAATTCAGACATCAAAGGCTCCAAAGTCTGGAGCTTGTTGATTTCATCGTCAAATACCTTCTTCACTTCTTCCGGCATCTTGAGGTCTGCAACTCTTTCACGGTACTTGGCAATTAACTTGTCTCTTCCATCATCAATTCCCAATTCTTTCTTGATCCATTTCAATTGTTCATTCAAATGGTATTCCCGATGTCTTTTGGCCATTCTCTCTTCAATATCCTTTTCAATCTTTTTTTGCAATTCTTTGTTCATAAGTTCTTTTTTCAAAAGTGTCAAAGATTTTTCAAGTCTCTGTTCGATGTTTGTGCAATCTAAAATGTCCTGAAGGTCTGCATGGCTACCGGCAGTAACAGCAGCAGCAAAATCAGCCAACTTTTCCGGACAATTGAAGATGTCACTGTGTAAAGAAGCACTGAACGTGGCTAATTGGTCACTGAAGGCCTTATTGATGGTAGACATTTCTTTCATAACTTCCAAAGTGGCAGCCGTCAATGAATTGATAATTGGGTCATTACTTGGATATGGTTCGTCATCCATATTAGAAACGTTGACCAAACTAATTGAATGTTTTCTGAGAAAAGCTGTTGGATTATCTTCTTCATCCTCCTCCACAGTGATGTCCTGTTCGCTACTTTTGAGGACTTGAGAAGGCTCAATTTTTTCCTTTGGTTCGTCTCCTTCCTTCTCACCAGTGATTCCTTCTATTATTTGTTTCTTTGGCTTGCTAGGGGTCTTAGTTTCTTCCGTCGCAACATTTGCCATAGACGGTCCTCCTTTGTCATCATTTGGAGCAAAAAGCTCATCCATTCTGATTCTCTTATGAGGATACAACACAGTTGTCAGAGTTTCCACTCCAGTCTCATTATCCTTTGTATAAACGTTAGAGGTGATTTGACAAAGTACTCCGCTAGTGTACACCTGATCTTTAGATTCGATGATATCGCCCTCCATGTTTTCCTCTTTGAACAAAAAGCAGCCAATAAATGGGTACTGTCTATCAAGAGATTCCTTGATAGCCTTAATAACTCTGACATCGGTGATGATCACAGCCTTATAGAATCCGGGGTAGAGTGGTCGACGAGACAATGGTAAAGCGATGATTTGAGGATAAACCTCTGGCAATTCAACTGCTCCAGTATATTTGACATTCAACTTTGATGAAGGAGGTTGAGGAGGATCCGAAGAGCCGTCATCCGAAGGTGGAGGAGTTGCTCCTCCACCAGCCGCGGCAGCCCCTGTTCCGGCAGGCGAATCCTTGGACTTGTTACTACTTCTTGATGTCTTATTAGTGTTTGTATCCGATGGAGGCTTATCTTTTTCGTCTTTTTCTTTCTTCTTTTCCTGGTCTTTTTTGTTATCTTCTTGTTTCGACTCGCCAGAGTCCTCATTTTTCTTGTTACTCTTCAAGGAAAGTAAAGGAGGAGCATCAAAAGCCCTTTCTAACAAGTTCAAACCAGCCTTATTTGTTAGGCCAGTTGCAGGTCCCATTGACTTTTGCAATGTTAAGCCCACCGGCTCACTGACAAGTCCATGAGTCTGTGTTCTGGTCAATTGGCTGGCCAATCGTTTGGCCTGGACAAAGTCCACCAAACGGACGTTTCCCAATCTTCTCGAGCTTCTAAACATTCCAATAAAGCGAGTTTTTTTGTCGAGTTAGCAAAACTCTGAAATGTTGGACAAAATTGATATGTCGAGATGGGTTTATTCCTTTCTTTAGCGAGATTCTTGTGGTCTCCAAGTTGATCGATCTTTGCCACTTTTTCTCCTTCCTTGGAGATCCTGACAAACCCAAAAGTTGGGTTGAGCACTACCTAAATATGAAGACGATAGAAGACGATCGACCACGGAGACACTTTTAGATTAAAAGAGAATTGTATTCGGGGACATAAAACTCAAAGTAAACGAGTATATACGGTCTAATCCTTTGGACCAATCATCTTCTCTGGTCTGACCCATTCGTCAAACTCCTCCTCGGTAAGAACACCTAGTTCAAGAGCAGATTGCTTCAAAGTCAAGCCCTTCTTGTGAGCATTCTTAGCAGTCTTGGAGGCAGCATCATAACCGATCTTTGGGTTCAAAGCAGTGACCAACATCAAAGATTCGTGCAACAATTGTCCGATTCTCTTTTCATTGGCAACAATACCGTCCACACAGTGGACTCTGAACGAGTAGCATCCGTCAGCAAGAAGTCTAACAGACGACAAGAGATTGGAGATCATCACAGGTTTGAACACGTTAAGCTCGAATTGACCCGAGGCTCCAGCAAAAGTGATACAAGCATGGTTTCCAAACACCTGGGTGCACACCATAGTCAATGCCTCATTTTGAGTAGGATTGACCTTACCAGGCATGATGGAAGAACCTGGCTCGTTCTCTGGCAAGCCAAGTTCGCCATAACCACATCTTGGACCGGATCCCAAGTATCTGATATCGTTGGCAATCTTGAACAATGAGGTGGCCACAGTGTTCAAAGCACCAGAAGCCTCAACAACTGCATCATGGGCAGCCAAAGCCTCAAACTTGTTTGGAGCAGTGTGGAATTGCAAACCAGTAAGTTTTGTGACCTCAGCAGCAACCTTTTCAGCAAAACCTTTCTTGGTGTTGAGTCCAGTACCAACAGCAGTTCCACCTTGTGCCAAGAATCTCAAGCTTTCAAGGCTGTGTTCGACCCTGGCAATTCCATTAGTCAATTGTTGAACGTAACCAGAAAATTCTTGGCCAAGGGTCAATGGAGTTGCGTCTTGCAAATGGGTTCTACCGATCTTGATAATTTCCGCAAACTCGTCAGACTTCTTTTGCAAAGAGTCTCTCAAAGCCTTCATTTCTGGCAACAAATGGTTGGTGATTTCAGTGACAGCAGCAATGTGCATCACAGTTGGAAAGGTGTCATTGGATGATTGAGACATGTTGACATGATCATTAGGATGGACTGGTTTTTTCGATCCCAATTGTCCACCAAGAATCTCAATTGCCCTGTTGGAAATGACCTCATTGGCATTCATATTGGATTGAGTTCCAGATCCAGTTTGAAAAACAACCAATGGGAAATGATCCACCAATTTCCCCTCTGCAACCTCTGTAGCTGCCTCTCTGATAGCATTGGCCAATTTAGGATCCAACACTCCAAGGTCTTCATTCACGGTTGCCGTGGCTTTCTTCAAAACACCAAACGCATGCACAATTGGTGCAGGCATTCTTTCTCTAGCACCTCCGATCTTGAAGTTTTGCAAGGATCTCTGCGTTTGCGCTCCCCAGTACTTGTCATCGGCAACCTCGATATCGCCAAATGCGTCCTTTTCTGTTCTCATAGCCTTGGCTGTAGCTGAAAATGCTCTTGCTCCGATTCTTCTAGAACTCAATTTTGTACTGATCATAATGGTTTGATGTGTTTCCCAAAAGTGTCTGTTTGGTTACAATCAAATCTCTTATGCCTCTAATTTCTGTCCAGCTTCCTCTGTCTTCCTTTTATATTTTCTGAAAAGTTCCCTGCAAAGTTTCCCCGGGTGCCCCGTGCTGGACGATTTTCGCGGCTGACGTACGCGGGCACTGCCGGGAGATCTCGGGTGCTTTTGTCAGGCTGTCCACGGAAATTCCGAGCACGGCAACGAGGAAGTTTTGGGGTCAAAAAATGGATTAATGGAGAGTCCGCGGTCGACCACTACATCGACGCGTCGACGCGTCGTCAAACACTACAACCTAGTGGTTCAAAATAGGAGAACAAAAAGTATACACTTTAAACAACATAATAGCCTTCGTTCGAACCATTGTAATACACGTCAAATGGAAGTTCTTCTTGAGACTCCACAGAGGTGACAGATGAAACAGTAATGTCACCCACCGATTGACCAGGCTCCACCGCTTTCGAGACCGCAAATACAAGCTCCATTGGGAAAAGAGCTTCTTCGTCATCAACACCATTACACAAAATTTCAAACGATCCCGAACCATGGGATTGTAGATCCAAGATATTGACCTGGAGACCTTCCTCCACATAAGTCAGCGTAACGTTATCATGATCGCTGGATTCAACAGTGGCAGAACTGATCGGTATCAATAGACTAGCCTTGTCAAGCTGTTTTTCAGCTAATGTCTCGTATTCAAAAGTTAAGTTGACTGTGCCATCTTCATTATTATTCACCCAGGTGGTTAGAAGGATAGGCAACAAAGTGTTGGTTTCACTCGAGAGAGATTTTGGAACCGATTTCCATCTGAGCACTCCCAATGGTTGATCATTGGAAGGAAATGGTTTGCCTTGATCTTTCAAACCAATAACAGAGGAAGAATTGAACAATGCCTTGTCAACCTTTGGATGTGTTTTGAAATGGGTTGTTTGATCAGAATTGGAGCCCAAGTCCAAGTTTATAGTAGAGTGAGCAAGCGAAGGATCATTTATTCTTAATTGTAAATCACCCTGCACCTCAGCAGTGGAAACAGATCCTTCTCTGGTAATTTGGCACGCAAATTTCTCGTTGATAATGATCAGAATACCATTGTTGGCAACCTTCTCTTTTGCTGGTGGTTCATATGATGCTTGAGGCTGCGAGCGCTGTGTACTTTGAAGTGGTGCAGGAGTTGAAACCAACAGTGGCTGCGCATCACCACCCAGATTAGTAGATTTCTTTCCCAATTGCAAACCACCTTTTCTAGGAGGAGCTCTAGAGAATTGCTTAGACGATTCGAGGCCTTGGTATGGGCTCGAAGTCTCTGTATATTGATGTTCGGTTTGGATAGGAGGTTGGTAGCTTGGTTGGATGAAATTTTGAGATTGCTGGAACTCGAATGATTCCATGTTTTTCTTCATCATTTCTCTTCTTTGGATCTCCTTAGCCTTTCTCTTCCTCTCTTCGGCCGCTTCCAACTCCTTGTTTCTCTCGATGATCTCCTGGATCTTTTCTTCATGAGATTCCATCTCCAAGAATGTGAGAATTTGGGTCAAAGACAAGTTTTCTTTATAGCCCAAGTTAATGATTTCATCAAAAGCATTGAGGATTTCGAAACAGTTGTCAAAAATCTCTCTTTCGTCGACACTTCTCAATATCGAAGTAATAGTCTGGGTAAACAAATGCAAAGTATCAATGTCTTGGAGAATATTCGAGTGCTTGTTGGTGATTAACACCACATAAAACTCTTCCAAAGGTTGGTACACGTATCTAACATTCTCTCCTTGGACTGTGGTGTGCTGATTTTTAGTTGAATCTGACAACAGGGCTGGAAATTCTGCCAACAACGAAGTAACTCTGTCTTTCGAAAGGTCCTTGAACTGTCTCGACAAAATTGCCTTTCCACCTCTTGTACAAATAGAAGCTGCTAACACCACCATGATTTGTTATTGTGCTCAGATTGACGTGTTTTGGTTCAAAAAAACAACACAACTGTATCAATGCAGGTTACAAAAAGTAGGGAATTCTTTATAAACTTTCCGTTTGCAGCTCCACCTTCCACAATTCCGGATTGATCTGTTATTGGGACGACGTTTTGTTTTGTTAGTTCAACTTGTCTATGTGTCCAAATTTTTTGATTCAAGCGCGACCAGGGCTCTCAACCATCGAGCTTTATTGAGCCAAGCGGCTTGCCAGACAAACACCTCTACACTGCAAAAAAATATTCGTATTTATTTTTCACCAGGACGTTAGAAGAGAGGGAGGAGGGAGTCAGGTATACACTTGAACCTTGGTATTAAACACCTTGTTATCAACTTGAGCCTAGGTATACAATACACTTAATGTTAGAATAATAGGATTTTTTCAGAAAATGAAAATCGATTATTATGAATTATTGGGAGTATCTACTGATGCTTCCGATTTGGATTTGAAGAAAGCGTTTAGGAAGAAGGCTTTACAATTACATCCGGACAAGAATCTGGGAGATGTGGAGGAAGCCAGTAGATTATTCAACGAGGTGAAAATTGCCTACGATACCTTAAGTGATCCACAGGAGCGAGCATGGTATGATTCACACAAGTATCAGATATTAATGGAAGATGGAGACCGAGACGATATGGATTCTAAAGAATATAATGAGGCCTCCTATGCTGGATTATCGGTTGACGATATATCCAGGTACTTCAATAATGAGCTTTATACCAAGATGGATGATTCGATTGAAGGATTCTATCAGGTAGTGAGTGTTCTGTTAGACAGAATAGCCAGTGAAGAAGTTTCGGCAGGAAAGCAACAGCAACTTCCTGGGTTTCAAAACTTTAAGGACGATACTACATTTTCGAATGCTTGTGACCCAAAGGACTTGTTATTTCCGAAATTTGGCAAATCTAGGTCAAGTTATGGAGATGTGGTGAGGATCTTTTACAAAGTCTGGGGAAATTTTGTGTCTGTGAAGACTTTTAATTGGTTTGACGAGTATCGATACTCTAATGCTCCGGATAGACGTACGAGAAGACTTATGGAGAAGGAAAACAAGAAGTTGAGAGATCAGGCTCGAAAAGAGTACAATGAAGTTGTGAGGAAGTTGATTAGTTTTATTAAGAAGAAGGATCCTAGAGTTAATGTCTTGGCTCAAAAAAAGTATGAACAGGAACGGATCAGAAAGCAGAAAGAGGAGGTGAGAGCTCAAGCTGAGAAGGATAAAGAGCAGAGACAAAAAGACAAGGAAGAGTATACTGAGCAGCATTGGCAGGTGATAGATCCAGAGGATCTTGCAGAGATAGAGGAGCAATTGAATAAGATTTATGAAGAGGAGAGGGTTCTTCATGGTGAGTTCTCTGATGATGAAGGTTATGAGGAGAACTTGTACGAATGTATCATTTGCGATAAGAATTTCAAGCACGAGAAACAATTTATAGAGCATGAAAAGTCGAAGAAGCATTTGAAGCTACTCAAGAAGCTGAAGTGGAAGATGAGAAAGGAGGGAATTGAGCTGGGAATAGACGGAGATAATTATGTGCGAGAGGAGGACTCTGAAAATGATAATGAAGACCAATTCGATGATGCTTTAGAGGAATTTGAAGATTTATTGAGTAACGACAGCGACATTGAGGAACAGGAGGAAGAAGAAGAAGACGAAGAAAAAGAAGAAGGAGAAGAAGAAGTAGAGGAAGACATAGAGTTGGATGCAGAGATTGAGGGTAAGACTGCTTCAGAATTCGCATCAGACGATAACGAGAAAGATAATTTTGAAATTGATGATGTGATAGATTCTGACGAAGAGTTTGCTAACAGGCAGACAGGGTCCAAGATCAAATCGGAGCTGGACGACCGATTAGTGGAGCTTGAGGCCATTTTAGAAAATTCCAGTCGGTTGGATTCGGGGTCTGATGATGATTGGTCGGGGACTTCTAAGAAAGGCAAGAAGAAAGGCAAGAAATCTGGTTCTAAAGAGTCCAAGGCTGTGGAGCCTGGTTTGACTTCAGGGGTGTGTGAGAAATGTTCGGTGTGCAATGAGAAATTTTCGAGTAGAAACAAACTTTTCCAGCATATCAATGCTACTGGACATGTTTCAGCTCCGAAAAAGACGAAGAAAGGCAAGAAGGGTAGGAAAGGTTGATGTCAAACAAGTGTAAAACATGATCGACCTGGTCGATCGACGCAGATAAGATATACAGAAAAAAAAAAGATATCAAGATAAATAGAGAAGCAGATCAGAGGGCCTTTTTTAAGTTTCAGCTTCAGAATGTGCTTCTGACCACTAAAAAGCACTTGGAACATCTTGTGAGAAAGTAGGATGTGGCACAGTGTGAATGGGCTGCGTATCTTAGGACTTAAAACTTTTTCAAGACGGTGTAATTCATCGTTAAAGGTCACTTTTGGAAAGGTTAACACCAAGCATTTGGAGTTGGAGATTTTATCTGGATCTGAAGAAGAAGAGAGAACTTCTTTAGGCGAGTTAAAAGATGACTTGGAACCTGAACTGGTTAGAAAGGTTGGAGAGAGGGATTTGAATGGAAATCGACAAACAATTGGTGAGGAAGCTGTGAGTCTGGCTATCGAAGAGTTCTTTTCTTTTAATTCCAGTGCAGATAAAAAAGAGCCTGAGAAGATGGGAGCCCTGGATATTAAGTCCAGAAGATTGGCAACGATTTTATCAGGCCGTGAGGGACAGACAATTTTACCATATGAAAACTTTAACAAGAATCTCCCTCCGCCATATACGCAATTAAATGTACTGCCTGGAGCAAGACCGCGTCTTTCGGTGACCAAAATTATTCCTGGAAGCTGGTGCGAGTTGCAAAAGATGTTTTGGCTCTATTTACAGCTCGAGGAAGAGGCCAACGAAGCGATGATTCGAGGTGTGCGGGAGCATTCTGTGTTTGAGGAGAAGACTCATCCAAGAGAAAAAATGGCTTTGGCTGCCACCGCCAATCAAAAGGATCTTGCATTTTTTGACAAGACATTGGTGCTGAAAAAACCGAAGGATGTTTGGGCAGAAGAGGTGTCCAAGACTACCGATATTCAGGCACCAGCTAGAGTCGAATCGCGGGAGATTAAAAGACCTGAGGAATTGGAGATCAAACAGGCAGAAAAGACCACATTTGATGCTGAGATCATGCAAGAGACACAATCACAGCTTGATCAGTTGAAACTAGGAGCACAACCTAAAATTTCAGTCGGGGAGAAAGAGGAAGAACAACAGGAAGAAGAGGACGAGGAAGAAGAACTGAAAATCCTTAGAAATGCTGAAGCTATCAAAGGCGAGCCAGAAGATGTGTTCGAAGATGAGATTCCTTTTGGAGAAAAATGGAGAAAGTTACTTGAACAAAGGCGTCAATTGACTGGAGATGAGATGCTGCTAGGCCAGTTGAATCTTCTTTCGACCAACAATTTAGGAACTGAAACATTGCCGAGATTTTTAGAGACACCATTTAAATGGTCTAGAAATATTTTACGACTGGCACAGCTTTTCCAGTTTGGCGAATGTCGAGAGATCTTGGTTCATTCGTACTATGATACCCAAAGAAATAAAGTGGTGACGGTGGACAATTTGAATAAAGAGCTTACAGAGATGAAACCGTTATTAGTAAGTGGAATAATTGATCATCTTCTTATGGAGAGTCGGCTTGGTAGACGTGCATTTAAAGAGTACCAGCAAGAACTTCGACAATCAATTGATGATCCACTTTGTTTGACGCAATTCATTGAGAAAGTAGATATTGTATCGCAGAAATGGTGTGACCCAGATGAACCTATAGTATATTTGAAAGTGTCAGATTTGAAAACCAGGGCTTTCAGAGGTGTTCCTGCGCCAGAATACCAAGGAAATGCACAAATTCAAGTTGCCATGTACGCGAGATTTTTGGAAATTCTATCTCAAGATCCTTTGACAACTTACAAGATGCACTTATACAATGCGGAGTCGCGTGGATTGAAACCCAGGGAGACTCTTCTTCGTTCTTTGACGTTGTATTTGATGTTGAACAACAAATTTCTGATCAAAGACTTCCTAAAACTCAAAAGAGGTGAACCCATAGGTTTTGCTCCATACGACGACTCACCTTATAATGAATACCAATTTTCGCTACAATCTTTGAAAAAGACTTTGGATCAAGACACCGACAACGATTATGTCCGACTTATTAAAGAAACCATCCCCCTCGAACTGTTTGAAGGGCCTTGGAAACGGTCTCCTGGTCTTGATTATCTTGCAGCCAGAATGTCGCAATTATTCCATCTTTCCCGGAAGTTTCTTTCCAAGTCCACTTCTGTGGAATACTCTTTAAATGGACAAGTATTTGCAGAGTTGCCGTTCGAATATAATCGAGCCTACACCGACTTCTGCATTGAGAAAGGAATGGATTTTTGGCTGGCACTACGAGAACCTACGCCCCCACAATTCAAAAGTCTGTGTTCAAGATGCGAGTTTGCTAGCCACTGCGGATGGTATATGGATCATGTACAAAGTAGATAGCTCGAAACAGTCGGAATAAATAAAGAAATTTCCATCGAGTCAAGCTCGATTGTTGGTTTGTGTTTGTGTCTGGATGGTTCCACTTGGAAGAACTCTGCCAAACTTTCGTTTTGATTCTTTCTTCAAAATACGGCGCATTTCGGCCAGCTTGACACTGTCCTCAGCTGGATTCGCAATTTCCGAATCGGTCAAAGTACTGGCGTCGCTAACTCCATCGGTCTCTTCAAGTCTTTCGTGTCGAAACAACTGGTCCAAAATTCGAGTACGATTAGCCGTAGTTCTAGCATTATTTCCATGTCGATCAGCCGTTCCCGATTCGCTCACCAGAAACGCAGGATTATTGAGCCGGATATACGGTCTAGTTAAAAATCGAATTCCATGCGGATGTAACGCAGGCATTGGAATACGCTCAAAAAGCGTATCTGCAAGCGGCAGAATTCTCACCATCCGTCTTGAGCTTGTAGCTGGGTCTCTGATTGAACTTCTTCTTGCTAACGCTCCAGAGGCTCTTGCGGTTCTGCTGTTGGTATCGGAGCATTCTGGTATTAGTTTTTGATCCAATGAAGACAATGTCTTACGTCGTTTGTGTCGATCGGCTGGATTTTCATATAGCAATCCCATTGATATATTTGATATGGTTAACAATTTTTTAAGATAGCCTGATAAATCGAATTGATCTCCTATTTTTTCGCTATCGACTGGCCAACACGATCATTCATGCACTGCCCGAAAACACACAGGTGCTTACATAATTTGAGAGACGCGTGTTTTGTGCGTGCGCTGCCAGGTTAAAAATTTTCAGACCGGTCCAGCAAGAAGGCCCAACAAGCTATGAATGTTCTTCTTGTTCCGATACGAAAGCGGCCTATTCACTGCGCCATCCGGACGCTGGATGATCGGAGGGGAAAAGGCTGCGAGAATAATCTTGGGAACATCTCATAAACCGGTTTTCATCATTTCTACTGAAGATTGGTTACTAAGTTTCTGGAACAGATAGAATTAAGCTAAAAAGTAAAGAAAAGAGTCCATATGTAAGATAGTTGAGCTGCCTAGGTGTCTATAATATACAGGCCAAACCGTAAATCAAGGTCAGCAATCCAAGACCAGCGTTGATCTTTCCCGAGCCGGATTCCAAGGTGTCGACTGTCAACACGGAGGAAGAAGAAGAAGAGGAGGAAGAAGAGTTTGAAGAGCCAATGTAGGCAGAAGTCGAAAGAGTCGATGATCCCGAAGCCGAGGCCGAGCTCTTTTGGGAAGACACTGTGGTGTAAGTGGTGAGGGTGACCGAGACTCCAGAAATCTCCGAGGTGTAGACGTAAGTGCTGACGGAAGCAGAGCTTTCGACTGGAATGGTGACTGTGGAGGTTTCTCCAACCTGGACGGTAGTTTCCGCAGAGGAGGAGGAAGAGGAAGAAGAAGAGGAGGTGATGGTGGTGGATTCGGTAGATTCTGTAGATTGAGTCACGGTAGTAGCAGCGTTTTTGGCCGACGAAGACGACGATTCCGAGCTTAATGGACAGTAGGTGGTGTAAACAGTGGTGACATCGTTGACAGTGGTGTGGACAGTGGTTAGTCCGGTTGTGATGGTGGTTCCTGAGGAGGTGATGACGGTGGTGGAGATGACATTGGTGGTGGTTGCTGCAGCACCAGATCCAGAAGATGAGCCTGTTTCGGAAGAAGATTCAGTTTCGGTGGAAGATGCCTCGACAGAGGAAGTTTCAGAAGCTTCCGAAGATTCAGAAGTAGCGGTGAGCGGACAGTAAGTTGTGACGACAGTCTCGACACTGCCGATGGTGGTGGTGTAGGTGGTCATTTCGTATCCTCCAGCAGCTCCCTTTGCACTAGCAGAAGCTGCAGCAGAAGAGGAAGAAGTGGTATCTGTCAACGGACAGTAAGTGGTGATGACGGTGACTTCACCAGAAATAGTAGTGGTGTAAGAAGAAACCAATTCTTCAGTAGTGTAGGTGGAACATTTGCCAGCGGAGCACGAGGTGATGGTCTCTGTGGTTGTGGACTCTTCAGTGGTTGTGACAGCAGCTGCTTCGTCGGTAGCCGAGGATGAAGATCCAGTAAGCGGACAGTAGGTGGTGACCACAGTGACTTCACCAGAAATCGTGGTTGTGTAAGAAGAAACGAGTTCTTCGGTGGTGTAAGTTGAACACGAGCCGTGGGAGCACGAAGTGATGGTTTCGGTGGTGGTGGAAACCACCTCGCTGGTGGCCTCCGTGGACGATTCAGCAGTAAGCGGACAGTAGGTGGTCACCACAGTCACCTCACCGGAAATGGTGGTTGTGTAGGAAGAAACAAGTTCTTCAGTGGTGTATGTGGAGCACTTGCCAGCTGAGCAAGAAGTGATTGTTTCTGTGGTGGTTGCTTCGCTGTCGTCGGCAGCAGCAGTAGCAGAAGACGATCCCGACAAAATCTCGTACGTCGTCACAACAGTGACTTCTCCAGAAATTGTGGTTGTGTAAGACGAAACTAGCTCTTCAGTGGTGTAAGTTGAACATTTTCCAGCAGAGCATGAAGTGATAGTTTCAGTGGTGGTTGAATCGTCGGTGACAGTAGCAGAAAGAGGCTTTGTGGTAGTCTCGACAGTGACTGCTCCATCAGAAAGCGTAGATGTGTAGGATGCAACAAGTTCGGTGGTTGTGACCAAAGAACAAGAACTTGAATAGTTACAGTCTTCGTACGTGGAAGTGACGGTGACGTAAGTTAGATCGGTGGTGGTGACACTGTTGGTGTCAGTGACTGTTGGAGTGACGGTCTCGTCCAAGTACGAGTCTCCATCCGAAGATGAAGCTGCAGAAGACGACACCGTGATTTTTGACGTGCTAGTTAGTGTAATATCTGTGGAGCAAGAAGAAGAATAAGATGAAGACTCAACAGCAACAGAAGAGCTGTTCCAGTACCGAGGTTGGGCAGCAGAGTAGGCCAACGCCTTTGGTGCCATCAACGACACAATACAACCTGTTAGCAACGAGCGATCCAATCTCATAGTTCCTCAATATATCAATGAATCAATGAATCTGGAGTCTTTTGAGCTATTTGATGACAAAAAAAGATCTACAGATCCTATTTTTACGCAGACTGCCGCCCGTCTTCTATTTATAATATTCAGATCTCGCCAAATCATAAGCATTTCCAAACTTCCGATGGTCTTATCATCATCCGACCATAAGCCTAAAAATGGCTGGTTTACCTATCCTCCTCTTCTGATGCACCTTTCCTTCAATTCTGCATTTCGATGCTGCACACGACCTTTGTATTATATCTCCTCGATGCATATTGATCCAGGAGCGTTTTAACCGAATTTCACAAAAACAAGGTCCAATTTGGTCTCAAAAACTACATTCTCATGGGAAAAACACCAGACCACAACATTAACTATACGAACTTTTAACACTCTCCATGCCAAGCTAGCCTAAAAACCAGCTCCCTGTACTGTCAAAGCACTCCTTTAAAAAAGTGCCGCACAGCCGTAAACGTTATTATAAGGTCGTGCAAACCCTAATTTATATTTTCAGAGACCAGCCATCTCATTAAGCAATTAATTTAACATTTTAGGTCTTAATAGTAAGCTAGTGCTTGATTAATTAACACCCTAAGCCACTGAACGGCTCACCCATGCGATCCAACCAGATCAAAGAGATCATTCTGCTTTTTGCCGCGCCTGCTTCTATGTCTTTCTTCGCTTATTCGAAGGATCTACAACCATCCTAACAATGCCTTGTCTATCGATCGAAAATGTCCTCAGCAAACTCCTCCTCCTCAAAGCTTTCGTCATCGTAGACACTTTCTCCGTCATCATCATCCTCGTCGGTGTATTCCTCACTATCTTCCTCCTCATCCGTACCGACTGGCCCGAAAGAACCTTCGTCGTCCTCAAGATCCAAAGAAAGGTTGGTTAACGTCTCTCCTTTCAAATTCACCTTCTTTCCAACAATATACGAACCTTCCACATTACAGTTCACCAGCTTTGCTCCAACTTCAATTTTAGCGTTCGCACCTATTATGCAGTTTTCCAGGTAAATATCGTCCTCTAAAACGACTCCGTCTAGAAGTACGCAGGCAGTGATCCTGCATTTTTTGCCGATTTTGCAGTTATTTCCAACAACCGATCGTTTCACACTGGTTTTTTCTCCCAGATCTGTGTTCTCGCCAACTATCGAGTCGGCTCCAACCGTTGCAGAATTTTTCAGTTCTCTGGCCTTCTGAGACGAGTGCGATGGCTGCAAAGGTATTGATGCAACAGTGGCCGGTGCACTACCGCTATTATTCTGTTCTCTAGCCTTGAGTTTCAAAATGTATCTGTTAGCTTCCAAGTACATTGCAAGGTTGTTGCATCTGGCGAATGTTGATTTGGGAGGAAGAATGAACAACCCAACAGTATCTTTACGGCTGGAATGTTTCCAAGAACGTCTTGCAAGGTCTCTTTTTATTTTGCTGGCAGATTTGTTTGCTGATAAATCTTCTTGATCATTTTGAAGCAGATCAAGTACTCTTGAATCTGTGAAGAAAATAAAGGAGTCCAACAGGCTTGTTGATACTTGTGTATTTGGGTATCTCCAAAGCAAATGAGTTCTGATCTTGAGAAATTTGGATAAGGTGACTGAATTTTTTGAATATGAATCCAGAAGCACCGAGTTCCCATTATGGGCATTTGAATACAGAGTGTAGTTGCATTTCAGCACCTTATGACTATCAATGTTTTCAAAGCTGTTGTTGTAGCATATCGATAGACCAATATTGTCACTTTCCTGGCCCCTATACATTTCAATTAATACTTGAGGTGGCACATCGGTCACAAAATCACACGGAAGAATGACCAGCTCAGAAGTATTTCTCAAGATGGTGTCTTTATATTGGCTCAAAATTAGACCGGTACTTGACGCATCGGATGCAAGACATTCGATAGGACTCGAACGGGCCAAATCTGAGTCTCTGGTAAGTTCGTAGGTGTTGACAAACTTGGATATCTGCGACAAAGTATGAGTCTCAGTGAATATGGTGATTTGTCTAAAAGGAGCCTGATCACACCATTCTAAGACGTACTGAATCATGGGTTTATTAGCAATTGGGAGTAGGGCTTTTGGAATGCCTGACTCTTTGACGGCCGAGATTGGCGACAAAGCATTGCCCCTGCCACAGAAGATAACAGCATGGAACTCCATTATTTGACAACCAGGTGATGAATGCTGTGCAAAAAGGCGTTTGGCTATCTTGTTTTATTAGTGATTAGAAAGTGTTGAAATAGATGTTTTGTTAGACAAGAGAAAAAAAAAAAGTTTAGACTTACCCGGCCGGCTGGTACGGGAGTTAGGCTGGAGTGTGTTTTTCTAAAGATTTTGCCAGTGGCAAAATCAAAGTAGATAATAAATAACAAAAGTAGGTGCAATTGAAGGCAACAAGGCTGGAATTTGGTAATTGAACATGAGTGAGGAACACGATCCGCTACTGGCTGCTTTGAATGAGGACAGCAGCGAGCCAACTGCCGCTGGAGGAGAAGGAACAGGCTCTGCAGGAGGAACAACCAACGACGAATCGCAATCACAAACCACCGAGTCGTCGGAAGATTCGATGAGAAAATCGGCATTGACAGCATTGAAGAACAAACTTATAGAACACAGCCAATGGGAGTCGCGTTTGAAAGAGGCCCGCATGGGAATACGAGACCTTGAAAAGAACTTCACAAAGACCGAGGAGGACATTAAAGCTTTACAAAGTATTGGGCAAATCATTGGAGAGGTGTTGAAACAACTGGACGAAGAAAGATTTATAGTGAAGGCGTCTTCTGGTCCAAGATATATAGTTGGTTGCAGGTCGACTATCAAAAGGGAGAAGTTGAAGAAAGGAGTGAGAGTGGCGTTGGACATGACCACCTTGACAATAATGAGGATATTACCAAGAGAGGTTGACCCGTTGGTCTATAACATGACCACTTTTGAACCAGGAGAAATTTCATTCAATGGAATTGGTGGTTTGACTGATCAAGTGAGAGAATTGAGAGAGGTGATTGAATTGCCTTTAAAAAATCCTGAATTATTCATCAGAGTGGGAATCAAGCCTCCTAAAGGTGTGCTACTTTATGGACCTCCAGGTACCGGTAAGACATTACTTGCCAAGGCAGTGGCTGCCACTATAGGTGCAAATTTCATCTTCTCGCCTGCATCTGCCATTGTGGATAAATATATTGGTGAATCTGCAAGATTGGTGAGAGAAATGTTCAGTTATGCAAAGGAACATGAACCGTGTATCATTTTTATGGATGAGATTGATGCCATTGGAGGTCGTAGATTCTCAGAAGGTACATCTGCTGATAGAGAGATCCAGAGAACTTTGATGGAATTGTTAAATCAAATGGATGGTTTCGATTATCTTGGACAGACCAAGGTGATAATGGCCACCAATAGACCTGATACATTGGATCCAGCACTTTTAAGAGCAGGAAGACTTGACAGAAAGATTGAGATCCCACTTGCTAACGAGAATGGCCGATTAGAGATTTTCAAAATTCATACATCAAAGATTAAAAAACAGGGTGAGTTTGATTTTGAAGCTCTTGTCAAAATGAGTGATGGCTTCAATGGTGCTGATATCCGGAATGTTGTTACTGAAGCAGGATTTTTCGCTATTAGAGAAGACAGAGATTACATTATTCAAAGTGATTTGATGAAGGCTGTTCGTAAGATGGTTGATAACAAGAAATTGGAAGGTAAGCTTGAATACGAAAAGTTATAATTTTAGCTTTATATGTCCAATTATAATAAAGTCTCTATGTACATGTCACATTTAACGGGCTTCTCGAGCCGAATGCTTGTAAACACTTTTGAGATTTCTCTCGATTATGTTTTTCTTTTGTGCCTGTTTGATCTTTGCCTCGTGAATCTTCTTTTCCTCTTCTTTCTTGGCAAGTTTCCTGGCTTTCGTTTCACCGGACACCTTGTCCACATAAGCCTTCATGTTCGGATCGGTGATGTTGTTGAGATGCTTGGCAACTCTAGAACCAATGAATTCCAACACCTCAGGAGCCATTTCTCTGATCTGCGACTCTCTAATTTGTCTTCTCTCTTCAAACATCGCTTTCTTTGTCTCACTGTATGGCATTTCTGGAGGGGTCAATTTGGTCACGTCACCCTTTGACAAGTATTTCTTATCCCACTTGTACTTTCTCTTCATGAGAGGATCTCTTAGAGACTCGATAGCGAATTCATCAGGAACATCCTGCCTGATAATGGAAGTCTCTGTGAACGTTCTTTCCTCAACGGCCTCTTTTGAAGTGGAAAAATCACATTCATCCTGAGCATCTGGTCTTGGCCATGGAATAATGATATGCTCGTGGAATTTGATTCTTCTATATGGCATCATCTTCTTATAATCTGGATCCCAATAAAGACCGTTGAACACCAACTTGTCGGCAGCAATATCGGTTTCTGTTCCATCCTCGTTCACGATCGTTCCAACCACTTTCACATCATTCACTCCCACCAGTTTTGGATGGTCGATAAGATAGCTGGATTGGTTAGGCATCCACATCTGATGAGGAACCACAACCTTCTTTGTCTCCGAGCTCTCTAAATAAATTTTGTTTGAAGCAGTATGAAGACCAACAACTTTGGTCACAGTGCCTTTCAACTTTCCCTTGGTGATCAAAACGCGATCTCCCACTTGCACTTTCCATTGGTGGGGCTTGGTGAAACGTTTTTCCTCGGGTATGTTGGGTTGTCTCATGGCTGGTATAAGTGCGGAAGCATACGACTGAGCTATTTCCTTACGGAAATAATGCGGCAAATGGTCTATGCTTCCTTTTGCATGCTTCAGTAGTTTCTTTCCCGACGACATGATGGATGTCTATGATAATCAAACACCGATGAATGGTTTGGCTTTTCATGATTTTTTTCTCCTTCAAAACTTTGTTGGAAGAAAAAAACTGGAAACACAACATCCGGACACCACCAAAAACATATTTTCACCCTAGTGTTACCCGGATAAGGATTTACCCGCCTTGGAAAGAGCAAAATCACATGCAGATCACGTCAAGCTAAGGATTCTCCAGATAGCGAGATGTGGCTATCCACAGGACAAATTAAGAGGGCAATTATGCTGTTCTAGGCGGATGTTTGCTAAGGCGGAAGGGTAACTTTTGGGATGCGGATAGCTCAGGAGGTCACAATTGTGACTGTGCTAAGGTGGTGGGGGAGTAGATAAGAAGAAGGGGTGATAAGATAATAAAGAACTGGTGTTTTCCCATTAAAAGCTGTGTTTAAAAAGAAGGGTAGTAAAGATTAAGCTACAAGTGTTAAATAAGCAAGGTAGATCTCTGGAAAATCCGTATCTTTGGGCAGATTTGATGGCAAATTGCCTTAGCCATGTTGCAATCAGACCACTAAACCAGAAATTATTTTGACAGATTAATTAATTCCACTATATAAGCAGATAAATAGGGGGCCACTTTTGTCAAGCAACTCGAGCAATATGGTATCTTTTCTTGCCGTCTTTACAAAACGCTAATAATTTGCTTACTTACTTGGTTTGGTGATTTTATAGTACACCATAGTTTGATATTCAGAACAGTATTTGGAATCAGTCTTTTTTAAAATCCTAACAATGAGCACCGCAGAAACCGCAAAGCCAGCGACCTCCAAAATCTCCACCAACACGTACTCTCATATGATGAAGTATCCACTTGTTGCTGACGCCAGTGGGTTTGCCAATAGATTTCAAGTGGTGAAGGTCACTGAGACATATGCCGAGTCTGCAGTTCTCAGGCTGCTCAGCATCCTGTCTAGTTTCGCAATCATCGTGTCCCTTCTAAACGCTGTTGATCAGACCACTGATGCCACTCTTTCATATGTTGATCAGACTTTCCCAGCACTCACATCGACATCTGTTGACAGCATTTCCAAAAATGTGAGTGGACATTATAACGCTTGGACGGGCAATTTGGTGTCTACAGCAAAATCTGCTTATTCCAACACTTCCAACACTTTGAGAACTCGTGCCAGTTCTGTGGTGAAGTTATTCAATGATTACTATGAATCTGCTGTGGACCACGTACTCCCTGTCAAGGACAAAGTGGAATCTAAGGTGGATGAAACCTCTTCGGCGGCTTCTGGGGAGCTCTCTAGAACTAGAGATCTACTCAGGTCTACTTACGAAAGAACGGTTCCATATGTTAACCAAGTCACATCAATTCCTCATTACGTGACGGAAGTATACACCGACGAAAAAGGCTCTGCATCTGCACCGGTCGCTTTAGCTAAGACCTCAAGAAGATTGTCTAACGAGGCTTACAATACAGCAATCAAGCCCACATACGATGCTAGAATCAAGCCAACTGTTGATCGGTTGATGGGAAACGGTAAGAGTGCCGTTAATGGTGCTGTTGATGCTGTGGATGAACGTGCAGAGGCTGTTGGAAATGGGGTTGAAGGAATTGTTGACAGTGTCATCGACGCTGTGCAGGGCGTTACCAACAGTGCCCCAGCACCTTCGAATGGCAGTTTGTAAAAGGACTTCGTTCTTTTGGTTTGCAGTTCCTTTGCTAGTTTGTTCATTTTCCGGCTTGTAGCCGGTGTTTCGCGTAATTTGTTCTCTTTATCCCAAGATGTTATATTATATCGTCTTGACAGTATTATTTACTGCTCTAGTTGCAGGAGTAAGATTTGTGTCACTATTCTTAATTCTTCAATTGCAAACTTATTTAAAAAACACCAACAAACAGTACGTAATCTAACTCATTGACTCTTAACAAATGGCAATCTTCTTACCTCTCCAAGTGAGCCTCCATATACTTGTTGTATCTTCCACCTTGGGTCTTGAAGTTTGCCACTTCCGCGTTGATCTCCTCAAACTCGGCCTTGGTTAAGTCAATATGAGTGTTATTCTCATGGTTTCTTGCGGCAGTTGAAGCAGAAGGAATAGGAATGAGTCTGGCGTACTTTTCTGGATACTCAGCAAAAGTTCTGACCCAAGAAAGAGCAAGTTGAGCAGGAGTACATCCCTTTTTAGCAGCCATCTTTTCAACAAAGTGGACAATTTTCATGTTGGCGTCCAAAATTTCTTGAGAGGAGAATCTGTCAAATATTCTTCTCATATCACCTTCAGGAATATCCTCAACACTCTTGATGGTTCCAGTAAGATATCCTCTTCCCAATGGAGAGTAAGCAATAATCGGAATTCCTAGCTCTTGACAAGTTTCCATGACACCGTTCGTAAGAATATCAGAACTCCACATGGAAAATTCAAGCTCCACACAAGAAATAGGATAAACCTTGGCTGCTCTTCTGATGGTTTCAGCCTTGACTTCACTCAAAGAAATACCCTTGATGGTTCCATTTTCGACAAATGGAATGATGTTTTTAACAGTATCTTCAATACTGGTAACCTCATCCAATCTTGCAGGTTCAAAAAGACCAAACTTGTTGCCTGGGAAGTAGGAAGCAATGTTGGTGATAGATCTCTCAACACTTTCCTTGGAACAATCTGGTGCAAGATTGTGAACACATCCTTTCACACTGACAGTCATCTTATCATAATTCTCAGGATACTTTTCATAGTATGCTTTCAAAAGCTTCAAATTAGCTTCAGGATCTGGCTGTCCGTAAAATTCACCAGAATTGAAAAGGGTAATACCATCTTTGATGGCATTGTTAATGGCATCAAAACATTGTTGCTTAGGAAGCTGCTCATGGCGCCAAGTTAGTGACATAAGTCCATAGCCTGTTCTTCCTTCTAATTTCACTGGAGAGACACTCATGATTGATTATAGAAAATAGTCTTTACTAATTGATTGGTGGTTACAAAGTTGATCGAATCCAATGCTTCAATGAAAGAATTGCTGCTGCTTATATATTGAAAAAAGGTGACATGCTTGGACGGAGTCTTTAGCTTAAATCCATCATAGACCTTGTTGGTAACAGACACTCCAAGAACCAAAAGACTAGATTGCTCCCTTAGCTCCAGAACTTGAGCCTGCTTTTCTCCATAAATGAGACTCACACTACTTTTTACCACTGGATTTTAAACTAAATTCCGGCCTTCAACCAGTTTTATGTAAATTAGGTAAGCGATTGTAGTTTTTGCGGACGGGTAGTATTTCGCTTCTTTCCGAGAGAGCAAATAGCGAAATTAAGCAGCCAAATTTGTTGCTGCACAGCTCCAGAACGTTTCCAAACCTCCCTAATGCACCACCTCCCTCATTAACAAGGCGATTGATGTACTGGCCCAGAAGTGAGAAAGACTATCTATGCATTGCCATTACCGTGTTTGGTCGTGTTCCAGCTATCAAAAAGTTTAAAACGTTTTAAGCTTATGTGATTCACGTTTCTTTTGTTTCTTGTTTCACCGATTGCAGATGACGTCAATATGCTAAATAACGGTTATGTTGCCGAGCTCCCTGTTTTGATTACCGGCACAAATCCCAAGTTTTAAGCGCATATGCGTCATATACCATCCGAAAGCATGGTTGATCCTTGCTAAGCTAGAGAATCACTGCCCAGAGGGCCTTGCAGAGGTAAAGAAACGAGGACAGAATCGGACGTACAGTCGGTTACAAAGTAGTCTGTGTTGATTTGCAACTTGCCACAGCGGGATGCATAACCACACTTATTATCATCAAGCATATCGGTTGCCACCGATTTTGCATGTATCTGCTTTCAAGTTCTCCTCTTTACCCTTTTCCACGTGTATTATTCTAGCATCACTTTAGCGACAGAATATTCTCTAACCGTCCTGCAGAGAAACGTAACATAATACATTCCAAAAGCAAGATAACCTTCACTTGCGTGACACGTCGTTTTATGAGAGACTGTTTTTAGGTGGTCTCTGATATCATAGATGCTTTGAATTACCCAACCAAATTTGTAAGACTTCCAAAAAAGTGTTTGGTATTGCCACAGTTTCTACTTTGAGTCCCAAAAAACTCTATCCGTACGGCAGCGAAGCTTTGTGACGATTGTAACTGGCTCCTGCTGAAGGACCCTAAAATCGACAAATCAGCTATGCGCAGCATTCTCTTGCTTGCAAAACAATAAAAAAAAGAAACGATAATTGAGAGTGCGCAACAAAGAAGAAAAACGATCTCTCAAGGTACTAAAAAAACGGCGGGGCACAAATATGCAACAGAAGGTTCCAAGAGTCCAAATTGGGGAAAAACAAGGTTCCATTGGACTGTGATGCTAGAGCAGAGTAAGATGCATTGCATGGAAGGCTTTTCCAGATACATAATCGAAGAAAACAAGGCGCATGCGATAAACGTTCGTCCAATATAAATTGATATCCAGCTGCCCCTTGGCCTGTTCCCAGATTCTGCATTCCCTTCTCTGCTTCAAAATTGGTATATTAAATTGGGAGAAGTTTTGAAAAAAAAATAATTTCTTCTGCTCTGTTTTGTTTATCTAACTTGAGAAAATAGTGGTTTTTTCTTTTGCAGAGCTGAGGTATTGTAACGATGATGATGATGATGATGTCCATCAACAAATCTCATCAAAATCCTCTCTCGAACGACTTAGCTAATTATCATTTAATCTCTTCAAAAGATGAAACTATGACCAACAACCACACAGAACACAATCACGAGCCTGGTTCAAAAAGACAGAAAATCCAACTTCCAAGCATCGACAAGTTATTTCCAGCAACGCATGCACAGCCTTCTTCATCATCCGAGACGCCAAAGCTGATGGCACCTGCGCCCGCGCCAGCCTATCCCCAGCATTATGTCCACACATCCCCGGTTAATCCATTTGCTCACGTCGGCACGCCTCCACCAAAGCCATACATGAACACGCTTTCTTCACCCATAATGGCCGAAGGAGGTCTTGCTCCTCCGGTTTTTCTAGGTACATCTTCTGTCTCCAGAGGGCTACCACCACAATCGGGCTCTTTTCTACCGGGTCAACCACCATCTATGCAAATGTCCATGATGCCATTTTCAGTGCCTATGGCAGCCTCTTCATCGAATGGTGCAAACGATTCGATGGATTCTATTTCTTCCACCCCATCTTCGAGCCCGGTGAGAACTAGAGACAGTTCCATGGAGCATCGTTTTAAATGTGACAAATGTCCGAAGTCCTATACGAGAAAGCATAATTTGATTTCCCACAAGCTTTCGGTGCATGAAAAGGAAAAGCTTTTCAGCTGTCCAGAATGTAAAGTGAAATTTAGCAGGTCTTCTGATCTTTCAAGACATACCAAGGAGCAGCATTCAACTAATGTGAAGCCGTTTATATGTGGTGGCTTAAATCCAGATGGCACCACATGGGGCTGTGGTAAAAGATTCTACAGAAAAGACCAGCTTAAGAGCCATCTAAGCACCAATAAAGCCGAGTTTAGATGCTTGAAAAAAAGCTTTACTCCTTTAATGAGCATGCCTAGGTCCAACGAGAGTGACCAAATGAGCTCCGATGGAACAGCGTTTCAACCCAGTTACGAAGTCCCTAAATATCCCTAGTTTATCGCATTTTTCATGTTAATTCCCTCCCTTTCTTGTTTGACCGTTTACGTGTTGCAATTCTAGACGAAGTTGCATTCCAAGCTGGCTTCTTATGCGGATTTTTGTTTCTTTACATTTTTTTTGTGTATATACCATAGTGCTAATTAGAATTTGATGCTTAAATGAATCAGCCGTTATTTTTAAAGTTTACAGCTGTGGTAACTTGCCGATGTTTTTGTCCCTGGCTTTGTTTCGGCTAAGCATGGAAACATCTGGGTGCAGAAGAACTTCCGTTTCCAAATCCGGAAGGCTTCTCTCGCACCAATGAAAATCCCACTGAAACACGAAAATTTCCATTTTTGGAAGTAAAATTTGGTATCAGTTGATCTCAGGCACACTACCTGGAACGACCACACGAAAAAGGCGGCACACAGTTCTAAAAATTTAAATAGGGTGTTTGTGGCGGGGGGAAACAAAGTAAATTATGCTAACCTGTCATATAAACAGACCTTTCGCACAAGCATAGCAACATCTAACACTAGCATTTTTCCTCAAACAGTATTCGGCATAGTAAAGCACCCAGATTAGAGTCATGATTGACCCTTCTGTGCGACTACGAAATGCCATTATTGAAGGGAACTATTTCATAGTGTCCAGGCTTTTGAAACGGTATCCCGACCTAACGGACAATATTAATCCTGAAAATGGATGGTCGAATTTGCATTACTCAGCGTATCATGATCGATACGAGATCTCGGAACTCCTGTTAAAATTCATTCTGGAACGGACCTCTGCCCCAAACTGCACCGGACTTTACCAGGAACAACACCCTCAGCATCAGCAACAGAATTCCGCATATACTCAAATTACCTCTGAAGACGAGATCAAGTTGACTTTTACCAATGATACGGTGATTCATATCGCGTGTCTCAATAACTCACATCACACGCTAGAACTCCTGTTGGATTACTTCAACGTGTGTATTGACCAACGAGGGGATCGAGGATACACCCCATCACATATTTGTTGTCTTCATAACTATCCAAAGTGTCTGCAAGTGCTTCTGGAAAACGGAGCATATCCAAACATCCAGGACGACCAAGGAAACACCGCGCTCCATTTGTCTTTACAATATGGATTTTGCGAATGTGTCGATTTATTGGTCACCTATAAAGCAGACGATTCCATTAGAAATAACGAGGGATGGAAACCAGAAGACGTGGCCTTTGATTTTGAAGTGCAGTCCAAATTCCAAACTTTGAAAAGTAAACCTCCTCCAATGCAACACCACACCCCGTCGCTCCAACAAACCCCGAATTTTTTCGGTGGCAGGTTCCAATCTCCAAGCAGCGGGTTCAATGTCCCCTCCAACTCTAAGATACCTTTGCCAGCCATCCAATCCAGAAAATACTCAATCTCATCCCATACTTCTTCAGATGAGGGAGCCGAACCGCAATTCATGGACAATGACAGCAATTCACTTTCTACAAATTCTTCGTTGAAAATGACCAGAAACTCTTCTCCTATCTATGGGATTTTACAATCAGTCTCCAGTTCTAATAGTCTTGTCAATAGCACAGTTGTTGGAACACCACTGAATGATAGCTCTTCCAATTTGATTGCTTCCAACAATTCCAAACTTCTACGAAAAGCCCCTCCTCAACCAATCATCATCCCTAATACGACCAATTCTATGGAAGAATCAGCTCTGCCAAGAAAGGCCTCGGTCAATAGTATGACGACACAACCTCCTTCGGCTTCCATAGTATCCTCACTCTCAACGAATGGCCAATCTCCAGCATCCAAAAGATCGTCAATGAGTACGAGAAATTTTAGATCAAATTCTCAAACTTCAAATTCTTCTCCATTGAAACAAAATTCTAGAACCGCTGCTCCATCAAAGCAATCGACCCAATCATCGCCCATAAGTACTCACCCACCATCAAATTTTGAATTCGATTCGGCCTCGTCTTCCACTTCAACAACCCCTAGAGCAACCTCGTTCTCTTCCACTTCCAAAAAACAATTTTCGCAACCTTCGAGGCCACACTCGCTATCTTATCCACCACAGCCTACCAACACCCAAACACAATCTCCTAGACAGCAAAACCAGAATAATGGCCAAGCAGCAACGGCCGACCTCATCAAACTCAATCGTTCGTACTCTTCGTCTTCGGAAATAGATGATGCTGCCTCCAAACTAAACGACTTCCGTCTTCTCAATGAAAATAGAGTCAAGTTGGGAATGAAACTCAACAGTATGATGATGAAATCACAAGATAGTTTGAATGAAATTTCCAACATTGTCAAGATCGCAGATGAGGATAACAAGATTGAGCTTGTCAGGCAAAGAACACTCAACCGCTCTACGACAGAGTCCTCCGAGGTCGAGGGCCATAAACGATCCAGAATCTTGAGCATTCCAATAGCAAGCTTGCGACACAAAAAAGGTTAAAATATTTATATATTAGCATAACATTAACCATTTACAAATATACCTAAACAAGTCTAATCTTGCACATTAGCTTCTCCTTGTATTTTCTTCTTGGATGCATTGATCCAGTCTTTGAATGCATCACCTATCGACGAATACTTTTCAAAGTTGTTTATCACTCGCACAAAGTTATCCACGTAATAGTCCTCTTCTTCATCACTGTCCTCAATATTTCCTGATCCTGTCAATCCAGCATTTGAACTATGTTCGACTTTATCATCAAATTGAAAATTGTCATCAAGAGAATTCTGGATAAGTCTGATTGTATTCGTTTTCATCAAAGAGTCCAGTTCGTCTCCCTTTATTTCGTTCAAGTCATTATCATCTTGGCCTTCGTATCCTTCTTCTCCCAGCTTGAGCAGTTTGAGTTGCATTGTATTGTAGCTTTTGCAGTGGTCACACTTCATTCCTAAATAATGATAGGCAACTTTGGATCTTCCCCCACAATCTATACATTGGACAACTGCAGTCCAATCTGACATCCCATCTGGCATCTTGGTACTGGAAATTTCTTTATCTAAAACACGAAATTGAAGCTCCATATTAATGATAGTTTTAGAGCATATCGGACATTTGTATGAGTGTTTGGTAAATTGGTCATAACATACTTGATGGATAGGATGCCCACAAATCATCAAAACAACAGTTTTGGTAGAGTTAAACATGTACTCATCACAGATCGGACAATTTGAATGGGTCGAGTTTTCAATACATTTATGGTTTTCTTGCAGTTCTATCGAAATACAGGCATTACAATTGTGGCAATGAAAATAATCCTGATTCAATCCCAAACCTAATCTGCAAATTCCACAGTCATCACAATGATATATGTTTCTTAATTGGTCGTTGTCAAATAATTTGCAATCATCACAATAATACTCGCTCAGTTTCTTGTCGCAGTTAATACAAAATTGTTGTGGGAGCTGAGGAGTGTTACAGAACATGCACAAAATGTGAGAAATCTTGTTTCTTTGTAGTTGATGCGAAGACACTTCGTGATCATGACAAAACCGACAAGTGTACCATTTTTTGCACGTTGGACATTCAACTTTACAATTCCGTTGGTAGTGAGTGCAACCCAAAAGATTATGCTCCAAGTCGTAATATGAGGGCTCGAGATCATGTGAAGCCAGTACCACTTGATCACCGTCTTCGGAATTATCATCGGAATCACCATCTTGATAGCCAGAATCCTCATCAGGTTCTGCCTTTTCATATTTCTGTTTTTCATAATATGATCTCGACATTAGTTTTTGTATGAGAAATCGTTGATCCAATGGAGATAGATCCAATTTCAAGATTTCTTTGATCCGTTTCCGTAGGAAAATTTGGTCGCTGAATTGTTCGAATGTCAAATATGTTAGATGATCATAATTGGATAGTCTGTCTTCAATTAAAGAGGGCGTCAGTGTTGGTTCTTTCAAAGGTTCTACACAAGCCGGTTCTTTGGGCTCGGTAACCACAAAATCTTCGATTGGATAGTCGATATTGGAATTAATGACATTGGTGAGCGATTCACTCAATTCCATGTATATCTTTGTGAATTCCTTCTTACTGTTGATTAGTTTTTCAAAATTGGGTTTTTTAAAATCAAGACCATTCAAATGGTTTGCCGTAGAAGCAGATAGTCCCAAAAGTTTTTTGGATATCATTTCTCTATTATAGTCTTTTGTTAGTGCTGATAAGTTGGGCAGGGCTGGCAAATGAGGAAGAATCGAGAACGATGGGAACACCAATTTACCAACCTGTTCAAAAGTCTCTGTGAATGAGTCATCGGAATCGGACACATAGTCCAACTTGACACTACCTTCCAGGTCTGAACGCTCGGATTTATTGGCCATCTAGAAGCTGGAACCTCTATTTTTTTGTTTTGAAGCCCCCACAATGATTAGGAGGTTTTTCTAAAAAAGCCTTGGACCCAAGGACCGCAACGATATCAGGGCTTACATAAGCACATGAATGGTTTTTTTCCTTTAAATTAATTACTTGTTATGTAGGAGACAGAAATCATAAGCATTAGAGTTCAGGTAATTGGAAACAAGTGAATACCCATTAAAGTGACAATGGCATTTACCGATTATATCAAATTTAGTGGTTTTAAGCAGGACATGACGTCCAAAAACTTTAGGTAAGTGAATGAGCTATTTAAAGATTGACAGAACATGTACTAATGGTTTGTTTAGTTTATACGGACAATGGATAGGGATTCTATTGATATTCCTGTGCATTGCTTTGGGAATCGCCAACATTTTCCACTTTAACATTGTGATAGTTTTTGCTATTTTGGGCATTGTCCAAGGAATCATTTTGGCCTTTGTGGAGATTCCTTTTCTACTCAAAGTGTTTAGAGTTCCAGATTGGTTTATTAGAGGAGTCCAAACTTTGGACCAAAACCTATGGAGAGTGGTGTTTTATGTGCTTAATGCTGTTATCCAGTGGTTGAGTCTGACTTGTATGGCCACCTCATTGATTGTGTTGGCAGTGTTCATGACCATAGCTGCTATTTTGTATGCCACTGCGGGCATCATGAAGCAGGAATTCCATAAATCGAATGTTGTTGCTAGTGTCAATGTCAGCGAGATTCCAATCGACGCCCAGATCAGAGAAGCGTTGTAAGGACAGTATGACCGAAAAAAAATTCTATTTTGTGATGTAATACATAAACTATATTGAATATGATCCGATCAACTTTGGAGAACAAACTGTAGCTAGAGAAAGGCAATTGGAAAACCCAAAAATTTAACCAAAAACAAAAGCACACAAACACAAATCGGTCCAAAGTCTCAACATCACCAGAAAGAAAAAAAGACAACAAATGTAATGCATATAGTCCGTGGAATTGAATAACAATCTCAATGGAAATCATTGACACACAAGCAGAGCAAAGATGTTAGAAGCCAGTTAATTAGATTGTCAAATGGTGAATTTTTCTTAGATGCTGTTTTAGATTGTCATTTCTGTTAAATCTCTTGCCACAATCTTTCTGCGGACACACAAACGGTTTTTCAGACGAATGGGATCTCATGTGACGCTTGACATGCTCAGGGCGCTGGAACTTGGAATGACATAGAGGACATTCGTGGGTTTTCTTTTTTTCCTGTTCAGAGTTTCTGGAACGAGATTTAGAGCGAGAAGATTGCAATGGCCGATCCAAGTGTTCGGGCTGTCTTGGAGCATTTAAAGCCGTCAGCTTTTTGTAGTTGAGTAATGATTCATCATTTTTGGATAAATCTTTAGAGTCCGAATGATCTTGTGGGATGGCAGCAGAAGCAATTATAGAATTGACCCCTGGTGATGAGGATGAAGATGAGTTTGGTGGTGTGAGGTATTGGAATCTGGGGTTCTGGAGATGGAAATGTGGGTTTATTTGTTGTTCCGACTTCATATAAGCCTGTCTCATAGTGACCTGCTGAACTGGCGATCGAAGAGGCGTTGAAACGGACGTGAATTCGCCGTACTGATATGAAATAGGATGTGGCGGAGCGGATAATGGAGCCTGTTCATTATCATTTTCAGGAACCTCGCTGATCGAATAATTCGAGTTATCAATGAAAGAGTGAGTAGATCTTAAAGCTGCATTTTTTGCTTCTTTGAAGGATGCGATCTCACTCAAATTCATCGACGACCTCGATCTTGTCAATCTTCCACCAGCACCAGGATGCAGCGGAGGCATGGTGTTGGATCGTAAAAGAGGCGGGTGCATCAGCTTTTGCTGCTCCGACAGGTGCGATGCTTGATTATTGTACGTGGCAGCATCCAAGTTTAATGATTCCACGTTATCGGAATCGATGAGCAAAGGAATGTCGGTGAACTTCTGCAAAAATTCAGGATTGATAAAATCCTGGCCACCATTCATAGAGGTTCCCATCATAGGTTGGTAAGTAAAATCGGCAGTCATTTGGTGTTCTATCTGACCTTCATTTCTAGGAGCCTGCAATTCTGATAATTTACCACCAAATTTCTTCTTCATCAGCATGGAAGGACTGACAAAATAAGAATGTGCTGTTTCATTTTCCTCTTCATATTCCTCTTCTTCAGCATGATCTCTCGAAGTATCGTCCGCCTCATCACCTTCCTCACCTTCCTCACCATCCTCATGATGGTTCACGGGTCTACCAGGGGTTCTCAAAGGTGTGTTTAATGGAGATCCAGTGGCAAGAGAAGGTGCATGTAGGTTTTGGTGGCTATGTTGCATTTGAAGTTGCAAGTCTGTGTCGAGATGTGATAGAGACACCGAGGTGGTGATCGACTTTTGTTTTTTATGTTTGGTGATCTTTGGCGACAGAAACGAAGGAGGAGTATAGAAAGGATTCCCATTAACAGGAGACCGTTCGACTATGGAAACTTTAGAACTTGATCTTCTGTGCCCAGAAACTGACCCTGGAGGAGCAGCAGAATTTGCTCTTCTTGGAGTTATCAACGAAGCAGACCTTTTAATTGGGGTGTTCTCGACAGAGTTTGCTCCACCCATGGTAAGATTTGCCGATAAAGTGGCAGTGTAGGAGGTGGTTCGTCTGACGGTATTGGTTGCTGAAGGAGCAGTGGACGAGCGGAGAGGTGTCTGGTGGATGTTGGGAATGGACCCAGTGGACACCGAAGAAGGAATCGGGTTTTCAGTGTTATTGGTAGTCATCGAAGAGGTCAGAGAAGAAATTGTCGAGTTAGAATACGACTCATGGACCGGATGAATGAATGGAGGGTATTGTAAATTTGGGTCGACATTATTTGAAATGGGCACGAAATCCAGAAATTCGTCGTGTTCCCGATGAGGAATTTCGGCTCCATCTGATTGGGACGAGTAGTGAAGCTGATGGGAATGCTCGTCTGGTTGAGACCCGGAACGGGCATGGCCCAAAAAGTCATAACCTTCCATGGCTTGCATGGTGAGCGAGTCGTTCATGAGAGGCGACGAGGAGATGGTGACGTTTGATTCCGAGGAGGTCATGTTTTTGAAAGCAGACTGGTTGTTCAGCGGAGGAGATGAGGACATCATGGTAGGGTTATGCCTCAAGGATGGAAAAACAGATGCAAACTGCTGGATATGTTTCAAAAATACATATAAAACTCGCTAACAACAAGCACACTTGATGGTGTGGAAAATGGCGTGAAATAGAGTCCTTAAAAATGGATATCTTGCTTGCTCTTCAGATAGATCTGATCTCTAAGATAACCAAAAAAGCCCTAATCTCTATTATGGTCCATATAACTGGTCACAAATTTGCAAAGTTGTCAACCGTTTGTCCTTCTTTCTTTCCAATTTATTGACCGATTCAGTTAGTGCGGTATCACTAACAATTTTTTTCGTGCGAAATTTCGATCAGCTAAGAAATCTAAGTATAGAAATTGATTGGCGCACAAGATTCGATTACTGTCGAAACAAAACTAGACAAACGGCAGCAAGATGGTCACACTACCCGTTGAACACAAACGTGTTTCTTGTCGGATGCCATTGATCTCTCCTTCATAAACTACAATCTTATGAAACTTCTCTTCTCCAAGTGTCCATCCTAAACACCTATACACCACATAAATCCCGAACGCTTGGGTCCGATTTTACTTTTCTGGTCCAGATTTCCTCCGAAAAGATTCTCCATGTATTGCTACATTCTTTAGAAATTTAATTAGCCTACTTGTTGTGAAACAAGGTCCGACACATGTTGCAGTGTTCAAATGCACCTTTTTCAATTTGATTCTTTGCACAATTCTATTCTTAAAACACTTTTCAAAGTTGCTGCCACTCAAATTCCAATTTTGCCTAAACGGGTAAAACGTCGTTTTCGCGTTCTCATTTCGCTTGTTTATTGTCCCATAAAGATTTTCGCGTCATAGCAACACATGCATTGAGATCTCGCAAGTAAAGAAGAAAAGTATTTCCTGTTTGAGAAACTGAGCAACTGGAGACAAATAAAAATTGATTGCTTAGATTTCGTAAGTATAGTGAACTTATTACCCGGCCTTGGATGCTGGTGGCAGTCGTCTTGCCGCGACGCATGACGATCTGCGTCGATGCGAGGCCGAAATATCAATGACAGTGGTGGTGAGTTTTTCAGCGCCCAAAAGCTGTCTAATGCTGAGTCCACCAATCAGAGCTTTCTGCACCAATCCACACAGGCTATCGAAAGAGGGGTAGTACTTAGTCTCATCGGGTGCAATTTTCCAACGGCAAAGGCATCCAACTATCTACTTTCAAGTTGTCCAATTGATTTGTCTGGTGACATTGTAAACCACTGAGAGCTGAAAAATGATCCCGATTTCGACTCCGACTGTCCATGCCAGTGTCATGAATTTTTTGGCACGACCAATTATATGAAGAATTTTTCAGATAGTCTGTGGGGTGTGGAGCAGTGAGCCAGCCGAGAGTCACCCGGAAATTTCCTGGGATAAATCAACTGAGTAAAATTTGTAACATTACAAAGCTTCTTCTTATTTGTTAACTGATTTGACAGTAGACATGTTTTCCAAAATCGCAATTAGACAATTCTCCTCCACGGCTTCGGCCCCATACAAAGTGTCCGTTCTTGGTGCTGCCGGTGGTATTGGTCAACCTCTTTCCTTGTTGATGAAGTTGAACCACAAGGTCACCGATTTGACTTTGTACGATTTGAGATTGGGTGCTGGTGTTGCCACCGACATCTCGCACATCCCAACCAATTCCAAGGTCACAGGATACGGTCCTGAGGAAGATGGATTGGCCAAGGCTCTATCTGGAGCCGATGTCGTTTTGATTCCAGCAGGTGTTCCTAGAAAGCCTGGTATGACCAGAGATGACTTGTTCAACACCAATGCTTCCATTGTCAGAGACCTCGCAAAGGCATGTGCGGAAAACTGTCCAAATGCTGCCATTTGTGTCATTTCCAACCCTGTCAACTCCACCGTTCCAATCGTTGCCGAGGTGTTGAAATCTAAGGGTGCTTACAACCCAAAAAAGCTTTTTGGTGTCACCACTTTAGACGTCCTTAGAGCTTCAAGATTCTTGTCGGAAGTTGCCGGTACTAACCCTACTCAGGAACCTGTCACCGTTGTTGGTGGTCACTCCGGTATCACTATTGTTCCATTGATCTCTCAAACCAACCACAAAAACTTGCCAAAGGAACAATACGACGCATTGGTTAACAGAATCCAATTCGGAGGTGATGAGGTTGTCCAGGCTAAGGGAGGAGCTGGTTCTGCCACTTTGTCAATGGCACAAGCCGGTGCCAGATTTGCTTCTGCTGTCTTGAACGGTTTGGCTGGAGAAAAAGACATTGTTGAGCCAGCTTTTGTTGATTCTCCATTGTTCAAGTCTGAAGGTGTTGAGTTCTTCTCTTCCAAAGTCACCTTGGGTGTCGATGGAATCAAGCAGATCCACGGCTTGGGTTCTCTAACTAACGCTGAAGAAGACATGATCACCACTGCCAAGGAGACTTTGATCAAGAACATCCAAAAGGGTGTTGACTTCGTCAAGCAGAACCCATAAGAAAGTTCTAGTTTCTTTTACGGCTCTATTTATCGATATTTAAATATTTAAACTACAAGTTACTTGTATCTTGAATTTTGATATGGTAGCAATAATAGTACACAATTCTTGTCAAACGTTGTTAGTGAACGCATTCATCGGAGTCGAGCTTCTGCTTCTTGAATCTTGGATATTGGTGTTTCTTTTCGATCTGCTTTGAAACACCACGAAATTCTCTTCAACAATATCTGGCATCACCTCTGTGATATAATAGACACCTCCGTTCGATGTCCAGCTCACAGAATTCTCACCGTAGGTAAACCTGCAAGTCTTCATTCTATTCAAAATAGAATCAACGCTTCCCCAGGTCACTGTGTATCCTGGTGGAACGATCGGCTTCAAGCTGATGATCTTAGTTCCTGTTTTTATGTTTCCAAGTATGTCGATGACTTTTTTGGAAAGCTCAGTATCAAAAAGATAATTGTTTACCAAAATCACATCACTTCGATCAATCACTTTTTGAACAGGTTCGTTGTCAATGAACGATTGACTTAAAAAATATTGGGCTGGACCAGCATTGAAACCTAAAATTTGACATCTTCTTTCAAATTCCAGTTCTTGAATAGCACATAGTTTTGAAGCATGCTCCATGATTTCAACTCCAAAACTTTCACAACCGAATTCGAGTGCTGCTTGAATAGTACAATTACCGACTCCAGAGCCAAGATCTATGAACACTTTGTCCTGTGACAAACCACATTGGTTGTACACCATCGTCAAAAACGATGGCATCAATTCTCCGTAAACATAATTGGAAAAAGCTTTGTAAGATTTCAGCTTTCTAGAATCAGGAAGCACTGCACGAGAATAGCATTGATTCAAAACTTCATAAATGATACTTTGAGGATATGTGGTTCTAGATTTGGTGTATTCAATCATCTCTTTTGTTTGTTTTAATTGGTCAACCATTTCGTTGAATTCTTTGACAATGTTCTGGATTTCATGGATATCTTCCCTCTCAAAAGCCCTCACGTATCGGGTGACCAGACAATTTGAGGGATCAGCAAAATCAATCACTTTTTTGCGGTGTTGTTCTGGCATAAACGTAACGGCAATCAGCTCCAAGTTTCTCCCAAGTTCATCGAATGGATTGAATGCAAAATCGTGTTTTCCCAGAGCAAGCAAATACTTTTCTTTGTAATCGAAAAATGGAAAATGGAGCTCCACTTCTACTGGAGGCAATTTTGGATCATCAGTAACATAATGCTCTATTTTGCTGTTGACTAACTCAAAAGCAGTTATGGTACCTTCTGGTAATGCGATATTTTCCAGATCAGACTTGAACATCTGGTGATCAGGTTTAATTTTGACCAAATTATCGTCATATTCCAAAAACCAGGTTGGCTCTTCGGGTGGAGGAGTTGATGGGGCTTTAATTTCAATTTTTGCAATATACTCTTCTTCTTTCATTTGTGTTTGCTCGCCCAGAACTTCACGTGTTTCAAGCTTGACTTTGACTTTCGTGTCTGCCGGAGCACCAAGATTTGTGTTTGGAACCCGTTTTTTAAGAGTCTTCATTTTCTTCGAATGGCTTCTCTTTCTGGACTCAATTTCTGGTTGATAGCGATCCACTTCTTTGATCTCCCTCTTGGTCGATAGATCAACTTCTCCTCCAATACTGGTAAAGTGTTCGGTAGCAGCTAGCAACTTCGCAAGCTCATTCCCACCATAATAATCGCTGCTTGTACTATTATTGGTTCTTTTTTTAGGCTGGTAAGTACCATCAGCAATTTGCTGCTTGCGCAACAAATATTTCTCTCGTTTTCGTCGTTTGGCAAGCTCTTTAGGCGAAGGCTTGGACAGGTCTCTTGGCTGAGTCCGTTTTTTCGGTTGCGGTTTCCGGAGCTCAATCTCGGTCCTCACTTTCTCCTTTTCTTGCTCAAACTTCAAACTGGACTGTCTAATTGATCCAGTTCCAGTGAGCTGTGTCACGTACCAATCTGCATCTGCAATTAACTGGGATAACCCTGATCTTTTCTTTGGCTTTTTCTTGGGAGCTTCTTCAGCAGCAGGCTCTGTCTTGCTGCAAAACTCTGGAGGAGAGGTTGAAGAAGATGTGGGTGGTGTCTCATCTCCCAAAGCAAGAGAAGTCTCGGATTCGATTTCCAACTCTGACATACCAACGCCAAATTGTAGTCTAATCAGGTCGGATTCTAGCACATGAGCTACTGGTATAACCACGTTTCCTATTCCAAATATCTCAGAACCCCTTTCGAACTTTAAAGGTGTTTTGCGTTCTGTGTCCAAATAGTTATTTGGGAGGTAGTGCGACAATCATCTATTTACAAAATAGGTAATATATAAATTCTTACAAGGCTTTCATCGATCTTCTTGAAATCAACTCTTTCACTTGGTATTCTTTCAGATGACGATACGAATAAGCATCCAAATCCTCCATCCGTTGTGCTTTCAAAACAAAAATAATCTCACGGATTTTACCGTAATTGTCGTTGTCTTTCAATAAATTGAGCGAATCATAAAACCTATTGTAATCTGCTTCTAGCTGTTTGGCTCCACCAATGCTGAACTGATTGCAATAGATGATGTTTCTTTCAAAATAACTTCTAATCACACCCGACAACAATAACTGAATTTGTAGAAAATCGCTGCGAGAAACCACTTTTTTCAAGAAAGCCAGGTCCTTATTCAACGCTATCACAGCTTGTTCTAATTCGGGAGATCCTACTGGATCATTGACTTTTAAAGAAGACCATGTCCCATGTCCCATAAAATATGCTCTCATGGTCCTATTCAATTCTTTTTCAAAATAAACCTGAAACTTTTTTGGCAATTGAGACATGATATCCTTGTTATATCCCTTGATCACCGAATCAAAAAATGTGGAATCCAATTTTGTGCCATCATTGATCGAGCTCCAAAGCTCAATAAACAACAAGGATTCACCCCAAGTTGCCATTGTCTCAATTGCATATCTTGAAGAGCACCAGATACGGCAAATCCGCTCAAGTGCTGTAATTTCCTCTTCACTCTTGCTTCCAATGATGCTATCCAAAGCATTGAATCCTTGTTTCAAAATGGAAAAATAAAAATTGAGCAGCCGTAGCTGGACGTCACTCAAAAACTTTATTTGAAATTTAGTAGGAAGACCTTCGTAGTTGTGTGTAATTCCTTCAAGTAAATGCTTTAAATTGACAGCCGATTTGGTTGGTTTGGTTTTTCCATCTTCAGCGAAATCCACGTCAATGATAAATGCATCCTTGGCGTTGACAATCTCGTCGTATCTATGATTCACAAATTCTTTCTCGTTATCCAGCCATTTGTTGAAAACCACAGTGTTGGATAAAATCAAATCATATGTTAATAACCCCGTGAAATCTTCTCCCTTTTGCTTGAAAGGATATGATTTCACAAGATTTTGATCGAATTTTTGAAGCTCCAATATCAAGTGACTCAACAACTTATCTTCTTTCATAATCACATCCAATTCTCGCCCAATCTTTTCTCTAAGTGGCACTAAGAACGATAGAATATAATACTTTTCAAAATGCATATTTTCACAATGTTTATGGAATGTGTGTAAAAGGAGCTTCTGTGCTGTGCCCAGTGTTTTTTTCAAATATCCTTGGACATAGTTCAAACAGTACTCCGGTTTATCAAGTCTGTTGGTATCATTTGAGCCTTGGAAATGAAAAGTAAACTTTTTCCTGAAATTATCTGCAAGACAATCAAAAGGCCACAGAGTTAAAGAATCAATGCTCACAAGCTGATGTTTCGCCAACTGAGCTCTAAGCAATTGATCAAAGAGTTCATCAAGATTCTTTAAATCTTTTTCTGTAAATTGCTTTTCTTCATCCCAACCAGCTAGAAGTGGCTTTAACTCAGTAATGATTTTAAGTTTCAGGTTCTGTTCTATCATATCGTCGAATCTGCTGCGAAGAATACCGATGTATTCATTAAAATTCATTGAAACATTAGGATCTGTAATCTCCGTCAAACAATAATTCCCAATCGATTGTTTTAACTCTTCAATTTTCACCACAGATTCTTCAACTGTCAATTGTGGAAATTCAATGTATTCAAGATCGTTTAAAGTATCTATCAAATCCAGATACTTGTCATAAAGGTCCTTTGTATTTTTCAATGCAATTTTCTTAGTCAGTTCCTGTTCAAGTGTTTGGAGAATCTCAAGGTTTCCAAATTTGTTTCTTAGTTCTTCTATTTGCCCCACGTCATCAGACTCTATTATTTGATTCAATTGAGAGAGCAACTCTGCAGCAGAAGCTCCCACTCCATGATCGCCTGTTGTTTCGCTAACGCTTGTTCTTTTCAACTCCGATCTTGAGGTCTCAATATCGGTGGTGACTTGATCAATATTGGTCAAGTCAGTCAAAGAACGAAAATGGGTATCCAAAAACGATTCCATGGCGATGGAAAGTTACGAGACTAAAACCAACTATGAAAGCAAATCGATCTGGGCCCACTTTGTTTTTTACTGATCTTAGTAATGTGTCGGTGTAGAGATGCAATTTGCCTTTTATCCCTGCAAGAAAATAATCACGCAGGGAAAGAAGGGAGTCGCTTCAAAATGAGGCTGGGAACGAAATTTTCAAGCAGAGCAAAGTGTCAAACAAGTATACGACAAATTATCGCCAACTGGCTTAAAAAAACCAATTCATTGCTGTGAGGTCGGCATTCTGGAAGAGCGAGGAAATTCAAGCGAGTTTCTGCAATATTCTATAAAAAACCTGACTGGAATTTTAAGAAACAGGGCTGTGAATCACAACGTAGCAAAGAGACCCAAGTGCCAAGTAAGCTCAAGCAGAAAATTTTGGACAGTATTCCAACTCAAATTGCTCATCTAGTTTGTCGTTCGTTAGTTTTGCCTGTTGGAATTATTACTGATGACGTCGGTAGTAAGTATAATCGGTCCAATGAATAACATATTTGCTTTACTAACTATATCAGTCCAAGGAATACAGGCTTGTGGTTGTTGGACCCCCAGTGGTGGGAAAGTCCGCTTTGACAATAAGACTCACTCAATCCGAGTTTGCTAACGAATATGATCCTACAATTGAAGATTCTTACAGACATTATTGTGAGATAAATGGAGTTCCTTCTTCGTTGGATATTCTGGACACCGCTGGACAAGAAGAGTACTCGTCTATGAGAGACTTGTACATGAAGACTGGAGAAGGCTTTTTGTTGGTGTTTAGTCTGACCGACCGCAAAACTTTTGAAGAAATCACCACTTTCTACAGTCAGATAATGAGAGTCAAAGGAGAACAGGTTTCGTTTTCTCCAATGATATTGGTTGGCAACAAGTCGGATTTGATTGACGAACGTCAAGTTTCTAAAGATGAGGCCATCAATCTAGCTTCCAGCATTGGTTGTGCATACATTGAGACTTCCGCCAAAACAGGCCTCAATGTCACAGAAGCGTTCCATAACTTGGTCAAGGTGATAATTAACAATGGCTACAAGCATGCCGGCTTGGAAGGCACTTTATTTCCTGATCCTGTGGAGGAAGCAAAGGAGAGACAAAAACATGCCAATGGAGGAAAGAAGGGTAAAAAGGATGCCGCTGCTGGTACTGGTACTGGAGGATCTGGTGCTACCAACAATTCGCAGGTTGGTCACGGAGGTGTTGGTGCTACTGGTGGTAAAGGCGAGCAATATGGGGCTCAGGATGCTTCGCAAACCACCGGTGCTGGCACTGGCAGTGGATCCAAAAGTTCAAAGAGTGGTGAATCAGGTGGATGTTGTAGTATTATGTGACATGGTAACTTCTTATCTTTTCTTCAACTTTTTCTAGCACCTTTTGTCGTCACCAATCACCTAAAAAATATACATTTTTATATTTGGAATCACCGGACTCGTATTCAGAATCGATTATACAAATAGGCAACGCAAAGCTCAAGGAAAAGGGAACGGCGAGACGTTGGAAAATAGAGATGAAGACTCGATATGTACTGAAATTGGGAAAATCAACATACAGCAAAGTGACTTTACATAGCAGTCTGAGCCTGGGTCTCGTTGGTCACATTGTTAAGTAGTTCTTCAGCTCTGTCTTTGGCCGAATCGGAAGCCAATGGGTTAGAGATTCCACCATCAGAGTTGGTAGATAGCGCAGCAGATCCAGTGGTACCAGATGACACAGTGATAGGGCTGCTTCCAACAGTGGATCCAGCGGTTCTAACAGGAACCTTGGATCTAATGAAACTTCCAACAGGACCTAATTTCTTCTCTGCATTCTCAAGGGCAGGGCCGGCCTTCTGCTTCAATAGTTCTAGCAACTCTGCAAGCTTGTCTTTAGCAATCTTGGTGTAGGTGACAATAGCATCATCGATTTGGGTCTGGTTCTTCAAATACACTGGTGGAACGGTGAATGCCAAAACAGTGGAGATGAAGAGCAAAGTCCACAAGCTCAGCCATGAAGTCAATTTATACAGAACATAAGCAACACCAGCAGTCTTGAGAGTTGCTTCAATGTCCTTAGAATAAATAACCTCCTGGACTTTCAGTTCCATTTCCTTAATGAAATTGGCAGCCTGGCCAGAGTATTGGTCAGCATAGCTACCAGCAACAGACTTGTAAGAGGGTTTAAATCTGGTGACAAAACCTTGTCCAGTAGCAAGTTTACCTGAATATTCACCCAAGGCAGAAGCTATGAAATATGTTAGTGGATCGTCTACGCAAAATAAAACACCCCTTCGTTGGAGAAGGTCTCCCCCTTTCGGAACTCCCACTTACCTGCTAAGACCAAAGCTGCAGTATAGAACAGAATGTTCAACAAGTTGACGTACTTCAGTAGCAACAAGGATCCAACAATACCTCCAAACACTTTTCCAGAGGTTGCTGGAGAACTCCAGGTGAACAAATCGCAACCAGTCTTGGTCACAGGAACACCGTTAGTAGTTTTAAAGTCAGACATTCTTAGTATTTAATCAATATTAGTTGAGTAATTGATTGGCAATAGAGCACTAGCTTCAATTGAATTGTTGAAATAAGAAATCAATTATGATAAAGTAGACTTGTTTCAAAAAAGCTCCTCATGAGGATCATCTCACTGATAAAGCAAACTGAACAAATCACCGCAGAAAAAAATTAAACCTTGTTGCCCGCAATCTAAAATTGGCAGAAAGTCTTTCCACACTGTTCTTTCTCTTTATCTAGCGTACTAAAGTTACATAATCGGCTAACTGAGGATCTCTATAAAGGTACCAAAGTTGCTGTCCTCTATCTCAATTGCTTCATTTTATTAATAGCCCTTTTAAATCCCTTAGACCCACTTCTTTTGTAATAGGTGACAGCCATTTGTAGGTTTTTTTGTACTCCAAATCCTTGCTCAAAACATAACCCAATCATGAATTCGGCCTCAGCAAGATGTCCTTCGTCGGCAGCCTTACGACCCCATAAGAAAGCTTGTTGCTCATCCTTTTTCAACACACCAGGAGCACCCGATCCATACCATTTGGCCAATCCAAGTGATGCATACACATGATCTTCTGCTGCGGCTTTAGAAAACCAATAGATTGATCGTTTGGCATCAATCGGGGCAGGAGAATGGTTCATCGACTCCTTATCTGATTTGAAATTGCTGGTTGGGAAATAGCCTTGTGCGTAGAAAAATCCCAGCGAAGCCTGTGACTCGATATGGTCTAACTTGGCAGCTTCAAGATAGTAGTTTAGAGTCTTCTTCAGATTCCTGTAAACACCCAATTTCATTAATTGATCAATTGTGTGCCTGGTTTTTGGAGTGTCCTTGTCAAGACAAAGAATGCTCAAATCTGTTTGATGAAGCTTAGCAAGAGTGTATAAGGCACCACGAGAATCACTGAAAGAACGGGCCGACACCAATGGATCGGATCCCATAATCTGAGGATCTGTAAAAGCCTCACATGCCCGTTCATGCCAGTAGATGGATTTCGAAATATCCAATGGGAATCCGTTCACACCAGCAAAATATAACATACCAAGCTGGCACATGGAGGATGGATCCCCAAGGTTGGCACCTTTTTTGAAAAATTGGCAACTTTGCTCAACGTTTTTGGTACATCCAACACCAGATTCAAGACAGCATGCAACTCTGTAACATGCAACTGGATCTTCTTGTTTCATGGCTGCATCATAAAATAGCTTGTATCCTCTAGCTTCATCTTTTTCTAAGACACCAGGATGTATACCACCAGAATAAATGTCTCCCAAATAAAGCCGTGCTCTTGTCGAGTTTGGCGAAATTTGGATTATTTTCTCCAACACTTTGACTGCAGTGGTGAGAAATTGTTGTCGTTGTAATCCTAATGATTTAAATGGAATCGGTGACTTTCTGATCTTACCATCTATGGCCATTTTAGAGATAAGGTCGGAACGAGATATGGCCTCTATTAATGTGATGGACCATTCAAACTGGATGGCCGGTGTAAAAACCTTATAATCCTTGAATGCCTGGTCTCGGATGGAAGTGAATCTGTTGATAAGACTGTCAAGGGATTCAGTGGACTTTGAAGGAAGAATAGGCTCTATGATATCATCATGAAGTTTTCTGAAAGATGTAGGTTTTGTGAACCGAATAGTGTTTTGGCTGAAGTCCGAGTCACCAGTTTCTGTCCTTGGAATAGCACCATTCTCAGGAAGACTAACATGGCTAGCACTCAAATTAGAAGGCAGTTTCTTGGCATTATCGCCTGAAGGCTTTCTATCGGTATAGACACTAGAACTCATGCTCGATCCACTTGCTAATCTTTCTGGCTCTCTTCGCTGAGTAGGAGGGGATACTATATCAAAAGCTTCACTTTGTTGTTGTTCAGGCAGAGTGGTGAGTTGTTCGCTGAGTGGAGGAGGTAATCTTCTTTTGGATTTCAAAGCAGAAGATTTGAATGAGCTGCTTCCTTCCTCAGATCTGGTGGTTGTTCTCTTAGGAGCATTAAAATGATCTAATTGAATACCAGCTTTTTCGAATCCAGTTCGGTAGATTGACTTTGAATACGTCAAAGTACCAGACTTCTCCAATTCTTCGTATGAAGGAGGAAGATCATCTTCAACATCACCGGAATCTTTTTCTTTTGTATCGAGATATTCTTTCATTATTTCTCGTTCTCCCGATGTTAGTGATCCACCACTATCTCTGAAAGCCTCATTTTCTTGAAACCCTGATGATAAGAACGAGTTGACAACTGGGCTGTTTGCGTTAGACTTCTGCTCAACTGGGGGTGGTGGAGGTAAAGGTGGTGCAAAATTAGAACTTGAACCATCAAGCGAATTTCCAATAACGCTACTTAAGGATTTGTCCAGCCCGTTACCCATATCAAGTTTGGAGTTGTTTGAAGAAGATGTAGGTAACTTCCCACTATCTTTCATGTTGATGCTACTTGCAGCACTTGAAACCGAAGTCAAAGATTCATTTTTTGACCTCAGGTCTTGCAAAGCAAGCATTTTCTCCAGTTGCTGGATTTTTTCCTCGAGCAAATTGATTCTTTGATCGTCTTTAGGTTGTGGTTCTTCATTCTGTTCAGATACTCTTCTGCTTCCATAACTGGAGCCTGTATCCGTTCTAGGAGCTCCCGTGTGGAACTGCTGTGGCCGCTGGTATTGTTCATATTGGGGGTGGTTGGATGGGATGGTATTCTGGGCCTGCGGTGGTCTCGCATAAGGATCTGCTTCATTGAAGGAGCTAGCTCTCATTTGTGGAGCAGGTCTTTGGGGTATGTATTCTTGTTGCGGTAATGATTGGTGATGCTGATGAGTAAAAGGTCTTTGCGGAGAATTGCTAGGTTGCTGCCGAGGACCCTGAAGAGTTTGCTGAGGGGCTTGGGGCAAAGAATTATGGTAATATGGATCGGAATATTGTGGGTACTGTTGCGCATTTTGAGGTCGTTGTTGTCCTTGGAAGTATGCCTGTTGTGAGTTTTGTTGCATAGGATGACCATACTGACTAGCAGCCGGTTGGGCATATGGTCGTTGTGGCTGTGGCTGCTGAATCTGGACATTATTTGTATTTTGTAACGGATGTCCAATAAAGCTGTTGACTGAAGCAGCGGGAGCAAAATTTAATTGTTGGTCGGGTGGAGGTGGATTTCTCTGTGCCATCGCAGGCTGCTTTGGTTGCGGAGCTTGCTGTGCAAACCCGTACGAGTCGCCATTAAGAAGATTAGCTCTCAACTGAGCTTTTCTGCTATATGGATGGCTCATCGCTCAACTTTGTAATATATTTTTTATAATTGGTCTCAAGAGATATACCGAAAAATAATGAACAGTATTATCTTCGCTCCATGAATCCTCGGTTTCGATAAAATCGGCCAATATCTCTCCTTTATTGCCTCCTCTTTGTTTCTTCCGGTTTGGAAACAAATGCACTCACTTAGTTTTTGTATGTACGCGTTTTTTGAAAATTGTCTCAGATTGTCCTCGATCGACGCGGCTGCTGCGCCATAATCTCGTCTATCGACTCTGCTAAGCCTCCGTCTGTAATGTATAAGCTCTTAGATTTGTGTGACTTGGTGACATACAAGGGCTATTATTAGCAACAAGACCCTACTGGGGATGGCTGGCTTGTTGTTCGATGGAATATCGGGCATCTTGCCGGACTTATCTGAGTGTGGACCGAGTCGCGGAAGTAGTTGGTAATCTGCCTTGCATCCGACTCATCTTCCGCACAGTAATTATTCCACTGCATTCCTATGCAAACAGTATTTGAGAAAATCAAAGTGATACAACAAAATCAATCCTTAAAGTTTGTTGTGTGAACACTGGATCTGGTTTTCAGTCTACAGGCTGAAGGTTTTACAAAGATACCTTTTCGTTTGTAAATCATATATAAAAGTAAGTTTTCCATTTTTTTAGTATATTGTCCCAGTGTCCGAGTGGTTAAGGAGCCGCCCTGCTAAGGCGGTGTGCTCTGCATGCGCAGGTTCGAATCCTGTCTGTGACGATTTTTTTTTAACTTCCAATTTTTTTTTCTACATCGAAGCATGTGCTAATTTGAAGATGGGATAGCATAAAGTTATCCATATTGAAGTGCTTTGTTCAATTTTCCAATAGAAATGACGTGTTGCCAGTGCCAAAAAGAGACTTTTTCCATAGATTTGGATAAAAATAATAATCATCTAATAGCTTCTGAAGACCCAACTCATCCTGCGAATCTGGTCTGTGAGTTGTGCAGGCTATTTTATACAAGTGGATGGGTGACTGGTACGGGAGGAGGGGTTTCTATTAGAAATGGGAACCAAATATATATTGCCCCTAGTGGAGTGCACAAAGAAAGAATGGTGCCTTCAGACATGTTTGTTATGGATAAAGAAACCAAAGAGTATCTTCGAGTGCCTGAAAGCTATAAACCATCGGCATGTACGCCATTGTTTCTCGATATTTATCGGATGAGAGATGCTGGTGGATGTATCCATACTCACTCACAAAATGCAGTGATGTGCACATTACTGTTTGATAAATACTTTGAGATTTCATGCATTGAACAAATTAAAGCTATTCCAAAAATCACAGAAGCTGGCAATTTGTGGTATTCTGACAAGTTGGTGATTCCTATCATTGAAAACACTGAAAGAGAAGAGGATCTGACAGATACTCTGCAACAATGTATTAATGAGAACCCAGGTACAACTGCGATTTTGGTCAGAAGACATGGTATATTTGTTTGGGGTGAAACCATATGGAAGGCCAAGGTTTATAATGAGGCCATAGATTATTTGATGGAGCTCGCAATTAAAATGAAACAATTTGGAATTCCTACAGTTAAAGATAAATAGTTCATCATATATTATTTACAAGCATTATTAGACCAGTGACACACGATTTGTACTATACATCTGTTTCGTTTTATACCAATGGATTCTTCGTGCTTTTCAGTTTCTCTCCATACACTGTCTCGTACGATGTAGCTGCTTCTTGTTCTTCGTCTATCAACCCCACACAAACGATTTGATCTCCACGTATTATGTAAGAACCCAAACTGAGCTCCTTTGCAGGCTTATCTATTTCAAACAATCGTTCAATTGTGGCCGAAAGAACCACGTTTGCTGTTTGGTCGAATCCTTCCAAAGTTCCAAGAAATAATCGGCCGTCTGTCGTTATGACTTTCACCTTCTCTATCAATTATGTTAGTATCCAAAAACAAAATTAGTAGCATAAACCACGTACGTTCTAGAAATGACTTCAGCGCAGACATTGGTGTATGTCGTGACCTTTTGAGCTCATGCAATCCACAGTAATGTTTTGTAGTTGGCGTAGAATATTCAATTGGGATAGTTGAATAGAGCATTAGGAAAAAACAAAAAAAACATACACCTGTACACCGCCATACATTAAGGAAGCAAAAAAGGGATACCTTTTCTTCAAAAGGGGGTTTTCAAGTGATAAACAAGGAGTCAATTTTGAATAGCTGAAGCACAGAAAGCAAATTCCAGCCATATACAAATTTATGATGAATTATTCTACTCTTTCAAGCAACAACTGCACTTCGATGATGAGCAATTATTCTCTGCTAGGAGATCAACAAACTCAAATGACAGAAATGGGTACTAGCTACGAAAACAAGAAAAAGGAATACAAGCCAAACTCGTTTAGTCTTAATCAATCTTTGCTGGTTCATGGAGCACACCAAGATTTAAATGACCAATCCTCCACTGAAGAGTCTGAAGATGAAAGAACAAGCACAAACATCAAACAAAGGGATTCGGACTTTGGGGACTATTCTAAAGATCATGGGGAACTTATTATGTGGGCTAGCAAGTTAGAACTAGAAAGTACAGACTTACGGGATGCTTCAAAAAAACTGATCAAGGATTTACGCGTTACATCTGATGAGCTGAGAAGACAGATCAAGCATTTCCAGGCTGTAGCCAGTCAATCAAGAAATATGGTGAAACAAGTCGATACGAAACTAAAGCTTTTAAGTTGCCGTGATGATAGTCAGACAGATATAAACACTTCGCTAATTTTGGAAAACCAATTGAAGCTTTTTGAAATGATAAACAAACAGTCGGATCTCAATAGAATGCTATTCAATGCTCTTTCTGACAGGGGAAACTCAACATCAAATTTTGATATCCAGATGGAAAAACCAGATCATTTGCGTTTCTTAACAAAGTCTAGCGGCCAATCAAAGTCTTCTCGGCGCCCGACTGCCATCAACACTCCATTGCAAAATACAAAGGCCCTGGTGCCAAAAAGAAAACCCACAATTGCCAAAAAAAGAACCGTGGTAGCTGCTTGCCGGACTTCAGCACCCATCAAAAGAATACTCTTGACAGAGGATGAGAAATAGTCCCTGATAAAATAAGAATGTGTATTCAAATTTTAGATTCTGAATGTCTAATGATTTGTCTATCTAATCCAATTTCCAAATTGATGGTCTGCGGAACGATCTTCGTGATACTGGATAACCGTGGATAATACAAATAGTAAGCAGGCATGTATCTATTGACAAAGGCTTCAACTTCCTGATCAGACATTCCTGTGCCTTTTAGCTCAATGAGGGAGTGTTCTTGTTGTAGTCTCCAAGTATAAACATTTTTAAGACTTGAGGTGGTGATGTAAATGAACGCATCAAACTTTTTCCAAACCAGTTCATATTTGCGGAGATCATTATTCAGTTGAACTATATGTTCAGATTTTACTAAATCAAACTTTGGACTCTGCACTTGCTGTACCTTCTTCCAATTTTCTAACAAGGTTTTTGTGTCATCGTAAGCAACATATCCGTTGAACCATCCTTCGAAAAGAATCACGTCGATCTCCTTATTTTGAACATGTGTCCAAAGCTCAATTGGAGCTCTATCTCCTTTGCCACCATGCAATGACTTATCATATCTTGGAATTGAGACATTTTTACTCCTGTGTTCTATCTTTTCGAAACAATCTAGAAGCAAATCCAGATCATGTGTTCCAGGAAGCCCGCGACCTTGAAGAAGCATATTTCCCGTATTGTTTTTGTTAACCCGAATTTGCTCATCATATGTGAGATAGAAATCATCAATCGAGAAGGCGACAATCTTCAAGTTGGGGAACCTTGCTGATAATTCTGATTCTAGCCTGGTTGATACGTAAGTCTTGCCGGAACCCTGTGGACCTTCTAACCCAATGATCAATGATTTTGATACATCTTTGTTTCTTATGATTGGCTCAAGAAACCTTACCGAGCTCTCTAAAACAGACATCAAACAATAAAGAAGTTGAATCTAGCAAGATGACAGTTTTAAATTATTCAAACCTAGAAAGAATGTTGTTAACAAATACCCCAAACTTTTCAAATTTCGCTATCTATGCTTATCGCTGAGAAAAAAAAAGTTCAAAGGATGAAAAGTTACAGTACGATTACTACAAATTCGATTTTTTTGCTACATCAAGAGGACCAAATCTCCAATAGATTCAGATGTGACAAGTTCATACTTAGATAGCCTTCAACTCTTTGAGCTTCGAAATCAATTCGTCCACAGAGCCGACTTTGACACCAGCTTGTCTAGCAGGAGGATCTTCCAATTTAAGCACCTCCAACCTATTTTCAAGAGTAATTCCTAGATCCTCAACCTTCAATGTTTCCAAAGGCTTCTTTTTGGCCTTCATCATCTTTGGAAGAGTCACAAATTTAGGCTCATTCAACCTCAAATCGGTGCTTATAATCAATGGAAGTGCAGCTTTAACCGTCTCCACACCTCCATCAATTTCTCTCTCCACCTCGACAGTCATATCATCATTAATTTTCACCTTGGACGCATTTGTAGCTTGAGGCCAGTTCAATAAACCTGCCAACATCTGGCCCGTCTGGTTCGAATCGTCATCAATAGCTTGTTTACCCAAAATAATCAAATTCGAGTTCTGTTTCTCTTGAATCTTCTTGAGGATTTTCGAAACTTGTAATGGTTCAACTTCGGTCTCCCCCACGTCCACCAAAGAAGAAGTATCAACACCTTTGGCTAAAGCCACTCTAAGAACATCTTGCGCCTTACTTGGACCAATAGAAACAGCATGAATCGCTTCCACCTTGTCCTTATGGGCGCCCTTGATCTTCACAGCCTCCTCCACAGCAATATCGTCGAATGGATTGATGCTGAACTTGACACCTTTGGTCTCAACACCGGTTTGAGCCTTGTTGATTCTCGGCTTCAATGCAGCATCTATCACACGCTTGACAGGAAGAAGAATTCTAATTTTCGATGACATATCTGAAAATGGTGTTATGGCTAGCTAAAGTATCATAGAACTCCAATTGTACACTGTACGTTTTTTCAACATGGATCTTTTTCTGACTTCTCGGCAAATTTTGGTACGATTACGTAAGTTTTATTTTCTTCGGTCCACTCGCTTATAAGCCCAATGTAGCTCTCGCGACAACAAATGCGATACTGGTGGGTGATAACGGTGGTAGTAGCACAGCTTGCAAAATCATTAAATTTACTATAAAATACTCTACAATTGATTAAATGTCCTCGATTTTGACTTCATCATCTCGATCCTTGCTTTGAGTTGGTTCGTCACTTCAGCAGCCTTTCTCCAACTGTCATCGTTCGCATCAACATCATAAAGACCTGAACTGAATTTACTTCTCGTGTTGGTAGTAGCCGTCGTGTTGCCTCCAAAATAGTTCTCCTTTTCCAATGTTGAATGTATGCTTAGATCGGATATTCTCCTGTTAAGATCAGTTTTGGAGTCATTGTAATTGAGTTCCTTAGATGACCCTAATCCATCGCTCGGCTCTTCTTTAATTACAACATTCCCTGATTGTGACTGTTGCAACAAATACTGGAGCTCTCGTATTCTAGAATCGCTCTTCTCAATGTCTCCCTGGAGTCTCAACAGTTGTATATCCTTCGATTTAACATCCATTGTGGCTTCTGTTAATCTGTCTTGGTATTCCTTCAATTTCAAGTTTAGCGTCCCAACTTCATCTGTACGAAGCTGCAATTGAGATTGGAGTTCTGATTTTTCCTGATTCCATTGTAGTTTCTCAGCCTTAAGACTCTCGAGCAATTGTTTATCTGCAGAGCTCAGAGAAGGGGCCTGCTGTAAACTAGTTCTGCTGATGCCTGGCGAGCTTGTTGGCTTCAACGTCCTCGATGTGAGATTCATCTTACTCGAGGTGCTGGTGGTTTTCAATGGAGATGTTGGACCCCTTTTGGATGGGATTGTGGTGTTAGTGCTGGAAAGTTTCCGAGAAGTAAGTGAGGCTACTTCGACAGGTTTCTTCAAGTTTGTGGCTGAAGTTAAAGAAGAACCGAATTCAGCTTTGCTTAGTCCCTTGGTTTGAGTACCTGTCGACTTACTTGCTCCCGCTGCTGGCGCTTTCTTTGGAGAAATTGGACCGGCCTTAGCTTTGATCTCGCAGCTCTCATAATACTCTTCGATCTTCTTCAATCTTCGACTGTCGATACCTTCTAAGTAAGGCTTGAATTGTCTTTCTCCAATTATTTTCATTAACACACCTGATATTTCACAAGAAAGATCTCTGATTGGAGCCAACGAATCGGACATTAGTTTCAAGCAAACTTGCATGATGGCATCAATTTCTTGTTTTTTAGGAACCACTTTAGTTTCTTTCAAACATCTGATCAAAAACTTTGAGCATTCAGTCTTGACTTGAGGTGTCTTGTGAGCCAAGTACTGAGTAATCGGATCAATTATCTCACCTAACATTGAAAATTTGAAGCAAACATCTAGTGCCAAAGAAAGTGCATCCAAGACAGATTGTTTCTTCTCTTTTGTTCTCTCTAACAAAGGAGAGATAAGAAGAAAAATGTACCTATGGAAATCAGATTTCAGACCATTAGCTAAGCTTTCTATGATGTTACACGAAAGAGTGACAACTTGCAAATTGGCGTCTTTCAAGCATCTGCTCAACATTCTAACAAATTCAGTATAATCGGCATCCTTCACTCTAATGACTTTGAATTCTTTGGCAACCTCCTCCAACACTTCAACTCTATCTTTCCATTTTGCAGAATTGATTCTGGTTTGAAGATCATTTGGTAGTTTGGACAAAACATCAACGGGCTCGACTAGATCAAAAACATCAAGCTGTGAGTCACCATCAGCTGGCGCATCTTGCATTTCAGCGTCCTCCGATGCTGATGTTGATGCTGCCTGTGCTAATTGTTGCTTCTTCAAAATCCTTGTTGGAATAGGATTTCCATCGATTTTCTCAAAAGCTTTAGCGAGGTCTTTCTGCTGTATTGGCTTCAATTTCTCGAAAATAATAGTTTCAAAAGTGTCTCCCATATACGATCTCAATGTGATAGAAAGTTGTGTGGTTTCTGCCCTAACATTTTTGTCTGCGTGGCCGAATAATTGTGGAAGAATCTCAAGGACTAGTTTTGGCGGACAAACTTTACAACCAAAAGCTTTGTAAATCTCGTTCAAAGCAGCTACCGTTCCAGCAACTAGTTTCGGTAATTTGGCGGATAAAGATGGTATCAAAAGTTCTATGACAGGCCCAGGAGTATCGAGTTCCACATACCACAAAAGAGCGCCAATGGATTTCTGCTTAGTACCAGCTCTTGCTGAACTCAAACCTTTTTCACAAATAGCACCAACGAGAATATTTCTTGTTCTCATACACGCATTAATGCCTCCAAATTCCAAAAACGAACAGACGGCCGCTATACCGGCTTCTTGTGCCACAACGTTACTATCCAACACAATCTTTTTGAGCAATTCTGGATTTCTAGAAAACTGTTCAAAACAACCATCTTCTTCTGAAGCTGAATTTTTAAACTTATCGTTGATCTCTTCGTACGCTTGTAATCTTGCTTTCCAAACCTTCAAAGATGTTAGTAACGCGTCCTCATACCATCTGCAACAATAAACTCACCTTGTGAACCAGACGTTCTTCCAAAGGCAACGATCTGAAATCGACCTCTTCTCCACTATCCACAGAGCTCATAGATAAAGTGGGCGATAATTATCTTGCTTTAATGGAACAACCAAGAGATCCTTTTTTGCCCATTGGAATAAACATCAATTGAAAACAAAAAATAAACAAAACAAAGTAGTGTTTAGCAAATCGTCCTAAACTTTTTGCGTCGATCGACGTGGCAGTACACCGTTTTTTATCGGTGATGACAAAATTCCTTTTTTTGCTGGTATTCTAGATCTAGAGCGAAAAGTTAGTAATTTCTAGGCTGTGTTTTCTTACCTAATTAGTAATAGTCTTGCTATTTGACTGTGTATCTGAAAGGTATTTAAAGGTCTTAAATTTCCCTGCAAATCAGGCTAAACGGTTGTCCAAGCCTTAGTGAAGTTAAAAGCAATAATACTTTGAAAATGTCTGTGCAAAGCGGTTCAATTAATAAAATAGATTATCTCCCCTTAGAGCAAATCATTAGGCCGATACCACCAACCTTGGATTATTCTAAGATCGATACCATGATATCGACCTTGAATGGTGTTCCAATGGCATCAACCACATGTGCATTGGAAGATATTGTCCCAGGAGAATTACCTCCAATAGATGTCCTTGTGGTTTCCCATAAAAATGAAAAGAAGTATTTTGCTTTTGGAGGTTGTCATAGATTCCAAGCTTACGAGAAAAGTAAGTCACCAATGGTCAAATGCAAGATTCTCCCTTGTACTAAAAAACAATTGGGTGTTTACCTTGGTGCTTCTGTGAATTCCTATTTTGATGAATGATCGTCTCAAAACGCATATGCTGATATATAAAATGATGACTCTATAAACTACTATGTACATTATATCATGGGTTCTTTAAACCTTGGGTATATTTTAATGATTTCCGGATGTTTCGTTTTTTCATGGCTTCTAACGTAAAATCTGTTTTCTTCTTATGTTGTTTGGCACGCAATGTAGAGTCTGCCGAATATCCACAGCTCTGTATGATGCCTAATCTTAACTCGTTGATTCCTGTTCGATGCTTCAAATCACTACTTTTATCGTTGGTGGAGTTGACAAAGTAATAATGCGGTTGGATCTTCAAATGGCTCAGTTTGGAGTTGTCAATGATTGTTTGTAAATGTTTCTCTCTATTCTGGGGTTTGATCTTATCGATCTTATTGAATACCACGTCAAATTGGACTCCTAATTCTGTTAGATTGTCCAGAATCATTTCATCATATTTATTCAAGCCAATTTTGCCGTCCAGTAGAAGATAGCTGTTTCTTAAAACTCTTCTATTCAATAAATATTGCATTGTCAATTCACCTTGCCAATCTTTTCCTTTTTCTCCGTATCCAGGCGAATCTACGAGACGGAATATACCCCCCACATTAAAGAAATTTAAACTGCGAGTATATCCGGCAGTCTGCTTGACTCTTGCAAATTGAATACTTTTTTGTTTATTATTTGTTAATAAAGCGTTTACCAAAGATGATTTTCCAACATTACAACGTCCTAGAAGAATGACTTCTGGCAAACTAGAATCGTTTGAGTCCGTGTTTGGAATAATAGGCTGTGTGTTTTCATTATTCAATTCTTCTTCTAATTTGAGTCGATCTTGTTCTCCAGGAAGTTTGCTGTATTCGTAAATGCTCCAATTCAAATCCATTTCAGACTCGTTGAAAAACCTTGTCAAATGTGTAAGTTCCTTGCTTCCAACCCTTGGAGTAGTTAGAACCGATTTCGATGCAAAAGCGTTATTCAAATACGGTCCATCGATCGATGCTGCAGGTGTTTTTGCACGCACACAAGGACCCTTTACTTTTGTTAAGTCAACACCCACAATGTTGTCGGATGTATTTAATAATTGGTTTATTCTTGACACATTCAAAGGATCCAAGGCCACTTTTCGGGTCGCCTGTCTTGAGACCCCTCTCACGAAATTAAGATTCTTCATCCAAGTTCTAGGGCTCTTTATCCGATCTTCGGTATCGGTAGACGGCCCAAAAAAAATTTGTTTGTGGGAGAAGACCAAAAAAATAAAATAAAAAGGGTGTGGCTTATTTCGGTGAATTATATATATAACAATAGAAAATCCCGACCTACACAGAAAACCAAAAAGGAAAAGTTTCACAAGAGATCTAACTGCCAATATAACTAGCTTGTTGATATCTGTAAACGTTGTGTTGATTGTTCAGCAACTGACACAAGATGGTGAAACAGATAACAGAAATGGACGAGGATATGGATATCGAAGTTCTGCCTCAGCAACTGGAGGTAGAATTGGAGGAAAATCAGGAAGGTTCGCCGGTCGAAAAAATGAACACCAAATCAACATATGGTGATTATACTGATCCTGAACAACGTCCTCCAGTGTTCACGTCTCGTCTGAACGAGATATTATGTGTGCTATTTTTGACGTTTGCCCCTTCTGCTGCATCGATGTCGTCTGCAGGCTACCAAACAAGTTTGACAGCCACTTCCGAGTACTTCAATGTGACTGGTGGTCAGTTAACATGGTGTGTTTCCGGCGTTATGCTGGCAAATGGTAGTTGTTTGCTACTTATGAGCAGTATTGCTGATGCTTTTGGAAGGAAAAAAGCTTTAATTTTGGGATACACTGGATTTTCGATCTTCGCTTTAATTGGTGGTTTTATGAACAATTTCATTCTACTTTGTGTTTTCAGAGCCCTTCAAGGTGCAATGGTTGCATGTAGTACTCCGGCTGCAGCTGGGTTTTTGGGCGCAACTTACAAAGATTCCAAAAGAAAAAATATGGTGATGAGTTGTTTCAGTATAGGAGCTCCAGTTGGAGGTGCATCGGGCTACTTTCTAGCTGGTGTTTGTGTGAGTATTTTGAATTGGAGATCAGTGCATTATTTCCTTGCCATACTCTTCAGCATTTTTGCTATAGGTGTGTTTTTCTGTTTACCAAACGATCGTGAAGTTGATTGGGCTAAAGCAAAAGAGGTGTTCAAAAAGTTGGATTACTTGGGTGCGCTGATATCGCTGGCCGGATTCACTCTCATTTGTTTTGCTTTGACTCAAGTGGATGCTACTGCTGATCGTTGGCACACTGGATATATTGTGGCATTGTTGGTTGTGGGAATTGCTCTGGTCATTGGATTTGGAGTTTACGAAAGCTATGTTCCAAAGAATCCATTAATTCCGATGAAGATGTTCAAAAGCAGAAATTTTGTTCTGTGTATCTTGATCACTTCACTTTCATGGATGCTTTTCTTTGGTGTTTTGAATTATAATGCCATTCTCTATTTTGAGCAGATCAAAGGTTACGCGGTGATCATTACAGCATGTTGTTTCTTAACACAGCCAGTCAGCGGAACATTAGTTAATATATTTGCAGGATTCACTATGCATTTAATTCCTGGCAAATACTTTGTTTCCATCGGCTGTTTAGGGTTTTTGGTTTCTTGTATCATTTGGGCCACCAACAGTATGGACAGGAACTATTTCTTGGGTCCTTTCTGGTCATTCATTTTCACCGTTTTGGGTGTCGATCTAATTTACAACATCTCCAATAGATGTGCGCTATCGTCTGTGGAAAGACATTTACAAAGTCGTGCTGCAGGAACTTTTAATACTGTCATTCAACTCAGTTCCTCCGTTGGGCTTGGGATCTCTACAACCATCTTGGCAGCAAAGGATATATATTATGGGAAGACGGATCAATATGATCATTTGGTTGAGCTCTTCGATGCCATGAAATACAGTTACTACTACGGAATTGGTGTGTCTGTGCTAGCACTAATTTTAAGTTTCTTTTTAAAGATCGGAGTGGTGGGCTCGGGCAAGAAATAAGTATTCTGGTATTTTGTGAAAACTTTATAGAATTGTAGACAATCGTGATTAGCACTCTATTTCGTTGACTTGAACTTGTTCGGATTGACTGACCTTGTCATCACAACAATCACATTCTAAAGTCTCGCTGTTTCTTCTCTGGCATAAAAGCAAGTGCTTGTTATATTTTGCTTCGCTATCAAAACTCTTCATACAGCATTCGCATTTAAATCTTCTAGTATGGATTTTCATGTGTTTGTTAAGATTCGAAGATTCACTGAAGCTCTTTCCACATATACTGCATGTCAAAGGTTTCTCTCCAGTGTGGATTCGCATGTGTATAGTTAAAGACGAGGAGGTTTTAAAGTTCTTACCGCAAGTGTCACATTTGTACGGTTTTTCTCCTGTGTGTATCCGCAGATGCTGCTTCAGCATCAATTCTAAAGAGAAATTTTTGTCACAAAAATGACATGTAAAGGGCTTATGCTTTGTATGAGTATTCAAGTGTCTCACAATTTTTTGTCTTTGAGTGAAAGGTTTGCACATTCTTGAACACCCTTTCCATCTACAGGTGTATTCTGATTTCCCAGATTTGATGTGCTCTTCAACCATATGATTAGTCAACTCAGACGTACTGGAAAATTCCTTAGCACAAATAGAACCGTCTTCATGCAACCATTGACATTGATGATCAGATTCCTCAGATAAACTATCTGAATCTTCTTTGATTGTAGGTTCATCCAGATGACATCCTGCGTGTTCTAACAGCTTATCAAGCTCGTCAGTCGTAAACAAACAGTCCATCCATTCACACTGAAATCGATTTAGGTTCCCTTTCACCTGATGTTTTTCTAATATGTGTTTGTCTATAGAAACTCCATCCAAATAGTCATTGCAGTTGTCCCATTTGCAAAATCCAAAAGTCTCGGGACTATTTGGTTCTAATTTAATTTTCTTAAGCTCAGGCTGCTCGGACTCTTGGAGATTTTCACCCATTTCTGAGTTGTCTGCAGAATGATAAGACTCATGATGATGGTGATGATGATGATGATGGTGATGGTGATGGTGGTCATTATCGACTCCATTTGCTTTATGGACATGAACATGCGAATGCTGATGCGGAGGTATGATGATATCGTGTTGGATCAAATTACCGTTGTATTGATCCTGAAAATGTACATGATGGTGATGATGGCTATCACTGCTAGTATCTCTATTGTGCGTTCGCATGGTGCCCGAAGAGCTTTCATATTCCGCGGGGCATTTCCAGGGACTTGGAATAATATCACATGGTACTATTTTGTCACATTCGGACGGTGAAGGGGTATATTTTTGATGTCCACCATGTGCATCACCATTAAGACATAAGCCACCATCGTGATTATGGAGCTTGAATTGACCTGAAAGATGGCCTAATCGCGTTTGAGTGGACACTTGCGGGCTATATTCGGGAGTGGTAGTACTGCTTGGTGGAGAAGGCTCCAATGCTTTTTCGTTGGTCGTCGAATCCATGCAGTTATCAAAGCTGCAAAACTCAAGACAGCATTCATATTTATCATCCTTTTTGTCATGAAGCTTCATTTGGTCCACCAAATGGGCAGGCTCAAAACAACATTTCAAAAATTCATCTAGTGACTCAGTATCCTCCCACGGGAGACAGTGCAAATCGTCGCAACATTCTTGAGAACCGGCCTTGGGATAGGGAGTGGAACAATTATTCAGCTCATTCATGACGACTTTATCAGCTTTTGTGGATTTTTGTCACAAAATTCAATAGAGATCATAGAATTTCAAAGTAGTCAAGAATTCAATATCAGAGACTCCATAACTCAAAGCTCGGTCGACACTTCTCTTCAAAAGTTTGGCTGATTAGAAGTCAGATCTTCAATTAGAAAAAAATGATACCTTGATGGTTACTGCCTAATAAAGAATTGTGGAGTCAAAATATCTTTTTTTCGTCTGTGAATAATCGTCGCGCCGGTCGTCGCATAAGCATTAAGACATATATGTGTGTGTTACAACAAGAGTCCTGTTTTTTTCATCCCTATCATACTCCTCCAAATTGCCCAATCATCATCTTTGAGATCCAATTGATCCCCAACCTTCTGTTCAATTTTGAGTCGAACATCCAATGGTAGGACAAATGGCTTTGGTTTAGACATTAAAAGGTGATGATACAACCTAACTTCTGACTGTCCTCGATCTGGAAGTGTAGTCCAGTCAGACAATAATCCAGCCAATGTCTTGAGGCAATGGTGATTTACCAAAACACCCATTATTTTCTCCTGAAAATATAAAACTTTTAGAAAGTCCAAATAGCGTCCTTTTGGAATTAGATATTCCTCAAATATATCGACTGTGGCAAAGTTGGGTCTAAGTTTGTCTTTTTCTGGTCCAAACATAGTGTTGAAGAATATTAAGGACTGATTTATATCAATGCTTAACAAATGAGAAAGAAGCGTGTTTGCTTGATTCAGGCTATATTTTTGCGCAAGTATGTTGTTCAAGTCTCCTTTTCCACTTAATAGCATGTCGCTTAAGACTATTTCTTTGATGGGAGTCTCATTCAAAGACTCACAATTCTGTCTCATGAATTCAAGAAGCTTTGTTCTTGTCTTCAAAGATTGTAGGCATTGAAATATTATGATGAGAGTGGTATAATTTGGTTCGATATTCAGCTCATTCATCATCTCTAAGTTTTTAAGAACAAAAATAGGCAAGTTTTCGGCCCCATCCGTACTTTGATGTTTCAGATTCGACAAAAGAACAAGATTGAAAATGCGGGTTTCTAGAACCAACTTCTTGTCCCTAAGCTCTGTGAACAGGTTGTTGACAACCAGTGGTTGATGATTGTCCATATAATATTTCATTAAATAATAGTATGCATCCTTATTTTTCTTGATTGATTCATCTTTTCTAATGCAATCTAGCTTCTCACCCACCTCCTTGCTAATTGATCCGTCTTGCAGAGAAACAAGCTTTTTGATGTAAATTGCCACTGCATTTGGGTTTGACAACTTTGGCGCCTCAGGAAATCTATTTTGTTTAGTCCAAACCTTCCCAGTAAGATATTTCCATTCTGAACGTTGATCCTCAAAAGATGGAGAACAGGTTTCAATCAAATCTATAATTTGATCTTCAAATAAACCAGTAAATATTCCCGTGCTCCAATATGTATCTTTGCAATCTACAGGCTTCTTATCTGATTCAGTGCCCTTTAAAATATCCAACACTGTTATCGAAGACCTTATGGAATGATTTATTGATCTTGTGCTGACACGTCTAACAACTCCTGCTTTGCAAAAACCAGTCGAAAACGCATAGCACCCTCGTTGGAGCATTCGACATCGAAACATACTCAAAACATAAAGCTTATCTCTGACAAAGCATCTAAATATCAACAAAATTTTATCATACTTGGTGAAATTTGGGGTTTTCGTTATGTCCGTATCATGGCTGTGCATTTATAATTCGTTTTGTTAGTCCCAATCAACAAAGTCTCATCATTGAAATGAAATGCCCTGTTTAGACTGGCCACCGAAGAAACCCATTACGATGAACTCCCAAGAATAAGAGCTGAGTCAGCTATTGCCCAGGAATTGAATTTGGGATGGACAGTTCTAATCGCCCCTACAATGTCTCCACGTTCTGCGAGATTCTTCTTCTATGTATTTAGACCAAAAACATGCTCAAAGAACTGGATTTTTTTGCCTTATCAATATTACGTTAGTCTTCAGCTTCTTCTGTAACTTTCTACGTCTTATTATCGTGTGTCTCCGTAAAATTCTTTTCCTAATATACATGGAATGTTGTAGGTCTGTATGATGACCATTTGCCTATCAAATGCTAGTCCAGTCAAACGACCTCTTGTTGTATGATTTCATCTGGCTTCAAATTGCACCATTCTCTTTGTTCTGGCTTTGTACAGCACTCTGTGACCACATTCCTTACATCTGACAGGCTCCTTTGGTGATAGAGAAAAGTTCACCGCACATTGAGCACAAATGTATTTGACACCATAGTCCTTAAGAGACTGGATGCCGGAAGCCGCGTTACCCAAATTAGCCGCAGTTGGTGGAACAAAACCTTCTCTGCTCATGCTGGACTTTACAAATGATCGCAGTAATATCTTAAGAAAGCTCTTTTAAAGTCTTAGTTTCTAATAACTTCTAAGGAAAATTTTCAACTTCAGGATTTGTCACCGGGTAAGTTTCTACAATTTTAAGGGAGTTGTATTTTTGGGCAGTGTAGGTATTCTATTTCTAATACTCTCTGTTGGGTATATAAAACACCGGAAATGATTAATTTCCACTAACTTAGTATTATAATACTAGTAAACGCCACAGTATAAGGAAAGGGTGTCAAGTTGGGCAATTTCAACGCTTCTATGCATTAAATTCGCCGTAGTTTTTTCTATGCTGCAGATTGAAAAACATTGCGTGGGGGGTTCTCACCCCGTACAAACGTGATCTTTGTCAAGCTTTTCCACACGACACAACTTAATGCTGCTGTCTACATTGCTATGCCTGCCAGCATAATTGGATTAATAGTCTAAATGCTTTTTTAACACCAAATCTTATCTAACATATTGTTTATGTAATCCTGCTAAAGACCTTCGATCATCTTGAAGATGCTGGAAATGGCATTCTTCTTTTCGGTCTCAGTGTATATGGCACAGCCATCCTTTCCAATAGGCTTCTGGTTCACGATCCAGCTGATGTCACTTTGGAGGCCTAACGGAATGATATTCTCGTCTTCTGCAGCTCTTTTCAACTTCGAGGTGTGCTCCCAGTTCTGGGCTGCAACCTCTGCATTATCCACAATCTCTTTTCCAACTCCACACATTGAAGCAACATGCATACCAAACGAACCGTTAGATCTACCTGACTCGAGTTTGTAAAGGAAAGTTATATTCCGGGACTGTTCGTCGACAAGAATACCCATTCTCAACGGCTTGACCATCGGATGGTCCAAGAACGAGTTTCCAAGCGTGGCATAATGGGTTGCAAAAAATCCAATTGATTGAACGTGCGTAGTAATGTGATGCAACACTGCTTCTGCAATAGCAAAGCCATCGCTCGATGAACCACCACGTCCCAATTCGTCCAGAATTATCAGTGATCTTGGGGTACTCATTTCAAGGATTCTCTTGGTCTCAGATAGTTCAACAAAAAATGTCGACTTTCCTTGCATTATGTTATCGTTGGCTCCAAGTCTGGTCATGATGGTGTCGACTGGAGTCAACTTGGCCTCTTTGGCTGGAACAAAACAACCAATCTGAGCCATAATCGTAGCCACGCAAGTCATACGCAAAACAGTAGACTTACCTGCAGCGTTAGCACCGGTCAACAAGCCAACGCGATATCCTCCATCAACACCCAATGAGATATCATTTGGGATAAAATCCTTGGTGCCCGACATGCCACCCGGAATAAAACAAGGATGTCTGAGCTCCTTAAACTCCACTTGGGCCCGATCACCTTCAAGAAACTCGGGTCTGCACAATGGAGCACCCAACGATTCCGAAGTTCTAGCCAAAGAAAGAATACAGTCCATCTCAGCAACCAGCTTGATCGCAAAAGACCATGTGATGTAATCCTGGTCAAATTTGGCATACATCTTCTGTTGGAGACTCTCACAAAGAATCTTGTGGATTTCTCTGGCTTCCATCAGTTTTCGAGCCACTGCCTTGACCTCAGGAGACCAGTATCTTTTGCATTTAGATGTCGCTGCCATTTGCTGCCAGTCTCTTGGAATTCTTGAAACTGCTTTGACCGGAACCTCAATCAAATAAATTTCCTTTCCACTGTCTCTGAAACACATTTCTTGGCACTTAAAATCACGGCGATACTGACTGAGTGTTTTCTCTAGTTGTTTCTCAAGTCCTTCAATAACTTTCTTGCTCTCATCAAATTCAGGCTCAACACCTTCTTCAGGAACAATGATTCCGTCCTGCGCAGCCAACTGTCTATCAAATGCATTTCCCCACTTGGTCACACACTCCTCCAACTCCACGGGAAACACTGCCAATATCCTGCCAAGCTCGCCACCTAATTGTGCTCCATCATCTGCGTATGTAGACCTCAAAATATGAACCAAACTAACAATGGATTCGAAACCATCCACACATCTGGCGAACTCCTTAACTTTCAAGTTACCAGCATGAATACGGGCTAGCAATCTCTCGAGATCTGGGAGTTTTCCAAGCCTTGACTCAAGAAGAGATTTCAATTCTCCATCATTCATCAAGTTCTCCACCGAGTCCAATCTGGCTTCAAGACTGGTCTTGGACATTAAAGGATGTACAACCCATTCTTTGAACATTCTCTTTCCGAAAGATGTCACCGCACGGTTCAATAGCTTGAATAAGGTACCTTTGTCGCTCTGATCAAAAGAGTTGCTAAAGATTTCCAAGTTTTGCAAAGTGACACCATCCAATCTCATGCAAGTGTCAGCAAACTCGCTTTTGAAAGGATCATATTGCTGCACATTTCCCATTGAAATAATTGGATGGTCAAGCTTCAAAGACCTTAAATACCATAGAAGAGCACCAAACGCTGAAAATGCAACATTCTTTTCATTTTGATGATATTCAGTCAAAATCTCTGGGTAATGGCTCAAATCATCTAGATCCTCGGCCTCAAAATACTTGCCTCTCGTCAGCTGTTCAAAAGTAATATCATGATCCCAAAACTCTTCTTCAGACTTCAAAAAGTTAAAATTGGCATGTGGTTGCGAGTTGAATTTCAGCAACTTTAGAACTAAAGAACTCACCTTGGATTTCTCCACTAGCACTTCCATTGGTTGCACTTGTGCAAGTAGAGTCTCTAGCCTACTACATTCAGAATCATCATCGAACTGAGTGAGCTGCAGTTTTCCAGTTGCCGTGTCGACAAAACAAACTCCAAATGTCTTGCTGCCATCAGAATTGGTGATTTCTTTCACAGCCAGACAATATTTTGACATCTCGTCCGTGAGCATGCTCTCGTCTGTCAAAGTACCACAAGTCAAGACGCACGAAAGCTCTCTCTTGATAACTTTTTCCTCCTTTGTACCAGTAGACCCGTTCTTTTCTCTAATTTCCTTTGCCAACATCGACTCCTTCTGATCAACCTTGGCCACTTTGTAGCCCTCGTCGATGAATTTTTTGGCCCAGTAGTCGAATGACATTTCTGGAATGCCGGCCAGTCTCATGTTAGCACGGCCAGTTCCTGCAAGCTTCAAATCAAACTTTTGGTGAGCAATGTCGGCATCTTTTTCGTACAATTCATAGAACTTGCCCTTTTTGAAAAACACTATGGAATCCCACATATTGGCTTTGATTTCCCAATATTGCTTTTCGAATGCGGTAAATTTGGCCCATGCAGATTTTGGAATGTATAGCGTTCTAGGATCATAGTCTGGCTCTGACTCTTCTCGTCCTTCGGCATCTTTCAAATGCACCAGCCATTGATACCGTTCCTCATTCTCCTTAGCAAATTTTGTCTGTGGTGTTTGTTTGGCAATCTTCTTGGTAATTTCTAGCTTTTTTGAACTGCCTGCAGTGTAAGATGATGCTGCAGCGAATTTCGAGCTGAGCAAAGACGACTCTGTATCTTGTGGTTCGGATTTCACTTGAATTGGTTCCTTCACGCTGACCGGACTTTTGGACTTGGTCTTATTTTTGGATCTTCTAGGTTCATCTACCACTAGATCATCGTCATCTTCATCTTCAGAAACAGCTCCATCATTTTCCAATTCGTCCGGAACTATAAAGTCGTCATCCAAAGCAAGCTGATCATCATCTTCACTAGACTGATCACTTTCTGGCTCAAATATATCATCATCAGCATCTTCTTCTTCTTCGTCATCAATGATCTTCCTTTGTTTCTTTCGTCTGGCCGAGTTGTCCACAAAAGTGTCGTTTTCTTCGTCCGAAGATTCCACATAGTTGACTCTCTTGGCCCGTCTGCCGCTCGACAACGGCGAATCTGCAACGTCAGAATCTTCTGTAGATTCCTTGGTTCTGTCCACAGATTTCGGGGTGTTCAAAACTGCCTTCTGCAATTGTGGCACATCACTTTGATCGTTTTCACTTGGCTTTGTGTTTTCCTTGTCGTCCAAAACTGCCTCCTTGGAGTCTCTCACAGGCGACGAATTGGCAGGAGTAGCAAGCATTGGCTCCTCATCAGCTTTTTTCGTCTGCCAGTCTGGAATCTTAGCCTTTGAACTTTTGGCATTGGAAAAAAATGATAACAAGCTTGACTGCTTGTACTTTGGTCCTGTACTTGCTGCTGGTTTTGCCACACCAGTCTTATTCCCACTCATCGAATGATCGTGCCGGCTAAATTATTTGAAACTCCCCAACTAAGTTATCAAATTGTAATGCTGGTTGCTTAAATACGGCCCAGAAACGATATAACTAACAACCAACAATTTATTAGCATCATCCTTGTTAGTCTTTTTTCCCCTTCTGCTACTTACCCAAAACGCGTCTCGTGTCTGCTGACGTAATCGATGTGGATGCAAGTCCGCCAAGGACAAAGGGGAGTCCTTGACTACAAGAGCTTAGTCTCTAATCATAGCATACATTTTAGCCAGACGGGTATATATGTGTATATAGGTATCCTATAAATATCTAGTTTTTAAGTTCAGACTCTGCCTCGACCAGGAGCTTCTTAATTGAATCTGTAGTCTCATTCTGATGCGAGGCCAAATATTCTTTTAAACCTTGAAGAATCTCTTTGATCTTGTCATTGAGACTTGGAAGTAGTCTTTGTGTTTCCTCCTTAATTCTTGACGCGTTTTTCAACGTGTATTGTGTGTCCTCGTCGCTTGGATCTGCTTTCAATTTCGATTGTAAATCCGAGACGGTTTTCTCGTGTTCTTCCAATTCCTCACGGTACAAGTGTTTGTCCTTCACCAATCTTTGTAAAGCACTGGTTTTTATTTGTAAAAGAGAAGCCATTTCGTAGTTGATGGTGTTGGATTTCGCAACATTTATTAGTAAATCCAAGAAACATCTTGAAAGCTTCCTTTTTCTCTTCAAAAAAAAATACAAAAAGCACAGCCGTTTTTCGAAATAGGTGATTTATATTACAAAATGCTAGATAAGTGTGTTCAAACAAGTGCATCGAGAAGAGTAATTAGCTTTGTCAGCCCCTCCACTCCATTGATAGATGTATAGGGGTCCGTTGAACTGTGAGAATCATCTTTCTGTTTGGCTGGCTTGGCTGCTGTCGCCATGTTTCGTTCTTCGCTCATTATGTCTCTCTTCAACACAGCGGTGATCAGCTTTGAAAAATGGGCAAGGAAATCCCGTGCCTGTTTAATGCTCTTCTCGTTTTGAGGGCCGAGAGAGATCACAACTGCACAAACAAGTTGGAACACCGGAACAAAAATGTCATAGTAAGAGATAGTCTCGCTCGATTCCATGGCAACCTCATCTGTGCTGGTGGATAGCGGCGTGTCCAGAGATAAGTTCAGCTTGATATATTTCTCGTCTCCTTCACGGCCACTATTATAGTTTTCCAAATGTAGCGAGAATCCCAAGTCGGCATCGACTAAAAGAAAATGGCATCCCATGATGACATTAAAAATATCACAGTGCAGAAGTTGCTGAGCTCCTGATCTGGTTTGTGCAACTCGTATCAAGAAACAAATACAAGTTTTGAAAGTGGTCAGTTCATAAAGCAGAGCATCCAATGTGATTCCGGGTTTTCCGTTTTCCAAACAAGCAGAAAACAAGTCATCAGTAGATTTGATTTTCTGAACAAGCAGAAGAAGGTAGTTGTTTTGACAAATCAGATCCATGATGAAGTTACTTCCAGCCTTCGACGTCTGCAGAAGTGAGCTGACTTTCAACAACGTTTCTAGAAGTAACAGTGCAGTGATACGGCAAGCTCCCTCCGCGACCAAAGAATCATTACATATCGAATTAATGAGCTTTTGGTCAGCGGAGCGGATGAAAATCATAATCTCCGTCAATACTGACTTATTCATGATCGCTTGTTGAAGATAGTTGTTGGCCAAGACATAGAGATCGGAGCGAATAGAAGACGTCGCCTGTGGGGACATGACACCAATAGCAGACGATTTGAACAGTGGGAAGAGTCTGACTGAATCCAAAAGAGCAGCATTTTCACGCTCTTGTTTCGTCTTCAATAGGCTATCCTTATCCTGTTCGTAGATATGGTATAATGAAACGCATAATGAGATCAAATCCTCCGCATAAGCCACATCCAAATCCAAATAGTCATTGATTTTAGGAATGATGCACTCAAAAACCTCTAGAATAAAACTTGTTCTTGTGCTTTTCCCCATTTTTCCATCGGTAACAATCACTTGGAGAAGCACAACCCAAGAATGCAAACATTGGAGTTGATGCGCTTTGAAATTATCAAATGAGATCGAGTTCACCAGGGTCTTCTTTAACGCAATTGCCTCTTGTTCAAAAAACTTGATGTTCTCGGCATATTCTGATGAGGATATCAACCCTAGAGTCTGGGATTCTTTCGCAACCAAGCTCAAAAGATCATCAACAATAGAAACATCATATGCGTACTCCTCAGCATTGTTATTTGAGAAATCGGACTTCAAAGTAATCTTCTTAAAGATGTACTCAAAGTTGTAGGAAGAAAATAGAGGGTTTGCTTTCTCGATCATGTTCTTAGGTTGGAATTCCAGCACATCTAAAAACTCAAATAGTCTAGGAGAACCAGCAGCAAAATTTTTGAAGTCAACGAGAGCATCAACGTACTTTTGAGTCAGTGACAGAGAACCGTAAGCCGAGGTATAGTGTAGCTCCAGAGCAATTAATTGAAGCATCAAGCTGCGATACATGGAGAACGCAACCAGCGCACACATGCTTGCTCCCGTGGTAGAAAACTCATTTGAGGAGTTGATCTCTTTTGAGAATTTGCGACCGTTCCAATATGAATCAATGCTAACCTTCTTTGCCGTGTGCAATAAATCCAAAAAGAAATTTGAGCCATTAGCGTTTCGCAAGTACTCCAGTAACAAACCGCTATCAGCTGACGAGCGGCAAAGTTTGAAAATTATCTCAAGACATAATGCGCATATTCTGACAGGTGCGTACTCAATGTCCATACCAAGGTTCAAATCCGTAAGCGTTTCCTTCACAATCAAAAGGATACTTTGCAGCAAAGACCTTTCCGATGCAATACAGCCACTGTCGGAAGCCCTTCCCAACGACATTGCTCTGGTATCGAATCCGAGCAAAAAGTGAGCCAAAGTTCCCATTCCTTGAAGATTTGACGGAAGGTTATCATTCAAAAACTGTAACAGTTCAAATTTCACACCAATGGATTGAGGTTCAGAGATAGCAGATTCCATTTGATCAATAAAAGCATAACGTATCCGCATAGACTCATCAACAGTCTCATACAAGCTCAAAAGCTTATTTTTGCTCATCAAAGATGAGCCACTCGATAGTCCAAGTCTGCTGAATTCAGGGGACGAAGAAATCTTTCCGAGAATGGACAAGGAAGTTTTTGCAATAGTCAAGTTCGTCGATCCCACATATAATGAAATATTCGCAACCAATGGCAAATTCAAAAGCAGAGCTTCAAAGAAAGAGCTCAGGCCTCCTGTCCCAATTTTCGAAGGAGGATAAAATGGATTGTCTGGCATAGTGAAAATTGGGAGTAGTTCGTCAATAAACAGTTTCTCCCTTTCCAAAAACAGATTTATGACATTCAAAGCCTTCTTCACTAGGGCCACTTTTTTCGACTCAGGATTAAGTTCACTGACCGCATCAATCCCAACATTTGCAATAATAAATAGTGACGAATAGACGGCTCGGTTGTATAAGAAGTTGAGAACCGCTGCACCTGGGTGTGACTGAAGGTACTGAATAATGCTTTTGTTTTCTGTGATATTGTCCAGATCCTTTAAATTACAAGCAGATGCATTTAATATCAATGCAGAATCTAGCTGCTGCAAACACTCCTCCCATAAGGTCAAAATGCTCAGCTGCAAGGAAATTCTCTCCGCTTCTTGTAAATGTTGCTGTGTGCTGTCAACAAACACATCAACGGACAGGAATTCTAGATAGTTCCAAACTCCTTGTCTGCGAAGTCTTGGGCTTGTATCTAGTGGGAATTGAGTATCAAGAGGAGCAAACGGATTTTCTGAATTTTCAAGCGGCCTCAATATCTGTGTGACCAAAGCAATGAAACCAGAAATTTCACCATAGGATGTCAAAGATGACAAAAATATGTTTCTGAGGACCATATTTGTGTTCCCATGCTTCGTATGCTCATCAAAAATCCAGCTATCAAGAATCTGCCACATCTTCTTCCGCTCTCTTGAGCTCTCCCCAACTAAGGAACTGAGTACGATCAACGTCGGCCCAACAAGGGGCGTCTTATTTTTCAGAAAGTCTGACAGGATTGTGATCAGTTGGCAATTGTCACTCTGGTAAAGCTCAGTCTTCGCCTTGGTACTATTGCGGGCAATTTCTGAAATCAGCTGGAAAAATCCAGACAAAAAGATAATTGAGTCTTCGCCTAACTCGGTAACCACCGCTTCATCAAGTTTGGCCAAATCTAGTGGTGTTGATTTTGCCTTGTCCGTAGTTCCTAAAAATCCTTTCGAAAGTGCCTTGTTGTAGTACGATAACGAGGAATAAATAGTTGACCAGCTCACAGTCGAATATTTGCTGTTTAAAGATGATGATAATCTTAAGTCTGTATTTCCAAGTTCAAGCTCGGGCGTGGTGGAATTAGTCAGTTGCAAGAAATTGAATGTGTTGATCGCATTTTCGTTGCTATTAGCCAAAGCTGCCAAAACGAAACAAAAGGTCGAAATTATAAGAGGCGAATTGCAGCGAGATGCCCATTGAAGAAATCCATAGAGACTTGAATTTTTATCTTCCCAAAATTGGGCAGACAGACGTGGTCTGGAGCAATAGAGATAGAACATCGAGAAATAGAATCTTTCGAGATCTGCATTCTCAGACAACGCATCCAGATCAAATTCTTCGCTAGAAAGCAACAAATCTTCCTCGGTATCTCGCAAATAGGTTAGCAAGAAGGCACAATTGCTCACGAACGATTTGACAAACTCGCTAAAAATAGGGGCGCAAAATTCGGTAAAATGATTTTCAAGAAGAATATCCTTAGTAGGCATGGAGATCACTTGGGCTTCTGGTTCTTCCACTGTATTATTACCATTCAGGCGTTGTTGCTGTAGTGCTCGTCTAAGTTGTCCGGTTGCAACGTCATCCACATCCATCAATCTGAAAGGTATCATTCGAGGAATGTGTTGTTGCAAAAATGGTCTAAAATCATAAAATGGTTCCACTCTGTTATCGATACTTGTGGAAATCAAGGAAGTATCTGCGGTTATGGATAAAAACTGTTCTAGTGCTCCTAATGCTATCACAGACTTAATTGGTTCCTCAACACTGATAGAGAACTCGAATTTTTGTGTTCTAGTCTTTTCAAGTTTACACCAATCTATGAAATGGGTCAAAAAAACAAGAATCACCAAACATTTGATGGGTTTTCCTGCCAACACGTCCACTTTTTCGATGCTTTGAAGAAATTGACTATGCATTTTCTCGACTTCTTGTGCGGGTATAGAATCCAAAGTAGAAACATGGAAAAGCGTTCCTGGCAAATAGCTCAAAATAAAAATGTCGTTTGGTTGAAAGGCTGAAAAATGGGACAAAAGTTGCTCAAATTGTGCGCTCGACAATCTTCTTCTTGTGGTGAACCCATACAGAAGTTCCCCCAGCAGTTGATGTTCTTTAAATAAACAATCTCTTTTGTAAGTGATTGTTCTAATAAACATTGGCTCGCTAAATCCATCAAGAAGCTTGGTCCTTTCTATTAGTTGTTTGACGGCCTCTAGTTGCTTTTCGACGACCTTGAAGCTGTCCAGTATTTTTTCAGGATTGACCTTGGACATAAGCATATCGAGTATTATTTGATCTGGCCCTTGGCAAAAATAGTACGTCAGAGTCTGCAAGATGTACTGATTTCTAGTGTAGTAAGCTGCTTTTGCAGAATCCAAAGCAGAAGTTCCCACGGCCTGTAATTCATTTTGAGAAGCATAATGCAGTATTTCAGCACAAGCTATTTCATCCAAATCAAGCTCATCTGCTAATTTTATTGAGTCTAGAACAAACTCCTGGTTCAGTTCATATTCAATTCCATCTGAGAACTGTACTTTCTTCTGTTCAATTTGCTTTCTGCTGGAGTCGTTTTTTTGAGGCAAAATCAAAAGGCTAGCCAAATCATTTGATAGGCTCTCTACAAGCTGCCGCTGTCTTTCAATATCGCCTTTTTGTATGGCGTCATACAAGTGGGCAAACGTAGCAGTTGACCAGCTCAATGACATAATATCTTTTATATATCAATCAATTGCATAGAGCTGAAGTCAACCTGTTTTTGTTGATTCACTTTGTTTTCTTTTCAAATTTTTCCACTACTCTAAACACAGCCACACATACCATCTTATTAGCCACACAACAAACACGTCAGTCATGAGAGCCGGGTAACACAAGGAAGTTCTTTTGGGGCACATTGAAAAAAACTTCCCTAACCGCAGATCATACAACAGCCACTACGAAAATCAATGCCAGTACCTTTTGGCTGTTATTCAATATCGTGTCCACCTCAGACACAGCCATGGAAAATCCCGCCCCCCTTGGATCCTTTTCCATTCCCCGTTATACCCACCAGCGCGGATCGTGATTACCCAGATGCAAGTGAGTCGCCCCTATATGGTGGCTTATGTAAGCATGTAGGTACCCCCACCGACTACTCCGGACCTTGGGGCGTGATTAAAAGTAGGGTGAAAAATAGATAGACCATGTGAAGAAAATAAACATGAGGGGGAAACTTGGAGAACACTAGTAGTGGTTACAACTTTGTGGGGGAGTTCTTAACCTACGTGGATGTTGTGCGGGTGTCTAAAATGACCAGTTTTCTATGTTGAGTGTCATAAACATCCAGATTCGTGAGAGATGAATTTCATGGCTGTGCATTAATGCCGATACGTTGAAAATTTTAGAAAAAAAACGCTTGTGACAATAGCCTTGTTAGGGTATACGGAGTGTGTAGGCAAAAAAGTGAAGCAGCTATATAAATAGGACATTCAGGCACTAAATTTGTTAAAACCAGTTGATATTTTGGCTTACTTTGATAGAGATAAACTGTTCGTCTTATTTTCAGCCGTTTGATACAAACAAGCCACAGGTGTACTAAGGGTGTACTAAGGGTGTACAGGTTTTTAGGTGTACAGGTGTACCGTCATACGTTGACCAGATTTCTATATCTTGAACAGATATTGTGCACAACATTTCCAAATATAAATTGCATTGGGCAACTGAAGAAAGCGTACTTCTTACCAGGGCCCGTGTTTGAGAGCGCAAGGAAGATAATTATTGCATTTGACCGTCACTCTCACAATAGCTGTTTCACCCCGTGTGGAAAATCAACGACATCGTGAGGATTTGATAACTAGTGGTATTGAAAATTGGAATCCACTTTGTTGATTGTTTAGAGTATCAAACCAGAGTACTCAGCAATTTCCACAAAAACATTGTTCCGTTATTTATTGCACTTTTCCCGCTTTTTTCTCCACCCCACCCCGTCTCCCGGTGATCAATTTTTATTTATTTCTGTTTATTTTGCGAGATGACAAGCATTTGGGGAACTTTCGATCACTCAGCGAGGGAAACCGCCAAATTCGACTTGGATACAGACTTGGATCTCAGCTTGGACCTTACAAAGCTGAGGATTTCAACCACCGAGATCACCCCCTCGATCTCTGAAACGTCTACCATCATATCGCCTACCGCCTCCTCCGGAAATTTACTATCGGATATAGGCAGGGATAAAGATAGAGGTGGTTCAACAAGCTCGAACTACACAAGCTCGTCTAGCGCTTCAACTCCTCTAGCGTTCAGCCACAATAATAGCACTGCTAACACTGAGCAGAATAACCGCAAGGAAACTTTGGCCATGATGGGCTTAATTCCGAACTTATGGAAAGACAAGTCCGATACCTTGAGGGAACATGAAAACAAGTCAGGTTGCGCCATGAGACCCGTTCCTTTGTCGACTTCTTCAAGCTACTCTGGTTTGCCAGCAGAGCCTGATATTTTTCTCCCAAATTTGCAACAGACAGCCCCACAAACTCCGCTTTCCAATTGGAATATACCCACTGCTAATATGAACCCTCCTCTTGCTCCAACATCAATTCCATCTTCCCAGCAGACTCAACAGCTACCTCATGAAATGTTACCGCCATTCAATCTCACACAGCCATCAATTTTGCATCCTCAGCCGGTGTATGCTCAGTCCCTACCAACTGCGGCTAACGCTCCTCTATTTCAACAAGGCCCTGAGTCCCAATTTCAAGCCACAACTATTCAAACCAATACAACTAGTTCCACTCCCCAATTGGCATATCCATTAACAGAGGAAAACTTGCTCTTGCTGAGCCAGTCGGGATGCGTTACACCTGGAAAGCAAATCAATTTTGCTATCATTCCAGCAAAACTACACCAAGAGGATACTACATTTTTCTTGATCCCAGCTACTGCACAAGCCAAGGAGGGAATTATCCAACTTCAAGCACAAGCTGCTTCGTCTCCCCAGGCTCATGCATCTTCTCTCAGCACTGATTCTTCTTTAAACAAACAAACGCAACGTTCTTTATCACCTTCTCACACAAATTCGGTTGCTCAAGCCAAATCTCCAAAAACAGCACAAGAGCCAGCAACCGGTAACAATAACAAATCCAAATCAACTATAGATAAGGGTCTCTATAAAACTGAAATGTGCACACAATTCCTACAGAAAGGCAGTTGTCCATATGGAAATAAATGTCAATTTGCACATGGTGAGGATGAACTTAAGAGAGTCAAGAGAGCAGATAACTGGAAGACAAAACTTTGTGCCAATTGGCTGAAGAGTGGTCATTGCAGATATGGAAAGAGATGTTGTTTCAAACATGGAGAAATGGATGGAAGCAATGGAAATTAAGTCTTGATCGGCACTGCGTCGACTTTAGGTTTTTGCATGGGTTGTACTACTAATATGGAGTTTATTATAGAGCAGGACCATTTGACGTCCCAATGTGCTTAGTCAAGATCTGATTCATCGCAACCGTTTTGTGATTATTTACGTTTTTATTTTCCCAGTTGTCTTATTTATTTATTTATATAAACAATCTAATGTATATATGCTTGCACACCACGTACGACACGTAAGACCCCTCCAATATTTCTGCACCCCTGTTGCATACCCTATACACACCCTATCTTCACTATAGTTTTTTACTCGATTTATTTTTTTTACCCACATGACAGAAAACTCCGAGGCTAGTCACCCCCACCGCCACCCCCCGCCCCCGCTTGGTTGCTTTCAGATATTGCAACTCACACCCTATACTGGTTTGTGGCGATAGCACTCAACCCCGAAGGGAGGCTGGTCAAAGTGGGGAAAAGAAGCTTGCCCAGTATCAAGCTATCTGTGAATGTATATTTTCTCTCTACAAATGCTACTAGTTTCTGTGATTCACAATTCTACTGCTTGCTTCTGTGAATAATTTAATCCCAGACCAGCTTGTTATCTTAAGTCGTTTCTTGGAGTTCAAACATGTGGATATTCAACTCAATCAATTAATCAATCTCCTTATCTTTTTTTTTTTTTGCTCGCTCCACTTTTCAAAATATGGGGACTGCACTCACTTATCTATGGATTATGTAACCCAGTAAAATAAATGCTACTTCAAGAGGATTGATAGGCAGTGTGTGGATGATGACCCAAGCTTGTATATATTCGTTCCCGCAAAGGTGGTTTACCGCCACCCTCTTTATACCTGGAGTGGGCCGAAACGTGATGCAAATCAGAGTAAGTTTCTCTATGTTGTTGTAATTTAAATGTTTGAGTAAAAACTGTTCGTGCTTGAGAGGGAGCCAACCAGAAACATTCTGCAAGATAGCAAATTTTTTAGGTTCACAAAACTAAGAATTGTCATGAAGACTTGCATCCTCTTCTACAAGTTCTAGAATCCTCCTTTAAGCAGAGAGATAAGATATTTATGAGTTTATCGATATGTGTGTTTTTCGTATATGGTGCAAAGATTTTTAGATGTTTTTGACAGAAATAACAAGGAGTAGACCAATCTGATGAATTTGTTGATTACTTATCTCCGTTTAGATCCCCCTTGGAAGGACATAATAGTTTGCTTTTTTATGTCTGGGTTACAAGGCAAGCTATTTCGGGACAAGCTCCGAAAGGCGGAACAAAGCCTGAATTTCGATTTGTCCGAACAAGATGAGGAAACCGAATCAGATTCAGTCTTAGACGAATTACCTTCGCATTTAAAGCAAGGGGCTGTCAAGACGCTGTGTCCAAAATCTCAACAGCCACCTTTGGTGCTTCCATCATGGAGTGAGTTTTTCAATGACAATGACATTTATTGCAATCCAAACACAAACTATAAATTCCAAACGTACTACTCAAGGCCGAACGGTGATCCAAGCAACAAAAGTCCTGTTATTTTCATTGCCCACCACGGTGCCGGATCAAGTGGTTTAACTTTTGCCAAGTTGGCCGCAGCATTAAAAGATCAATGTAAGAAGAATTTAATTGACAATTACCCGGGATTATTTTGCTTTGATATGAAAGGACATGGACATACAAATCTCCTCAATTGCAACTTAAAGATTGATGAAGCGATGAATTTATCAATTGAAAATCTTTGTGATGACTTTACTTACATTGTTAATGAGTTTTATAATCGGCACTTTTCTGGAAACCCTGAAATCAAACCAAGCTTTTTTCTTCTTGGTCATTCGTTAGGAGGGGCTGTTCTTACAAAAATCATACATCAGTACCAGCAAGATCCACAGCACACTAAGCTTTCACGAGGTGTATATGAGTCTATCAAGGGACTCGTCATCATTGACATAGTGGAAGATACTGCAATTAAGGCACTAGTGTCCATGGATAGCTATTTGAATTCGGTTCCAAGAACTTTCAAGACTATAAAAAGCGCAATTGACTGGCATGTCAACTCCAAATTGCTCAACAACTATCAAAGCGCATTAATTTCAGTTCCCAGTCTATTCAAAACTTCGAAACAGAAAGGTGATTATGAGTGGGTGATCGATTTGGCTCTTACAAAGAACTATTGGATGGGTTGGTTCAAAAACCTCTCTTCTAACTTTACAGCGATATCTAATAAAGTGTCAAAACTATTGATTCTGGCAAATAATGACTACCTGGACAAAGATCTAATGGTTGGCCAGATGCAAGGGAAATATCAGCTGATCGTGTTTCATAACAACCAGTTAGACTTGAGAGACACACTTACTACATCCACTAAATCTGTTAGCACACAGGACGCCAAAACACTGGGACATTTCATTCATGAAGACGTGCCAACCAAAGTTGCTGCCAGCTTGTTGGAGTTTGTCGAACGAAATGATACGAATCTTTCGCTCGCTGGCTCATCAAAATCCGGTATTGGATCACAAATGGAATACCTAAACAAATTGAATGTCAAATGGGGAGTGAAGAACTAATATGTATATATTGAGATTTTGCTCACATAAATATAGTAGAATTAAATTAATCAACCGTCATAGTGTCTATTTGGTGGTTGGTCTCTAGCTTATCCAAAACTTCATCAATCTTGTATCTAGCCCAGCTGAACCTTGGATCAACCAAAAATGGTCTCAAATCAAATCTGTTATCATCAGGAGAGTACTGCTCAGCATGGTAGGATGGAGTACTAACAGTTTGCTTGTGTCTGTTGACGCTATAGTACCAGAAGAAATTCTTAACTTTCTCAGCTGTCTGTTCTGGAGTCTTTTTACCGTTCCAAATATGAAGCAGTTTGATAAACATCGAGTAAGGACCACATTTCTCCACTTTGCGCAATCTTCCAAATATGCTGAGCTCTTCATATGTGAATCCCATATCTGCCTCGTCTGATTGGACATGGCTTTCAGTGATTGGCTCTAACTCGGCAGTTGGAGTGGCGTCAATAAATTCTTTAAGAACAGGCAATTCAAATTCAGTCTCAGCCCATCTGATAAACCTAATCAGGTCAGTTTTGGATATTCCTCCAATTGGATTGATATCTGCCGACGAACAGTCGTACTTTGTTAAGTATCCTCTTAATTGCTCATCAACGTTGGCAGACCCCAAAACCAACAAGCCTCCTGTATTAGTTCTGCCTCTCGTCCAAGGTAACAATTGGGCAAACAAATAAGCTAAAACCATTCGAAGTCTTGCTTGAATGTTTTGAAGAGCCAAGTTCTCAATATTGGATCCACCAAATATTTTGAACACCGGCTTTTTCCCTGTGGTGACCTCAAAGACACTAATTGTAGCTGCGACCAATGTATCCATGTTCAAATCGACATGATAGGAACCAATCTTTTCAGCTAAATCCTTGGCCCTAGACCTGGTTTCCTTCGAAGAATTCTTGGTACCCATGTAACAGGTATGAAAGATCTTGTTGGCCATTTCCTGTGGTGTCTTTGGAATCCATCCTTCAGGCATATTAGCAACTAGTTGAGCATCCTTGATCACCTGTTGATTGCCGTCTTCACAAGCTTTGATGACAAGTCTACACATAGAGTGAACAATAACCGATGTGGCACAGCTATCAATTCCACCACTTAATGGAATGAAAAAACCTGATCCTCTGCAACGACGAACATAATCCCATAACCAGCAAGCTGGACCATATGCAATCTCTTCTTCTGGCTTATAATATCTTATTTCTTGTGTGTTTGTTGGCTTGACGTTCAAGTCAAAGTTCAAAGAGTCTGGACTTAGTTCAACAGGAACATGAATTCTTTTATAGACTGGTGAACTTCTGCTTTGCAATCCGTGTGAAATCAACGCCCGATAAGCCCTCACATCCTCCAAATCCACGGTTGCAGCAAGGACTTCCACGTCATCAAGAGAGAACTGAGAGCCCTGAGCAAGGACCTTACCATTGACCACGATAAGGGCACATCCATCATAGTACAACCGGTCACCATCACATCCTTTCTGATTAGCATACAAATAAATTCCACCACACTTTCTAGTAGCCTCTGTTATCATTGCCATCCGTGTGTCCAATTTTCTCAACTCGTGGTGTGATCCCGAAGAATTAGTGACAATTTCAATTCCATCTAACGACATTGAGACATGAGGAGCTTGAGGGGTGAATAACTCTTCACATGTTTCGGCACCAATACAAGTGTCCAGTGTGCTTATCACAGCATCCCCAAAGTCAACAGTAAGCTGTCCACTGACTTTCTGAATCATTCTTGGTAAAACATAATCCTCGACATATTGAGTTTTCAGCCATGGAGTGAAATATCTCATTTCTCTATAGTTACCGTCATTAGCTAGCACCAACTTTGGTCGAATTAACAGAATCTTTCCATCATAGGATAAGATTCTGCAATTATATCTTCTATTCTTATGAATCACTGGCATTCCAATGTCTAAGACAATTCCATAAGTTTCTTCGTTTGACAAAATTGAAGCGTACATCTCCCAGGAATGTAAATACACATCATTTTCCAGGAAATGGTCAAGACATCCATATCCAGGAACTTCCAGTTCTGGTCCGACTCTCAAATGCGCATGTTTCTTTTTGGCCTCCAAGATCGATTCCAAAATTCTATCTCTGTTACCTTCGAAATCGAGGGCCCATTGATTCAAAGCACAGGTAGCTAAAGTGATATAATGAGGCATTGCAATTTGCGACAACGAAAAAAACCTATAATTCAAATCAACACTGGTCGCACTGGTTTTACAATTCTGTAAACTGAGTAAAAATGAGTAAATTCGTTCTAATCTCAACCAGAATTTACAGATTGACCCAAAACAGAGAGGCTAAGATTGATGTATTAATTTTGGTGGGGTTTGCTTAGAAGAAATATATTGTGGCTGGTGTACAGATGTATTTGCCAAATACTAAAGCTTAAATATACAATTCTCATTTAAACAGGCATAAAACTCTTTCATATCAGTTAGTAAATCAACATTAGCTTGGTAATTAGTCGCAACTGGAAACTGCAATAAATACAGAATCATCATTCTTTGCTGCTTTTTCTCATTGACAAAACTCTTCTGCCCATGGAGCTCACTCCAGACAAAGCAGGGCTGCTGTTTCCAGATGCAGGGGAAGCTGGCGTACTGTTATCATCAAGAACATCGAGTTTGGTGATCATTGGAACTGGATTAGTCGAGGCAGTTGGAACTTTCCGTGGTGGTTTTCTTGCTCCACTGGTACCATTTGCACCCGGCGAATTGATTTCCGAAGTCGAAGATGAGTTGGGTGACATTAAGCCAGAAGTCATCAGATAAGGAGTCGAAAGACCATTCACTGCCGTTGAGTCTGACATATTCAAGGAGTTTGTATCAACTTTCATCGAAGGCTTTCTGTTAGAAGATCCTATTGAAGTTGGGGTGGTCGAATTATTCTGAAACTGGGCCGAAGGCTGGGTGACGGGGGTCGGTGTATTAGAATTGTTGTAGGAAGCTACTGATTCTTCTTCCTCAGTAGTCGAGTCCTGATGGGACTGTTGCTCCCTTTCAAGCTTTTCAAGGTTGAGTCTAGCATTTTCTCTTGCCTGAACCATCAATTCCTGAGCTTTCTGTAATGGAATTGTTGGAGTAACGCAAGATGATATGACAGGAACTGATTCATCAAACTCTATTGTAGCTTTCATTAAAGCAGACATCCAACGTCTCATTTCCTCCCTTGTCTCAACAGCAAAATAGTGAACTTTTTGCTGCGTAAATGTAAGGCCTTTTCTTGATCCTGGGGCAGGAGGCACAAGCTTGAAACAATAGCGACCAGACCCGGTCGTAGCTGCATAAACTGCAGAGAGCTTATCTTCAGTATCAACAGCAGGAAGAACTCTATGAGAAGTAATGTCAATGAGACCTTTCTCTCTCTTGTCTTTCAATGATCCAAAATATGAAAGACGCGTTTTATGCAGAGTAAAATATCTCTGTTTCCAAGAACCAATTGTCATGTTTCCTCTCTTGCTCATCCAACCAGAATAATCTGCAGTTTTGATCGCTTCATCCGTGGAAATTGTACGGATTCCTTCTTGGAAAGCAGAAGTGGAAGCTTTCCCACGACGAGAAGTGAGCGACTTCAACGTACTCGAAGAGGGAGATTGTTTCCCATTGACCGCAGCCGATACAACTCTTTTAGGATCTTTCATCTTCGGGCTAGACGAAGTCTCCTTTGCAGATATTGACCGTCTCTCGGGAGATAGAGCAGTGTTCTTAGTATTATCCAATTTGACAGGACTCTGATCGCCTCCGCTAAATTGCCTATCTTGCAAAGTTGCTTGTTGGTGTTTGTTCGGAGATCTTGTAGGAGACTTCTCGTATACATTCTCTCTTTCAGAAGCACCATAAGACATCAAAGAAGAATATCTCCGCTCATTTTTCTCTGTGCCATTTCCGTCTCTCCTAAACATACTCATATCAGAATTGTTTCTGAAGTGACCCTTTGATGGTGACGCCGCCCTAATATTTCTGGAAGACGGTGTGAATGATAACGCAGATCCAGTCCTCGAATGTTTGACTTCAGTATATATGGATGATGTGTTTCCAACCGAAGATGCCCTACTATGGGTATTTTCGATACGGGACCTACGGTCACCAGCCATCCCAACCGACTGGCCCTGAGAGCTTGATCCGGAGCCAAAAGTGAAGTTTTGGTTCGCAATTGGACTGGGAAAAGATGGGGGTTGTGGCGCCTTTCTTGGAGATTCAAACAAACCCGTTGGTGTGCTGAACTCTTCATCTGCACTACTGCCGTCACTAGGAGTCTCCGACATAGACACCAATTTTGAATGAGGTATTGGAGGCACGACTGATAAAGGTCTTTGAGCTTTAGGTAGTCCTCCTAGGTCTGAGGAGGACTTTGCTTGAATAGTATTCTGTATGTCATCCATTGATTGCGATCTTTTTCTGATGTGTCTGTGTATTCCATCTGGTTGTGCTGTAATTTTTGGAGAGAGAGCTTGCGAAGTAAATTCCTTTTTAAAATTCTTATTATTTGCAGCCAACCTGAGCTCCTCAATTTCTTTATATATCTCGAATCGAGTTCCGAACGAGGTGATATCCAACTCTTTCAGATAAGAAAGCTCTAACTGGATAAGAATGGCACCACTGATTTTGTGTCTTGCAAACTGTCCCGCACTCTCCACATCAAAATTCAAGTACGAGAAATATTGGGTAACTTGTTCCGGTGTCCACGAAGAAACTTCTGCAGGATTGAGAGGAATTCCATCTCCGGATTTGGAGTTTAATTGTTCTTTCTCATCCACATTTAGTTCTTCCAAAGCCTTGTCAATGTCATTCAGAGTTCTGTGAACAGAAACATACCTGCCAGTCTGACCATCTTTTGCCTGAGAGGTGCCAGTGCTATTGCTTAAAGTTGACTGAGTTGCACCGTTTGATAAAATACTTGAGTCCACTGTTGAGTTCACGGTACTATCGTTGTTAAAAGACTGTTCTTCAGTAACCGCAGCAAACGGGGATGTCACTACAGGTGGAGTGGCAGTGACAGGGCTCCCTTGAGGAGTTAATCTTCTTGACCTGGACCTAAGCAGAGGCGGCTTTTCTGTGTTTTGGTCCTTGATCATAGTTGTGAAGGCCTTCGGATAAAGTCCGACCTTGTTGGTCATAGTGTTCCGTCCCATATACCACCCGTCATCAAATTCACTGTCATCACTGATCAATTCAATAGTATCTCCGGGCTTTATAGTCAGTTCGTCTCCAAGTCTCGCGTTGAATTCTTTTATCACGGTAAACAACTTGCCATAGCCTTCAGAAGCCGTCATATTCAAAGACATCTTCTTGAATTCCAATCTGTTCTGACTTTAACAGCTATGTGGTATTGCTAATCGTGTCCCCACTTTGTCAGGTTGTCTGGTTCTGATAAAACAAGGACCAAATTAATTAAGTTATCTTTGAGTTTCCAATTAGTTCCAAATATTCCCTTAACAACTTCAACAATTAGTCTCAGTTCTCCGGGATCTTTTCTTGTGTTTTTGCTAACAGCACAAGTAGCTTACACTATTCCTTCCAGGTTTTCCCTGTTTGCCTATATCTTGTTTGTCAACTCTTTTTTTTTCCTGTAACAAGTGGCTTCAAGGTCGCGCGAAACAAAAGGGGCAGCTTCAAAACATCAAGAGGCGTTGGGTAGAGAATTTGTTCAAATGTGCCACAGTAGTAGAAAGTGTGCTTATCTACAGGCTTGTATGCTACTAGCTTGTATCTTTGTCTCCGTACCACGACCTACAAAGCCTGATAGCTCGAAAGATACCTACTGGAACCTGAAGTATAATCATCCAATACATGTACTTGACATTTAAGCCTTAATATTTTTTAATATTCTGTGGCCGTGCAAAATTTAGTAGCAATTCTTACATATTAGCCATATTTGGGCGTGACATCAATAGCCATCAAGATTCAAAATTCATGTAATATTGTTCTGTTTGTTCGTAAGCGCGACTATAGTCTGTGTCTTTCACAACCTCGTCGTAGGTGGGGAGTTGGTCTTTAGAAGGATCACGATGCAGCTGTTCAAGACCCTGAGTCTGCACGTAATAGCCATTGCCGGTGTCTAGTTGAACAGGCTCTATTCCACTCAAAACTTCTATTCCTGTTTCCAATGGAATTATTTGAAGTTCTTGAGAATCCCTAGTGCTGCATAATCCAACCGATATCCTAAGCTTATAACTCCGGGAGATATTACAAGACTTAAAAGAAGGTGCAACATCATCAGACAATATTGCGTCACTGTAAAAGGAGCTTGGAATCTCCAGCTCATATAGATTGTTTCCCTTGGGACCTCGAAGTTCTGACTTTTTCGCAAAAGCTAGGTCGAGAGCGTAAGACACATTCTCTACTCTGAAAATTGTTTTTGTTCTCACCACTTCCGTCCTCTGTGTTGTGGCCCGTATGGAAGTTGTAGAAGTCAATTTGATATCCATGTAGCAAAGATAGAGTTTGCCAAGACCCGAGCTGTCTGCATTGAACAATTGGAACTCCGTATCTGGTAATTCAGTTAATATATACATTTTGTAGTTTGGTGGTTTTGTTGGGATAACATAAGCTGGGTATCTAAATCGAATCTCAAGTGATAAGTTCAAATTCACTGGTTTAACATGCAGATCTATTGGTTTGATTGACGAATAAGCATCATTTGACAAAGGCGTGTTTGGCCGGGATTGTGACTGCCGCCTTTGCGCAGTTTGCATTAGTTCCGAATTGGAAGATCGTCTCGAGACTGACTGGCATCCAGGAGAGCTAGGCCCATAATCCTTGCCCAGGAAAAAAGACTTGAAAAAACTTGAATGAGTTCTGGTTATCGTAGGAGGAGGATTTTGGCTGGGGGAGCTGGGAGCAGAGTGGGGCCCGGAATTGCTAAAATAGTTTGCATTCTCGTAGACCGCAACAACTTCTGGGTACTTGTTTTTCAGCACAAAATCTCGTCTAATGAAAACTTGTCTATTGTCGGGTATGAGCAGCCGAGGACTGTCTATAGGTAGGAAAATGAACGGTTCGTAGCAGCGGGCATTAAATTTTAGCAATCCTGGTCTTTTTGCTGTGGCTTTGACAAAATATTTTATAGAGGCCATCTCTCCAAGCCCGCTCAAAGAAGGTGGAAGCATCGATTCCAAATGCCTTTCTGGTGCTGCAACCAACTCGATTCCGACACTCCTGGACGCATAAAGCATTTGCACCTTATTGGTGATTCCACTCATTTTGGAACATTTGCTGTTTAACGGTATCGTAAACTCGAAAGGGTACTCGTAATTCCCAGGAATCAACGTAAACTCTTTGGCTTTCATGGCATTTCGAACTTCAGGTGCAGGGAAAACAATTTCGGTATCGTATAAGACTCTATGGGTCTCGAATACCGGGCGGGTCTTGGAATCCGTTTGAATCTCAAGTCCGGTCTTACTTATACCTTCAAGTTTGACCTGTATACAACTTAATGTACTGTGCGAGTTGACTCTTAGGAGAACTCTTCCTTTTACCTTGTCGAAGTTGGTGAACATTCCCCATCTAGGTGGACGATCAATTTCCACGCTTAAATCAAAAGACGAGACCATCTCCGCTCGGCCATCAATATCCGGTGCTAATAGAGCCTTAAATTGGTACGCTTTCCTTAATCTTGACGGCCTTTTGAAGCTGTTAAAACTCTTTACTTGCACTTGCGACAAGATACTGAGCAAAATGATCGCTTATACACAAAAGCCGTCCTGCACAGCCATATCGTTAGATAAAAGATAATTTAGGGAGCTAAAAATAAATTATTCACATTTTCTCCGATTGATGGTTATTGTGTCTACCGATGAGGCAACGGTGGTTCAACAGATATGACCCATCTAGCCTTAGTTGACCTGCTAGTATAAAAACTCATTTATGTGTTTAGATCTGTGTGAATGAAGACTAAATGTAAGCACAAAATGCCCTGATCTGCGCTACCCATACTGAGGTACCAGCTCGTCAGTTTAGCGGGAAAGAAAACTATAATTCTGCTGTTATCCATAGTTACTCACAGTTATTCAGCATCAAGAAGCTCTTCGAAATAAATAAAAGTTTTTTCTTTTCCTTCAAGGTCAAAATTGACTACTACCTTGGTTGGTCAACATAATCATACACATATATGTATATACACAATCAATAAACATTGGCTTAGATGTAAAGTTCATTGGGGTTACTTGAATTTGTTGATTTTCCAAATTGGAAATTCACTCCCACCAGCTTGAGGGTCTGGTTCAATTTAACCAAAAACATTTGAATCATGTATTTCACCAAGGTCACCGATTTTTGAACATGCTCATCGCCTGCTTTGGAAGATCTCCCTGAAAGATCAGCCATACTTGTGGGTAGAGTGTTTTCGTTTGCACTCAGAGATATGAATAGAGCAAATGGAATGAGCCAGATGCAAAGCCCAAAAAAGGAGGCTATCTCTGAAAATGAAGGATAATGAGGCATCTTGAAATCAGGGTTCAGTCTTTCGTCAATCGTAGGTATATAAGGGTTGTTAAAATGCTGGAACCAGAAATAATGATTGAGAAGAGCAAGGATGCATGTAAGGATAAAGTTGGGGCCAGACAAGTTGATGTTAGGAAATCTCTTTAGGTTCTGGAAGTAGATGAAATAGGAGAATAGGGAAAATAGAATAAGTTTCAACGAGAACCCATCTATAAGCCATAAAAGTACGAGATAAATGGATATACCTTTGATCGCTCTGCTTAATAATCTTTTGGTAAATTCAGTGTTCTCTTCGACCAATTCTGACAGATAGTATAAGCCAGAGGCAATTGCCAGCGTGACCGCAACAAACCCGACCACAGATCCAATGATAGCAAGAAGCTCAATCAACATACTATCAGGTAGCAAGTAAATGTTAAATCAGGCCAACAAGTTCGCTTATCTTTTGAGTTCTCTAAGCTCTTCCCTGCTGATCATAAAAGAACACGCCAAACAAATTTTTGGCTTTAGCTCGTGGCTGATGTTCACTTATTTTGTGGCTTGTACTGATGCCGCACTCAAAAATGGCAGATTCTCAGTAAATCATCTCCAGGGGTAAAAACTAAGCGGGCGAAGTGTGTTCGTTGGTGTTTCATGTTCTAAAATTTGATTAGTTCTTAAAACCACGCCAAGCTGATCTGTGCGTTGCCATAACCATTCAATTGGTGTATCTGGTGTTTGGAGCACAATATATTCAAAAAACTGCTACTTGGAGAGTGACTAATCATTTATATTTAATAGATCAGCCATGCCACCCTTTTTCAAAAAGAAAGGACGGCATTCCAAAAGCTCTTCTCAAGACTCAAATTCAACTAATGGTACATCACCTGTACAAGTGTCTAGCCGTGACCCTTCTGGAGGCAGTTTTACTGGACCCATTGTGCCAAACTCTGGACAGCAATCCCAGTACACAAGTCCTAATCCTAAAGTACCATTTGATTCAAGAACACCACCACAAGGAAGAACTTCTTCATTTGGCAGCAGTCATAGTACACCATTAAGACAATTTTCAGGTAATAGTGCTACAAGGCAGATGACTCCTCAGCAGCAACGAACTCCTCCTTCAAATACAAATCTGCCACCTCACCACATAAGTGATAACCGTCATCCAGCATATGCTTCGCAACCTGGCTCTAGGTCTGTTTCGAATGGTCAGAATACCCCTTTCCAGTCAGCTAATAGTCCGGCTAACGTTAATAGCAATGGTGCTGAGCACATGTTGAGCCATTCAGGACAACAACCAAGACAACTTGTGAAAACTCCTTGGAAGAAGAAAACTCTTTACAATTCCCCATTTCCAAGGTTCAGCCATGCGGCATCTTCGACATCTTCAGAAACTGGGGCGATTTACTTGATGGGTGGCCTTTGTGGTAAGAATGTTTTTGGAGACATGTGGATTGTGGAACCGGTAAAAAACGAAAACGACAAAGTCAGTGAATATCCTTATATTGCATCCCCTATTGAGAATTTTGAAAGAGTTCCCACGCCGAGGATTGGACACTCTTCGATCTTGATTGGAAATGCTTTCATTGTGTTTGCCGGTGATACTGTCACCAGCTCGACTCAAGTGTTGGATAATAGGCTTTATTTTTTCAATATCACTTCATTGAAATGGACCATCACGTCACCAGAAGGTCCAAAGCCGGCTGGGCGTTATGGCCATCAGATTGCAGTCCTTAACTTTGAAACCGAGGAGCAGCCAGCCAGATGGCTTAGTTATTTGTATGTGTTTGGCGGACAAGTCGAAGATGAATTTTTTAATGATATATGGAAGTTTGATCTGTCGAATTTCAGAAGTCCGGACACTCGTTGGGTCAAGTTGGAGCAAACCAGCAAAAAATTTCAGCCTCCTTCTCTGTCAAACCACAGCATGACCGCTTATAATGATAAGTTATTCGTCTATGGTGGTACTGATGGCAAAAGGATTTACAACAATTTGTTCTGTTTTGACGCTTCTCGTGAAGAATGGACTAATTGTAAGCTTAATGGAAATTTACGGCCTCCACCTTTAGAAGAGCATTCTGCGGCGTTGTATCAAAATTTGCTCTTTATTTTTGGTGGTAAGACTGTCACTGGTGAGGCTTCAGAAGACTTATTCATTATTGACCTTAACAATTTCAATTGCTTCAAAATTAAACCAGGATTGCCAAATGCTCCTGAGGCAAGATGTGGGCATTCTCTCACCATAGATACTGTCAATGAGAGGTTGATTATTATGGGTGGAGATCATGTTGATAACAACTTTGATGGCATCTCCGAAACTCCTAACAATTTGATTCAAGAATCGCAATTTGAATATCCGTCGTCTGTGATCTACGAATTTGAACTTAAAAAATTGCCGAAGTTTATGGAGGCGTCTTTCGCTGCTGCAGAGGATGACGAGAAAAGAGGGATTGAAACTTTGACTGATTCGAGCCAAGGTCCATCAAGAGAAGTCAAGACCATGCGTAATGAGTACATCAACCCTGACGAGACACTTGCCAGCCATGCAGAGATTGCCAAATTAAACCATGCACCAACCAGAACTAGCCAGTATGCTGTCTACGAACAGGTCAGCGATGATGATGAAGAGGAGCCTTTGAGTAAAAATTTTGATGAAAAAGAAAGGCCTCTTGTCTCGTCTACTCCACTTATGGCCGATGGCCTAAAAGATCAGGCCTTAGATGTTCCTGTAATCGAGCTGACCAGCAACCAAAGGGATTTCCATCCCCAAAATGTGGCCGAGGAGAAGTACAGAAATCCTATGATTGAGACTCCAATGACAGATGAGTTTGACGGTAATTTGAAGACACCCCAAACAGTGTCTGCTCCAGAAATGGTTAAAGATGATTTGACTCCAAACAGCAGACCAACCCATCCTCTGAGAATATTCTCGAAGGAAAGTTCAAACTCAGAGTCATTGAGATCCCCAGTATCGCCTCCGTCTGTCAGAGGTAGTGATGAACCGAGTGCTTTCTCAGAACACTCTTTGGCCCATAAGAAATCTCATGATATGGCAAATATGTCATTGTCAGGTGCAACTGCTACGAAATCCTCGCCTCCTGCTAGATCATTGCCCCAAGTTTCTACGCCCTCATATGATAACGACAAGATCCATACTTTGAGCACAATGCTACAAGCATTGAAAGTTGAAATGGCCGAGAAAGTCTCGCAAGCTAACCAAAGAATTACCCAGCTTGAATCTGAAAAGTATGAGTTGACAGAGAAAATTTCCCAACTTAAGAGTCAACCTAGAGAAGTTGCTGATGATACAAACGAATCTTTTAAAGATGCCGTACAATCAAATGGGGAGTCAATGTCTTCTAAATCTAGAATCTACTTAGAAAACAAGCTGGCGTATCTAACTTCCGAAAATGATGAATTGAAGGGAAAACTGGCTAACTTTGAACCATTTATGAATGAGCAGGTGGGCAGGCTAGATGGCCTCAACTCTCTCGTCAAAATGCAGCAAAACGTTATCAAATCTCTGGAGACAAGATTACTTGGCGAATCTGTTTTGAAAACACAGCTTCATGAGCAGGAATCCCGTTACAAGACTTTGGAACTAGAACATGAGAATTTAAAGACGATCATGGGATATGGGGGAGGTGATGATCTTCCAGGGGAGAGGGATGCAAAGGCTGATGTGGAACTTGGATCTCAAACTATCCACCACAACGTGAATGCAATGGCCAAAAATGTCGACATGCTCTTGGAGTTTTGGAAATCTAAGCCGGTCGATGAAGTTGCTCAGAAATCTCTTGGAGATGATTTAATGCCTGACAAATCTAAGGATTTTTTGGTTCAGAAGTTGCAAGGTCAAATTGACGAATTGTTGAGCATGAAAGATCAGGAGACGTCAGCTATGACTGACCTCCAGTCTCAGCTCGAGCATCACACCACGAAATTAAAAGATATGGAACAGTCTTACAAGAAGTCCCTTTCTTCTCTCAATAATACACACCGTGCACTTACGTTGTCACAGAGTGAGCTGGAAAAACAAAGAGAAATCAACAAGAAATTGGCCTCTGAGCTGGATGAATTGAAATTAAGGAAAAGAAACTTTTCTAGCTCCGCAAACCTATCTGCAGAAGCGACGGGTTCTGAAGGGAAAGTTTTAGGTGACGAAGACAATGATGAAGAAGATGATGAACTTGATGCCCGTTATGGAGTCAAGATTAGAGATCTGGAGGCAGACCTTTTCATTGTGAGCCAAGAAAGAGACCAGTTGAAAGAGGAGGTGGTCTCACTCAAAAAAAAAATCTTTACCTCCTCTTCGTGAATGAGCACGAAACAACTACCATGATCCTTGGTCTACACTGTATAAACACTTCCTTTTGTAATATCATTATCATTATATTAGTTATCTCTCCGTAGTAAAACCCACAGAAAGCTTATCTTTCTTATAGAACAAGATGAGTTAACTTGGCACATAATATGGGAAAAAATACAGCTCAACTGATCACGATTCGGTTTCATCATTGACACTATCCCACAAATCGGATTCATTTACATCATCGAACTGGAGAGGATCCCTGTTCTGTGCACCGAAATCTTTGAGTTCGACACTTTTTTTAAATTGGGGATCATCCACACTGACTGAACTCATTAGTAAAGAGGAATTATCCGTACCCATGGTAACGTTTGTAAAGCTTTCATTTTTCTTGTTGTTTATGGGTGACGATACCTTTCTCTTGTGTCTTGAGTGAACCCCATAAGTTTGCCTGTTTGAAAATGAGGGAGTTCGGAATTTCTTCGGGGATGGAGATGTGCTCGAGGCAAGTTCTTCATTGAGCATCAAATTGCTCTTCATCTCACTGACAAAGGACCAAAGATGATTTGATACCGATTGCATCACGTCATTGCTTCGAGATTCATTAGCTAAGGTCTTGATGGGCCTGCTCACCTCCTTTGCATCAATCTTATCAAATGACTCAGAGCTATCTGAGGTAAAAGCTTGTTCACCTTTTCTTTGGCGCTGTTTTCCATGCTTGAGAGGAGAGGAGAAAGGTTCTCCAAGATCTGGGCTTGTATTATTACCTTTTTCTTGATCATCGGATAAACTTGGTAAATGTAGCTTTTCAAACTCATGGTAAATCAAGTTATCAAATTGTTGTATAAAACTCAAAGGCTTGGTAAACCAGGAGCCCTTTATTTGTCCTTGCTGGCCTGGGCCGTCTTGGAGGGATTTGGGGGAATATCCATCATCCAGTAAAGGATCTATGGATGAGCCAACAGCATGTACTCTCTGTTTATTTATACTATTAGGTGATTTTGGGACGTGCTTATCAAAACCTCCTTGGCTTTTCGGCATAAACTTTTCGTCACTAATTTGATCAATCAGTTGTCTCTCGACCGCGATCTTCAAATCTTGTAATTCAAATTCAAGATCCCGTTTTCTACCTGTCAAATCTCTGATCTGCTGTTTGATCTCTAAAATTTCCATTTCTTTGGAAGCCAGCAATCTCAATTTCCCCGACAAATCATCAGTAGCGTGGAAATTACTTTCTTCGGCCTCGGGTTCTTCCGTTGGCAGTAGTGTAGTATTGCTTGTTGGAGTTTTTGGCGGAGAGGGATTAGCTGCGGCCCTTGATGGAGATTTTTCACCAGCAATAGAATCATCGGCTATTATTTGCGGCAGACTAGCTTTAGGAGTTTTGGCTGGAGTCATTGATTGAGCTGGAGTAATTCCTCCGAACACATTCAATCCCAGATTCATGCCCATCTTCTTGTTGCTGATCGGATGAGGAGGTGAATTTTTAGAATTGGGTGAAGACGTACCTGTGATACTCATTGTTCGGAAAGGAATCTTGGTTGTCGTAGACTTGGCTGGAGAGTTGACAATTGAAGATTCATCTCGTCCTCCAGGACTAGCGCTGGGGCCCACGAGTTGAGTCTCGTCCTCTGTTGCAGCAACAGATGGCAAACCATCTTTAGAGGGACTTATGGGTGACAAATTCCCGCTGTTCTCCGATGACGAAGATAGAATAGGCTGTAGTTGCGGCTGCTTATCAGACATTTCAGTCGATGTTGCAAAATCCTTGCAGGACTTCTTCGCGTTAATTGATAAGATGAATTGTTAGGTGGCTTCCTTAATGCGCCAAAATAAGTTTTCCTGCTGTAAAGACCAACTAATTCCAATCTTATTCTGCTTGTTTCCTCTTTCTTTATCTTCCTTCGCCCCATAAACTGTCAAGCCCCCTCATCATTTGTGGTCCTGTCTGGAACTTTTTCTGATAACATACTTGGGTTTTGCACGACTTGTCAACTAAGATTAAATTCATTGAATTTATTCGAAGATGATTTACACATCGATGAGCTATAAGAATATAGAAAATAATTAATGAATTAAATGACATTTTTGACAGCTTTAGAAGAGCGTCGTATCAAAAATGGGAAACCTGGAAAATCCAGCCAATCAAATGCCACCACTATTGAAAAAATTGCTCCAAAACCTGCATTTGTCATTAAAACAAAAATCTTTAGTCCTTTCAATCACTCTCCAGCTGGTACCAAATTATTCATAAATGTTTGCTCACATGGCCTCGTACCTTTACCAGAAAATATGGATGGTGAATCCTTTAAAGCAGAAGTTGTGTTCCCTTTAATTGTTGAAAATAAATGGGAGATACCAATTTTGACATCCCCGAGTCTTAGGGATGATAAAGACAAAAAAGGAAATCATTCTTTGATAATTGACTGTGTTGTAAACGAGAAACCATTAACATGGTGTATGGTAAACCAGGATTTAAAAATGATTTTAATAGAGTGGTGCTTTGATGCTGTGGAGTTCCAGATTGGTGGTAATCTGGTAATTGATAGAGAAGTCATGGTGTTACCCAAAAGAAGTTACATGGGTTCTATTTGCCCAATAGAAATTGACTGCTTAGCCATGAAGCAACAAAAGACAAATCTGGATGAATTGAACCAAGAGTTTCTCAAAAATGAGCCCTTAGCTTTCCTCGAAGCCAGAAGATACGAAGAAGAAACACAAGAACTACCAAGCCTCTTCAACGTACAAAGTACCTCTGCATTGCTCAATGAAAGGCCATTCATTGAGGAGGTAGGAGACCATGCAAATCACAAGTTTAAGGACTCTAAAACAGAGTATTTTAACGATCCTATGGACATTGACAAAGAGTTAGTCTCACTTCCAAAACTCAATTTCGAAATAAATCTCCGTAAACTCTCAATTGAAGAGGAGACGGGAGGGTACAAAATGATTGCTACAATTGAATCGCAATTGAAATCAGGGACAAAATATGACTTGAAATATAATGAAGCAGACCGTTGTTTGGTTATTTCTTCCAACGATTCTACATTTGATATCAAAGGCTCAGTTGTTAATTTTCCGCTCCCACGTGAAATAACTGGAGAATTTAAGTCCTTCTATTTAAACAGTGATAGGAAACTAGTCATCTATATCAAATAGTGCAATATTGCATTAACCTTCATCATTTTTCTATACCGTGGCATCGGGTACCTTCAAAATTTTACCATTTCCTAATTTTGTGACTATGAGACAGAGGATTTGTTCATTGCTGGACTGAGAGAAGTCTTCAGCAGCTCTGTAATTGAGCGGATAAATCCTTTCTATCGGTTCTCCGACGTTTATATTCATTTGAAAAGACAAAAGAGGATTTTCTTTTGTGGAAAAAGCTCTCACCCTGAGCTCTGAGTTGTCGTATTGTGCATAAACGTGAGATCCAAGCTTCACATATTTCTCAAATTGGCTCAAGTATTGCAAGAGGTTGACTTCGGATTTATTTCCAGCTGCAAGCCCCAACAGTGTTGAGCCACTCGCATTCGGAAAAATGCTAAAATGACGATGGCTCTTCAATTCAAGAAGAAGAGGACTGTACTGTTCAGCAGAGGATAGTATGAGACACCATTTATTCAATGCTTGTTTTTGGGTCTCTAGTTTGAATGCAGGCTTGTCCCCTTGCACTAGCAATAAATTTGACCCAATATCTAAGAATCGGAAATGAGCGCCGCTTCGCGTCACAAACTGCTCCGACTGCAATTCGAGCTCATCGATATGGCTAACGGTGAACAAGTAAAATGACACTTTAGAATCAACTTTGTTAATTGGCTTAACATCTTCGGCCATAACGACAATCCCTTTCGAACTTCCAATCTCATTACTTCCGCTAGGATTGTCTAACTCGATCACAAAAATTTGATGCACATTTGCGATGCAATAGTTGTCCAGCAACTTGAAGGAGTTAAAATCAACCATATTGAGGCCACCATGATCGCTGTATAACAAAAAGTTGCGCTTGATCCCTTTGAAATATAGCATATCTTTGATTGACCTAGTATAATGTATAGTCGCAGACTTGTTTTGCTTCACTCTAGATTTCAAAATCATGAGGCAGGAATTTTTTAAGAATACAGCTTTTTGACCGTATGTGTCTAAGTCTAATGAGCCTGCGGTATCTGCCAAGGGTATTTCTATTATCTTTCCGTGTCCTAATATGAGCAAACAAGAACAAGCAGGATTGAAACCAAGCACGCGATCCCCATCCAGTCTTCGTAATACCATGTATCCAATCTTCGTTACTACTCGCTGAGTTGGGCTTGTTTTCAAGAAGTCAAATGTAAGAAGGATTTCGTCAAGCGTTGATGCAATGAACTGGGTTGAACTTACAATCTCTATTGCAAGTATTAGTGTGGAAGTTTCGGATTTATAACAGAAGTCACTCAGGATGCCATCCATCCAATGCAATGAATGCAATTCGCCATTACTGAGCATTAGAATGTTGACCCGAGAAATTGAAATTTCACATATTCTCATTTGTTGAGCAGCAAGTTGCTTGCTTGCAACCACTCTAAACAAACCGCTGTTGTACTTCACAAGATAAATTTCACTATCGGTAGAGACCAGCACATAATTTTGAGTGATACCAAAATCCAAGATTTTCTTTTCAAATCTTATTGCAGAAGAATGATCGTCTAGTCGAAATAGTCTATGTTCTTCCACCACGATGTTATACCTTACGCCAAGACAACACCTACTGAGAGGCCCCAGGCTTTCAGTCGGCAAGATCCTCCCCTTATCAAGGTCTAACACTGAGCAAGTCTGGTCGATTTTGTGTAAAAGAAGCTTGCGTGAATTGATTGAACTAACCTTCACAAATGAGCCCTTTAGAATATACGTCCTATTCAGTGTATAAGGTACATCTAGTCCACCTTTCTTCACGAGGGTTCCTGCTATTTTATCTTCAAAGCAAAATAGAAAAGAATCGTTTTCAAATGGTCCCATTCCAAACTTCAGATGGGATGAAAGGGTCTGCAATGGGTATTCAATAAATCTATTTCCACGTAAGACGCTCAGAATAGCCATTTCATTGTTTTCAATTTTGAACATAACTGAATTTGAATTCGAAGAGAAAGAAACAAAACGGTTGTCCCTTAACTTTACTATATGCTCTGAAATGGTTGCCGTTCCTAGTTGTCTTTTTGAGAATTTGAATTTCCCATATTTGGTGGTTTCAATAGTCAGTAAGATCATCTGCCCTGTCATATCATTGATCAACAAGGTATTTTTATCAACTTTGATGACATCATTTAGCAAGCTCTCAGATTTAAAAGCTTCGAATACATCAGAGCTTTTTAGCGTGTGTAGTTGCTTAGAAGGATTTGTCGTTTTGGGCTTTAGCTTAACATCAAAACGGTATACACAGACTCTATTTGAGACAACCACGTAAGAGTCATTACCGAACCAAAGGATCTTTTTTATGCGTGGTTCGCTCAAAGTTGATACCAAGTCTTTGTTAAGAGGATGTCGAGTTCCATCGTTTGCACAATGAAGAAGAACAATCTCTTGTTTAACTCCAGTAAAGCACGTTAAGTAAGCTTCTTGCAAGTTGCAAATATGAAAAGGAAGTGCTAGTGGTGGAACCGAAGTCTTAAAGTGGGCATGAAACAGAACAACCACCTCTTCCTTGGGGTTTGAGGATGTGAAAAGGTGAGTTGAGTTGGATATCAGTCTCCCAAACTCTGAATGTCTGATCTTGAGCTCAACAGAGTGGAGTATGTTGTTGATGACCAAAAATGTGGGAGGTCCTTCTATATCAAAAGGCTCATCTAGAAACCGTAACAATACCCATGCGGCATGAAGCCCTTCATTACCATCTCTGATAAGTATGCCTTCTCCCGTGGTAAAGATCAAAAGGAGATAATCTTCTAGTTTGTGAGCTTGCAGAATAGTAAAGGGTTTGGCCGAGAATTCCCATACAAGTGTCAAATTTCTATCGTAAAAAAGCACACGTTCAAACTTGCAAGCAACAATGTACTCTTTCCAGGCGACCGAACTTATAATAGAATCCGATTCATAAATATTAACCAAACCTCTCTCCTTCTTAGCAGAGTCAACGGTTATTCCCTCCAAAGTTGGGCTCAAGCCTAGAAAACTATGAAGATCCATATACGGAAGCTCATTGAGGCAACAAGAGGGGGTGAGTCTGGTTAATTGGAAGAATGTAAAACTAATACGAATTCTATCAAATAATAATTTTATTTTTTGTTGACCTGTGGTGGTAGGGGGGGATTTTGTAGTGATTGCCAGTACTGGTGGGAATGCACATCCACTGTTTGAGAAAGGTGCCGCGTCATAGAAGACGAGATCATTTATCTTATATGTTATCCTGTTCAATCAGTCTTAGTCTGGTGGTCAGTTACTGAGAAATAAAATGAGCAAATGCTGGTTCAGATGTATGATCCGAAGCTCTTTGAATGCCATCAGTCTTGTAATAACGAACAATTAAAAAGATAGGCATCCCCTTGTAGTTTGTGTGAAGGAAAAAATATTACGAAGTAGACATTGTTAGTCTCCCCTTTGAACTTGTCATGTATAATCTTGATAGTAATCGATAGTCCATGAAGGTCTATTTTCAACAGAATAGTGAAAACACTGATTTTATTGAAACTCTAAACATAGTGAGGCTATAATACAGGTTGATCTTGACTTGTAAATGGATTATCAATCACTTCGTGGCCGTCTGATGGAGAAATTGTCAATAGCAGTGGTCCTCTAATAACAACGAGACCTAACGTGCGAGTTTCACCTGTCAAAACGGTGCTGTCGCTCACATCTCTCAAGTGTTCAACTGCTTCATCAAGAACCAAATTCATCAGCTGATCAAATCCCTTTAATACTCCGCTGACTTTTCTCCCTCCGAGAAATGTAACTATTATTGTCTTGTCCTGATACTTTTGCAAGTTGAGAATTGCCTCTCTTTTGGGGCCTTCCAACTTGTCCTTTCTTTGCCGTTGCCGATTTTGCTTAAAATGTTAGTCAAAGATAACAGTAGCTACGGAATTGACTTACCTCCATTGTCGGCAAACTTTTGATGAAATTGTGTGTTGTCTAATGCTTTTCCAGTTCACCATAAGAGCTCACTACTTGTTTCTAAGATTTGAATTTTTTTCTACCAAAAAACACGGGCTACATAACCTTGAGCTGATGCTAATCGCTACTCGAGCATCCTTGACAGCCACAGGTAATGCATCTCGTAGCTCCGACCTTTTGCTCCCCATCTCCTTTATTCAATGTACTTTTAGGAACTCTACAAATGCAAGTGGTCCCATGATTACTTTCCTTCACCTGTATACATTTCAGGCAGCATAAATTTTCATACCCTTGCTTTTTCCATTTAGCTATCAAATCGCCGTCTGCAAGCCTGTTTTTCAAAAGCCATTCGTACAGCTTTCTGGAGATCATCTTTTTCCGGTAGTAGAGGTCGTATATGTACCTTGATCGCTGGTGTGAAATCCGGTGTATCTCCCATACGCTTTCATGTTTGGGTCGATTCAACTCTAGCGGTTTAGTCTCTGCATCTTTCATCCGCTCGTTGAACTTTGCCAACGTTGCTTCAATCTTTGCATAGCCAACAGGTGGCTTTTTCTTGGCTGTGGGAATTTTCGTCATGAAAGAGATTGGACTAAAGCATCTCAAATAAGATTACCTTTTATCTTCTAGTTTAGCATTTTTATTTTTTTTTTCTAATCTTCCTCAAAGTCAATATGTAAACAATCCTGCATAAATGACTGGCTGACTTTTTAATTCACTTACCTCTGCTAACAGCTAATCTGAGTTTTTTTTGGAATGGATACCATCAATGTATTTGTCACATCGGATTTGACGTCTTCGGAACGTCGTATATCTCCAAATTGGACCATTGAATACTTTAAAGGTAGAATGGAACAAATAACAGGCATCCCAGTGGAAGATCAAAAAATATGGGTCTACAAGACTGGCGACTCCAATGAGCGTTTTGAACTAAAATCAGCAAACCAAATTGCTAACCTCTACGAATTTGATATCACCCCCCTCACAAGAATTCACATTGAGCACACGAATAAAACTTCAGATCTTTATGAATTAGAAAAAGATTTACTTGAAGCTGGCTCAGATGAAGGTCTTTTTAAGCTAGATGAGCAGCGATACGATGAAATGCCCAACACTGTGAAAAGATGGAAACAACAGAACAGATTGGGCAGATTTGATCCTAGTTTCCAAGCCCAGAAGCTCGAAATGATCTCTCAAAACTTGGAAAAGGCTAAGCTTTTGAAGTTAGGTGAAAGATGCAGGATTTTAAACACAAATAACTCAGAGGCACTGATGAGAATTGGAACGATCAGATACCTGGGAAAAGTCCCTGAGATTGACGGAGGGGAGCTTCTTTGGGTTGGCATCGAACTTGATGAACCTTTTGGGAAAAACGATGGTTCAGTTAAAAACAACAGGTATTTTTCCTGTCTCCCTAATTATGGCTCGTTTGTGAAGCCAATGGCTGTGGAAACCGGGGAATTTGCAGACGCCATGGAATATGACAAAATTCACTCGGAAGATGAGCTGTGACACTTTTATACTAACTGGTCGATCAGTGAGTTAAAGTATGGGTTTATGCTGGTATACAGTAGCGGTAAAGTTTCTGGTCTAAAGTAGAGATT